>CM065356.1:24383362-24983362 GCA_033032245.1 Poecilia picta
CATTTCATCCAAACTGGAAAGGGAGGACAACTGAGGGAAGGAATAATGAAAGGCAGAAGGGGAAAAGAAGACACAGGAAACGTCAATTTAAGAAAGCTGTGATAAATACGAACAAATTATCAATACACTAAAAGAAAAATGTTCTCACATCATTTATGAGGAAGGCGAGCGCCCGCCAACCCGAGTCGATCTGTCTGGCTTTAATGAGCTTTGGGGCGCTGTCAATTACACGGTCTCTCTGTCAAACATTTTAAAAAGTTTTAATTAAGTTTTGGAAGATGAACTGAGGGAATTCATCACAAAAATATATCTTTTTTATTTTAAATTTCCACTTTTATGTCTCTTCTTACAGCTCACTTAAAACACTGTGTAATAAAAGGTATTTTTATTACACTATTTCGTTCAGATCATCAAGTAAATCCTAATAGGAGAGAAAGATCACATCAGTAAAGTCAAAATTTTAAATGATAATTTGGCTCTTTAAAGCTGCAGTATGTGACTTTTATTTAAAAAAAACACTTTTTTTACATATTTGTTAAAACTCACTATGTTGTAAGTGTTTGGTATGAGACAGATAATCTGTCAATAAAATAAAGCTCCTCTGTCCTCTCCCAGTGCTAACTAGAGACAACCAATCAGAGCCTGGAGGAGGGTCTTAGTGCTGTCAATAAGGCTCATGTACTCATTTATCACATCTTCCCCTTTGATTTCTGCTACACTAAAGCTAGTTTACAACAACAGAGCCTACCAGGAAGGCTAAGGCTAGTTAGCCTTAGCCTTAGCCGATGATTGAGGATAAAACGTTTTCCAGTAATGGCAAGTTGTTTCTCCACCATTAGCACAATGAGCAGCACGTAAATGAGGTTGATTGAAAGCACTAAAACGTTCCTCCTAGCTCTGATTGGTTGCATTTCTTCAAGAGGCAGTAGCAGCTCAGGAAGGAGTTGCTCAATACTTCCACAGATTATCTGTCTCATATTATACTATCGAGACATGGTGGCAGTTTTAACAAATATGGAAAAAAAACTACCCGTTTTTTAATAAAAGTTACACACTGCAGCTTTAAGATTAAATTGGTGTAGTGGGGTCCTAAAGCAGGATAAAAATCTAAAGCCCACCTGCAAATCTCGGAAAACAAATTTAGGATTTGAGAGGAAGTCTGAACTTTAATCCGATTGAGATGGTGCAGCGCGACTTTACACACAGCGTTGATCCTGAGAATGAGGTCAATTAAATGATTTCACAGAGTGCCAACATTCCTCCACAGCAATAAATCACAAAATTAAAGTAACTGCTAACAGCTGATGGAGGCTATTAGAGCCACAAGTAGCATGGCCAGTACTAGCTTTAGAGGGGAGTCTGTTTTTCACACAAGGCCATGTTGGTCTGGACCGATTTTTCCTCAATAAAAAAACATCATAATTAAAAACCTGCATTTTGTTTTCCACAGACTTAAATCCCACTTACTGTGAGGAGCTTGGTCAGGTCAAGCTGAGCGAGGAGGCGGTGCTCAGCGTCACGCAGGACAGACGTAGGAAGCGCACAAAGCTCCTTCGTAAGAGCCCCCATGTTGGCGACTCCTCCCTCCACAGACAGCAGCTCATCAAGCAGGGTTTCATTGCACACCAAGTCTTTCAGCGGCACCTCGAATCTTTTCAGCAAAGCCTGGGAAGGAGAAAACTTTGGTTGGTTGAGTTGATTTTAAAATGTTGAGCTATGAGGATGTGGATAAAATATCTATCTGCACATGACTCAATATGCTCTAAAATGTGGGTTATTAATGCAGATATGGCTCAAAAATACATTTTCATATCATCTTTTCTTACACATGATAAAAAAATATATTTTCAAAAAATTTCCTTTATTTCAATCATAATTTCTTGATCTAAATAAACACCTACACTGATTCCTGTGATATTGTTCCTTTTATTAGCAAATCACACTGAAATCAAAATGATTATTGGATTTTATTTCACTATTAAATAATTGTATCAAACTTATTCCTATCTGTTTTCAGAGGCAGAGGCCGGTTGCTATGGATAGATGGGCAAATATATTTACTCAAAGGACATTTAAAGAACTGCGTACAATTAAAATAATCAAACTTTGGTCATAAAAGGTTAATTGACACCTGGCATGTGAAAATGCCAGGTGTCAATTAACCTAGAAATCTTTTTCTATGAATCTTTACTCTTAATTCAGAAGATGTTTCATTCAACCAAGTCAGGCATTCAAGAACAAAATCAGCAGTAAACAACAGAGCAAAAACAATTGCATTTTCTCAAAACAAATCCAAGTTACAAGGTTTATGAGGAGATTTTGATAAATAAGAGTTAAACCTGAATATTAAGGCGAGAGTTCATCAGGTGGTCCACTGATGACCAACCTGAAGACGACAGGGGTCTGTTGCTCAGGAGAAACCTGGAGAACGTCTCATTGGGTATCAGGTATTCTTTAACAGGGAGACCTACAGACAGCACAAACCATCAGAACTGAAATTCACCAGAAATTAAAAAAAACACAGATCAAAAGAAACTCAAGCTTTCTGCAGGAAGGTTAACACAAACTAACATTCTTGTATGCATTACTGACAGACAATCAAGGTGTAAATAATCCAGCTTTAGACAATTAAGTGTGCACCAAATGGGAATCTGAAAGTGGGTTTTCATTTAGTGGGAATAATCTGGTTCAATACAGACTGAAAAGAAAGAAACCGTGTCGGGTTGGGAGAAATGGCGGCTATTGTTCCTCACACAGAAGCAGTGAAAGCTTCACCCCAACTAGCCATTCAAAATTAATGAGGAGCTTCAGCTCTAGACTGAATAAATGACACTATTTCCATTTAAATTGAGCTATTTATCCAAGATAACGTTACAAGAATTACAGCAATAAATCTAGTTACTTTAAGGGTTTTTAAAAGTCACGTTTGTGGTTCAAATAAATAATTTCAGCTCCTCTAGAAAAAAAAGCACTCAGACAAGTTTAAGGAATTGAATTACTGTTAAACAAAAGAGCAAAACCTGCTTTCATTCACCTGATTTTGTTTCACGGGAAAACTGGTAACTTAATCTGACGACGACCGGGAGAAGCCAAACATTATACACTGAGGCTCTTTCATGAAAGCAGATGTAAAACAATCTGCTTTTCATTCATCACCAGTTCACACCAATCACAAAGTGAAGCTGGGATAAGAGTATCTGTACAGTCCCTACAATTTTGTTACCAGAAAAAGGTTGAAGTAGAGATTTCAGGTATATAAAATGTCACAAGTACTTGGCAGCGATGTTAATGTTTCCCTCAGGAACTGGACATTTGCCCTCAGGTCCAGAAAACTGGAGAGGCTCTGATTTCCTCTCTTGGACAAAATCTTCTCAGCATCCACAAAAAAACGAGACAGTCTGCAGGACAACAACAAGGAGAGAAAACTTAACTCGGACAGAAGTTTGCTTTACTCTGAGCTGCAAACATGGATTTTTTTTAACTGTTGACATAGATTTCTCAGATGCAATCAGCTGCAGTTAAAAGAAATACACTGTCACTTTTCACTGTCTCACCACAATTTTCACAAGAAGTTTGTCTATAAATACTTAAGAGGAAGGGATGAAAGAAATGGTAAAAAAAGTAGTCAATGTTCTTTTACGCAATATCCTCATATGCATAAAACAAAAGTAAATAATCCACATGTCCATTTCTGTACAATAAGTGACATTTAAGTGCTGTGACGTTTTAATCCACAGGACTAAGAACAAGAACAACGCTCCAGTTAACTGCATCATTGCTTCCGAGTCATTTAAGAAGCTAAAATACAGCAGCAATGGGCACAAAGTGCCATGATTCCCCACTTCAAACCATATTTTATGTTTTATAATCTATTATCAAAGATCAGAACTTCTTTGGCGTCTGTGTTTATGTTACGATCTACCAGGACAGCCTGCTGTCTGTTCCAAAGATCACAAAAACAAAACTAGATAACAATGACCTATATTTAAAAAAACTCTTCTGTGTGAAATATAAACTCTGACTTCCTCTGTTCTACCTACATGGAGTTGTCAAAGTTTTCCACTTGGCCCGGCGTTTCCCCGGCGTTGGGCTATGGAAGCAGGGGTTGTGGACGTTGCAGACGATGCTTCGAATCCAGGGAATGGTGCCAACCGACGGCATCGCTTTGTTTGGGAAGTGACCTGCAAGAAATTCAAAGAGAAACAAACGCTTAGAACGCACAGATTAGCTAAATATATTGACAGACTGTCGTGAAAAACAAAGAAAGAGTAAAAATATTAACTCATATTAAGATCGCGTCACGTGAAAAACAAAAATGTTACAGTATATTTATTAAGTTATGAAAAGACAAAAACAAAAATAAAAACATTTTGCAACAATTATTTTTACATTGATTTTATATCACACAAATAGTAGTATGTAATTATGAAGACAAAGGCAAAGGATGCAAAAGAAAATATAAAAATTTGCTTTAAGGAAGTCTTTGAGGATTTGTCTTTACTTGTTTTGCATATTTAGGAACTAAAATGTTGGATATTTTTTCAGGACTGGATCAAAAAAACATGGACTGGGACTTTGGGCCCAATATGCTTGACCTGAAACACTGTAGCTCTGGCTGGATTTTGCCCTGATCTTTTGCAACTTCAAACAGGTTTTCTTCCCATTTCCCTTTATTATTTATCCTACCAACTGTGCCAAAGAGTTCATTTTTAGTCTCACCTGACCAGAAGTTTTCTGCATCCCCCTGCAGAGCTTACAGACAAAAGAACCTCTTAGTGTTTTCCTTCAACACTGACTGTCCTCTTTCATTAAGGAAAATTTTAATCCTCTAACAAAATGAATAGTTGCAAGAGTCATATTTTTTAAATTTGCCTAAATGAATTTATAGAGACGGCTTGTTGATTGTTCAGTGTTTTCTCATGTGAGCAACCTAATTCTTCTGAGAAAACTTGTCACAGAAGGTCATTAACTCTGCAGAATTGGAAAGCAGACTGGTGTGTGGCACAAGCACCACTCTGAGTGAGTTAATCTTGATTAGCTTGCTGGCAGAAGGCTACTTTTCAAAACTTTGAGAGTGAGAGAGAAAACACCTGTACACCAACAAATCACTTACATTGGCCTTGTTTGAAAGGAGGGTGTGAATTACGAACAGAGAAGAGGATGACAAAGATGAAGAGAGGCCAGAGGAGCTCGATCAACAGCTGGATCTGCGGGGAATTTGGAAAGGATTATCAATACAACAAACATTTACCATATTTTTCGGACTATAGCCCGGTGCAGCTTTTCTGTGGATTCTTCTTCGGCCACCAGGGGGCTCTTTAGCAGGAGGTGAATCATTGGAAGTCAAAATTGGAAATCAAAGAAGAAAGGGCTAATTTTCATTTAGACCAAGCACATGCTAGCAGCAGGCTACGATGGAGAAATGTTTTCAAACTCAAACCCCCTCATCATGGAAACCACACAAAGAAGTTCACATGATGCCGCTTTTAAGTTGAAGGCTATCGATCAGATCAATAACCGCTGCACATAAGTTTGACGTGAACAAATCCATGGTTCAGAGTGAGCGGTGGAGATACCAGCGGCTTATATGGTGCAGCTTATATATGTACGTTTCCAGTTTTAAACAAAAAAACAAACTTTGTAGGTCAGGCTTATAGTGAGGGGAGCTCTATAGTCCAGTAATATTGATAATTTACCAGAAACAAGAGCTTGTTACTAGCAACTAGAAATGCACTGAGAAACCAACCAGTATCAGTATCACTGCGATCTGAACTTGAACTAGTGCAATCAGTAAAAAAGGGATTTTTTATTTCGATTTTTTAGAATGGAGTTTAAAAAAATTCCTTCAGGAATTAACTCAGTTCTTCAGGTTCAGCTGTAAATACTAAGCTGTACCTAAACATACGACCAGTGAACATTTTGTTATCTATTGTTAATAAAGTGAAATCAAAATTGACTAAAATTAATTTTGGAGGTCATACCCCAAATTAATATATCTTCGCATACACTTTAGAGTAATGGTTTTAAATACCTACTTTAAAATGTATCCCAATTTAAAACTTACCGGCAAAATCAACACACATTAATATTAAAATATTAAAAAGTAATAACCTTATTCCGCCTGCGGTACGTGACATTTTTCCAGAGGAGAAGGTAGAGCTGCCTGAAAAACCCCATCGCTTCCAGCTGTTACCATGCCATGACGTTCTCCTGCAAAAAACAAAAAAACAAAACAAAGACTGATTACAAAATGGGTCAAACTCAACAAGAGGTCCACGTTTCTTGGTTCCTTTCTGTATCCTTGGTGCACAAAGGACGGTAATCGCAGATCCTTCCTCCCAGCATTTAGACTACAAGCATCACTGCTACCAACCAACTTAGCAAGTGCTCACATTCCTGTTGAAATTTGCATTTTCCACATTTCAAATAACATTCCAGCCATTATTTGTAAATATTTTAAGTCAGGTAAACAAGCCTGACTCAAAAAACTACTGCCATGCAAAGGACCTTCTTACTGCTTTGAGAAGCTGAACCACTTCAACTGTGAGTCATCTTGATAAAAGGTTTTGGTGTTATTCCTCTTATTTTATAAATTTGCCCTTACTGTACAGTTTCCTATTCAAGTTTTTATATATTTTTTACTTTTGGAGAATATGCATGTTCCCACTTTACCTTGTTGCACCAAAATTCCCCCACTGTTGGAAAATTACAGCCAATTCCATTGAATTGCATTTTGACTTGTGTTAAATTTATTGTTTTTATTTTAATAATTCTCTGTATTGCTTTCTTTTTGCATGATTTGATATTGTACTTTTTGACTGTGTGTTCTGGGAGAGTAAAGGTTGCGTTTCATGCCCGCTGAGATCTGCTCGGCCCCGACAATCCCCTGCTTGATCCTGAAATCCTCCTGATCCAAACGGCTTACCTTTCTCACCTGAAGACGCTCACTTTCACCCTACTATTCTTTTCTCCTCTGACCTTTACTGAGCTAAAGGTCAGAGGAGACATAAATCGCAGGTGGAGCGATTCTGTCAGGCTATCAAGTCATGCTCAAACTAATTTCCCTTGCAAAACAACCACAAAGGATGCACATACATTCAACAGCAGCAGAAGTTAATAATAATAATTATTATTATTATAATTTATAGGCATCTTTCTCAACACCCAATGACACATCAAATCAATTAAAATATACAACAGTAAAATAATAAAATCTCTAAATAAAAAGAGCAGGCAGACATGGAGGGCAGGTTTGTTTAAATTTTAAACTTTTCCCTTGTCAATTACATTCATTAATAATACTTTTAAAATGTTATTTAACCTTCAGTTTGCCAGGATAAAAACCCATTGAGATTAAAAACCTTTTTTTAAGTCCTGGACAGGAGGCAGCAAAAGTACAACTGAAAATATTAAACGTGATATTAAGCGATGTATAAAGTGTGACCCCTTAACATTAATAATAATAGATCAATATTGAATTAATGTCAACTGATAAAACAAGCCATCCCCATGACAACATAGATATATTCTCATTCTCAGATTAATCTATTTAAACCAATCCACATTTAAAATAAACCTGAACTATAAACGCGATTTATTCTGTAATTAAATCCCTTACCGGGTTCAACTGTAAAATGGTAAGTAGACAATTAAAAATAATTACCTTGGTAAATGAGAAACTCAGAAGCAAAACGCTAAATTCCTGATTGGGTAACGCTAGCTTCCTCTTCTTAGCATCTCATAGTGATGCTATTTTAGGGTTTACAGTCTCATTCCGAAAGCGGTTTAAAAAGTCAAAACGGCACGAATTGTCCTCCGAGGAGTAAATTTGAAGTCGCAATGACCTTTCTAGAAATATATGATCGATTCATAACTCCTGCATATTTATAGACAGCCTCACCGGGTAGCTTGACATCGACTTCCTAATATTTCTGTCATCAGGTGGAAGCTACTTAGTCCCGCCCACCGGCGGAACTGATTGGACAAAGTTGGTTCCGGGGTGCGGTAAGTTGAAGCCGGTTCAGAATCTGATTGGTGAATGTCGTGTTTTCGTAAATAAAGGAAAGTTGATCAGCCAATCAGTCCCACGAAGTAGCTTCATTGTGAATATGTTAGAAAATCACATAATAATAATAAATAAATAATAATAATAATAATAATAATAATAATAATAGGTTATGGACACCGTATAAAAAAAAGCATTTAAAAAGAATTTATAGTTTTCGGTTGTGCAAAAATATACCCAAGAGTAGCACCACTTCAACATATTTTAATTCAAATAAATGTAAAAACTTACTAATTATATAGTATATAGTAATCAGCAAGAAGGCTACGTAAATACTGAGAAACATCTGATATTTTCAAAATAAATTATGTCATCAGACAGACACAGTGACAAGGTCATGTGCAAATTATATTTTATGAAACACTAATATAAATTATACAAATATACTAATTTCAAAATAAATTCAGGCTGCAGGAAGACTTTGTTTTCATTTTTTTAAAACAATGGACTTCCAGTGACAATATACACCGTTTACTGTGTTTGGGAATGTCAGAAACTCAGCATCAAAGGAGTAGGCTAGATAAAATATCACAAAATGGTCAGCAGACCCAAACAGGTGAAAATCTTTCTGCAGGGTTTGTTGGCTGCAAACCTCCAAATTTCATGTGGCTTTTAGATTATCTCAGGTACAGAGTGTACAGAGCTTAGAGGGATTCCTTTGTATTGCCAGCGTCCTCTGCCTCTGTCTGGTAATTTAATAAACTAGTTTGGGTTAGTAGCTGCCACAATGGTACTTTTTTTGACTGTACTTTTCCAAATGGGATTGTAGTTGCCTTTAAGAAGCTGGATTCTCCACTGAAATGATCTCTTACTGCTACAGAAGACAGACAGTTCCACCAAAACTATGTACAAAAAATGGCCCATTATAATCAGAGCAAATACTACAGACCAGGCCATCTTGTCCAACATCAGTGCGTGACCTCCAAAATTGGTTATCTTTTTTTATATATAAATAAATAAATTGTGCAAAAACAAATGACCTACTTTTTTACCATAAGTGCATCAAGCTCAAAGGACATAAAACAAGTTTTCAACTCTTTATTTGTTCATGCATTAACAGGATCTCAATACATTACTTGAAGATATATTACTGAACATTTTATTCAGTGTCCATATCAGCATAAAAACATACAAATATATCCATATCTATGAAATAAGGCAGTAATCTTAAATTATGCATATCTCTACCAGGCCAGTAAGACATTGCATGAAGAGCCAGAACGCTCTCTAAGGTTTGTGTTGATATGCATAAAAACATGATGAACAGGAAGTCACTTTGAAACACTCAGACCTCTTATCCTGATTCAGTGAGGTCACTTCAAGTATGCTTATAAACAGACTCACTCTGAAAGCATGTAAGGCTGGAAGACTCCAAACGATTCTCACCAGCATCCAACGTGATGAATTTTAAAAACACTGCTTACTCTTTCTAAAAATTCTAATAAATAAAAAACAATCAGGCCTCTAAATCTTACATTTTAAATAATGCTCTCACATTAAAATCTTTAAGATGACTAGTTTGTGGCATACTGGCATTTGTGCGCTACAAATTGCATAATATTTTCTGAGTTTGGCAGAAGCTTATGAAGCTTGGACACTGTGCAGCGACTACATCAATGCAAAGCAGGACAAATGCTTAGAGAAACACTGGCTGCTCTTGTCCTGTCAGGAGTCGATACGTCGAGGCGGGCATCGTCTTCAAGTGAATCTGTGAACAAGCGAGAAAATTCACCAAATTTTGACAGTATCTACCAAATCAGCATCTATTAATTCAGACTTTTACAGCTGCTTATATGTGAGCATTTTAATAGTTACCGACCTCTCCAATCGCATTCGTCAGGATCTGGATGATTTTGTCGTGGGGAGTTGCAACAACACTCTGCCCATTGATTTCAATGATGCGGTGCCCGACACGGATTCCTCCTCTTTCTGCAATACCGCCTCTCATCAGACTGCAGATCTGGAAAAAATTGAAAAAACCTCAGGTTTTCATACAAAGAAAGGAATCATTCAAAATTAATTCCCAACTGCGTGGACAGTCATCAGAATTGACATACGATGCCGTCCCGACGCTGAACCACTGGACTAGATCTCTCTTATAATCGCATGGTGACTGGAGGACATGAGCTTTACATATTTGGCTTTAAGGTCCTGATAATAAAAATGAAAAAAAAAGTTAATATCTTATCGAAGTCTCAATAACTTAAAAAGAAAAAAAAAATTAATTAAATACTAGCTTATTAATAAATAAATAGATTAGAAAAAATAAATAAGGAATCTATTAAACTATCGGTTATGCAACAAGAGTATACTATTTAAATTGTACCACAAAAGATTAATTTGTACAACATGTAACAATAATAAGTTGGTAACAGGTGACAAGTTCCTGGGGGCACAGGCTTTCCTTGAACCCACAGGCTAAAATTTCTGCTTAGAACCAGCAGCTGATTGGCTGCTGGCTATGGAGTCAACCTGATTTTTGTATCACCAATATTGAAGTTGGTCTGACGCAAGTTTAATGTGAACACAGCTCGTCCCGTTCCTGCAGTGTAAAGACCTTACATTGTTGAAAAAATTACAAATTTGATACATTGTCAATTGGGTTAGAAAATCTTCAATGAAATTTTTAATTTTGTATTTTATGATTTAAAAAATTTAATTAAGACTAAAGTGTTAAATTGGGTTGATTTAAAAATCCAGTTTGATAATGATGGTAAATAAGACTAAATTTTTGGATTAATTATAATGTCTTAAAACCAGAACAGTAATAAAAAACCTTACCACACAGAGCGATGACTGCTCTGTGGAAGATACAGACACTAAACCCCAACTTAATAGATGTTTTGTAATCAGACATCCAGAAAATTGTTATTAGTAGAGTTAGTAAAGTACTTAAACCTCTTCATTATCTTGGCCTCTATTACTCATCTATAAGCAGAAGCAAAGACACTCCATTTCACAAGGCTCCACATATTGTTAGGATGCAAAGCACAAATTAACAACACTTTGACTATATTAACCAAAACATATTGCACTTCAAACAGTTCTTAGCCGTATTCATGTTTTACAGACTACACACTTAACAGCGCCATCTAGAGCACCGTGGAGACAATGACAGATATAAAGAAAGCCAGAAACATTTCTCACTCAATTTGTATAATAAAGCCAAATGATTAGTTTTAGTATCATAACAAGCTTGAGGCCTTTTTCTCTTCTTACCTGGAGGATGTTCTGGCAGGTGGTGATGGGCAGACCCACCAGGCTGGTGCCGTTGACGGACATGATGCGGTCACCGATGCTGAGTTCCCCGCAGCGTTCAGCTGGACCACCATGGAGGAGGTTGGCCACCATCACGGTGGGCAGAATGGACCCCCAACCCGACTCCACCACGGCCAGACCCAGGATCTCCCCAGCAGCCTTAGTGATCCCAATCTGGACCACAAACACACACAGATTTCAGAAACAACCAAAAGTATTTGCTCCACAGCTGCAGGAGTGTTGGAAAGAGCAGGAGCTTCTTAAAGAGACAGAGCCCAATTTCAAGACTTCAAATCGCAAAGTCAAACTGTATACATTATGTTTGATATATATATATAACATTTTTATAACAATTGATAATAACACAGTTACTTGATTGAGATATAAAATGGCTCTATGTGCCTGGAAAATGCACACCACCACTCCTTTAACAGAAATAAAAGCCTAAAAACATCAGTCAGTGTCTATTAAGCTACATAATTCTTAATAACATTATAACTCATTGAATGGGTTTATGAATAAAACACCAGATGATGAAGTTTCAATCATTCGCTTACATCTCGGAGGTTCTGAGAGTCCGAGAAGTGGGCCAAGTCTCCATTGTAAAGCTCCTGACTCTCCAGGTAGTTACTGTATTCGCCTGGTTTCAGATCGCTGGCCTTGATGCCGTTAACCTGGAGAAACTGCTGGTAAGCCACTCCAAACGCCTGTCCGATGGCCTGAGCGATGACCTGAGCCTGTAAGGAGACACCAGAAGGACGAGGCAAACGAGGTTCAATATTTACACATGCGAGCAGACTGGGGCTGCAACTAATATCAACTAATCAGGTAAAATAAATGGTCACATTCTGCTGAGTTTTCATTTAACCTCTTAATTTTACATAATATTAGAAATATGTTTAAAAAAATTCAATTCAATTTTTAAGTAAGAAAGCAGAGACATTTATTGCCTAAAATAAAAACATGGCCGTCCTCTAGTAAATACTTGATAATTTGAAGCAAAGGATGAATCTGCAGCTAAATAAATACTTCAACATGTGAAAAGTTTGGCCCTTTTTTATTGACTTAACATCAGCAAAGTGGACTCATAATAATTAACAGATTAATAATTGAATAGCAAAACATGCTTAAAAAGAGATTTTGTTTTAGAACATTTTAACCTAATGAAGTTAAAACTATAACATTTGATGAGTGCTGGGTAGAACACATTTATAGACAATCATTTTTTGTCTAAACTGTATATTTTTGGCTTAATAATTGCTCTGAATATGCTGTTCTTCCAGCAACAAGACTTTTCTTAAAACGATTAATCATTTAGTAAACGATTAATCAATTACTAAATTAAATGGTGATTATTTCAATTATTGATTAATCGTGGTTAATAAGTCTCTAATGATTTGCCATCATTAGAGACGCTGCAAGTATGAGAAGAAGGGGAAACCAATGTCAGAAATTGTTTTTCTGGGGTCTTAAATTTCCCACAGCTAGTTAATTGCTCAAATAAATTAAATATTGCCATTTATGGGAAAATGGAACAAGTGCCAGACCATTTGATTCTCAGGGGAACTAACTGGCTGAAACCAGGCCAGACTAAAGCTGAAAAAACCAGAACATCTGAGACTTTTACAGCTTCACTTTGCAGAGAAGGAGATGCTGGAACATTACATCGTCCTGACCGCCTGTTTACCTTGTGCTGCTAACAACTTACAGCAACTTATTGTCACAACTGCTGGATTCCAGGATTCAAAACAATAATAATGTAAACTTTATATGATTAAACAGACTCACATCCTCCGAGGAGAAAACATGGCAAATCATTAGGCACTTCTTTTGAGGCTGCGATGAAGAGGAGGCAGCGTCCTCGTCCTGCCCTTTATGTTTCCTTCGCGCCATTAGGATGACAATGTCACCAATGTCTGCTATGTAGGAAATCATCTGCAAAGAGTGATCCATCATGGCTTCCTAAAAGGAAGCGAGACATGAGGAAGCTTGACGTTATTAAATTATTTAAAAGGTCTCATCCTGAAACTTAACATATTGACAACTTCCCTTATATGGAGCAATTTTTCTGCCATAAGTCAAGAGCACATTTTCAGTTTGAAAGCAGGACTTCATGTCTTTCTTCTCAAAACTTTTAATACTTGTGGTCAAAACTTCAGGTCTCTTTCTAATATTCACTGTGACTTCTCAAACCTGTGTCCCTCCTCGGAGCAAATCTCCACTTGCAAATCTCTCTGCTCGCTTGCAAATCATTCTCTGCTCGCTTGGAACAAAAACGTACTGTTGCCTGGCAACCTCTGAGCCAATAGAATGACAGTGTTCTACTGGGTGCGTTTGTTTCCTTCTAGTGGGTGTGCCTGTGTGGCTACTGTCGATGGTAGCAACCTGCGCCACCCACTGGATGTAGGCAGAAACATCCAGACCTCAGCTTTCTGCTCCATGTTACACTAAGCATACGCCAGCAGTGCTACTGATATCAGGCAGGAGTTTGTTCATCCAAACAAAGAAAATGGATCCACAGAACCAGCCATGCTAGAACTTAGTCACAACATAATATCTATCTATCTATCTTAGTTAATCTATTTTATCTAATCTATCGATTAAGTGGATGGTACAGGTTGCTACAGTCGATAGCAGTCACACAGGCACACCCACTAAAAGGAAACAAACGCACCCAGGGTAACACTTTCATTCTATTGGCTGAGAGGTTGCCAGGCGCCTGTACAGTTTCTGTTTCGAGTGTGAGCAGAAAGAAACAAGTTTTGAGCATATGGAGAAAGGTTTGAGAAAACACAGTGAATATTGGAAAGACAGCAGAAGTTTTGAGAACAAAAAACATGAAGTTCTGCTTTCAGACTGAAAATGTGTTGAATTATGGCAGAAAGATTCCCCAATACGCTTACGATTCAGTTTGTCTGTAAGCAATAATCATCATAATAGACAATAAGAAACACTTGATATATATCACTCTCAGTAATAAATACAGTATATACAAGATAAGTTTAACTTTTTCAATTGAATTAGTTCAATAAATGAGCTTTTTCTAATTCCCTAAGCTGCACCTTTCTACAGAGGTGAAAACACAGAAAGGAGAGCATAAAGACTTATTATGCTAAACTTTCAGCACCTGTGTGTCGGCTGTAAGCACTTTGATTCGTTTCGTGGAGATGAACAGATCCACTTCGGTCATCGGCTGGGACTCTCCCTCTGGAGCCTACGAGCAAACACACCGCAGTCAAACCCAGCAGCACCAGAACTGGACTAGTCACCACTGGAAACCCATTCGTTTCTACAGGCCACACTGAAGTGCTATCCTTCTGAATCTAATATGTTTTTATTATTCACCTTGATTCTGTCAACGGCCTCCTGAGCCTGGGTCATGCGAGCGTTTGTGGAGGGGTTCCTGTCCGATTTGAGCTGAGTGGAGCCCAAATACTTGGCTCCGAAGATAACGCCGTCCAGCAGGTCTTCAGGGTCACAAGGACCAGGCACTGAAACAGCAACACATCATATCAGAAAACAACAAAAACTCAGCAGAAGAGGTCATAAAGGTCTCATTAAAAGGGGAATAAAGGAAAACTAACTCACCATCTTTATATGACGGGTGGTCGTCAGCACTCTTTGAAAAGCAAATTGAAGACTCAATTAATAAATTTACGTCATACGAGAGAAGATGAAATTAAAAACAAACTGTGAAGCCAAAACCAAAAGAAAGAATTTAAAAAATGAGAAATGAGTGAATTACATTCATTTGTCTGTTGTTTTTAGATGTAAAAACATTGATTGAAATGGTTGGAAATGGAGCTGATAATTAGATATGAACATGTTTCAGGAAGAAATGTGGGATTCTGACAATATTGGATGGTGAAACATCAATTGGACCTGAGACTATTATTATGTTTTAGTCATTTCCACACCGACCTGTTCTCCGTCGGCACCAGCCTCATCCTCCGGCGGCTCCTCCCCAAGCTTCATCCACACGGGTTCGGGGTACTCGTCATCCGGGAGCGAAGCGACGGAGTCTTCTCTGCGTCGCTGACCGTTTGCGCTCTGCCTCCAGCATCTGCGAGGATCCTCCTGGCTATAGGAAACGGAGAGCACGGCGTCGACGTCGCCAAAGAGAGGCAGGTGGGACGGATGGGCCGTAGAACCGATCTTCGTGCACTGCAGCAGTCCCAGCAGGTCTCGCTGGTGGCTTTCGGAGAAAAGCAGCCCTGTGGTTTCAGTGCTTTGAGTTAGCATGGAGTGACTGCACACTTCCTGATCAGCCGGACTGGAGTAGCGCTCGTCACGGCGCTCTGTGTCCCTCATCTGAAGCTGGGTGAGCAAGGCGTGGATACGGCTGTGATCCTCATCACCTGATCTCCTGTTTGAAAGCTCCGCCTCTTCTTCGCTGGCCGCCTCCTCAGAACCTCCCAACACCTCGCGAGTCGTTTCCTCTGCAGCCGGAACATCTGCATCTTTGACTTGAACTTCTATAGCCTCACCTGACTCTGATGCATTTCCCAGAAGCACCTGCTGGTATGACTGGACCGGAGTCGACGAGTCTTCCCCGATCAGAGGAGGGGATCCTGACTCTCCGAGGCTGCTCAGATCCAGGAGGTCAGCAGAGGGAGGCAGGCCGGAGTCTTCCGGATCATGAGCAGAACCGGCTTCGCTGGAGGAGTCGGACCTCCAGTCCAGAGGAGGAGGAACAATTAGATTGTAGGTATCAAGGTCTTCTGCCTCTGCCACTGGAAGCGCACTGATTCCCTCCACTGAGGCTCCAATAACAGGGTCAAAGTCAGACAGTGGGCCACCTGCAAGCGTAGATGCAGTCTGACGATCCGGGAAGCAGTTGGAGTCCATTTTGTGTCAAGGATAAGATGGCATCACCGAGCAGAATCCGTACTGCGATCACAATGCGGCAGAATCTCATGGAAGGATTCCTATAAAGCAAAACACTAAAACCATTATAGGTGGTTATCAGTAAATGACAATATGTAAGACAAGTACTTTTAATTCAGTAATTCAATTAAAAACGGGAAACTTATAAACACAGATATATTTCAAGCATCTATTTTTGTTAAGGTTATGCCTTACAGCAGATTATGAATGTCCTCAAAAGGGCCAGTAGTGGCAGAATGTGTTTATAAAACCAATTAAACTATTAACAAATAGCTGTCTCTGTTTTAGTTTGACAAAAAAACATTTAAGCACACCAAAAGGGATTTTTTTAAGGTTATTTTTATGTGGCCCACTAGACACTTTTTATGTGTCTAGCGGGCCACATAGAAAGCGATGGCAGACCAGATTTGGCCCCCGGGCCTCGAGTTTGACACGTGTGGCTTACAATAACTGCAACCACACACTTCAGTTGCTCGGAGAAATGTTTTATAACTCTAATTAGTCTGAAGACTGGGGACCTGTCTGTTGTTCACATGTAAGCATGTCATGACAGCCAAGAGCGACCATCTTCAGTGAGAAGCCTCCTCTGATTCGTTGGAACACTGACGGCTACCAGATTTCCTTCCTGCACCGCATCACCTCCATAGCAACTCTTTGAAGATACTTAGATGACATTTAATTTCCTTTAAGGACAATTAAAGTATTTTTGCACTGAGTTTAAAATGAGTAACTTTTTTTATTGAATTAATGCAATAAAGTATTTTACATTTTATCATTTATTAAGATGCACCGGTATATCGTTTCTGACACAAAATAATAATTATCGATATACCTGCTACACAGCTATAGTTAATAAAATAAACAGCAAAATGAGATGAGTTTCACTGTAAAAGCACAACAAGAAGGCGTCAAATAAACACTATGCTTCTGGGGAAATACATAATTCTCCATATAAGTAAGGGAAAAACCATTTTAAAATAAACTAATAAAAGTAGAACTCGTTTTAAGTCTACAACCAGCCTAACTGAAGTAGCATTATTACTAGCTAGATGCGAACTGCTCCACTTTACAGTATTTACCTTAGTAGACAGGTGTTGTAATGAAAGCTAAAACAATGAACACATAAAACACCAGAACTGCTATAAAAATAGTTCTTACCGAACGTCGAAAATCTTTCTCGCCTCCTTTGTGTCCAGATAGACACAACTGTCGCTGCCACGACCGATGAGTCGACGTGTTTAGGAATTTGAACTCTCTCCACAACTTCTGGGCTCACTTTTTCCGTCATACTATTGACAGAATTAGTAATTCTGACATAAGTAGCAATTTAACGGAATGTCTCACTATTATACAGTTTTTTTAGGAGTAAATTGGACTAACTTTTGAAGCTACTGCTGCTGTCGAGTGACTGCTTTTATTTATTGGCCACCACTATCCTGCTGCGGCGTTCACGTTCCCCCGTAACTCCCCAAATACTCTTTACAAGTTCTGTCTCTTTACCCATTTTATATACGTACGTAGTTAAATTTATACAAAAAGCCAACGGGTTTTTCATTAAGTTGCATCTAATTAGCATTGGAGAAAAGATATGAAGCATAATATCTCATGTGAGCAATAGTTTACCTCGCATTTAAACTTTACTTACGAGCCGCATCAAATGCAACAGTAAACTACGTCAACAACCCTGCGTCCAAGCCCCGATTAATCGAATGTCGATATTTCTATTAAGAAAGTCAAGAGCTATTTCATTTTGTTTTTTATTTTTTGGTGAATATACTGTTGCATAAATAGTTACTCTATCATTTTGGTTTGAAAAACTTTTACCGCATACTCTGTACTTCTTTGAATATAAGTATCTTCCTGCTTACAATGTTGGAAAAACATTTTCTGTTTTCTTCTGTATCTTTTTCCGATAGAAGTTGACGTAAGAAAAAATCTCGATCTATTTATCTTGAAAAAGTTTTAAATATCAGTCTTCTTTGGTTAGTAATCCCCAAAACACACAAATAATAAAACAAAACACAATAATAACAAGTGATTTTAGCTTTAATTTAAAAAAATCATAAATTAATAAACATAGATTAAAGTTTGTCATAAAGACCGAGTCAAAATAACATCACATATCTGCCTGCAATGTTATTTAATCGTTCTTCCATGCAAAACCTCTATTTTTGCAATTAACTGAACTTATAAAGACGACTCAAAGATCTGAAATGCTGTCCACCTGAGCTTATTTTTGCTTAATATACATTCATCTAAATAAAACCATTAAGCTGCTACACACTGTTTGCAGTTTGTTAATGTCTGAAGCATTATTAAAACAGCGCTGTTAGAAATATTTCTCCGTTACATATTTCTTTCCATTTTCCTCTTTTTCCTCATAAATTTTAATACTTGAAACAACTGACTAAATACAGATTGTGGTTTAAAAAAAACACCCTCCTTGTTAAATCATAAATTGTCATTAATCAAATTATTGGGAAACACCTGCGAGGAATCTAAAATCAACAAATAAACAGAATCGGCCTGACAACATGAAGTAGGCCAAAAGGTCTCCAAGGGCAACCCGTCATGCTTTGATCTACATAAATTAAAGAACAGAAGAGAAACAAAATTTCCGAATATACTTAAAACGTAAACTAATCTTATAATTTCAAAAACATTTCAGGTAGCCAACACAGGTGTTTTATTTATTCACCTACAGAAAGTAGCAAGACAGGAGTAGAAATGAATCTACACAGATGATCTGATCAAACCAAAACGCTGTTCATAATCCACTTAATTAGCATCTCCTCCTGATTGTGAAGACAGCGCTGTACTGTCTGACAGCTCACTGCTGCTGGTTTTCATCTGAATCAAACCTATTAGAGAGGAGGTGGAGCCCAGCAAGCCCACCAGCCAGCTGGGGAACCGTCCTGCCCACAGGAAGCCTGGCGGCATCCAGTGAACGGCGTTACTGAGGTCCGCCATGCTGCTGAGGATGGAGAGCATCTCCGCTTGCATCTGCCTGTGGAGGTCAGACCGTCTGCAGGAGAAAACGGATTTACTGAGCTTTGGAAAACTGTATATTTCTAAGACAGAGCGATGACTTACCCTGTTAGTTTGAAAAAAAAAGAAACATAAATAAGACAGGATGACAAACAAAAAACTCTAGATTATATTTGTTAAATGCTTAATTAGACTGACTGAATGTATAGCTTCCTTTAATAATAAAGCAAATGTCAATGAAATAATGAAAAAAATGAATTTGCTAAGTAAACACCTGCTGCCTCCTTCGCCTCTCTGGTGTTTCTTCAGCTTCTTCCTGAGCAACAGCAGAACTCGAAACGATCTGGAGAAATAAAGATTTGCACAAAAACTCTCATTTGAGTCTTTTTGCACTTCAACAACTTTATTTATTTAGCCAGTGCTTTCATGACTGAGTTTCTCATGAAATACAATTTTTATCAGGTTTTCTGCAATGGATAGTTACAAGTTAGTTTCCAGAAACTCAGCAATTCTTATATGCTACAGACCTAAAACCTAAACACTCCCTAGAACTTATTCTGAAATAAAAAAGTTACTTTAAAAAAGTTTCAAATTACTTTTCCTGGAAAATAAACCAAGAAGGAGCCATGTCCCGTTCTAGTTGCTGAAAAGACATGCAAAAAAAAGATCCAAAAATATATAGGGGTGACATTTGTTGTTGTTTTCTTTTTTTAAACCGGTCGAACCTGCAAGTTAAAATGGTAACTGGACTGAACTTGTAGCACTTTTCCTGTCATTTCGACCAATCAAAGCGCTTTACAACAGAGCCAAACTCACCTACCTCACAAGTAATTATTAGGGATGCACCGGTTTATCGGTACCGATTTCCTTATTTAGGGAAATCATGTTCTTAACCACAGTTTTTATCTACCTCAGCAAAGGTATTTAAATTGACTTCTGTCTTCTTCTGCTCTGCTGTGAGAGAAGCTTGACTAGCAGACCGGCCCACCAGTTGCAGTTAACAACGATCATCTCTCACTGTGTTGGCAACTGTAAGATTAATCTTTCTCTTATTATTGAAACAGCTTCTCATTCTTTGATAAATGAAACTTCCATAAAACAACTAATCAAATTTCTTCCTACATTTAGCAACATTTTAGTCAAAAAAAATTGGTATTGGTCAAAATTGGAATTGGCAGGTTTTGAATAGATCAGTGATCGGCCAGAAAACTGGAATTGGTGCGACCCTAGTAATAGTAACAATACAAAACTTTGGGTTAAAATACACACCAGCAGGCTGGACTCAAACCTACAACCTTCAATTTGCAAGATACCAACTCTACCTACTGAGTCATCACCACACTGTTGTTTCAACAAATTACAAACCCCTTTTCTACAGAAATTGCATCATTTAGCAAATTTTATTAATGTAACGTATGCTTAGTTTATTGCTAAACACACACACACACACATATATATAATTTTTTGCAATAAAAAATTTAAAACATATTTTGTGGTAGTTTTGAAGCAGTTTCAACAGATGCAGATAACTCAGCTGATGTGTACCGATATCTGAGTGCAGACGTCTCACCTGAGGATCCCCAGCAACAACGAGGTTCCCCACAGCACTGTGCTGCACAGCCACCACTTATCAGACCTCACTTTGATCAGCTCTGTGTCTGCGGCCCAAGCAATATGTTCACACGGATAGTACAGCTGGTCAGCCACGTTCGTAAGCACCGATATCCAGCGGACGCCTGCGTCCTCCTCCTGCAACAAGAATCTAGTCAGTATCACCAGGAGAGATGGAACTTGTGCGGACATGTAAGCAACTTTTTTGTTATGAATCACCGAAGCACCAAGTCCGTAGCTGTGGGAGTACGCCAGCATGGAGAGATCATCAAACAGCCTCAGCACCGTCCTGCAGTGGCTGAGCTGAGCAGAAAACAGAAGCAAACTCTTCCCAAGTCGCTGAGATGATGCATCGGCTGCTGCTTTCCGGGTGAGAGCTCCTCCCACCAGCTGAGAGCCATAACAGAACGTCCTGATCTGCAGGCAAAAGGCAAAAAATAAGAACAAATTAATGGATGAAAGTCACAAAATCACGATTATATTTATGAAAATAACACCAAATAGAAAAATATTAATATAATTTTACAACACCAGAGCTGAGTAGTAGTTTACTTGAGTAACCTTTTGGAAAAAAAATTACTGTTACTTTTTTTTTAACTTTTACTTGAGTAATTTTATTTATGAACTACAGAAAACTCTTACTCTTGCTACAATTTCTTAACACTCTCCCGACTGCGTGTAACTTCACTACATGAAGAGCAAGTTTGTTTGAACCAAAAATTCACCAGACACAGACACACACACACACCTGCAGGTTTTGTCAAGGTTTCATAAATGTTATATTGAAAGAAACAAACTTTACCATAAGGCACTATCAAATCAAAATCCAATAAAATCGCATGGCCAATTCAATCCGTCATACAAACTCATTCAAAGTCACAGTTTATGCTAATATTACTAGGGTAAAATGCATTAAATTACTCATTTACAAAATAAATAACTACATTATTCCCTGCAGAAGCATCCGACTCGGTGTTTTCACTGCAGCCTTTGGATAAAAACGAGGTTCAGTGAAGACTCACAATTTTATCTCTTCCTCTGTATGTCTCCAGCAGTCGGACGAGAGACTCCACAGACTGCTGCATGTCCGATTACACACACACACACAGTGATAAATAAATACACTCTAATTTGATTTAGTTTCAGAACATTTTAGCTTCTTCTGCACGCATATGACAGTTTCTGCACAACATCCAGCTGGACTTTGAAACAGGAACTACTTCAAACAGACCAGAGCAAACGATCGTCGATTTCCAATCGCCACTCTGGACGTAACCAAATTAGCAAATGGTTGGTTCAAGTGGGTTTCCAATTTGATTAGAGAAAAAACATTTAGTTGATTGTTGGATGGAGGCTATATAACTTTAAAGTATAATAGTTATTAATAATGATAATATTTAAAATCATGAAAACTATTATAAAAATACAAACCTTAAATAATCACATGTGGTATTAATAATACTAGCAGCAACACTAATAGTAATAATAATAATAATAATAATAATAATAATAATAATAATAATAAGAAGAAGAAGAAGAAGAAGAAGAAGAAGAAGAAGAAGAAGAAGAAGAAGAAGAAGAAGAAGAAGAAGAAGAAGAAGAAGAAGAAGAAGAAGAAGAAGAAGAAGAAGAAGAAGAAGAAGAAGAAGAAGAGAAGAAGAAGAAGAACGTTTTAAAACCCATCTATTTAACTTGGATTTTAACACCAGCGGGATCTAGTTTTAAATTGTATATTTTTTTGTTGTTTTTTTTAAAACTGTAAGTTTTTATTATTTTTTATGTTGTGTTTTAATGTACAGCACTTTGTATCAGCTGTGGTTGTTTTAAAGTGCTTTATAAATAAAGTTGGTTTGGTTGGGTTTAACAATAATAATAATAATAATAATAATAATAATAATAATAATAATAATAATAAATAATAATAGTAATAATACAGTTAAACCAACTGCAGAAAATATTAAATTGGCCTCAGCGATTACCAAAATTAGTACTAAAATAAACATATTTTCCTGAGAAAACTACAACTATTCAGTTGATCGCTATCGTTCGTGCTTCTTGTCATTCAGAGCATCAGAGTTGAACAAGCCCCTCACAATATGGCGGAATGACTGACACACATGCATCGATGGCGTCTCTCACCAGTATGACGTCTGACTCCATTCTTGTCTCGTGAACGACAAGCGTGTTTTACGCGAGCCATCCAGCGGTGGCTACGTAAATAGTTCCCGTCATGCCGTTCGCACGTACCTCACCAAAAGCCAGTTGAGAGGACCGGGGAGGCGGCGGAGGAGGCGGACAGCCGAGGACCCCCGGCTGACCGACCCCCGAAGCCACGGATCCACCAAGCAGGTGACAGACGGCGGGGAGCGAACACAAACGCAGCAGCGTCACTAGACGTCCTTACGTCTGGTGCACAGATATCTTTGGGTTTTCCACACGCTTTGTTTTGTGGAGAGGGATTCTGGTGTCCGCCGGGCGATGTCAGCGGCCACCGCCACTCCGCGGGTGATGATGGACCGGCTGCTGCAGGCCGTCGACGGACAGAACAACGTGAGTTTATTTTTTTAAAGTTTTTACAGCAGAGGAAGCAGAATGGAGAAGGAGTGAATAATAGGCTCTGAGACTCAGCGTGTCAAAAGTTATACTCCTATTAGTGAACGGGGAGCTTTATGAAGTGCTGCATGTCTGTTTTAATTGCTTGTTTTCCTTCAGCAATATGCTCCCCTTACATTTTTATGTCATCCAGTCTATTTTTAATGTTTTTGAAGCAAAAATAACAATAAAAACAATTTGATTCATTTCAAATTTTCAAAAAAAAATTCAAAAAAGAAAAGAAAAATGTGGTCCATACAATGTTTAATTATATTCAGATCTTATTAGGTTGACAAGAGATAAAGTCCTAAAGCAATGTTTTGTGTGCTTTATTTTGTAATGACATTTCAGGCCAATAAATACAAGAACAAACACTAAGAAAACATTTTCTGCATAAGAGCTGCTGATGCTCTGACCACCGTAAATTCATCCAAGTCCTGATCATTTTTTTCTTAATATCCCAGTTGTTTCTTTTTGTTTCTATTTTATTGTTTATATTTATTTGCATTTAAAAAAATGTACCATTTTGCAACGTCTACAAGAAAAGAAAAGGAGACGGTTCAAAAATTATGCACAGTCATGTTCATAATTTGTTGATTTCAAAATTATGTTATGAAATTCAAGTGATCATGCATTCAACCAAAACCAAACTACAAAAGCATCATGCAAGAATTCAAGAATTATATTTGTTAAATATACCTGTTTTTGTAAAACGTGACCATGTGCAGGAACACTAAATGTATATGACGCTGTTATAACTACATAACATGGGGACTTCCTGCTGTTCTTATTTGTGCATTTCACCAGTCTAACTCTAATATTAATAATCTCAACCTGGAACTTACCAGCAAAACCATCAAAAACAGCGCATGTTAAGATACCAATGATTGTTATACCAATCATTGGTATCTTAACATGCGCTGTTTTTGATGGTTTTGCTGGTAAGTTCCAGGTTGAGATTACCAGGCTCATTATCTTTGTTATCAGGAGTAAAATTTTACACCTTTCTAACACAGTGTTTAGGGTTTTATTTAAATCTTTATGCTTCTTTTTGCTAGTAAGATAATATTTGCATGTTCTTGTCTTTGCTAGTCACATTGAGCCTGAAACCAGTATCGGTACATATTTTCACGAATGCAGGTGTACATTTGAGACTCTATGCAAATGAATGCTTGTCCTAATGACCCCTATTTTCCCTCCGTAGTCCGATTTATTGGTGAATGTCAATAAATTAGGATACAATGAGAAACTTTATTTGTTTTTTCAGTTCAAAAAGTTGGAAAGTGATATATACACGGTATATAGAGTGTTTATTTCTGGTTCAAGTGATCCATCATTTTCAGGTTTTTGAAACTGATGGATCACATTTTCATTAGCTACTCCTTTATTACATTGTAAACCTTTGTCTTCTGAGCAGATACGCAACATGGTGGTGGTTGTGGAAGTGATTTCCAGTTTGGAGAAATACTCTATCACCAAAGAAGTACTAGAGGTATGTTAACATACAAGTCTGATTAAAGCAACTCTTCTGGAAGTCAAATTACATCTGCGATGTTTTGGTTGTAGGAGACGCGCCTTGGGAAGCTGCTTAATGACATCCGGAAAAAAAACCAAGAACGAGGATCTTGCAAAAAGAGCCAAGAAGCTCCTTCGGACCTGGCAGAAGCTGATCGACCCGGGTCAGGGTGACTTGGTGCCCAAAGAACTCACTGGTGCATCTTGGCCTTCCAAAGACAGCATTCAGCCTTGCTCCTCTCTTCCAGCTTTGAGCAAAACAGGCTCAGAGTTAAAGGCCAGACGTGACTTCAACAACTGCTCTCCAAATCCTGAACCGATAAGCAACAGGAAACGTAGATGTGACAAGAAAGAGGGTCAAACAAAGAAGCCCAAAGTCGCTCATGATGATGCAAAACAGCAGCCATCCAATGGACTTGGTGGGAGTTTTAAAATTCCTGCAAATACTAATGCACACCAACCATCAGACAGGGATACGTCTAAATATCTGGACAATAGTAAGTCAAATAAAGTTCCTATTCATGCTGTCAAACCTCATCCAAGTGCCAGCAACCCTCCTAACACGCTTATGCAACGGCAGGTTAGAAGGGATAAGCATCAACCTAGAAGCCCTGGTTGTCCGTTGCAACATCCTGAGAGCCTAAAGCAAGGAGCTGTACTAAAAAAACCACAAAGTAGTGGAAATCCAGGTGTGAAGGTGGAGGAATCTGTTCACACAAACCACTCCGGGTCTGCAAATTTGGAGTTTCAAAGCAGGACTTCAAGTTTGGATGACGAGACTATTATTAATGATGCTGTGAACAAGAAAAGAGAAAAATACAAGGCTAAAGATCATGTTGTGAACCTGAATGGCCCAATTACAGAAGACAAAAGCAAACCAGCGAGGATAAAAGACAGAAGGATCACATTTGATCCATCAACAGGACAAATTAAACGCACCTGCCCTAAGGAGTCTTCAGAGGAGCAGGAAGTCTCTGAACTCCAGCTGAAGCCAAGTCAACCCATTCCTCCCAGTCCCTTCCAGCAGACGGACTGGAAAGAACTGTCAAGGAGCGAAATAATCCAGTCATACCTCACCCAGCAGAGCAACATCCTGTCGTCTGCTGCACACACACCTGGAGCCAACCTTTTCATGTCGGAGGTTTGCAAAAGAGCGGATCACCAGAAGAGGAATACCACGGAAACCTCCATACTGGTATCAGGCCATCATGTCAAAGAGTTACCTGGAGTTGGCAGAGAAATCAGCAGTGAAGACCTGAACCGATTACAGAGGCGGCGTTGGTCCGGAGTTAACGGGTGTTACGACACCAAGGGGAACTGGTACGACTGGACCGACTGCATCTCTGTGGATCCACATGGAGACGAGAGCAGACTGAACATTTTGCCCTACGTCTGTCTGGACTGAAACGCTGTTCAGCTTGGAAGTAAATCAGTTGATCAAGTCTACAAATTGAGAAATTTTAGGAAAATTATACCTTATTTGTGCTGGATGTTTGGTCCATTCAGCTTTTGTTTTGTATTTAAATGTAGTAAAAGCTAGTAGAAAAGTAGTAGTAGAAAAAGCTAAAACTTCAGTCTCAACGAATGTTAGTGTTTATTGCTAAAATGATTTAAGAGTCAGATTTAGCACAGAGTGAGAGATTTACCTCATACATACTGTCTGCCATAATTATTCCGTACTGTTTACAGCTTTAGATTACATTACTGTGTTTCTAATAGATTTAATGATTCAACAGTAATAAATCTCACTCGCCCCATTCTTCTAAATACCAATTAAAATAGTCTCGCTCTAATATATATTATACTGTAGGCTTTCCGGTTTGATTTATTAAAAATGTAAACTTATCATGTACTCTTCTTGTAATAATATGGGATACATAGCAACGACATAGACCAACGACATCTACAAATATGACTTCTACTTATTTTTGACACAATTGGAACCCCATAACTAACCGCATGTAATTAACCATACAATAAAAAAGCTTGTAGACGTTGTAATTTACAAGTTAAATTTAACATAAAAATAACTTTTTGACAGACCTTTTTGTGGACAATAAAACTTGTTTAGATGAAAAAAAAACTCTTGAATTGTTCGTCCTGGCTTGTAAATATTAGGACGGAACTATTTTCTATTAATTTTTAGACAATCTCATGATGTAAAGCTGTGTAATTCAATTTTTTCATTAAATAAGGTTATTTTAAGAAATAAACACTTGAAATATTTCACTCTCTGAGCAATGAAGCTGTACAGTAAATTCTCGAAATGCGCTAATAGCTTCTTTTATTTTGAAATCCGTGAGCGGAAGGAGAACACTGTCATTCATTAATGGTCTGACGGAACTTTCTGCGCCCCGGTACAACTACAAACACCGGTGGTGACTCGTCACTCCGCGCAGAAAGATGGCTGCCGCGGCGCGGACCCCAGTCGGAGAAGGGATTCGGATAGTTGTCCTGTGTTGTTTTGGTACACGGTGAGCTCCGGGGGCAACGTTATTAACAAAATAATCCTCAACGGATTCCCGTATCCCGTCACGGTCTCTCTTTTCCACATCATCTCTGTTGTCGTCTTCCTCCCGCCGCTGTTGAGGGCATGGGGAGTCCCCAAAACTGAACTGCCGAGCAGGTACTACCGGTGGTACATCCTCCCGTTGGCTTTCGGAAAATACTTCGCGTCCGTTTCGGCTCACTTCAGCATATGGAAGGTGCCCGTTTCGTATGCGCACACAGGTGAGTAGAAAATGTTAAGTCCGGGCAGCTGGAACCTGTTATCCGGGGCAACTTGATGATGTGTCTGTACCGTCAGCTGATGTTAGCTTTGCGGCTAACGGCTGGCCAACTGCCGACAAGGGCATTTAAAGAGTCTGGCAGACCGCAGCGTCACGCAGATCCCAAGCAGAAAAGCTTTTATTTCACCAATTAATTTTTTAAAATGCAGCTTTTGACTGTACTTTTGTATTTTTTTTACGTAAAATACCATCTGTTAGCTTGCTAGCCAACTGAATTAAAGCTGAAATACGTCAAGGGGGAAGAGTAGTATTCTTCAGTTTTTAAACTCAGGGTAACTGAGTACATCTATTACGGTAGTGATCCCGAAAATGCCCCGAATTATTGGTAAAATGACGCATTAAATTTAGTTACAATTACTTTAGCAACTTTCTTGATGAAGATATTTTAGGAGTGGTTTTACGACACCGTATTTTTTTTTACTTTTGCTTCTGTAATAAGTTTTACTCTTGAGTAAAAATTCACCAAAGGAAGAACAATCATGTTTAAACACAAGCTTTGTTACTTTATTTTCTATCTATTGAGCCATTTGTAGAACAAAAAGACACAGTAATAATTATATATATTTTCTGTGAAAGGTATATCAAATTTAGTGTTGAAAATTTGATATTGGGGGTACGGTTGTAGTGATACAATAATCTCACGATACAATATATATCCCGATATTCAGCAAGTGATACAATCCGATACACTTTTGTGATTTTCTGAATGATTTTAGAGGGACAGAGTGACTTTGGTCACATTTTGTGACTGTTATAGAGTTGGGCTGAATTAATTTAACTGAAAACTGATTAAAAGCACCAACTACACAATACGTGGCTCTGGTTGGACACAGACTTAAAGTGGACAGCTGGACAAAATAAATCAAAGAAGTGATGAGAAAACATGTTTCTTTTCATTGAAACAGTACAAACTGTAGCTGACATGCATTTGTAAAGTAAATAAAATGCACCAATTACCTGCTCTGAATAGTTTGATACCTTTTAAACCTGAACATCTGAAGGAATCACTCTAAGCCTGATGACCTGATGCGAAGCAAGCGATGAGTGAGAAAGGTGATAGTTGGATGTTACGATACTTGCAGATGAATATCAATTTTTTTCTAGGAAAGAAAATATCTATCTATATCGCAATATTGATATTATTATACAGCCCTAATTGGGGGGTAGGAGAGGAGAAGAAGATTGGAAAAATAGTTTTTTCAGCCTGAATTTTGCTGATTTGTAATGATGTTGTACTTGTTTCTATTAGTCTTTAAAATAGCAGAATTTGCACATAATTGTATATGTTTGTCCATCTGACATCATTTATAAGCATTAAGATGTTTTAATTAATGCTTTAGTAGCTTTTTTACCAAATACTTTATTTTTTGGATGACCACTTTTGACTTTGGTAAAATATATTGAAGCAGTGTTTCTCTTACTTATTTTTGTTAACAAGCTATACTCCATCGGTAAGTATTTTACACATTGTAGTAGTTTTATTTCAGTATTCCAGTTTTTCTATAGCATTTTACATATTTAATACTATCATCCAATTCAAATCCAGAATCTCATACATGTTCAAGGTTTGTATGTATTAATTTAACCCTTTTGATGATATTCTAATTTATTGAGGAGCGTCTGTAGATGGGGGTTGGTCCAATTGATAGAGATTTTATTGCATAGAATGATAGAGATTTTATTGCATAGAATGGTAATTTAATTATTTAAATCCTGAGCCATGTCCCACACTCATACTGTGACAAATGTGCAACAGCCTGTTTTCCTGTCTATAGTAAACCCCCTAATACAAATTATTTAACACTGAAAGTACACAACTTAAATCTGTCTGTGCAACAAATAATTTATCTGAGAATCTGTTTTAAGATCCATCTTTACACCACAGATGGTTTCCAAGGTTATAAAAGCATTTATGAAGCACTAGCAATAATGCATGTATTTGTTAATGAGAGTCAATTTTCATATTTTTGAAGATTCAACCTTCAAATATGTTTTATTATCTGTAGATTATCTGATTTTTTTTTTCCAATCCATTCATGATTCATATGCGGTTCAGAGTCTATTTATTCCCTCCTGTTGTCATTTTGTCTCCATCTATTTCTATCTTCTGAGAAATTTCCTGTGTAATTAACAATTGTTTATTACGACGTTCATCTATTTAAGTAAGTTGATTTATTATGGAGTTTAGCATAACAATGTTAAAATTCTATATTTAATTTCAGTCTGAAAACTTTATGTTACAGTGTCTTTCTATTCAAGATTCAACTATCAGCCTTTTTCTAGCAAATAAGGATTTTACGGTTTTTATTGACGATTCTGACCATTTTTAAAACTGGAAAACATAAGAGGAAAAAGAACATAATTTATTTTTTCTTTGACTTTGTTTTGAATTCAACAAAATAAGGAAGATGTTGCATGCTGAAGTCCCTTTTTTTGCACAACAACATGTCTTTACTCAGATTTTTAATCTTTAAACCAAATTGTACTAGTTGATTAATGGATAGGGAAAAATCTAGTGTCATTTTTATTTCTGGCTGATTAATTAGTGTGTCTCTAATTTGCATTGACTGTTTTCTGATTCCCATTTCAGCTGGTCTTATAATATCTGAGGTCTTTTGACAATATTTTATAGCTCAATTATGATAATAAAAATTATGATAAAGAACCATTTATTACTTTTTTTACAATAACTGCATGGCAAAGCATTCATAGCGCCACAAACATCAGTTACTTTAAGAAGTGTTTCATATCACTAAGCTGGACATAGAGGCTTTATTTTATCAGATTTTTGAATTTATTGATATATTTTTGCTCTCATGGAGAAAACTAGAGAAAATAGTAACTCTCTCATGAACTGTATTTTTTGGGACAATAAATCAAAATTCTTATTATAAAACTAATTTTTTTATGGGCAACACACCGCCTGCAGATCACAAATGATCCCCTGATTATTTTGAATGTTTCTTATTTTAATGCATACATTCCTAATTCCTATTATAGTAACTATGCAGTGAATCTGGTTGCTCAGTATTGTTTAGGATTCATTTATTCCTCCGGCGGTGTGAACGTGACGCACCGCTGTCGGGGCGTGACTCGGAGAGCAACGTTGTGTGTTATTTAACAGAGGTGTGGACCCGGCTCTGACCTGCCAGTAACTTTTTACAGCCCAGACATAATCGGTTCACTATCTCCTTGCTGCAGAACCACAGTTTTTCATTGAAAATCTTTTTCAAACTCTGTGTTGTTTTGTTTTTATTTTTATTTCAAATTGTGAAAAGCCCTTTGAAATGCCTTGAATCCTTGTAAGATACAAAAACTCTGAGGTTTGAGAATCCTTGTGTGATGTCGCTCTGCTAAAACTCAGACATAATCGGTTCACTATCTCCTTGCTGCAGAACCACAGTTTTTCATTGAAAATCTTTTTCAAAATCTGTCTATTTATGTTTTTATTTCCATTTTAAATGGTGTAAAGCACTTTGAAATGCCTTGCTGCTGAAATGTGCTATACAAATAAAATTTGATTGATTGATTGTTTTTAAAACTGACACCGTCCCGTTCCTCCCCCCCCCCCCCCCCCCTTGTCTCTTTCACAGTCAAAGCCACAATGCCAATATGGGTGGTGCTGCTGTCGAGAATTATAATGAGGGAGAAGCAAACTACAAAGGTGAGTAGGTCCAGAGCGTAAGACGCAGCACAAGTCCTGCTCTGTTCCAGGCTGCGACTCGGCAGGGTGATGTGGCACAGCGAGCCGACTGTTCCTCTGCTGCGTCTCATGTTGCAGCCGCCTGCCGAAGCGTCTGTCGCTGGCATTCTCCAGGAGGTCAGGGGTCATCCACATCAGCTCCTGCATTCTGCATCTGACATTTAAGACTCTTTATGTAGGTTGATTCTCTGTGGGAATAAAGGAAGTAAAGACTGTGAAGAATTTGTGCTGAATGAACCAGTAGTTCAGCTTTACCAGCAGACTTCAGGATATCATCGTAAATGTTGTAGATGTGGATAAATCTTTGTAGATGAGGAAAGCCGATGTTAAATCAGGGTGATCTTTGGACTCTCGCTCAACACTGCATTTAAACCTGGAGGGATTTTTCTGTCCTCCAGATTGTTGCCTTTTCTTTTAAAAAAAACTGTTCAGTGACCACAAGTTGTTGCAGCAGCATTAAAACTGGTGGTTAAAACAGACCACAGAGCGAAAATCACCCAACATACAGAAAACCCCTAACTCTCTACAACCTGTATGGAGTTGATCAACTTTGATTTATTCATTTTTTATGCTGGAACTACCGTATTTTCCGCACTATAAGGCGCACCTAAAAACCTTAAATTTCCTCAAAAGCCAACAATGCGCCTTATAACCCGGTGCGCCTAATATATGAACCAATATTGAGCCACAACAGGTGTAGCAACTACGGTAAGCAGCTGCCGACTTAATTTTCCCCGTAGAAGAACCGCGCGGTGCATGCTGGGATGTTGTCAAAAAAGTTGTCAAAAAACTGGTTTGTTAATAAAGTTTGACTGACCGATCTACCTATAGACATGTCTATGTATCTACCTACCCACCTGATAATCAGGTGGTCTGCAGGTCATCTAGCATCAAGTTCTCCACCAACATGCTGTGCGCGAACGGAGAAGGGTGACCATCGTCCGGCCCAGACGCCCCATTCCAGTCGCCTCCAGGTTCTCCTCGCGACCGGAATCGGACTGTTTTGTTGACATTCTTTATGTCATTAAGTAGCTTTAGACATTTATCCGGGGAGCTTCGGCTAGAGTTACCAAGGGACCAGCACCTATACATTTAAAGCCGTGGGGGGCGGTGGAAGAGAGACAGAGGCTGCGGCGGCAGCGTGTCGGTTGGTCTGTGCTAACCAGAAAGCAGTTGGGCACAATATCGCAACACCAAAACTGTGAGTGAAACAATGACTGGTGCAGACTGCTATATATAGGACTCGGGACCAATTTTTTATTATTAGACATCCATATTTGTAGTGAACGGAACAAATCATGTCCCGTTCAATACCGGACGGGTTGGCTTGATTACCAAACTGTAATTCACTGACTTTTGACTAAGAAGAAACTTCAAATGTTTCTATATGAGGTGAATGTTTTCTCCTGACATTTGGTTTATTTTTAAACCAAAATGCTTGTAAAACAGAAAACCAGTTATATAACTCTTCCCTTCAATGTACACATACAACTAAACCACTCAGATTTTCAAAATATTCAAATGTAATCACTATCTCGCCCACGATCCAGATGGGAAATGAGTGATTTCTGTGAAACGGTTTTGTCGTTCCGGTTCCAGATCACTTGAAACTGGAACGTTTTTACACTAACTAAAATCAGGGTCTCATGCCCTATCATTACCAGCCGTTTTTGCATTGCTTTGGTGTGCAGTGCTTTGGATCACATCTTTGTTTACTCGTTTTTCTCACATGGCACAACAAAAAGCCATTCAAATATGTTTGAGTCATTTCCTGGTTCTCTGTGCTGCGGTAGCATGCTTGCTAATGTTAAAACAGCGGGTAACCATGGCAACCAGTCACATTTTAAAGGCCGGCCGACTTTTTCTACAGTCAAGTTGCATGAGCATCAACTATTTTTAGATGCAAAGAATCCAGTTTTACTCCTAATCTCCAAATAAACATAGTTTTTTGATGCAGAAACACAAAATCTTATCAAGTATTTTTGGTGTAAATACTTGAAATAAGACAAAAACAAACATTCAAGTAACTTTTCAGTGAGATGTAGCCTCTTGTTTTAAGTCAATAATTCCTCAGTGTTGATGAAAAGGTGCTTTTTCATCAACACCTTTTCATTATTTCACTTACATTTTTTACGTGTTATAAGTGAAATAATCTGCCAGAGGAACTAATACGTTTCCATCAATATTAATAAATTGTTTTCTAAAAACAAGTGCCTGCATCTTGCTGAAATGGTACTTTTAAGTTTTGTCTTATTTTAAGTGTACTGACATATTTGCAGTAGAAACTTGACCAAAATACTTGGTAAGATTTCGTGTTTTCCCATTCCTGTTGTATTTCTTTTACTTGTACTTTACACACAAAATATCTTTACACAACTTTTTTTTAACAAAATCGGCCGTTTTCCTCTGATTTCTGTCTCTGCAGTTGAAATGAAGCTGATATTTGTCAGCTCTGAGATGCTCCTCAGTTTCCCGTTCTGATGAAGGAGCGTTTCTGCGTGTTAAACAGGAAATAGATTTATGTGTCTGACATCAGGGCGTTATGTTTACTTTGCAGTTCAGTGCCCAGACAAAATGGAGTTTACTTTTCTTTACATTTCTGTTCATGTGAAAGAATCTCAACAGTCAGAATTTTTACCTTTTTCTCTTTTTATGCCAAATGTTTACAAAATTAATCTGTGACTTTGCTGGCAACTTTAAATAAGACACAACTATCTGCCTTCATCAAACCAGACTTTACAACTGCATAAAGACACTGGTGCCTGCTGTTAAATAGGTAAATAATAGTGTTTTATTTAGCTTTTCTTTTTTGTTAAATGTGTGTTTTCTCAGTTTCAGGCTGAGTTTAGTGACAGGTGCATGTCATAAAAACCAAAGCTCAGGACCATGCAAATGATCTGGTGCCTGTAATGACGGTTTCCACGGTGAGGTGTCGTCCCTGGTGGATGGAAACATTTGTTTGGGTTTCTGTGTTTCTTATTCTCTAACATTCTTCACAAGCACTGAATGGATTCTGAAAAATTGTTTAAAAGATATGTTGGTTTTTCATTTCCCGATTACAGTCGTCATATAAAAATGCCTCTTCAATTTCTGACTCCTTTCAGTGGAGATGCAGTTCTTGTTTTGATTTACTGTTTCTTGAAGGTGATAAACAGTTTTTAATTAATTAATTTTAGTTCTAAGTCTAAATTATCTTCAAAAATAAGACCTGATGATGAAACATCTGCACGTATTTAGGATTTAGTCACTTTATTTTTTTTTTCCATTCACGTTTTTAATTACATTTTTTAATCTCATTCTGTTTTTATGTGGCAGCAATGACTTGTCCCAGTGTGTAATAAAATAAAATATAAGGCTAAATGTTTTTGTCTAAAATTTTAGTGGCCTTGAAAATATCCTGATCTTTAAAGTCTAACCCACTGAGACTTATGCATGAAGTTGTTCAAGTTGTTGTGAAACTGTAGAAAGACGATAATCGGAAATCTGGTCAAATGTTTTCCATAAATCTGATCAACACAACAAACAATATGAATTCAACTTCTAGTCATACAAAAGAAGGATTGGAAAGAAATAAACTTTTCCAAATTGTTTAATTTGAACTGATTAATTGCAGTTACAGTTTTTGTTATGCATTTTTGAAATTTAAATTGGTGTAAACCTTTCAGAATTTCTTGAATGGTTCTAAGAAATATTTTATTGGGTTTTCCCAATTCTTAGACATGACTAATAAGCAATTGGTAATAAATTAATTTCCATTCTGATTAATATTTTTTGAAAGAAAGTTTTGTTCATGGTTGTGTGGGTTTTTTTCTGTTTTATTTATAGTTTTTTTTAATGTTGGATATTTAAAATATCTTAGTTATCTTACTGTATTTTTTACAAAAATAAAGTTTTCATAAAACAACTTTATTTTGGTCTTTGAGAGGGAGAATTTGGATTATTATGTCGTTACCATTATATTACTTGAAGATGGTCTCACAACAACAATATTATCGTTTATGGCAATAATTGTGGGAACAATTCATCGTTCAGCAACATTTAACATGACAAGCCTAAACTTCACAATTTTCAGATGTTCCTTAATTGTGGCACAGATCATTAGAAATTAAACTGTCCAGTTGTAAAAAAAATTAAAAAGTAAAAATAAAAATTTTAACATTTATAACTTCTTTAGTCAAACCGCCATTTGACAAGGACTCAAACCTTTACAGCTTAGAGATTTTGAAAGAGATTAAGAAAGTTAAAAACATTATTAAAAGTAAAAGCCATCGATCCAGGTGATGACTTGCCCTTATGGCGTCTCCTCGAACAGAGTTTTAGCAGAGCGACATCGTACAAGGATTCTCAAACCTAAGGCATTAAAACCCTCAGTTTAGCCATAAGCAACTCTAAACAGGTGGGTTTTAATTTGAGACTTAAAGGCACTCAGTGTTTCAGCTGTTTTACAGTTTTCTGGAAGTTTGTTCCAAATTTGTGGTGTGTGGAAGCTGAATGCTGCTTCTCCTCGCTCACAATTTTGTTGCTTTTTTTTTTTTTTTTTTGCAATTTTCCTGCAGTAGGAAATGAAACCTAGGTTGGCACATGAAGAGGTCGCTGATTTATGTTTGGATCTTGACTCTTTCCTCCGACCCGATCTGGTTTTGCAGGTGTACGTGTCGCTCATCCCGATCATCGGCGGCGTGCTGCTGGCCACCGTCACCGAGCTTTCCTTTGACGTTTCGGGCTTGATCAGCGCTCTCGCCGCCACGCTCTGCTTCTCCCTGCAGAACATCTTCTCCAAAAAGGTGAGGCGGATTCACATTCAGCATAAAGATTAAATCTGGTTCAGCTGAAACGGAAACAATCAGTGTTTAAACTCTTTTTTTGTAATATTTTGACATGTGGTGGCTTTCAGAAGTTCACAGTTAAAATGTGAGAGAGTTCTACTCTCATTTAAAGGGATGATATGAGAGTTTCAACTAGTCCTGTTGGTAACTGCAAATTTAATTGATTGAATTTCCCTTTGGGATTAATAAAGTATATTTGAATGGAAAGCACATTTTTTTTTATTTTTGTCTATTTTCTTATGCAAATATCTTCAACCACTTGAAATAAAACTAACCTAAAAGTTACTTTTCAGCAAAACACGGGAGGTTGGTTTAGGTCAGTAAATCCTTCATGATGATGAAAAAGAAATGGTTGCATTGGTGGATTTTTCACATACAAGATGGGAAAATGTTATATTTGCTTTTTTCATCACTATTAAGGAATTACTGCACAGGAATTGGCTGCACAGTGGCGCAGTTGGTAGAGCTGTTGCCTTGCAGCAAGAAGGTTCTGGGTTCGATTCCCAGCCCCGGCCTTTCTGCATGGAGCTTGCATGTTCTCCGGGTTTTCTCCGGGTACTCCGGTTTCCTCCCACAGTCCAAAAACATGACTGTTAGGTTAATTGGTCTCTCCAAATTGTCCCTAGGTGTGAGTGTGTGTGTGTGTGCATGGTTGTTTGTCCTGTGTGTTCTCTGTGTTGCCCTGCGACAGACTGGCGACCCGTCCAGGGTGACCCCGCCCACCGCCCGGACGCTAGCCGGAGATCGGCACCAGCAACCTCCCGACCCCACCAAGGGACAAGGGTGTCAAGAAAATGGATGGATGGATTAAGGAATTACTGACCTAAAACAAGCTCCTTTGTCTTGCTGAAAAGTTATTTATAAGTCAGTTTTGTTTTTCTAGTAGTAATTACTTGACAAAATGTTTTGTGCTTTTGCACTGTAAAATATGGAGGATTTCAGATGGAACGTCATCAGTGCCACATGCTGTTTACTAGAGCAGTTTTGGGTTTTATTCATTTTTTAAAAATTCCTTTTTAGAAAGTTTTTTTTTTTCTTCCTCCTCTCTTGTTGAAGGTGCTGCGGGACACAGGTGTGCATCACCTGAGGCTCCTGAACGTCCTGGGCTTCAACGCCATGTTCTTCATGGTTCCCACCTGGGTTCTGGTGGATTTCTCTGTGTTTCTTGTGAATGGGGATCTGGTGAGTAAACGATACTAGATTTGTTTTTATGGGGTTGATCATAAGATGGAGCTGAAACGGAGTGTAACTGGGTCTCTGCCTCCCTTTCAGTCGGATATTTCGGAATGGACCGGCACCTTCTTCCTCCTCCTCATCAGCGGCTTCTGTAATTTTGCCCAGAACGTCATCGCTTTCAGCATTCTGAACCTCGTCAGCCCTCTCAGCTACGCCGTCGCCAACGCCACCAAGAGGATCATGGTCATCAGTATATCTTTGCTGATGTTGCGCAACCCGGTCACGCTCACCAACGTGCTGGGAATGATGACGGCCATTCTGGGGGTCTTCCTCTACAACAAGGTGAGTCTTTCCCGGATTAGCATGACGGTCAGAAAGCTAAACTAATTACCTGGAAAATGATTTAAGTCTTGGAGCTGCGATGTAAGACGCTGGTTCTGCTGTTGAACCGCTGCTCCGCTACAGGTAGTAATATTTAATATTTAGTAATATTTGACACGGAGCCGCTTCTGCTCCACCTGGTAGCGACTCTCACACCGAACCTGTTTAAAGCTGCAGCATCTAACTTAAAAAATACATTTTACATGCGTATTAAAACTTTCTCTGTCCTAACATGAGACAGATAATCTCTAAAAAATAATCGATCTCCTCCCTGTTACTCCGCTCAGTCAGAAACAGCCAATCAGAACTAGCAGTAACCAGCTAGCCGCTATGCTAACAGGAAGTTTTTATTCAGTAACTCTGGATTGTTTATTGTAATGGATCCTGTATTTTCCTTTGAATGTTAAGTTTTATACTTGAATTTTTTGTCAATGTTGAGAGGTTTTATTTTGGCTCTTTGCATTATTTAGCCTCTTCAGAACCTTCATATGTTCTCAGTCTGTTAAAGATAGTATTATTGATAGCAGTTCAATTTGCACAATGCCTGTTTTGTTTAGTTTTCTTCTTGGAAAAGTTATTAAAAACCAGTTTTTGTCTAAATTAAGGTGAATTCATGGTTCCTTTTTTCACATAATGTAACAGTAGTGCTTATGATAAAAATAAATGAATCATAACTATGTGATCAGTATCGGGGATCGGAATCGGCGATCGGCCCTCAGAGGTGATCGGTATCGGCAGAAAAATACCTGATCGGCACATCCCTAATTAAGAGTATTTCTTTAGTTCCTGAGATGCTGAAGCTCATAATAGTGGTGGAGACGTTTTGTAATGTTTAAGAACTTAAAAATATAGAGGAACAATTTTCAAATGCAAAGATTAAACTCCAATATAAAGATTTCATCCCAACTCAATACTCAGTTGGTTGGGCAATAAATTGATCTTAAATTGATTAATCAGAATTTGGTCATTTGGAGATTTAATACGTTTTTCCATCAGTGAATTCTTGTATTTCCATATTCAGAGTGATGTCAGAGCCGCCATCTTGTTTCACTTTTAAAGCTTCTGTTTATTTGGGCTTTGAATATTAGAGCCAGATCTGGTTTATTTATGTTGCCAAGCAACCGAAAACAATAAATAAAACAGAGAAAACCCACACACAACCATAACCATAAAAATAGATTGTAATGTCTCTGTAAACAAAATTTTCTTCAAAAAATATGAATCAGAATGGAAATTCATTTATTATGAATTGCTCATTAGTCATGTAATGCTTAATGTCCAAGTAAGGGTAGAAAAAAATAGTTATTTCTTCTGTAGAAAAGAAAAAAAAATTGACTAAAATTGGATGTTTAGAAAAATCAGAAATGCTCTTCTCAAACCGCGTCGCTCAGCCCTGCGTTGATGTCATTTACTGCTCCACGATTCTCCTCCCAGGTTGTTTAGTTTCAGTTTGACACAGACGTAAGAGACGATTTCATCTAAACTTTCCCATTTTCTCCTTCGTCGTCAGGCTAAGTACGACGCCAACAAGCAGAAGAAGAAGCTGCCCACCAGCACGCAGGACCTGCTGTCCTTTGACAACCCGACGCTGGAGAAGACGCAGGCGAACGGGTCGGGGCCTTTCTACGGCTCCGACCAGCAGCAGAACTGGAACAACGTTCTGACCGACCACTTCCAGTACAGCCGGCAGGCCTACACGGCAAACCACAGCGGCGACCACCAGTTCGTGGTGTAACGGAGGCGCTGGGCCTCGCAGCTGCGGGTTCCCTCTCCCGCTCCGGACTGAGACTGAAGGCAAGTGCTCTTTGTCCCAGGAAAAAAAAAAAGAAAAGAAAAGAGACGAGCCGATTGTGATGTGCCAGAGAAGTTTCCTCTCTCGCGTCCCTCCATGTCTGGACGGCATGTTTTTTTTTACAGCCTTGCTGCTCGTTTTTATTTATTGAGATGCTGAAACAACAAATCAGCATCTTCAGACACTTTGACGAGAGATCGAGCCGCAGCATCCAGGCACAACAACGTGCCGCAGTTTGAAAACGTCTAGTTCGTCTTCCACAAGTAGCCGCTGGTTGTCGTTAGAAAGAGAGATGCAGCGATCCGTCTCTAAAAAAGGATGATTACTCCCAACAGATTAAAGTCTCTAACTCTCATCTGATTTCTACTAAACTCCAAAAAGTGCATAATAACATATTTACTGTTGGGAGTTCTCAGTTTTGATTCATTTTCTCAGAGCCGATGAAGGAAAACAGACGTGGCTAATCCCGGTCAGATTGATCGTTGCATCTCCAATCTGTAACCTTTCACCCAACACCCGAAATCCGTCATGTGTCATCTGTATCCAACTTGGATTTTTATCTTTAGGGTTGTCGTTTTTCTTCTTGAGGCATTTGTTTTACAAGGAGAAACAAACCGTCTTCAGTGACTATCCCTTAAAAAAACGGAGGCAGATTATATTTTAGCTTCGACTCTCGTCATGATTTAAGCTAAGCTTGGTTTACGTTGTTGAAACGAGCCGTTTGCAGTCCAGTTTGGATTCACACGTTTCCAAACGTACAGGAACATTTAAGGTCTTTTTGGTCTAAATGTGGGTTTTAGTTTTCTGCTTTAAAGTCTTATTTTCAACAGATGATGCTTTTCTCTTCTGCCCCCTAATTCCTGGCTCGGCTGTTTACCTGCTCAGGTAATAAAAATAAAAATAAACCAGGTGTGTTGAATTTCAGTTCATCTGTTGTTTAGAAACAGACGTTTTAGTTTCTGATCATTTTTCTGGGGTCTTTTATGTTCTTTATAAACATGCCTTTAGGAAAATACTAAAGTGTGGTCCAAAAGTATTTTCTAAATAATGTGGAGCGTTTAGAGGGAAACGTGTCTTTAACAAACTTTAGTTTCTGAAGGGCTTGAAGGTACGAGACGTAAACTCCGTTTGATTTATGCCTCCAGCGTCATTCATACAAGTGCCTGATGAAGAAAAATAACTAATAATAAAAATAAAACAAGGTGTTCTGTTTGTTTTTCATTGTCTCTGGGCAATCGTTGATGCTTCTAAATATTCCCACAACCAGAATAGTTTGAGCAGCATTTTAAATAAAAAAACAAAAACCCTGCTGATCGATCACAAAGAGATGTGTGAGAACGCAGCGCGTTTACAGCTTTAAGTGGAGAGTGAGGCCAAAGGTCAGTGACCTGTCACCCATCTGTCCTGTCCCCCTGTTGAGCAAAGATGTCACAACTTGTTGTCCAGATGTGTCGTCGTAAAACGTAGCTCACCGGTTTCTAGAAAGGTCCTGTGATGTGTCTTTTGGTTTAGCAAGCGTAAAGAATGAAAACCAAATTTTAACAGTTATGGATGCAGAAAATAATTTCAAGTATTACCGCGTTTCCTTTTTATAGGTTATTGGAGTTTGTTGACACCAGAGTTGGATTTCTTTTTCTTTAATCCCTGAACTAAAGCTGCTTTGGGATGTTTTATGTTACGTTATTGTATTTTTTTTTTTCTACGGTAGTCGGCCTCAATTTTGCACATTTTAAAACAACAAAATGTGATTTTCGTTTATTGAAATTAGTGCAGATATTAGTCACCAAAAGGACTCGCCATCCATATAAAATGAACTTTTGCTCTTTAAATTCATCTGTGCAGGTGGATCTTAATAAATTAAACTATTATAAAACATTTCTGAAATGAGTTTTTAATTGCTCTAATTTTCTAAGATATTGAATTTTGGGTTTTAGTGGAAAACCAAAACCTACTAAATTAGCCAAAAATGATTCTGCATGTCATGAATCTTTCCCCGAGTTGAGCTTTGTTGGTTGGTTGGTTAAGATGAAATAATTGTTTGTTTTATATTTTGATTTATTGACATTCACCTATAATATCGATCATTCTTAAGGACTTCAGTGTCAGGGGAGCCGATGTTTCATAAAAGGTGCAGAGATTTTTTATTTGATATTTTTCTGTGTCGTTTCCTCAGATATTTGTTTTCATTTATTCTTCAGGTTTGTTACATGAATGGCATTTAACAGACTGAAGTGGAAAGAAGCATTCAGTAAGGAATCATGGGTAATGTAGTTCCTACAAGCTGTTTAGAAAAACTAAATATTGGCCAGTAGCACAGAAATAAAAAAATCTGTAATGACATTTTTGCTTATGTTTCACATTTGAGCCAATGTTTTGTTCAATTTACTAAAAATCCTAATTGTTTAAAATTACAGCACAGACTTTCAGAGCATCAAAAATCATGTCTGAATTGAGTCGTAATTTGACCAAATTAGCATTTATGACTTCAAAGAACTGAACCAGGAAATAATTAAAAAATCACCTCATCAAGCAGTTGTACTTCAGTGTCCTACATTGTTTGATTTGCCAGATTTCATCTTTATTGAAAATGTACTTTTAGCTCCTCAACACAAAGTACCTCCAGCTTTCTGTCTTTGCAACACTTTCACCTTTTTCAGGATCAGTAATAAATCAGTTCAAAAATACAGAACACATAATCTAGTCATAAAGATGTGGTTAATTATGTAATTAAGTTTCACAAAATAATATTACACAACAGTTTAATAATGTGAAATTGGGCGATTAGTCTGACCAAACTCAACAAAACCTAAGAGTGTTCATCATTTAGCAAATTGTAAATGTTTAACTACATCCAAAATGTTTGGATGTCAAGAAGGTATTGGATTAATTTCAAACGACTCAGAGTACGACGGCAAAATGCTGATTAGTTTATTTTCTTCATGTTTCTTTGTGTTTTTAACATTTTGTGTTGGTGCGTCACAGAATGAAGGCCTTGATTGCCGGTTGCTGAGATGTAAAAAGACTGTATTGTTATTTTCTTCATGTATATAAACCTACATGGAAAATGTAAAAGCATTTTTTGGCGGGCTGTAAAGCTTTTTTCACTGGGCTGTAAAGGATAAAGAGTAATAAGGGGATATCTCTTTGTAAAAGTTGTATACTGATTATTTTTGTTGTCTTTAATGGATCTCAAAATAGCATTTGTATGTAAACTGTTTATAGATTTTTATTTATGGTGTCATGGTACAAACTGTACAGAGGTGCTGCAATGCACAGTCTTGTCTGCTTATGTTTGGTAAATATTTTTAAATGTTGGGGAGAATAAATCAATTCTGAAATACTAAAACGGCCTACTGTCTAAATAATAAATACATACACAATACATAACTGCACAAGATACAAAGTCAATGATAAATTCAATGATTTAAAAATAAAAGTGAGATATTTCTTCCATATCTGGTCAAACTTAGATTTGAGGAGAATTAGCATAGCTAGCTAACAACTGATGATGTCATCTAGGACGTGTTGCTGTAAAATCTGATCTAAATTAAGCATAAAAACTTTTATAAAAAATTATAAAACAATAATAAATTAGATATGACCAGATTCTAAGCACGCTACGTATAAGTTGGTTTATTTTGGTTTAGGAGCTTCGCATTTTAACCTTATAGCCGTTTGACATTTTTCTAACAATTTAGCTTACTGGCGCCATCTAGTGGGAATTTTGGGGCATCGTTCTAATATCGCCTCAAATTTTTTTATCGGAGATTATATATAGTTGGTATAAACTAACTATACTAACTATAAATATATATTACTGATATAGTGACATCAGCTTACATGAATATAATTTCGCACTGTCCTTAAGGAACAATATCATTGATCACAATTTAATATTATGGTTAATGTAAAACCATTGCAAATACTAGTTGCATAATTTAAGTGAAGTCGGAGGGAGATAGAGAAGTGTATTTTGTTCGCATAAATGGACTTATCTTAAAGCCCTAGAGGTAAATTAATTTTTTTTACTTATATTAAATATGTTATTTTTAAATGAATATGTTTTGTCTTATATAGTAAAAAAACGAGTGATACTTTTGTTCTTAAAAGGTTTTTCTATCAAAGTTAAAAGTTGTAGTTGAAGTGAACATCTTTTGTATGTGTTTAAATTTCATCAATAAAATACAAAATGACCAAATGTCGTTCTCTAACATCCCCGCTAGATGGCGTCAGTGTACTAAAAAGACTTCGTTTTAGTACACTGAAAAAAGAAGTATTATTTTTTTCCATGTTAACATCAATGTTTTAAAAGACGAATGAGACAAAAAGTGCATTGTTGATAAATTATTTATCTTCCAGTTGGATTAGTGTGCAGGTAGCGGCTTTTGTTTCCCACTAGAGACTTTGGAAGATCAGCAACTTCATGAAAACAGTAATAACAATAATAACAAAAGGGCAAAAATGATACCAAAACACCAATAACAAACTGTTTGGCTGACGCAGCAAGGTGGCTCTCCAAACAAACATGTTTATGACTGCGGAGTGATGACATGACCTGACAAAAACGGGACATAAACGGAAGAAATTTGTTTTCTCTTTTCAAAATGTATAGTGTTTTGTGTGATTGGCTCATTTTGTGAGCTCAACAGCAACTTTAATAAAAGCAGAATTTAGAAATAAGTGGATTATTTGCTTCATGTGTAACAAATACCACTGTCTGTGGATAACAAGCAGTTATACAGTCTGTTCTTATGCTTATGACTTATTAGAGAAAGCTTTTTTATCAACATGCAACCTTATTTAAGCAGATAAACTTGATTCTGCTGAGTTGTGCAACTGCTAAAACTGAAAGGTCATGCCTTGTGTGTTTTATGTTGCCACCTGGGCTCATTTTAATAGCCGTGTCATCGTGCGTGTGTCACTTTTCAGCCACGGCCACAGCCTGGGCTTTGAGCTGAAAAGCATCCGTCATCTTCAATTATTTTGGTATCAAGTGTGAAATTGCAGTTGTCATCACCACAGATCCCCATTTGATTTTTAATTTCATCCGTCACTGAGAGCTGGGAAACGAACATGGATCCTGTTTCATCCCATGGATTGGTTTTCTGCTTGAGAATATCTTCAGCTCTTCATTTGAGTCAACAGCTGCAGGGGGGTTGGGGGGTGGGGGGGGGGCAAACACAACAGTCAGCACCCACAGCCCCGGATTAATTTTTTTAAATTAAGGAATAAAAATAAGTTGTTGGAAAAGTAGAAGAGCTTTGCTTGGATCCTCATCTCGCCAAAGTCTTCATAAAGGCTGCCACTGTCTTGCTATCTTGCACTAAAATAGTAGAATTGAGTTGAAGGGGGGGGACAAACATTTGCGACCTTTCTTTGTTCGTCTCGGATCCAGACACATTTGGGTTCGCTGTATTTATTCTAACAAGAGATAAAATCAGGTCGGTGGTCACATCAGTCCAGCAGTTTCTGCCCCACAGTTACAAATGGCAACAGAAAATGGGGGGCGGAGGGGGGGGGGAGGGGGGGGGGGGGAGGGGGGCGACGGGCTGTCCGGTACTGGTTGCTACGGCAACCGCCAACTGTCAAAAGCAGCACTGCTTGTTATATACCAGGAGAAATCACTTTTTGACTAAACCAAATGCATCCGAAGGACAAAAAAAAAACACATTTTAGTAAACTTAACATCTATAATATTGTTAAAATTCATTTGATATGAATTAAACACGTCTATTCATTCCATTTTCAGTCAAAAGCTTAACTTATAAAACAAAAAAAAAGCAGCAGTGCTTGCAATTTCCCTCCCGAGTCTTCCTCATCTCTGTCAAATACCGGCAGAAATTGACAGCAGTCGATCAATATCAAACAATCTTCTGCTTAGTGTTAATGATAGATCGATCTCGCTCTGACTCATCCATTCAGAGCGCCGCTTCTGAAACCAAAAGGTCAGATAAAGCGAGAGCTTAGGTGAGTTCCCCACACCGCCCTCGTATTCGCAAAATGACAGATGTGAAGATGTGTGAATTAAAACAAAACCCTGAACGATCGAGATGAATTCAACGAATCTGACCAGTGAAATATCAAAAGCATTTAAGCTGTGTATTGTTTTGTAAATGAACATTTCACAAATGGTAAACAGAGTGCGCATCCAAGCTAAAAAAGGAAAGATGAACGCACCATAACTAACTTTAAGTTGCAAATATTAAACCTTTGCCTTGAAGGAGCTTCCTAAATTTACTTAAAAACTGCATTTTTTGCTTTTTTTTCTATTCAAAATTCAATCAACAGAGTTTCTTCATGATATGTAGGAAACAATTTTTTAATTACTTAACATTTAAGTCTGTAATATAACAGATAAATTATCAAATATTTCATGTGGGGAATTTTATTACACCAACCAAAACTTTAGTCTCTCAAATGACAGCAGAATATAACTGTTCATGCTAATTATTTTTAACTTTGCGTCTGTTTATTTCTGAAGTCTTGATGAGCTAGAAATACTTTTTTGGGAAGTGAGTTTTGAACAGCTTTAAAGTTCTCACATGTTTATGCTGAGACCCTGTTTCTGCTTCTTCTATTCTATATTTATCTGCAGTCATGATGGTCATTAATGTCATATTTATCACAGGATTTTAAGGATTTGTTTTATGACTCTTCTTTTCCAGGGCGGGATAGTGATGCAAAATACAACAATCGTCATTTTTAAAGACAAGAATGGATTTCAGATTCATACAGGATCAAATAAGGACTCAGTTTACTTAACCCCGTCTGGTTGGTTACTTTGACCACTCTTTCATGGCAGAATTGGTTGAGTCCTTTATTAAAATAGTTGGTTTCTGGGGCAGATTCAGCTTTTAAGATGATCAATTTTCAACCACGTTGCAGTCATAGATTAGGAAGGCAACCAGGAAGCTTAACATGTGTCCATATTTCTGATGATACCTGGGAAGTGAAGCTGAGATGTTCAAAAAACCGCCAAACCTGTTGTAAAATGGAAGACCTGTCCCCAGTCAAAACTTATCTTAAACGCCCAAAGAAGAAGACGATTCCTGCTCCATAGTCAACACCTTCTTGCACAACCATAGTTTGAAGATACCAAAACAGATAAATGAAGAAAAGTTGAACCGTTCGTTGAGACAAAAAGTTTATCCGTTGGGCCGCGATGACAAGAATTATGTTCGGAGGAGTCATAGAGGGCTTTGAAAACCTAAGAACATAGTGCCAGTGCCAATCATAGTGGCGGCACTATCTTTCCTTCTTGCAAAATTTAAGATACCCAAACAGATAAATACAGGAAGAAAAACTTGGTGAGATAGGAAGTTTATCAGTTTGGCCACAATGACAAGATTTATATTTGGGAAAGGCACAGAAGGCTTTGAAACCAACATCGTACCAACTGCCAATCATCGTGATGGCAGCATCTTGCTTTCTTGCACAACTAAAAATTTGAGATAACCATACAGATAAAACATGAAGAAAAGCTTGACCATTTGATGACAAAGGAAGCTTATCTGTTTGACCACAATGACAAGAATTACATGTGAAAATGTTTTGAAAACTCCTTGCTGAGGGGTTGTTTTGCACAAATTGGAGGACAAAGGACTATCTTCAAATTCTTCATCTAAGGCACACATCAATTATGAATTGAGCTTCTAAAAATCACAACCATAATTCATAATTAGTCATTTGAAATTTCCATTAATTGTGTGGTCACAATTAATGCCTCTAAGTGATATGTTTAATGGCAGAAGAGATATGGATTGAGACATTTGGCAGAATGACAAGAATTATGTTTAGAGGAGTAAAAGTGAAGCTTTGAAACCTAAGAACATCATACCAACCTTAAAGCACGGTGATGGCAGCATTATGCTGTGGCACCTTTTTGTTGTCAGTTGTACCTGCACATTGTATGACAGATGTATGCAGGGGCCAGGAATCTTGGGCCCCTTGACCAAATATTTGTTTGGACCCCCTCACACAGCTGCTGTTACAGTTGTTTGAGTCTATTTGACCCATAAAAAGCATCACAATTTTAAAGAGTTGCATCTGCCTTGGTTTCTTTGGTTCAATACTGATAATTAACACAATATTTACTGCTCATGAATTTAACACCCAACAGTTCACATCCAGTATGCAAGTAGGTTGCTTACATTTTTTCTATTTGTTTAAATTATTGAAATGTCTCTCCATGAGCAACAGTCAAAAGCAATGCGCAAAAAACACAAAAAACAATCCAGACTTCTCAAAAATTCTATGTAGGTGTATTTTATTCAAGCTGCAGTATATAGCTAATAAAAAATATGTTTTCTCCATATTTGTTAAAGCTGTCACCATGTTGTAGCAGTTTGTTATGAGACAGATAATCTGTGAAAACCATCAATCTCCTCCATCTCCTTCCTGAATTACCATTGCTAGTTAAAGTAATGCAGCGTTCCGACCAAAACAACCAATGAGAACTAGTAGAAAGCTCTTAGCGCTGTCAATCGACTTCATTCACTCACTGCTAAATGTCCCGATGGTGGAGAAACAACTTATCATTACAAGAAACCGTTTATCTGCCGTCATTGGTAGCTATGCTAACTAAACTGAGCATTCACAGTTTGAATCTCCACAGGTATGTGCTATGCTAGCTGCAGCGCGACACAAAGTGAGGAAGGATGAGCAGCACCATATGAGACTGTGATTGACAGCACTAAAACTCTCCTGCCACTGACTGGTTGTTTCTAGCACTGGGAGAAAGCAGAGGAAATGGATTTGTGGAAAAAATGTATTTCTCTCAGCTTTAATTTCCCTCAGGAATGGACAGGTCAGGAGGGACGTGGGTTAGAGCTGATCCTGACTGACTCACCTATTGTTAAGTGGTAAAAGGTACAAGGACAAGTTAAACATATTAATATGTTGGTAATTTCTTTCCTTAATTCATTAATTAAGGAATGTATTAATTCATGCTAGTGAAATGGAGGCAAACAGTAGTTCGTAGCTAAGTTAACTATGCTAAATGGTTGATAATCTCACAGTCTACTCACCTGTCTTTGAGGAAAACTGGGTTATTAATCTTGCCTTTTTCTTTCTCTTCCTCTCTCTTTTTTTTTTTTTTGAAAACCTGATTTTCTAACTTTTCATAGCAGCATAGTAACTGCCACAATTGTTCTTGTTTCCTACTGACTGCTGCTGAACAGCGTCAATCTCAAGCGCTCCAAGCAGGAAGGAACCATTTAAAGCAGATGGGGGGCTCAGGGCAAATAGGGATGTGTTTTTTGATCTGAACATTAAATTGTTACTGATAAAAACAATTTTCGAAAGTACAATATGATTAATTTTGTAATTGACAGGACCCAGATTTTTGTTTTTTTTATTATCAGTCATAACATCAGTAGTGGTATATATTAGTTTTTTTTTTATATCACTTTCAGTCAGATAAATAAAACCAGGAAGATGTTAATAATCAAAATTTGATTTCATTTTGTAGCCATTTGTTTCTGGTAGTTTGTCTTCCAAAGTTTTCAAAACGGTAGAGAAATTTATGATATTGGTATATCGGTTATTCCAAAACAGAAATATTAAAATCAGACATTGATATCGACCCAAATTTCCATATGGGTGCATCCCTTATTTTTTTTCAATGTTGCTAAAACTGGAATGAAAAATTAATTTTTTAAAAAAAGAGTTTTGCGCATAAAAACTAGTGAATTTTTCCAACCAGTTGTGGTTTTTGAAATATCTCTGCTTTTGTAAGTTGTTAAATAAAAGCAACCACGTGATTTATTTTCAATTTCATACATATAAAACACGCACTTAAATAGAATTGGGATTTTTATGATAGAAAGCCTCAAATTTATTTGACACGCATGCATTTATTAGGTGCAAAATTATGACCACAACAAATGTTCCTCTCTCTGGTTTGCAGCATTATAAAGCCACCAGAGTTTGCTGCCAAAAGCATGCAACTTATATCTTCTTTTTTTTTTTTTTTTAAATTGTGAAATCCAGCAGGTTTATAGGGTAATACGTTTGTGCATCACACAGCGCCAGCTCTCTCCGGGCCCGTGTTACGGTTCACACCCTCGCTCTTTACCGTCATGCTCCGCTGCGGGAGGGGGGGGGGGGGGGGGGGGTGTACCGGGGGTGAGGAGGGGGGGGGGGGCGGCCCCTGCTGATTCAGAGGTTAGGAATTTGCATCTGATTGCTGTTTGTCAACCAATGATGTGACTGTGCAGGCTGGGAGAGAGTCTCCACGCCTCTCTCATGCTCTGTCTCAGTCAGAGCCAGAGCCGAAACTCTGAAAATACGACTCAGAGCCGAGTGCGTGGATATCATGCAGCCAGTCACATGAAACCACTTGATTTTTAGCCGATATACAAAAACACGAACCACCTTTCATTTTACACCGAGTTTGGTGCCTTTTTTTTTTTTTTTTTTTTTAATTATTCACTTCCTCTGATCTGAAGAGGAGACCACGAATCAAGACAGACGGGGGGGGGGGAAACAGGAATGTTTCTTCCGCTTCCAAACAGTGAGAAAATCGAACGGAAGCCGATGTGGTAAGGTTGCATTTGTATTCCTTCTGCTTTATTTATTCTCGTGCAGACTGTGTTATGTCTACACTTTTAAATTATTCTCTGTTTTCAACTTATTTACTTAGCTTGAGTGATCAATTAAAGAACGCTATTATTTTTTTCCTGTTTAATAAAATCGATGCATTATCAAATGACTGATCAATAACCTATAGCGAAAGCGGCGGATGGATTTGGGTGCTATGAGTCATCGAACGTATAGACGTTAACCTACGCTGAGTGGACGGGCACTATTTTTTATTATACATTTTCAAAAAAGTACATGACGTATGATTATTATATTCAAAGTTTGGAGAGGTTTTGATTTATTTACTTATATTGAAATTATAGGCAACAAAAAAAATATTAATGAAACCATTTAGGCTGATGTTTTGAAGTTCTGTTTTCAACCGGTAACTAACGTTCGAAAACTGACCGTTTTGTTTTGCTAGCTAATTTAGTAAATATCACATGATTGTTAATATCAGGCTGTCTTTTTCACAGCAGGTCAACAACAAATAAACAGGCATACATTTCTGACCAACAGCAGGCACCAAGACTACTTATTAGAGTTATTATATTTGAATTATTCACTCTTAATTTCTGTTTAGCTAATGGGGGGGTTACGCATCCGTTTCAGAAGGAAGGTTGAATTTCAGAACGCCATTAAGCCTCAGGATTGCATACCATAAGCACGTTCAACTGCCCTTTCACTGACATAAAGAAGCCAGTGTATGACTACACCCACCACCATGCATTTAAATAGAGCCGTGCCTACCTAAAATGTCATACTGTGGGTCACATTTGAGGTCTGGAGGTAGGCCAACAAGTGTTGTTTGCCATTACAAACAAACAAATCTGAAACGGTATCAAAATAACTTTTAAGTAGTACTTAAAGCGTGTGTGTGTGTGTGTGTGTGTGTGTGTTTAAAAAGCAAGATTGTTATGGCATTTCAAAAACAAAAAAATATTTAATTACTCCTTTTACATACTATAAAAAACAAAACAAATGATTCTTGGTTCATTTTCTGTAGTGTCAGCATTTAGTTCAGTGACATGCAAGTCATTTAATTCATCCCAAAATTCTTACTATCTGTTATCATTTTTAATTAAATAAAACACTGAAGTTAACTCCTGAAATTAAAATCTTCATCTGTGTCATTAATAGTCTCGATAATGAATAATATCGAGTGGGTATGTTTGTTTTACGTTATTATTTCAAATTCCTGAAACTGCAACTCACAAGAGTAAAAAAGCTATTTTTGAATTGACAGCATAGTCACTTGTTTAAATGACATTAAAAATGAATGAAAGAAAATGGCCACCACTGACTCCCTGAGATCAACATGCCTATTATTAATGGAGGAACTGGCGATTTAAATAGAGAGCAAAGAAACTGTCAGCTTAATGTTATTTACCATATTCATTATATTATAATTTGGGAGATGCTTGACTTCTGTTTAATTTCCCCACCGTTATGGTTATAATAGGCCCTGCAATAATTTCCACCTTCACTACTTCATACCCACCTTTGGTACCTGCACTGTGCCATTTTATTTTGGTTCTAATTCCCAGTTTACAGTACTTATTTTTACTTATTTACGTTTCAAATCCCAAGGGATCTCCTTCAAGTACATCCTATTTAATGAAGTCACATAACCACATTTTCTAACATATTCAGCGAGTAGTTTGTACAAAATTCCTTTAAATTGTTGGTTGCCAAAGCGAGTGCTTAACATAACTCTTGATGGGTGTGGCTAGACATATGGTCGCTATGAAACTCTGAACTATCGAAGCATTAAGTGGCAAAGGGGTGAAACTATTTTAGATTATCAGTCAGAGCAGTTTGTCATCCACATTTGGCATGTCTTCGGATCTGTGTAACTGGTGTTAGAACTTTCCAAATCCAACTAAGTGTCTGAAACAGTAAATACCATTAGCAGTTCAGACCATGTTTACTGTTAGTGGATGATATAGAAATTAGGATATACCTCTCAAACGTGGTGAGAGATCAGAAATATACCTTGATAGAAACGGTATTGCATTCCAGGTGTTAGGTGTTGCAAGCTTTTTCATCTGGCTATAAAAGTCAGCATATATGGCTGCACCCATCGACGTAAACAAAGCCTGCCCTGCCTATAGAGTAAATATCATACTGAGGGTCAATGCTAGAATCTAAGAGTGCATATAAAGGAGGAATGCTAAAGCTAGCTTAAGTTTGGGGTAACAGTTGACAGAGTGATAGAGGCAAGATAAATGAGAGTTCAGATAAAAATTAAAGTCAAATTGTAAACTTCTGGTTTCTAAAAGTTTTGGTTGTAACAACCATTAAACTCTCTAATTTGTCAGCAGTACATTTGTATTGCTGAGAAATCAAAACATTTGGGAATGCCAGACTCTTCCCTCTGAGCCACAACAGTATAGTAGAGGAAATATCCGCTGCGTATAATAACTGAGTATTCCCCTGTGTGGCGTCAGCCAACATAAACTAGGTCAGCAGACTTCTCATTCCAAAAAAAAAAAAGTTCAAGAGGTCCTTTTACTGTATTATTTTTTCTTCTTTTTTTTTCACTGGAGAATTGGCTCGGGTACACAAAGCTGTCAAACCTCACAGCCACATCCAAAACTGGCTGGCGTTCTGGCATTTGGTTTGTGGCCAGTGTTAAAGTTTCTCACCAAGAGGCTGGGGGTGGGAGAGTGCAGCCACAGGAAGCAGGTTTTGTTTTAAAGGCATGTTTAGTTCTTTGTCTTAATGACCTTCAGCATGCACATTCAGAAAGGAATTACAGCTGCTTTCAGTGGAGATTTTCTGGTTTGGTCTAAAGAATGACGTCAACTGGTTTGCCCCCTCGTCCTGTTAAAAGGTTTGGTCAAATAATAGCCCTGTTTGAGAATTTCATATTACTGAAGTTCTTCATGAACTGCGTTGCTGTGACATCACTAGTAGAAAGTTATAAAAAGGCTCATTGAATAGAAGTGTCGCCAAGGACTGGAAGTAAATGTGGAAGTTGAAAACAAGGAAAGGGATGAAGAAAGAGAGGTGCTATTTCTTATTTTGCAACAGAAATAGTCTTCCAGTCTGTGGCTTGTTGTTGGTAGATAAAAGAAAGTGTCAGCTGCTGAATTTCAGAACGTGGAACGGTCTCGGGAGAGATTTCTTTGCCCTTATCACACCCGCCACCCCACTGTGGGCCAATCACCTTAGCAGAAAAAATGCCTTGCTAATCTCTTTGGTCCAATCTGGCATATGGTATCCTTCCTCTGACCGGTACTGCCCCTTCGCACCAGTGTTTCCAGTGGAGAGAAATGCTGCTGCAGCAAGCAGGTGGGGGTGGGGTATCCAGGGGCATTTCCGTTGTGATTGGCCCTGTGTGGATTAGAAACGTATGAGAGGTGATCAGGTTCAGCTATTAAAAGGCCTCCTTTTGCTATTGTGCGCACGGCTTGTTACTAACCTTAAAGACCTGTATGCTGCTCTTTATTTGAGGAACTTTTGCCTAGGTTGTAGTTTTATGGAGACTTCTCTTCCTTTCAACTCAAAGTGTTGAAGTAGGAGCAGACGTTGACCTGATGAATAAACCAGGCCTTGGGACTGCACACATTGCAGGATTTTGGAGGTTAATAATAATCAAAAGTTCTACGGGGTGTAGAGTGTTGGTGTCTGAAAGAAATCTCACATTTTCATCACCGTTATAGTTTACAATGCCAGTAATGGCTGGAAAGATGTCTTACTCCAGGAAGAAAAGGTGAAACAATATATAATGGGAAATATATGCAAAATAAGGAGTCTTCATAAAATGTTGACGGTGACAACCCCCTCCAAAACGGTTAAAAGGTGGTTGGGATCGGTTTAACGGAGCAAGCACCTTCGGAAGGAAAAAAATCTAGGTTTTCAAAATGTTTTTCATGCCTAGACGAAGACAAGAACCAGCCAGTTTTCAATTACTATAAAAAATATTTAAGGATGTCCATTTCAGATTTTGAAAAGTTATGGTATCAAAACTACTAATGGATTCTATGCTGAAAGTGTCTCCCCCCTCAGGCCCCCCGGTCTGTTCTACAGTAGACCAACATCCATTTGTGGTTCAGTGTTCATTGATTCAGCTGTTTGATGACTGATCTGTGGAATGCATCTCTAAATTATTAGCAGAAAATCTGTCTATTAGCAGATTATTTTCACAGAACGAAACGCAAAGACTCAAAAGAAAAGGCAGAAATGCCTACATCCAGAGCGAAGAGAAGGAATACCGTAGATATTAGACTCTATGTGCTAATACGGTTTCCACTGTACATTTTAATCCATACCAAGTTATATTTGGTGTGTAAACTAATAAAATAGGCATTTTTAAGAGTTTTAGATTGAGTCTCAAGTACTTTGATATTTCGGCTACTGCACTTCGCCAATTAATGTTAATAATATGCATCCAAAGCTTTATAGCTACATGTCAAGTTAATATTTTCTTTGAGTGTATTGACAATAGAGTAAAACTGCTCTGTCCCTCCCCCTCTTCTTGCTTAGCACAACTACTTTGCTGTGTAAAGAAGTTCTTTTTCTCTCATTCCTGTAAAAGGCAAATTCAGCTGCTTGGAAAAATTTCCTGTTGTGAAAAACACTGGTAGTCATGGAAACTGAAAGGGGGGCCACAAATTACTCTTATAAAATGTAATTTGTTTTAAAACTGCAGTTGGCAAGTTACGAGCGACGTGTCTATTAAGCAGCCGATGGGAGCTTGGCTACCAAAGCAGATAGTCTGACTAATAAAAAAGCTTATTTCACTGTGATACTCAGCAAAAAACATGGCACTCTGTTGAAAATTAAATGGTAAACTAAACTTAGAGCGTTTGTTGTTTTATAATTTTGTTTAAGTAGGTGTATAAAAACATAATGTAAAGCTTTTAGATAACATTATAATTGTGATCATCAATCAGTAACTTTAGCAGCAGCAGAAACTTTGTGTAAATAATGTGATAACATGAAACTAGACATGGGGCCCACAAGTTATTTCCATGGTATAATAAAACCACAGGTCTGCTCTAACAGTACCAACACAAAGATTTAAAAGTAAATTATGGGCCTCGGACTACTATTTATTTTGTGTTGTTTTTTTAGGATTTCTAACCAGCTCATGTTTTAGCAACTGGTGTTTTTAAAACTTTCTTCAAGCGTTTTGTGTTTTTCTTTTAATAATTTTATTGGTCAGAAAAAAAAGAGGAAGAGGAATAGATTTTGCAAATAAGACAAAAGACTTACTTTACTGAGCCGTGTTGGCTTTCTTGTGTGTTGTCACAGGAAAAAACATTCACACATCACTAATTACCTTAACCGTTGCAGCCCAGAATGCGATCTTCATTAGGTGCTGTTTCTGTTTTGGGCTTTTCTTAGTTACCCGGTGACACATGAGGTGCTGCTTGACCACATCTGTTTTCTACTTTCTGGTGATTCGTCCTCTAGTTCTTCTTGTCGATACTGTGTTGTTGTCTCTCTTGACCTAGTCTTTTCTTAGAAGATGTCAAATCTAATTCCTTTTCACGGAGACGTATTGTGTAATAGTCCTGTTTATCAAAACAAGTCAAAGTTCTTCCTGGTGTCTTAAGTATGTGTTGGTGTTTGTTAAATTCACGCCTCTGTTTGCACAATAAAATGTCGTTTTATGGGGTGAAATCCACACGGCTTCCTGTCACAACAGACGCAGGCTGATCTCGACCGAAAAGGATGTTTGAAAAACGTTTGGAAGCAGAAAGTGTAGCATGCAAATAGAGCGCCGAGTTTGCCTCCGGGCACCATGGCTGAGTGAGCTGCAGTCGGTGGCAGTTTGCCACTAAACTGGTTAGTGGCTATGAATTAATGGCAGGCAAACATGCAGGGACAAGACGGGCAGGTCTGTTTGTTTTGTTATGATCAAGCTACACAATAATCCTTTACGGGGTTATAGAGGTTGTTTTCTTTTAGGTTGTCACTGTTTAAGTTGCTTTCCAAAGCCTCTGGGTGTGGTAGGATTAGTACATTTCAATACAAACCCACCTGCAGATATCAGCTTGCATTGTGTTGCATTCAGTGTGCGCATTCTTTTAGCACCCAAAGCTGTCCTGCTAATAGAGAAAGTTGAGGCCAAGCGGTTTGGCTATCTGTCAGTTGTTCTCGTGCCAAAACCTACTTCTTTACTGCATGACACATACCACTGGATTTCTGCTATTCATTCAGAAATAAGCGTGAGGAAACCTTAAGCTGTTCTATTTGAGGGGGAATCCCATCGAGGCTGACTGTGACGCAGGTGGGAGGAAGGTTGCAGAAGTTTCGGGATGCCCTGCAGTTCCTGAACCAGGCTGCCACGGTGTGGACTTTCCATACGCGGTCCGCGGCTGCCTCTGGGTGCAGCGGCAGTCTGCCCGGATACCAGCACGCAGCTGCAGCATGCTGACACGTCCGTCAAACGTGGAACATTTGTGTTTCATATTTGTGTCAGCAGGCTGTGACAGCCGTCCTCCGGTAATCAAAGCTAATTTAATCAGATCCATTTCCCCCGTCAGCAGATAAAGATTTTTTTATAGACGCCAGAGTGCCCGCACATAAAACTTTAACCCGTATTTTGCCCTCCGGTGCCAACCTTTATCCAGGATGTCTCCAAGTGTGACACGTACAGCTCTTTTATTTACGATTTCCACTCGTTCACCTTATCTGTAAAGACAAAAACAACACGATTGTTGAAGATCACAATGCAGTGACGCAATTGCAAAGCCGTATAAACTAACAAGTTGATCCAGTTTTTATGGCATTCAGTCAAGTGTTCAAACCCCCTACTCCACCTCTCCCTCACAAGATGAATCATCTTCATACCGACAGTCTGGAGTGTCAGCAGCAGTGCGTCCGACGTTGGAAGCCGCAACATGCAAGTCCTGCGTCCAGAGCCGTAGTTTTTCACCACAAATTAGCTTTTATTACTGAAATTCACCTTAAAATCTCACACCACCACGTTAAGCACAGATGCAGCATTAAGTAGCTCAATTAAGTACTTGGAGTTTTGTCAAAAAACAAACTTTTATAACTTTGTTTTGTCTTTTTGAGACTATTTTCAACTAATATAATTGTAGTTGCATAATGATACAAATTAGCCCTCACTAAGGCAAATAAACTTTAATTTTGTACAGAACACTTCACACTGGAGCTGGAAGATACTTTAAATATACAAAATAAAACACAAAATCCAAATAAAAAAAAATGAATTGCTTAACTAAATAAAAACTGCACTCAACCAAAATCTTAATAAAATCGATTACAAGGTTTCTATAAACATGATTACTCTTAAACATATTAATAGTCAGAAATTCAATAATCATTTATCATTTTAATTTATTATGCAATTAGTTGATTAATCTCTTATTACGATATTTGCATTAAAATCATGAACTATTTTTAAAAAGGTTTCTTGTTTAAACAGGGGGAAAAAAACAAGCCAAATTGAACAAGGAATGTCCTTAATGTTCAAAACAAATGCAATCAAGTTTCCATAATTTGGTTATTTATTATTTCCTTGATTCTTTTGAATGTTTCCGTCTTTCCATTTTGAGATTGAGATTGAAAAACATACAGATTTTTACTGTTTCTGCTTTCTTCTTTCTCTTAAACTTAAATACATTTTAATATCATAGAAAGACAACCTCACTTTACAAATGATGATCTTTTTCAATAAGGGAAAAAATCCATCCGAACTAAGGCCTTAAGTGGAACCTGTGTGACAACATGAAGTAGGCTGAAGGGGTTGGGGAAAAAAGAAAAGATCTAATCTGAATCAGGTAATCACAAACCTGAAACCGCTGTGAACTGTAAGGTGTAACGCTGGATTACGTGGTGTTGATCTACAAAGAGGAGACGGTTTCAGAAGCAGCAGGAGTTCATGTGAGCAGACGCACCACATGATTTGCAAAATCCGTCTGATCTGAGAAATATGTTCCTCAGCTACCTCTGATCAGATACTAGCATGTTGAGGACGATGATTTGCTTGTATTTACAGCAATGCGTGGATTTGAACAGCCTGAATGAGGATCGCAACATGAGCTCAGCTCGTCTTATACGTGATTGCTGTGAGTTGTAAACCACCGGGGTTCCCTAATCACAGAATATGCTGTGTAAGGACACACAGCGCCTGATCACAGCGGATCAACTTTATGATGTAGACGAACAAAGTAATCCGCAACGGGAGGCTCGTGGATGAATGTTTGTTCTGGGCTAAAGTCACTGACATCTGTCAGTCTGGTAACGCCTACAGGGACATTTCCAAGGCAAATGTCTGTGAGAATCACTCCACGAATGGGGAATACATGAAAAAGTGGTAAAATTACAGTTTGATATGGTTATGGGATGGTCTGCGGTTGCTTTGCTGCTTCAGATTGTGGACGACTTGCTAGAAGAGATGGAAATCCAACAGGAGAAAGCCAATCAACTGTAGTGCACCCGGGTTATGCAGCAAAGCACAGCTCCATGCACACCCAACATGTGACCTAGTCAAAGTCAGAACTTAAATTTAGGGATGCACCAATACAGATATCTGAGGTTTAGTAGCGGCCAATTCTGATCCGATACAGAAAAACAGCTTAAAATACACTGACTTAAAAATTTATTAGGTAACTACACCACAGTTCAGTACACCAATGGCTTCATAAGCTTGATCAAACGTAAAAACTTTAATTTGTTCACACAGTGAGTCAGCACAATTAAGATTATAACAGCCATTGTAAAATAAACAATAAAGAAACTGAAACAAAAACTATAGGCTGACTACTTCGGTCAAACATGTAAAAATAAACTTTCTTTCAAACAGTTCAGATGGTCAATTAGTAATTCTTAATTTAATGTAAAATAAATAATAAAGCATCACTGAATAGATCTGTCCTTATAGATTGGAGACATACCAAATCTAGAGGGTTTTTTTAATATTGGAACTGATGCAGATAATAATTTTGGATTGGTGCATTTCTACTTAAATAACACATAAAATTATGTAGCATTGGGGTTAAATGGATCATTGATGCTTAAACAACCTCTAATTTGGCTGAATTGAAACTGTTCTCTGAGAAGATCTGGTCAAAATCCCCCCAAGAAAATGCAAATGACTCATTGCCAGTTATTGTGACCACTTGAGTGCGGTTGATACTGCCAAGATTGCCTTCAGCTGAGAGGCATTTACTGCATCACATCAAACCACTTTGGTATCATTTTTTTTTCTTTGCAAACTTAACATTTTGAAACTTTAGTCTGGTCGTCTTTGTCTGATAATATTTTTATTTTCATGACCTCCTACACGTTGAACTAAAACAAGAGAAAAATGTATTAGGAGTAGAGCTGGACAACATAGGTGAAAAACGTATCACCATAAAAAAAACATTGAATAATTGTCAGTATCGACTAAAAAGTCGATATTGACAATTATTCAATCTTTTTTTTTTTGTTTTAAAATTTTTAAATACTGTCAAACTGGAGACGTAGCATGTCCTGTTTTGTCCACGTGTTTTTTTTTATTTTTAAGCAATTATAAGACATGGTGGCGAAACCTTGAACTGCTACTGCACCAGTTACTCAACAGGTTGTTGCTAGGTAACCAAAGAAATGGTGAGTTGCTAAGTAACCAAAGAGTGAGTGAGTTATTGTCACTCCCTGATCTGTTCCAGAAACTCAGTCAGGATTTATTTTTTAAACCTCAACAAAGTGTAACATACTGTATTTATCTACGTATATAAAGTGAAATACTAATTGTTATAAGAGGATCTATTTTCCAATAGAATGTTATAATTTTCTGAATGAATAATACAATTTAGTTCAAAGATTATAAGTAGGAAATTGTGTATTGGACTCACTGGACTGTTAGCTAGTAGCTAATGTAAACGTGCCCCGTGGTGAACTCAAATAATATCTTTATTTTGATAATAATCACATCTTTGATGAGATTAATTAAATATGTTATCAAACTGTACAAGATTATACAGCACATGTTCATGTGAAACACAAATGTATTCTGTCTTTCCTCACGTTTGGTTATTGTAGAGGTTATTCATTTACTTGATTTTTTTTCAGAAGCAGTCTTGCAAAACGTAAACAGTTTTTGTCTGTTTGTTCCAATTATTTTCTGTTTTTAGAACTACAATGACATAAAAAGAAAAGAGAAATAAAAATATCCTCCCTAGAAGTATTTATTTTAGCATAAGCGTAAATTAGCCGCAGTTAGCCATGAGACATTGATTGGCTAAAGCCTTTCCTCTGCCTACATCCCCCAGAATGCTGTGCGGTTCTGGATCAGAGTTGAGAAAAATTATTGAATAATTCGGTAAGACATATTTTCTGTTGATATTGATCACATGTCTATCACAATATACATTGTTATTGATTTATTGTCCAACTCTAGTTAAGGAGGCAAATCATTTTTCACATCTTTCTAATCAAAGATGGAAGGCAGGACAACAATTTGACTTCAGCAGGAGTGAATCTTTGTTTGCTCATGCCGAGCCGAACCTCAGAATAATGACAGCAGCGATTTGCACTGGTGACTCGCATCGGTCTCTCTAAGAATGGGCTGTGAGCTGCCGTCACATGAGATTTATGTTTGCTCCCATAATGCTCTTGTCTCCATGTCAAGCCTCTGTGTGCATTTGTAACATGGCAAGGTCAATATCCACCAGCAAGCTGGGCTACATAATTGTTCTCCTTTCAGCTGAATCAGCAGAGATTTTTTTGTTTCTATATGAACATCCAGACAATGGCTGAAGAAGTGCTTTCATGTCCAGAAGACAAACTAGCTTTCTGTTGATCAGTTTTTCCTTCGTCAATAGATGTCCAGTTGTGCTTAGATCCCCAAACTTTTAATTGTGGACAGTTCTGGGATCAGTCTTGCTAACATCTTACTCAGAATTAGACAACAATGTCTAGCTCATTTTCATTTTGGGTTCTTACAGGGCCAGTGGTGCCATAATGTGCTGATAAAATCCATTAACAAATTGTTAAAATACTGATAAATACTCATCTCTGCGTTTTACTATTTTGAGATTGATTTTGTGATTTTTTTGCCATTAAAATCACAAATATAGAAATAGTTTCAAGGAATTTTGCAAGACTTGCATTTATGTATGACGTTGTGACTTTGTTAATTGTCGATCACAGACAAACTAATCACTTGACATCAAATAAGGCTGAGGCAGGAGTGTCGTAAAAGTACAAAATACTACCAGCTTACAAGTGGGAAGTTAGCGGTCAGTAAACCCAATGTTTTTGATGATTTTTGCGTAAAACTTGCAAAAAATTTACAGTTGTGCATTAGCGGGAACAATGTGGGAATCTGAATCAATCACAGAAAACTGGATGGACAGATTAGTCCTGGGAGTCACACAAAAAGCTACAGTGGGCCACATTTGGGCTCGGGGCCTTGAGTTTGACACGTGGATTAGAGAATCCAGCATGTCTTTCAAGGGAAATGCACAATGAAAACTCTTAAATCCGGCACTCTGTGTACTTCTGTGTAGAGTTGGAGCATTCAGCCCATTCATGTGGTCAGCGGCGGCGGCACAAATCACTTTTTGGTCCCTGCTGCTCAGGTGGTGCGATTCGGTCGCTTGAAATATGGCTGCTGGGAAGCGGATGGCTGGATTATTTTTGTTATATGCCTCCTTAATTTATAGCATGGCTGGGGCTAATCAGATTTGGTTTGCTGTATTGCCTCGCCTGGTTGGAGGAGGTCAGTGGAAAATGCGTGACCAGCCTGTGCGACACTTCCTCAATGATCTTGTTGTTGGTGTAGTGGGGCTCAATGGAGCCTGTGTTACTGCCTTACTTGGTAATACTGCAAGGAATGTGAGAGAGGGATTCATAATCAAGACCAGCACCACTGAGCAATGATTTGCTTCTATGATCTTTGAGCCGATTTTTATACCAAACGCAGGAATTGATCATAAAAATCTTCCTTTGTTCCTAATTCTTGTCACTTTGGACACTAATGGGTTAAACCTACAAATTAAAGCAAAAAAATGTACATGTTTACAACAATTCATTCATTTTTTATAAGTAACTACCTTTAGTGTTTGTAAAGGGAAATGATTATGTTCCTTCCTCACACTCTGAAGTTTTACAACAAATCTGAAGCACATTTTTCTGTCTGTGTGACGTAAAAGTAATAAATAAAAACAAAACAAATCTCCCCTTCAGTTGTTTGATGGTAAACATTTTTGCGCTTTTATGTTCTTCAGCCAGATTTTCCTTTCTAAGATAAAAATAAAAATATAAAGAAGTGAGTCTTATACAGAATCTGATGTCATTTTATCCTGAGTTTCTTCTAGCTGTTACAATTAAACCACTGTTCCTTTAAAAGGCCAAAAAATAATCGATTTGGTGAATTAAGAGTTGGTATTTCATATTTTCCAGGCAAATAGTTTCATTTTACAGCAAAATAGGTATTTATGTTATGTACAGTTGTTATGAAAATGCTGCATATACTAAAAATAATAAGAAATTTGTCTTTCCATCACACCTTAAAATTAGCCTCTCTTTTAAGACCTTCAGTACGTCGTCACAACGCTCAGTCACGCTTCTCCATGATGCCATTTGCCATCGTTCTTTGGAGAGCTTCACTCAGTTTCAAGGATTTTCTTACACATGCTTGAATTCAAATTCAAAACTACTTTATTAATCCCAAAGGGAAATTAGATGTTGTTGAAACTCGTTACAATGAGTCAAAACACTGAATGTTTGCTGTCAATGAGGAAACAACATCGCAACATGATGTAAAGCTCAAAAAAGTAAATTGATTCCATACCTCCCCTTTAATCAAATGTTTAATTAAATGTTCTTCAAGCTGAGTGTTGAAGTGTTTTACAGAGAGAAACAGTAAAACATTCCTTAGAGTGAAACAACAACAATCAAGTAACATCAAAATGAGAAAACACAAGTAAAATGTAAAAACTACTACAGAAGAACTCAAATAACAGACATTTCAAAACCTCCAAGTGTTAATAAATCTGACAGAAACAACAAGCTAAATGTTGGCATTGAGCTTTTCAGTTCCAAAAGGAGAAGATGAGTTTGTTGATAACACTGACCTGGTACCAGTATAAAGGTGTACCAGTCGTTTCAAAACACAAAATGTTTTCTTCCATGTTTTTCTTTTGTTCATCATCAACCGTTATTTCAAAAAGGGAAGCATATTCGGGTTTTCACACAAGCTTTTGGATACGGTAATTAACCAATTTTAAAGCCCACCTTAGACTCAACTGCTTCCTTATGTGACGCAGCAAAAAAAAAAGAACAATTCCCACCAAAAAGCTGCCTATTAGAAAAAGTACTGAACTCCACTCAACTTGTTCAAACAAAGAAAATATAAACAACACGGTTCTGGTGCAACCACAAGAACAAATGTGAAGATCCTGGTTGGATTTGGTAAAAAAAATAAATAAATAAATAAAATTGCAAATTACAGTGAAATTTATCCTGAACATCAACTGAAAGGCCAGTCAATGAGGAGGAAACCCACAGGCTCGTAGAAAAGCTGAAAAGGTGAAACCCGACTCGGTTCCACCGGTTCTGTTTGGAGAAATGGGCCAAAGCCTTTTTAACTCTTTTAACTCCAGACCGAACGCATCGGCGATAATCCAGACACATTTGCAGTACCGTAATTCCGCGGCACGTTGCGCTATCTGAAAAAATCCAACGGTTTCTGAAAGGGGAGACGTTGCGCTGTCCAGTGAATATCGGGTTATTACGGTAATTTCACTCCTGCCGCAGCAGGGAGTGACATTAATCTGAGGGACTGTTTTACTAGATGGTAAATTGCAAAAATAACTTGCTAGATATTGAAAGTTCCCGTTGTTATGGATAAATGGGTAAATATACTTACTCACAAGACATTTTAAGAACTTCGTAGAGTTAAAATAAGTAAAAACATCCAGGTCTCTGGTACATAGAAATAATTTTGCCCATCCAATCTCCACTTTGGTTACATTCTTTATAGAGTTTTTGTGTGGATTAGATGCCTGAACACATTAAAATTTTGTTTCCCAGATATCTGGCTACGTATGGACTTGGCTTCAGACTATGCAACAGAAAAAGTCTTTTTTTATTTATTGTCCGTAAATATTTGGTTTCAAGTGTCCATGAAAGGTCTGCTGCACTTAACTGAATGATAAAAATGATCTTAATTACCCAGATTTACATTGGTGCAAATAATGTCAAGTCAGTTTTTGCTAAGGGGTAGTAAAATCATTAGTACGACAACTTACTTTAAAGAATGACAGAGCCAGCACCGCCCACAGAAACTCATAATGAACCTGCTGAAATCCAGGGGAAAGCGTTACAGTGTCACCCACATTGATCTACATGAGCAGCCGAGGCGCCAGAGATGAAGCTGAACACTGGATTACCGCTGTAAGAATCAGACTCTGTGATTTTCAGTCACCCAGAACAGACGTTTCATTTTAATGCATAGTTTCAGGTCTCACCCAGACCTCACCCAGCTTGTCTCAGACCGCACGGCTCGATCAGGCAACGAGACGGGTTCTTCTCTCAGTGCATGAAAAAGCACCAGGCTGCTTTTTTATCCTCAAGCTGAATCGTTAAATAATAGCTGCAATGAAAACAGTAAAGCCAGCGGCAGCAATGCATGACTTTCTCTTTTAGCATTTTCGGTTTTGTATTGCTTAGAGTAACAAAGCATGTGGAAAAATCAAAGACACTGAGGATTATGACGTCCACAGTCTTTGCATGCAGCCGCTCTTATATGCAGCTAAATGTGTGTATGGCGGTGTGTGTCTCTTTATCTCATTGGAATTAGACCCTTAGCTCTCGCTCTTATCACTCTGCTCTGTTTGCTCAGACCTCGCAATCTTCCACTTCTCAAATGTGGGTTTAGAAAAAAAGAGGATTAACCCATTAGCTCTTGTCGTTTCTACTTTATCCTTGATTCGGCCAACTGCTGAAGTTTCTTTGCCAGTTCCTCCTCCTGCCACCTTCTCCGACAGGTGGTCTCCCGTTAGCCACTTAATGAGGCCTTTAAACGAGCTCTGAGTTCTGATTAAAACTCACTGCTGTTATTTGAGGTATTTCTCCTCGTTTTGTGTTGCTTAAAAACAAGACGTGACGTGAACTTCTTGAATCGATGACAGGTAAGGAGCTTGTGCGCTGATTGGTATTTAGGGCAAACTGGGAGGTCTCTAACTTAAGGAGATTCTGTTAATACCTCTGTGTGCAGGTAGGCTGCTGGAGGTGAAAGTGTAAGCAACAAAATGTGGCTCAAAATGGGAAAAATTCAATTTTGATGTGATGATTTAATTAGAAAACTGCATCTGGATGGAGTCTCACTGGCTGGAGGCCAATAAACAGCAGATTTTAGTGTCTGAATCAGAGAAACGAGAGGAAAATGTGGGATAATTACTAGAATTTTATTATTTAAATTATTCTATAATATATTTACTGCTGTTGTCCTTACATAATATTGCATCTGTATGCTTTTTTTTTTAACATTGTGCTGCAGTATTACCTTGGATACAGCAGGCGAAAGGTCTGAGCAGAACATTAGGCTGATCAATTAACCAAAATTATATAATATAATATAATAAATATTATTAATAAAAAATATTTTTAATGTAACTTGCAGCATGTTGTCGTTGTGCGGTGGCGTTGGGAATAATTTTTGCTTTAAAGCTGAAGTATGTAGCTTTTATAAAAATGTTTTTTTTAAATATTTGTTAAAAGTTGACAGTATAACATGAGACAGATAATCTGTGAAAAGATCAATCTCTTCCCTACTGCTATCGCCGTTTGTAGAAATGCACCGCATCAAAAACAACCAGAGTGAGGAGGGTCTTAGCGCTGTCAATCAACCGTGTGTCCGTGATGCTAAGTGTGCTAATGGCAGAGAAACAATTTGCAATTACAGGAAAATCATTTATCCAATGTCGTCTGTGGTCATGCTAACCAGCCTTAGCATTCAAAACAAGGTGGAGAAGGAAGAGTAAATGGTGAGCATGATTGACAGCATGAAGACCCGCCTCCTGCCTCTGATTGGTTGTTTCTAGTTAGCGCCAGGAGAAGGCAGAGGAGCTAGATTTTTTTTTTTACATTATCTGTCTTATCCCAAACTGTTATGACATAGTGACAATATTTTTTATAAATCTACATGCTGCAGCTTTAAATTATTATTTTTTTGCATATACCATATTATCATCTAATATTATGAAACTCTACTTAAGTTTTGTTATATTAGAAGAAGATAATCAATTTCTTGTTTTTATTTTTTATTATTATTTTTCTTTAAGGTTAAGGTTTGAACAAGACAGGAAAGAAAGCGTCTGTGTTGATCTGACGCAGCAGTCCGACGGGGGACTCTCTCTCTCTCTCTCTCTCTTAAACTGGGTTTTCTTTTTTTGCTGCTGTGTTGTTTTGCACGGAGGGTGCTCCTCACAGTCACTAAAGCAGATGGCTGGCTATAAAAAAACAGCCATATGTCAGCAAACAGAAAAGGAGCTCAATTTGTTCCTTGTTCCTTTGGTCAAAGAAAAATTACGTCTGTATTTGGAGGCGGACTTGTCCAGCTGAGAGCTTTTACCAGAGACAGCGTTTCCCACATTTCTATGGTTAGAATGCCTTCACAAAGTGGAAACAAAACCATGGAGGAAGTCGTCTTTTATCTTCATATCCTCTCATTATTTTCTTAGATCAAAGAAGGCCTCACAATGTATAACCCCACTTTTCTGCTTTGCTCTGCCTTATCATTTCAGCCAAAACCTGGGTATAAATGTGCAAGAAGGACGGAAACTTTCATCCATTTAGCTGCCATATAAAAGAACAAGTAAACGTTTGATAGGTTCTCTTATCCGCCATTAACTCCCTAAATCCTGTTGCTAATCATCGCCTGGTTTTATAGTAAAAGAATAAACAAGTGGGCTTTTATTTGAAACGTGGCGCTGGATGGATCGTAAAAAAAAAAAAAAAAAAAAAGATGGTATTGCATTTAAAGCATCAGGAAATGTTGTGGGCAACATGTGCAATTTAAAAACCTTTGTTCTTGTTGACAGAGACGGAGTTTTCCGCAAGCAATGTTCATCAAGTTTATATGTAGGAAACTCGCATTAGGCTTCTCACGCTACCACATCGCCAGAGCAAAGAGGAAGCAGCCAATTATGTTTAAGTCGAGATGCAGACTGAATGTGTTTAGCTTTTCTGTTTTTTTTTTTTTGTTTTTTTTTTAATAAAACTGCCTCACAGTTTGTCATCCGACAGTGTCAGTCAGTCAGAGCCTCACTTGTTGTTTTGTGTGAATTAAAAACGATGATGACAGCGGCAGCAGCGTTCCGGTCAGTCACATCAAAAATATACATTTCAGAAAACATCTGCGCATAAATTCGGGAAGCTTGCAGAACGTGTGTGGTGGTGGCGCAATGGAATTTGCACCATCTTGCATATAGGAAATCATGATGCTTATGATGAGCAGTGGCATGAAACAAAGAGACCACTTCTGCTTCCCCCTGCACCGGAGAAGGCTCGACACAACAGCTTTGTTGTAATCACTTCTGTCTTTGAAATCACATTCATGAAATATGGAGGGGGAGTGAGGGCTTAAGTGGCGGGCGGCACTACTCTTGGCGCAAACATGGATTGCGTGACAAATCTCTTGAGTGACTAATTCAAGATATGAGTGATGCTTAATGTATACAGAGATGTTCCTGCATGATTCTCCCGCCCTTTTTTTGTTTTCTGGAAAGTTAGGAGTAATTATTGGGTGTCTTAGCTTGGCTTTGCAGCTGCAGAGAGCAGTGCAGTTGTTTTGAGTCAAACCAGATCCAGTTAGGTAAGATGCTTTAATCCCGCTTACACTGGCGCTATTCTTCGTCCTGACAGCTGCTGATGTCCGCTTGTGCCTCCGCCGCCCGTGAAAGAATCCAGTGAATCAAAATTGAGTATCTGTCGGCTGGCTCACGGCGTTTTCTCTGTCGGTTGTCACTTCCTTCACCCTCTGAGGAAATGTACAAGTTTCACAGCTCTTCTTTCCTTGCGCAAGATTCCTCGAACATGTACGGCTATACCGTTGGGCGCCTTGAGGTTTTTTTCATTGTCTGCTTTGAGCAGCTATTGTTTGTTGCTCAACTGGGCCAGACAGGCGTCTATAACGCATGTCTTAATGCAACATCTGAAGGGTTTAGTAGCTGTTATCAGTGTCTGCTTTTAAGGAGGAGCAGAGCAGACCCCGGGATATCAGGATAAGGGTGAGCTCCAGGTATGCAGACCGCTTCTTATTCATTGAGCTACCAAGAAACCCAGCAGTTTGACTTACATGTTTGGCAATATTTGATACATTTTCTTTTGAGCTGCTGCACTCAAAGTTGCTAGAGTTCTGTAAAACATTTTCAGCACAAAGGAAGAAGAACCATTCAGTAATGTGGCGTGCCAGTGTGGTCTGTCACTTGTGATATGCCAAATTCCTTACGAAACACACGATCACTGATACAGTGTAAATATATAAGTCGATCTTCCAGTTCGGTCAGTGCGGTTTAATGTTACACTATCAGTTATTTTCCATTTGGCACACGCAAGTGACTTTATTAAAAGAAAAACGCCCGCATCGCAGTGGCGTCTGCTCAGAGAGCAACACCAGGATGTCTGTGAGGTGTTGCCTTTCATTATGTATCCACGACTATGTCAACATTAGATATGGAAAATAGATGATTTTCATGTGAATGGATGCATAACGTCGCTAGAATTTTATTTGCAAGAAGGTAAGACCTTGAACTGGAGGCTGTTTATCCTCCTCTTTGACGTCTAGTCGTGAAGATTTTCTGAGTATCTCCAGTAAAAGCTGCTCACTACTTGGGGGGGAAAAAATCACCCCCCTTCCTCTCATGAGACAAAATAATACCCTCATTGTAATGACGGGGTTTATTGTGTGCAAAGAGTGCTGCGGTGGTCACTTTTTAGGTAAGCTCAGCACGGTTTAATGTGGTGGTACTTTGAAGACTGGTATTACCTTGACGCTGTGCTGACTCCCAAGTATGTTTTATTCAAGGCCTGTCATGAATGTGGTCAGCTGTAAGAAGTGCAAGCATCAGCTCTCAAAAGAGGACAAAAACATCGAAGACAAGAAGCCACATTTTGTCACATTAACTGGAATATAATGAGTCAAAGAGGCCCATCCCCAGTGAGAAAGACAAATCCAAGCATTTTTTTTTTTTTTTACAAATAAATTGAAACGCTTGAAATGCCAAGACTGCGGCTAATTCACTAATTATTTTAGTAATAATGATTATTCTGATGATTCATTTGTTTTAAAAAAAAAGCTGCAGATTTTTTATTTAACCACTTACACCTTTTTTATACAATGTTAGAAGTGAATGAATTTAATTCATTTTAAAAAAAATAAATGAACATTTTATTGCCTAAAATGCGATGACATAGGACTCCTCTAGCGTATGTCTGATCATCTGCAGAAGAGAAGAAAGAAGAAAAACTCCTAACATAAACATATGAAAAGCGCAGCGCTTCTGCTCGATTTAACATCAATAAGGCGTAGGGCTGATCTGGTGATTTATTATTTGGATTAACCAGCTTATAACTGGACAGCAAATGGTGCTTGACGTGAGATTTTCCTTTGAAGAAGCAGGTGAAGCTTAAATAAAGTAAATAATTAAATATTTTCTGGGCAGAATGTATTGATAGATATTTTACATGCTTAAATGCAAAATGTATAATTGTTATTTCTACAGTTTTGGCTTAATTACTGCTCTGAGTATGTTGATTTTTTCAGTAAATGTTCGTTTTTTAGAGCCTGTAAATTCCAGTTAACGATTAATCAATTGCTAAATTAGTTGATGATTGTTTCGATACTTGATTCATCACGATTAATTGCTTCAGCGCTAGTGACATGCATTAACTTAGCATACTAAGCCTTAGTTTGCTAACATCTTAAGACCTCAATCCCAGTCTTAGCCACGAAGTGTTTAGCATCATGTAAATGGAACTTCTTATGACTTATGTTGTTATTTCCCTTGAATGGGTTTCTTTAGACTGCAAAACAAAGTGTGCATTCACACCAGCTCTACTTAATCTGCTTTAATTAAACTCCCAATTAATTTGCCTGGAAAGTACAGTTCGTTTTGGGACGTCTGAATGAGGAGTTGAACTCTGGCTCTGTCTCGGTTCGGTTTAAGTGAAATCTTGTTTCATTTAGAATGCATATGTGAACGCCAACTGGACCTAAAACCGTTCCAAAAACAGGAAGTGAAAAATAGCGCAGGACTTTTTCAACTGGATCGTTTGACAGTGCAGTGTGAAAGCGAACTGCGCCAGATAAAAATGTAACAAATGTTGCAATTTTGGTCCCCAGTAGAACTGAATCTACTGGGGACCAAAATTGCAACATTTGTTAGTAGTAATGACCTCTACTGCACTAATAGAGGACATTAGTGCAGTAGAGGTCATTACTGCACTAATGTCATTAAATTAAAATCTTTTAAGATTTTAATTTGTAAAATCTGTTTCACTTTCCATTTATTTGACTGATCACATCTAGTAAAATGCCTTAAGGTTTGTGGTTCTGATGTGATGATGTGGAATCATATGAATACTTTTGATCCTAGGTACACATTTCAAACATTGGCTTCAGAGCTGCTTATAATAACAACACAAACTAAACAATACCTTAATAATATCCTCTCAAATCCAGGGTGCGCTCAGAAAAACGGTGCAAATCCTGATCGCTCTCTGTGTAAAATCGCTGCCTGCGAAAGTCTGCGTCTACCTTTATTAGTCAGCAGTGCTGAACGAGCGGTGCCACACAGTCACCGCCAGCTCCAGTCATGACTGGTACTCCTGCACGTCCAGCACCTGCGCTCAAATCTAATTTCCCCGTATGCTGTTGACTTTTGAGTGCAGCCCTTATCTGTATCCGACCTATCTAGCCGCAGACTGGTTGTGCTGCAAGTGCTTAGCAGTAGGGATTTTTTAAAAAGAAATATTCCTAGAAGATTGGAACTGAGGCTGTTTTGCATGCCTGGACCTTTTCTGAAGCAGGTGTGCTGGCGACTGTTGCCACCTACACATGTTGCAGAAAAACTCCCCACTGTGTGTCACTCACAGGCGAAAACAGGGGTAGGGGGAAACACGGCAGTTAAAAATGAGTGAGCTTCACTTGCGGGGCCTTTGAGGAAACTTGAGACAATATTGCTCAGATGCGGTTGCAGTTTTGTGTCTGCGTTGACTGGAAGCTTATCTAAAATTCAATACAACCAGGTGAAAAAAAACGACAGTTCTTCCTGTGATTTCACTTCCTCTCGTTCTTTTTTTTTAATCGTTCGGCCTTCTGTGAGCGACTCACCCGTTCAGTTTCTGGTGTGAGTAATCCTGCACACGCTGCATGACAGATGTTATCTTTTGGGCCTCTGCGTATGCGTCACAGGGACTTTGCTTTGAAACCTGGGTTTTGTGTGTGAAATTAAGCGTTTTTTCCTCAGTCACATTGTCTTAACTTGTGATTGGACTTCATTGAGACGCAGTACTTTCTTGGTTGCTGCAGGTTGGAGCTTTAAAAATGATTAATCAAGCAGCTTGGAAATGTGCTGGACTTTTTCTTTGCAGCGTCACCTATTAACTTCATTTCCCTGTAATGGTTTATACGAAGTGCTGGTTGCAAAACAAGGAGCAAGCGCAATAAAAGTCCTCAATTTTTCCATTATGCTTGCAACTGATGATTATTTTAGTAATTGATTATTAAATTGTTTATTCTGATACAAAAAAATCTAAATCTGCAGATTTTTCATTGAACCACTTAAGCCTTTTTATAATAAAATATTAGAAACACAGTGAAAAATGCAAATAAACTAATTATTTAATTCCTTTTTAAAATAAGAAAATAAACATTTTAAAGCCTAAAATCACATAACACAGCTTTCCTTTAGAGTATGTTTGATTATTTGTAGCAAAAAATAAATAAAATAAAAATAATGTGTGAGAAGCCATTTCCATTTGATACATCATCAATACAGGACGGATCTGTTGATTATTATTTTTAGATTAATTAGTTCATAATTGGGTAGTAATATGAGATTTTCTTAACCAGAATTTGAAGCTACATTCTTAAAATCTTTTTTGTGTAGTTTTGGTTCAATTACTGCTCAGAGTTGCTAACTGGATTGCAATCCAGTTAACAATTAGTCGATTAATATACTAAATGAGTTGAGAATTATTAGAATAATCGCCTCATAAATCAATAAAAACACAAAACCCGTTCACCTGTAAGCCGGAGGACGGAGAAAGAGGTTTAGTTTCTGAACTGAGGATATCACCGTGCGTCTTTCCCCTCGTGCTGCTGATGTAAACAGAAAGTAGTGCAGGAACATTTTGACACTTTGCCCTTTTTCCTGCCCCTCAGGTAACCGAGTTCGTGTGCGGAGCTTTGTACCCCCGCCTCCAGTGCCGCTGCTTGTGCCTCGACAGCTCAGCTCTGCACCGGCTTTGAAACAAGCGAGAGGCTTCAGAGACCTCCGACTGCATGTCTCAGGCCTCCTTCCTGCTCATCCCCGACGTCTTAAAGGTGCTTTGTCACCGGCACGCTTCGTAGTCGCCCTTTCTTCTGGGACAGAGGTGTGACGCTCGTCGCTTGACTGGAAGCGAAGTTGCTGCTCGTTCAGAGGGGGGGAGGAAGGCAGGTGAACACAGTGCCGCTTTCCCCGGAGATGAAGCTGCAGGCCGTCATGGAGAACCTGCACAGGCAGCAGAGGGCCAAGCTTCTGATGGAGCAGCAGCTCCAGCAGCAGGCCATCGCCCAGCACGCCCAGGTCCGCGCCAGCGACGACCCCATGGAGAGCGCCGCCCCCGAGAGCGAGCAGGCGCAGATAGCGGCGCTGGCGGCCATGCGAGCCGCCGCCGCCGGGCTGCAGAGGGTGTCGGACAGCCCCATGTCGAAGCGCAGCAGCGGCGGCGAGGAGGAGCGAGACGACGACAACGACGAAGGGGAGGAGCATTACAAGGACATGATGGGCTCCGACGAGGAGGAGCAGATGTAAGTCCATCGATTAGAAAATCTGGATTGTTTTCCCCCAGGGATTCCCCGCAGGCTGTGTTTCCACTGACCATAAAAGTTTGCAAATTGGATCTAAAGTAAATTAATTAATGGAAACACGCCAATTCTGAAAAAACTCTGATTTTAATAGAGTATTGGAAAGACTTTTTTTCACACCACACAAGTAATGAGAGGAACAGGTAGATGGTACTACTGGCGGAAAAGACAAAGGCGGCGACAGGAAGACGATTTATTAAGAGAACAAACTTATTCACGTGATTTTAATTGTGTTAACTATTTAACCAAAACACCACAATTGCAAAATGCAGATTTTTTTTTTTTTGCATTAGTGGAATATCAAAGTTTTCTGCACATCTGTAGGTGATGACGTCATGCCCACGGCCGCCATCTTGTTTCACAAGCGTGCTTTACATCTTCTGTTTATTTCAACTCTAAAATACTGAATAAACTGAATATTAGGACCAGGCTAAGAGTTTATTTATATTAAAAGAATAAAGTCATAATATTACCAGAATAACGTTGTAACATCAAGAGAATAAAGTGGAAATTTTATTTGAAAACTGAAATATATATAAAAAAATCTAAGATGAGGAATGTTGTGTTTCTTCATTTTACAGATGATACTTAATATTTAATAAAAATACTTTTTTTACACAAATATAGCAGGACTTTGAAGGGATTGAGCAATAAATGTTTCTATTTAGAAGAAAAGAAACAAACCAAGCTACTCATGTCAGATATTAGTAGCTAACCTTTTTTCTTATAAAATAAAAATACTTTATCTAGTTAATTTGCATTCCTATCCATTATTCTTATTCATCACCATCTCCAATAACTATTAAAAATCTAAATTAATGAGTGCATCTAAATTTAATTTCCCTTTCAGATTAATAAAGTATTTTTGAATTTATTCTGATAATAATACACTCACACATTCCTGAGATTTTATTTTTAGTCCATTTCGCCCTGCTCCTAAAAATCTGACTACCTTTTTATTCCTCACACGTCAGCAAACGGAAGTGGGACGAGGGAGACTTTGAAAGCGACATGGACGAAGACTTCGAGGACGACCTGGCAGAGGAGGGGCTGCCGACCGGCCACGACGCCGTGGCCCCCGGGAAGGGCATCCTGCTGCTGCCCCACCGCCAGCTGCACCCGCACTCCCAGCTGCTGAAGGTCCGGCCCAGCGTGGAGCAGGAGCCCCGGGTCGCCATCATGCCTCCCCACGCTCCGCACAGCCACCTGGGCGCGCAGGACCACGGAGAATGGACCTACGAGGAGCAGTTCAGACAGGTGAGACGGGGGTTTTTTTTACAGATAAATCTTTAATTCTCACAACACCAGAGGAAAGAAACGCGATACTTCCACCAAGAAATGTTTTTTGTTGTTGTCGTTTATAGAGATTGAGCTTTAACTCATCTGTTATTTGAATATCAAGCACACAAATCTATATGCAGAAGGAGATTTTAATTAGTTTAAGTTATATTTAACATTACATGAGGTCCAATAAAAAAAATTGAAACTAGCAATTAGCAATCATCCAGCAACATTTATTATTTTGCTGGATGATAAATTGTCTCAGAGGTTATTGCAATAAACAATAATGTTGTTCTTTTGATAACATTTAGAAATAATATAACTGTTATGACATGATAATGCAAGTACTCCCAGTCAAAGGTGATTAAACTTTCATTCTAACAAACATTAAATGCTAAAACTAGAAGAAATATTCAAAATAAATACAAAAAACAAACAAAAAAAGCAAATAAAATGAATTTATAAAGTCTCTGTAAACAAAATTGTCCTTTAAAAAGGGGGCTAGTTGAGACTATAGCATTAGACTGAAGAGTTTAGTTGTTCAGTTTTTGGTAAAACGAGAAAAAGACGGGAGAAATTGATTTTAATTTATCACACAATTAATTGCTTATCGCAAAGGCTTAGCTGAAGCAAACAAAACAACTCCACTAATTAACAAAATACAGACAATCTGAAGTTTCTCTAGTGAGAAATCAAAGGATTATTGTTTTCCTCTTCCGTTGGTGGAGATTGCCTGTTTCTCCCTGTTCTACTCATGGATGCCGCCTCATCCGTCGCTTTGTCTCCCGTCTGTCTCGCCTTCTCAGCTCTCAACAGACCGTTGTGTCTGAGAGGCCCGTCAACACTTTTCCAGTCCATTCACGGCATTCGGTTGGTTTCAGGTTTCTCAGTGATGTAAACCTGCAGATGTTGTTTAAAATGATCAGTAAAGCCGTGGATGAAGAGACCGGTTTCGTTTGGGAGTAGATTGGAGGTTGAATTAGGAAGTTTGACGCCATCTTGGAGTATTTTTGTGTTTGTTTTTGATCAGAGTGAAGGTGAAAGCCTTTATTTAGTCACCAGGGATGTGCAGATGTGCCACATCTGTCCTCCGTTCTCCTTCCATTGAACCTGCTGGGACTCTCAGCTTCACATGACGTAATCTGAACAGGCTGGGAAATCAACAGCTAAAAAGCACATGTCATCACCGAGGTTACTGCAGCTAACTAAAACTAGCGAAATCTGAAACTGACAAAGAGTTTTCCTTAACTGAGATAAATAAAAACAGTAATTAATGGGGGGAAACTATAACTAACTCGAACTATATTGTGTGATTATAAAACTAACTAAACAAATACTGAAATTATAGATACGATATCCTTTGTTTTCATGTTTATTAGTCTATTTATTAGCATTTTGAGCTAATATTGATTTGTCGCAAGCAGTTTACGTCACCTGTTGGTAACTAACGCCACTTTGTACGCCTCCTATCTTTAATCTGCAAAAATTGCAACAACAAAACTTAGGATAAAACTAAAAAAAAAATCAGTTGGTTGTTCAGAAAAAACTGAGAACATTTTTTGAAAATGTTTTTTTCTGTCTCAATCTACATAATCACAACTCATTGATCAAAAAACTAAAACTACTGCTATGACTAATGAAACAAAACTAAATCTGATCAATATTTAACTAATAAACACTTAGCAAATGCACCCTAAAAACTAATTCAAACTAACTGGATTATACAAACACGCCATCAAAACGAAATCAAACTAAACTGTAGTGAAAAGCCCAAAACTAAACTAACTCTGGTTGCCATCTGATTCTGCGTTAAAGGTCCTGGTCTAAACAAATTACTTTTTCAACATATTTGTTCTAGGTTTTGATTTAGCTTTAACTAAAGCATACTGGCCAACGCTGGTATTCCCCTGAAAATTTTTATAATTTTTTTCATTTTGCTTAATTGCTGAAACTGTATTTGCTTAAAAAAAAACTGAAAACGGAATAAAACAGATTAAGCATTAAACTTAAGATAAATAGCTTCTTTCTTTCACTGTGATTCTAAATCCAGGCTTAGATGTGGCTTTAACTAACCTAATACTGACTAACACGATTATTCCCCTCAAATTGAATCAACCTTTTTCAGTTTTTGATTGAACAAAACTGTATTCACTTCAAAAACAACTGAAAACAGAATAAAACAGATTGATTAAGCATTAAAATTAAAATAAATAGCTTCTTTCTTTCACTGTGATACTAAATCCAGGCTTAGATGTGGCTTTAACTAACCTAATACCGACTAATATGATTATTCCCCTCAAAATGTAATCAATTTTCTTCAGTTTTTGATTTAACAAAACTGTATTCGCTTCAAAAAGAAACTGAAAAAAAGAATAAAATAGATTGAATAAGTGTTAAAAAAGATAAATTTGTACAGAGTTGCACCAGGAGTGGAGTCTAAACGTTATTCCTGACTGAGTTGAGCAGATTCTGGAGAGTGGAAGTGGGGGAGGGTCGGTCAGGGAGCATTTTAACAGCTTTAGCGTGCAGGAGTTTACTGTAAACATGCCGGTGGGCGGCTGGATATTATGAGGGAGGCCTGAGTGAAACAAGACAGGCTGTTTACATGGGAAGACCAAAGTCTGTCAGCGGCTCGGCTCAGATCGGAGACTGCATGCTGTCAGTTAAAACAGAACTTTAACCACTGTTCAGATACAAAAAGACTTCCACTGTTTATACATATGATATGAACTGGAACGGAATAATTTTTTTCCCCTCTGGAAACTGCATAATGTCTTACCAGGAGGCTGACCTTTGCAGTGTAAAGCAATCATTGGAGTTATAGATGTACTTTTTAGTGTCCTTGGTTATAGTTTATATAAAACGGATCTAGTAAACATGCCTCCACTTCAGGGCTGAAGCCAGTTTTTCATCATCTCTCTCTCTCTCTCTCTCTCTCTCTCTATATAATATATATATATATATATATATATATATATATATATAATATATACACACACACACACACAGAGGTACATATTGACACTTTGCAATTACGTCACGTTATCATTCGAGGCGCCATGATGGACGTGGAAAGGAATGTTACTATACAAGAAAACATATTAGAGAAATAATAGAAAGGAATACCATTAGCAAACCTGCTTCTATATTTTTTTGGAACAATCTTTATTCAGATATTGATTGGGAACAAACATGGTTATTGCCAAGAAAGTTTTTTTATCTCAAACAAAGTATGCGAGGTATCTCTTAAAATTTTGACAGGTGTTACCCTGTAAATTCAATAATGAGAATATATATATTCCAAATATTGATCCTCTCTGTTCCTTTTGTCACATTGAACAAGAAACATTAACCCACCTTTTTTGGAAATGCTCGTTTAGCAAAACCTTTTGGTGTGATTTCAATGTTTTCTTTAGTCGGATATGTAATGTACTTATTCCTTTAAATGTTAAACATGTTTTATTTGGTATTTCCAATAATACTACGTCTGGGAAAGAATACATTATAAATTTTCTTATTCTTTTGGCTAAGTTCCACATACATGCCTGTAAATTTGCTAAAAACAAACCCAACCTCACTGTCTTTAGAGCTTATGTAAGATGTTTTTTAGAATCTTTAAAAATATGCACCAACTCTAAAGCTGTGAAACTTGAGTGATGAATTTGATTTGTAATTTTTTTTTCTTTCTTTCTTTTCTGATGAAATTGATGGATTTGTTGCCCCAGCACCTCAAGCACGTTTATGTATTCAATTGTATATTGTTTATTTGTAAATAAAGTATTTTTAAAAAATGGACGTGGAAAGGGAGGGACTGGAGTATTGAACAGAACGACGGAAATTGTTTTCCCCAAGTTGCTTTTTCCAGTTTATTCATGGTTTCTACTTGTTCGAGTCGAGCTAATTTGTCGGTGAACGTAACACACCTGGTTGGGACTCAGACGGCCATATTTACAGAAGCTAGAAACAGCTAGCTAACCAACAAACCGACCCTTACCTTGCCCCTCCTGACATATTAATCGAATTACGAATTACACATTTTTGCTTTGAATATCAGAGACCTGTTGTCAGTACTTCATAGAATAAAAGAACAATGTTCAGTTTACTCAAACATATACCTAAAAAAGTAAATTCAGAGAAACTGATCATTTTCAGTGGTCTCTTAATTTCTTCCAGAGCTGTATATAAATGTGTTTATGTGGCACCGACTGAGCCACCATTTTACGCAGCAGCTTATTACATAATGGAAGCGCCACTGAAATGCAAACACAATCATGGCCTGTTGCAATATTTCCAGCCATAAAACACACTCATCAGTGTGAGAAACGGGCCGGTCTCGTCTCCGACGTTTCTCAACTCTTTTCAGCGCTGACACGGTCCGTGTGTCGCAGGCGGATTATCTCGGCCACGTTGCACGCAGCCTTCATTATCAAGCCCTAACTATAGATTCTGTAATTTAAGGCCTATTTTTTTGTAATTACAGGTTGTGGAATATAACTCCCCTAAAACCTATACTCTGCTTCTGAAAATAACCCACCCCTCCCTGTGTGAGTGCCCTGACAGGGCATTCTCAGATTTCATGTGGCAGGTACGACATACTGGGCAATTTTATCGTCATGCGTCACTCGGCTGTGGATTAGATTTGCATTTAATGCATCTGACAGCTAATTATGTTGGTTGTTTATTAATCTATATATTATTAAAGCCTGCATTGTATTTATCTTACCATAGATGTAGAGAAAATTGATCATGAAAGAAAAACAATCCAGTATTTTAGAAAGACATTACTATTTCTGGCCTTGGATGATTATAGCAATAAGCTGTAATTGCAGTTATAGCCTATTATAATAACAGCCTCCTGATAATTCAAACTGTCTTGCTTCACATACCCTAGATGGCATATTTATTTAGCTTCTTCTTTTTCTTCTCAACCTTACTTTAGTGGTTTCTTCATTGCCTTTTATTGGTAAATATATAAACCATCATCTTGCAGCGTTTTTTTTTTTTTTTAATTATTATTATATCTCACGGCTCTGCCTGGTCGTGGTTGTTGTGAAATATCAAAAGTGATGAAGCAGAAAATTTGTAGCTGCTGTTATGTGTGAAGCAACGAACACACGGTAATCGTCTGCACCAGAAAAACAGTGCAATAAAACTAATTATATAACAGTTATCATCTAAAAAGGTTCTGCCTTCAGTTTTCAAATGACTGATGCAGACGTGGAAAAGTGCTGAGTGGGCAGCGTCACTTTTATCACTAATAAAAAGAAGTGCATTTTTGTATCTTTGTGGCTCAGGAGTTTTACCCGTTATTCAGAAGTTAGTCGACTGCTCAACCTTTTGCTCTGGTAACCCTTTAGCTTCACAAACGAGTGTTTTAGCCCAAACATATCCAGTGCTTTGGAAAGTAAACGTTATCTCATTTGTTCAGGTTACAGCCTTTTTCCTGGGATTTTATGCTTCACTGTATCTACTTGAGAGAAAAAACATCCAGTGGGTGGTGCAAGTTGTTACAATCAATAGTAGCTACACAGGCACACCCACTAGAAGGAATCAAACGCACCCAGTAGATCACTTTCATTCTATTGGCTGAGAGGTTGCCAGGCAACGGTTCTTTTTTGTTCCAAGCACAAGTAGAAAATGATTCTCAAGCTAGCAGAGAGGTTTGCTAGTGGCGATTTGATCCGAGCAGGGACAAGTTTTGAGCGCGAGGAGAAAGGTTTGAGAAATCACATTGAATATTTGAAAGAGAGCAGAAGTTTTGAGTACAACCATTACAAGTTTTGAGAAGAAGGATGTGAAGTCCTGCTTTCAAACTGAAAATGTGTGGTCTCGAAAAAGACCCCCATAAATGAAAGGTAATTTTTTTAAAATGGATGTCTAATAGTGAGCAGGTTCTCCCATCTGAGATGTTAGTCTCTGCTTCTTTTAAATAATCCGCTGCTTGGTCATTTTTGGTGGATGTCCATATTTTGGTAGGTTCTCTCTTTTTACAATTGGATTAAGCGTTGAAAAATGCTCCATCATTACGTGGATTAACTTCAACATCGACACTTTTCTATTTGTAAATAATAAAAAAAAAAGTTAAAAGGCATCTACAGAAGCACCTGAGAGTCTATAATGCTCCATAATTATGGACCAGGACTGAACTGATTAATCAGATTAGTAGTGATTAATCAATTGTTGAAGTAATCGTCAACTAAATTAATAGTCAGTTGATCGTTAACAGGAGTGTACAGACTCAAAAAAAAAACATTTGCTGGAAGAACACAGTGAGAGCAGTAATTAAGCCAAAACTGAAAATAAATTAAACATTTTGCACTTATGATAAGAAACCCTATTTGTTTGTGAATATGTTCTATCCAGAACTCAAGTGTCTTAGTTTTAGCTTCACCAAGTTAAAATTCTGCGAAAGTGGAAAAAAATCCCTCCTATTATGAAAAATAATCAATCAATCTACAAATGACCAAGTATACACCAAATGAATGCTATGTTATTGCATTTTAAGTAATACATTGTTTATTTTCTAAATTAATTGTTCATTTCAGGCCTAGTTTGGACTTTATTTTGTAAGTAAACTGTACCTAAGTCTCCCCAAAGCTGTGTTCTTGTGTTTTTGGTCTTTATTATGCTAATCTATGAAAACCTCTGAAGTCTTCAGAGAACTGCTGCCTGTGTGAGGAGATTAAGTTGTAGACGGGTGAACTCTGCCTCTGCAGGCAAATGTTTGTGCTTGATTTAATGTTGCTCAGATCAGATCAGAGTAGAGAGGTTCAACACAAATACATGCAACACTTTCTGTTAATTTTTAAAGCTGATTTCGCAAGTCAAACAATTATGCCTACCTCGTCTTTCACATAAAAATAAATAAAAAAACAGAAGTTTGTGGTTCTAACGAGACATAACATGAAAGGTTAATGTCTGATCTGTTAAACTGCACTATGCTTTGATAGTAGAAACACAGATGTTAGCTTTTCATCAGCTATTTTCCCCCAAACTGTACTTGACAATGCACCTGGTAGCTTAAAAATATGAGTCTGCTGGTCTTCTGAGTCGGGTTTGTGCCTGTAAAACTTGACAGTGTTGCTTCACAGTGTTTACGTCTGTCTCTCTTGTTTGCGTAACACAGTTTCAGGTCACATTTCTGGATGCAAAGTCATACTTTTTTGGGAGAAACGTCAAATCAATTTGGTTTATTGCATGCATCAACACTGGATTATTCCAGTCATGGACTTTACAAACTTCAGATTTGTTGTTAAATACTTTTTTATCGGTTCTTTTTACAATATTTTTTGGAAAACCTAGGATTCTCTTTTGTTTAGTACAAAATTAAAATCTATGACCTTTTCCTAATTGAAAATTGATAAACTAGGCTTCATTTTGTGACTTTAATGCGGTGAGCAGGAAGGATCTCCAGTAGCAGTCAATCTTGCATTGAATCTGAAAACACCTCTGACTGAAGTTGCTGTCTCAGCATCGGGACATGCTAAACTCTCAAAATCCAGGCAGCACAGATGACGTTCCACTGCTAATCCACTTCATTTGCTTTTGACGCTCCTCTTTACTTTGCAATTGTTTTGAAAGTAAAAAAGAAAGAATAATCCTTTCAGCTGAACAGTTCCCAAACTAATAGAAAATAATTGTCCTTATCATAACCAAAGTTTATAAAAAGAGGAAATGAGAACTAAAGTAATTGAGCTAATCATAAAAAAGACCTTTACAAAGTTACAAAATACACTTTTTTTGTAGTATTTCTAATAATTCTTTAAACAAAAGATGTAGAGTTTTTATTTATGGTTTCCGAGATTTTAATAAAAACACAATTACTCTTTTGTTTTGCAAAAACCCAAAGGTCAAAGTCAGTCCATCATGTTCGCAGCTATTTATAAGTCTTTTGGGTTTCTGTTCAAATCTGAGAAATGTTAACATGAACTGAAAGCGCCATAACTCCCTCGCTCACATCCACGGGTCAGTTTCTTTGTCTGATCGGATTTCATTATCTCACCGTCACCTGAAGGTGCAAGTCAACAAAAAGCTTCTTGCATTGTTTGAAACGTAATCTGTTGACATGTTTTAGTCACAAGTAAGTTGTTTTTTTTTATTATTTACACACAGAGGGGCTTTTTCTGCTCTCATTTTAAGGCCACAAAGCAAACATTTAATGCAATAATTTGCAGCGTAATCATGTTGCTAAGTAGTTTTCCGGATGTCTGGGGAGGAAGGGGTTAAGGCGGTACAGTTTATTTTGAGCAGGTGGGTGGAGGCTGCAGGAATGTGCTTGATGGAGGGTGATAATGTGGCCACTAGGAACCTCAGATCCTCAGCAGAAACTCTGCATGCCTCTATCAGTCCTGAGCAGTCATGGCTTCTCCAAACTGTAAACTGACGTGTGCAGATCGCTTATGACTTAAGAAGAGCCCATAAAGTCTGAATTATGCTGCAGACTGAGTGAGACGAAGTAAAACCCAAATAATATACGGCGTTCTTAATTTACAAGTTGTTAAAAAATGTCTTTCTCTTTCTTTCTACATGCACAGTGCGCTGCAGGGTGGGGGAAAAAAAGTGCAACCAATCCTAACAAATTTGTAGTTGACGTTTCGCCTCAAGGCAGTGTGCTGCAAAGACATATTGGCAAATCCCAACCTGCATTCCTGGAGGATCATCCAGACACCTTCCTCCGCTCTCCGCTGACATGTCAGACTAAATTAAGCCAAGAGGTGCCGGCTGCTCCAAGTCTGATTACGCTGTGGCTTTAAGTGAATTAATCAAAAATATTCAAGGCTCTTTGCCAGCGCCGTCATATCTGGCCAGCACAGGAAGCAGAGAGAATTAAATAAAGGGCAGAGCTTTATACAGATATCAAATTATCCCACACTGTTGGATTAATCTGTAAATGAGTGTCTGGTGATTTGAGTGTCTGGTGGCGTTTATTTCAGTGATACGAGCTTGATACCACTTATAGCCCTTCTTGGTATTTGAACTCTCTATAGACATCAGGCTCAGCGATATCTATAGAAATTTCCATAGATATCGCTGAGCCTGTTGGCTGAGTTGCACAAAGCCAACAACTTTATAAACTTCATTAATAATTTTCATTATTCTTGCATCCATTTTTTCTCAGTCTGTCAGCAATATGAAGCCTATTAAGGTTTTAAAAGTTTCAAAACTTTGTTAGTTTTAGATTGTTGCATCAAAATGGTAAGATTTAATCTCTTCTTTCTGTCTTAACCTTAACAAACAAAAACATTCAAAAACATTCAAACATTCAAAAACAAAAACAAACAAAAACAAGCTATTAAGAAAAACTTTTATGTTTTTAAACGAGATACTGAATTTGTCTCAATAAGTAAATTTAACATTTTTCCTGGCATAAAAATCACCGTTCAAGTAACTCTCACACATACAGCTGAAGACGAACAAAAATAAGTGGATAATTGAAATAATTTGTTGTAAACCCATTTTACTGAAACATTATTTGTAATTTAGTTTTCTCTTCAAGTGAACTTGGACATTTGCACTTTAAGCTAGACCTAAAGTAAATGGTAAGATTTTGCAGAGGTAGTTTTATTACAATAAAAATATTTTTAATGGGAAACCGTTGACATGATTGATGCATATTTTGCCTGCTTTCTCTTTAAATTAGAGATGCACTAATTTGATATTAATATCTGACCCACAATGGCCGATCTATTCAGTCTAACTCTATGTTTTGTACTCTGGGTAACCTCATGCTTTATTTTACATCTGTTGATGGGTTTGTTGCAGCTTCAGTTTCTTTGTTATTTATTTTACTCTGGCTGTTTCACTGACTTAACCAAAGTAAAGTTGTTTTTACAGTTTTGACCAGGTTTGTTGGTATATTTAATTGTGCTGTAGGTGCAGAGCTACCAAATAAATGTGTAACTATGTCTAGGTTTTAGTAACAGAAGCTGCAGTTCAGCAGTTCTTTCTGTATTGGATCGATATTAAACCTCAGATATCTGTATCTGCATCATAAGTGAAAAAAGTGGATTGTTCGTTGCATCTCTAATTTAAATTAGAGAAAGAATACAGTAATCAAAACCTAGTATCCCAAGGCTTTTCACTCCAACATCATCGCTTCAAATGCTCGATTAATTTTGCCTCTAAACGCTCTGAACGTTTCTAGATGTGCAGGTTTGATAATGCTGCTCAGTGCTGCTGTGTCTCCATGGCTAAATACCTCGCCCTGCTCCCCTGTATAAACAATATCTTCTTCAGGCCAGAAGCCATCCAGGGGCCACCGGAGCCTTTGAAGTCTCCACGTCTCTGTCTGCTTTAAACACCAGCAGCTGGACAGATGGAGCCCAGATGGACAGTAAAGTAGGGATGTCTTTAAAAATTCATGGCACTCACCATGATCAGTTGAAATGGAGGGAGGGGGTTGGCATTAAACATTAAATTGCTCTGACCCTCCCACCCACACACACGCACACACACACACACACACACACACACACACACACACACACACACACACACAGGGAGCCGGGGGAGGGGGCTGTTAGGGACTACAGGAAGTGCAGCAGGAATAAGAGCCAATTGGGAGCGACACTTACTGGGATTGCCCATCAGGTTTCCGCTGATGCAGCTGTCTGATAAGTGCATGTTGAGTTTATAATCCACTATAGGGGAGCCTTTTGATCCGTGTTTATGAGTTCTTTTGTTTTTGCTGGGTTTTCTTTGGTCTTTTAGGAGCAATTCTCATTTTATAACGTTATTACAACCCAAAAAGAGACTTAAATATCCTGAGAGTACGCTGTGCCTTGCTGCAAAAGTATCTTTTATTGAAATAAATTGGCACAATATCGCCTCTTTTCCACATATTAATGCCCACTGCTTGTCAGCTGGCTGAAAAAATAGATCAAATTTATAATTTAAAAAAAAAATTATGATTATTTAACACAACAATGACCAACATATATGTAGACATTCAGGTCATACGTGAGACAGTTATTTGGAGAATAAACACAAACAATAAATTATTAAACAAAAAATAAAACAAACACCAGCAATTATTTCCATAAGTAGGTGTTTATGTTTTAGACAACTAAAAAGAAAATAAATAAAATATAAACAGAAATCGGTTTATTTGTTAATATTGTCAAAAAATGGCCCATTAGTAAACACTTATCTTTCATTATTTTTGTTTATTTAGTTATTTAAATTTTGCAATTTAGTTAGTCTTTTAAGTTTGAAAATGTTTTGGATTTGCAATTTTATCTAATTGTTGAAGTACATACGCTTTTTAAAAAATAATTTTAAGACTTTTTTAGTCTTAAATTTAAATGTTTACATCTTTTTACAAAGCTTGCAATAAAATGAAATAATCATAATAAAAATTAATATATGTGAACATAAAATTCTACCTGCAAGAATAAGATCATCACAATGTTGACAAATCCACCAGTAACTGAGTAAAATGTCATATTTGTGATTAAATACATCTAACCAATTTTGCTAATATGATGAAGTACAAAAGAATAAAAAATAAAACCAAATATTAAAATAAAATGACATAAAAACATTAAAATGTTAAAGATTGTAAGATAATAAAGAGAAACTGATATTTCACTAGTTTCTATATGATTTTAGTTTATGTTAAATGAACCAGAACCAATAAAACCCAAAAAGAAAAAAGGTATCAGTGCATCCTGAAACCCAGAGATGGTGCTAAAAAGGCCAAACAAAATTTGATCTGTGTGAAATAAAAAAAATCATTTTCTAATGTAGAATTTATATTGTGTCCAAATTCTCCAAAATTTTTTGTTAATTTTTCTTGTCTCCCTTAGTGTCATATCTTTTATCTCTGCTTCAAAGTTTTAAATTAACTTCTTTGTAACTTCAGTGGGATGGATTTTAATTAAGATTACAATATTACAATTTAGAGAGAAACTTAATGGTAAGTTTCTCCCTATCTGTTAAAGTTGTCAGATTTGCTATAGAAAGAAGTAAAAATGAGCATAACGTGAGAACATCTTATTATTAAACCAACCAAAACATGTAGTCATTTTTTTAAATCCAGCATTTAGTTTTTTCTTTCCCAAATACACCTTAGTTTTTTCTCCTTACCTCCAAAGCCGTTTATGAAGCACATCATCTGGAGCCATGGTGGCTCATATCGGTCTGCATTATTCAGCAGTGAGGGGCTTTTTCATTAGATTTCTGGAGGAACTTGAGTTTAATTAAAAGACAGGACATGGTTTTATAGGTCCTTCCTGAGAGAGGGTTAAAAAACAGAGCGAGTTATCATGGAGAGATCTCTGAAAGTCTTCCTGTTTTAAAGGGAAAGGAGCAGAGGGAAAACACGAGGTGCGACTGAGGCAACAGGAAAAAGTCCCTCACTTGGCACAGAGCTTTGACTCGCAGCCAAGTAGAGCGTGTAGTAAACGCTCATTTTAACTGTGAAGCACCGCAGAGCATTTGAAACGAGTCCAAGCCCGAGCATGCTGCATGGGGCTGATGTCAGAAACTGTACAGCCATAGGGATTCTGGAAATTGGCAGGCACTCAATACGGACCAGGAGAGGGGGCTGGGGAAGGAATGTAAACAAAGATTGTGTAAAGGCTGGAGTTAGCGCCTTCATCCTGTCTCTTTCTTTCTCTCTCTGGTGAGCGGTGAGGCTTTTTCTCAGGCTTCCTCTTATGCTCGAAGCTTCAGGAAACGATAAGAAGTTATCAGATTGTGAGGACGTCTCTTGTCCACATCCCTCTACGAGTGACGCCAAAGATTGTTTTGGTCAGATTCAGCCCAGTTGCAGAACAATCTCATTGTGAAATTAGATTAGACTATATTTGATACTGATACCTCATGATTGGGGTCAAAACGTACTGATATTTAAAACTGTTCAGGATTTTATCTTGACAAAATATCTAGTTCTGTTTCCCATATTGCCGTTTTCAGGGTATTCTGCCCTTTATGTCATCACAACGCAACCTTTCTCAAAGCTTTTAGTGATCTGCATTCGTTCTTTGGAATTAAATCATCTATATCTTTCTGTATTTTAGATTCTATATTTAGTTTTGACAGGTGCAGAACACAACCAACAACTAAAAATGGCGCTTCTGGATTGGCGGCTTTGCTAACACTAATCAATAGCGTGTCGAGTTGCGTTGCGCCTTCACCTGAACATTGCAATCCCACTCAATTCTCATCGCCCCGTTTCCCCCATTGAACTCGATTTCTCCAGTAGAATTTAAGTCTGTAGTTTCAATCAGTGTTAGCCACACTTCCAAATATTAAATTAACAGCCATCTTGTTTGGCGTAGCTCTTCTGCCTTTGTAGTGCTGTGGTTGTTTACGATAATCTACATATTGTCGAATTATTATTATTATTTTATTATTATTATTGTCCACACCTCCAGCTGCCTATTGTTTCTCAATGCGAAGCAAAGCGCTGAGCAAGAAGTTAGTTTTTGCCAGACTAATTGTCCCTGGATATTTCAACTTCTCAAGCTCATTTACTTTTGAATTTTTTTACACACACTTTATAAAAGATGGTGAATAAATCAGTTACTTTCCACTGAACTGTGGCTAGGTGGGACTCCACTGCATCATGGCTTCTGGTCTTATCAATGCAGATGAAGTTGCATATTTTCTGTAATTATTATTTCTTTAAATTTTGTGGTTCTGGTTGCACAATCTCTGCTCTACCCATGAATTCGACTTTCTAACCAACAGATCAACTGTGACTGTCTCGCTTGGTGAGGCTACCACTCAGTAGTAAAACGACATGTTTCACTGTTTTATGTTTTTAGGGTTTAAAAACCTTTTAAAATAATTTCCGTCACTTTAAACAGGTTGTGTAGCTTTTCTGTCTCTCTGCAGCAAATATTTGACTTCTTTTTTCATCTCTCTTTTTTACCGTGTTTTAAATTTCTAAATGAGTCCTTTGTGTCTTACTCAGACTCAGACGAGAAAGAGACAGTTCAAGTTATCGATAAACAAATCCCTAAGTGACATCCCCTCTCACAAAGACCCAGTGGTAACCATTTATGTGAACAAAAGCTGTTCTTCTTGTGCTTTTACATTCATATTCCCCTGAAAAGGTGGCAAGCATTGAAAGCTTTCTTTCTCGAAGGAATCAATTAAGAAATAGGTCAAAGATTGATAAAGGGATTCGGCGACACATTTCAAGGTCTGAGTTGCTCTTTGTCCAAGTGTGAAGAGCAGCTGAAAAATAGATATACGTGTTTTGAAATGCGTCTGTAATAGTCCGAGGAGTCAATAGGTCGCCTCGAAGCAGGGCACCTTTTTGTGTTGTAAAAGCTTTGGTTAGTGCCTTGATCAATAATTGTCACATTTGGCCCCGGTGACATCACTCTGGCTCTTCTGTCTTGTCTCTATGATAATAACAAACCTTTCATGATTGTGTGGACGAAACAGGAAGTTGGACTTTGCTAATGGCTCGGATACAAATAGTCTCTCCTGATATCTCACCAGTAAGAACTGATAATAGGCGCTTCTCCCTGAAGATAATTCATGAAGGTTACCTTAATAAAACCTGTTTTCCAGATCTAATTAAACATGTTGTCCAAGGCTGTTTTCCATCTGATAGTGCGGTAGACTGGGTTTGATTTTGGACCAAAATCGCAATATTTTGTACATTTTCAGCTGGTGCACTGTGTCAAACAAACCAAACACTTTGAAAAGTCTGTTTCCCTCCTCGCCTGTGGTGGCGCTATCACTACAGCACCAAAAACCTCTGAAGAAGACACTGAGCGGATCTTCCATCTTCATGAAATGTCAACAAAAATAGAGTGGCAGCACTTGTAGCATTTCACTTTTGTCGTCTGTAAACGACTATGAGCCATTTCACATGCTTGTTTTAGTTGTATTTACCCAGAATGCTTTTCGCTACAAGCCACTTCCTGCTTTTTGAGCAGTCACCAGTCTGCGTGCCATTCAGAAGTTCATTCAAACTGCGCCAGAATTCACTTTAATCCAACCGAGACCGAGGTTTTTCGTTCACACCTCCCCAAACGAGCCAGACTTTCCAGGAAAACAAACTATAGAGTTTGATTCTATAGTTCGGACTAAACCGAGCTGGAGAGACAGAACCAGATCCCCTCCTCGCCTGTGGTGGCGCTGCACCAAGAACTACTGAAGTAAACAACACAAAAACCTCCAGAAAAAACACAGAGCAGAACTTCTGCTTTCACCAAATGTAAACAAAAATAGTGGTGTGACATTTTAGCGGTTGTAGGATTTCACTTTTGTTGTCATTAACAACCACAAGTCATTTCTCCTGCTAGCGCTAGAATCAAGCGTTTATTTTGATTGTATTTTATTATTTACCCAGAATGCCCTGCGTTATAGTTCCTGTTTTGAAGCGATCTCCAGTCCAAACACAACAGAGTTCACTTCGATTCTTAGGTTTTCAGGCCAGAGTTTGATTGCGCATGACTAGAATTCAGTTAAAGTGGAGAAACAGTGAATGCACCCCATGAATTACCTGCAGGGACACAAATGCATGTTTGCAGTGAATAAGATCCTCCGTGCTTAAGGAACATGTAAACACAGTGGAAGTCCCTGAGCCTTTGTACAAACAGGATCAGGCTTGCTTACAAACACGGACGCACTGTGTACGTTTCAAACTCCGCTAAAAGTCAGATGCATAAATGTTTAAACAGGAAGATGGATTCCTCTGCCGTGTGGAAAAGAAAAACCCAGAGGTTGGTGTAGGTCATATATCTGTCTGCGTGTAGTCTGGAGGCCCTGCAGTTCCCTCTCTGCTGGGGCCCACGGACGGCTATCTGCCCCGAGCGACGCTGGGTGGGCCAGATATGTTTTTGAGGTCGCCGGTAGACCCGCTGGCCTCTCGTCCATCATCCTTCAACACTAAAACTTTCTCCTACCATTGTTTGCATCCAAATGTCGTTTAAAACAACTTGTGAAACTTCATCTGCTTTATCTTTGTCTCCATCTGCCTGCATTCAGACAAAGTTATCACATCATCTGCGGTGGCGCTGAATAAATACTTTCAGCTTCGCTCAGTCTCATTAGATCATTATCTGGATCAGAGCGTTTCAGTCATTTTAGGGGAAGAAGAGGCTCATAACATCAACGTTTTTTTATATAAAGTACTTCCATTTTAGCCCCTATCTATCACAGAGTGACTGTTGCTGTGTGTGGTATCACACGTCGCTCTGTGATCTTAAATTGGTGCTACGCCCACTTCCCCTCCTTCTGCTGAGCCTCGCCTCGCTCAGTTTGGGCATCCATCATTGTGATCCTTCTCATTAGCAGCGCAGTTAGAAACATACATCAGAATTTCAGGGTTCTGGGAAAACTGACTGCTTTTCCTGATTCCTGTCCAATGAATGGACTGTCTATAATCATTTAGAGGCGCCTCTTCTGGTTCAGAGTCGCGTGATCCTCTGTTCATTTTTACCACTTTCTCCTCCACATTTACTAGCACGACTGGTGCTGAAATGTTCAGAAAAGTACACTAAGCAGGCTGATTTTTAAAAGCAAGTAAAAGTAGATTAAGTTAATGTAGACTGCAATCCTGCAAAATACAAAACATAATTAAATAAATGTTGTTTCTCATTCAGATATCTTTATGTCTGGAACATTTCACCATCAGAAATAAAGATGGTTTTAATTCCCAGGTGAAAATGGCTAAAATAATAACAAATATGTGAACACTGATGCACATCAGCATGCTTTATTGTGGAGAATTAGCTTTCTGTAATATGTTTTTGTATGGTTCTCTTGTTTATAGTCACAGAAATTCAGTGTAAGTTTGTTTCTGTGTGTGACAGGAATCTGTCATTTTAATTTTGCTGTGTTTCAATAAAGGTCCAAACAAAGATGGGGTTTCTAGAAAACATGTACAAAACAATGTTTCTAGCATGTAACATTGTTTACATAAATTTGAACTGAAATTGAATGTATTAAGCATCTGATTTTTACATGTTTTAAAAAGGAGGTCTTCAACATGGGGCTCACGAGCGCAAAGATGGTCGCAGATTTACTGCAAGGGAGTCGTAAATTTCTGATTAATTTGATTTGTCATTTTTTTGTAATTCAGAAGTTGTCTTTAAATACACATTAACATGAATCCAACATGTAACACAAGGATGAAAGAAAGCTTTAAATAATTTATTTAACTCACACATCCATTGAGCAAAAATCTGTTCATTATGTTAAAGTTCTGCATTTCATGCAAAATGATGGTTTGTGCATGGCAGTGGCACATATCAACCCATCACTTTTGTATTCAAACTTATATTTAAATTAAAAACATTAAATAAGGAAGCTGTGTGTTATTTGTACAGAACACACAATAATGAGGCACCTTTTATGCATCACTCAGCCCAGATTATTGTACATATAAAGAGCTCTGGTCAAATTCTAAGAGCCCACTGCACTGAACCCATTGAAAACCTCCTGATTTTTCCACCAAATACTGATTTCTGGTCTCTTCCTGAGTTAAAACATTAGTATTGTTGTTTCTAAATGAATATGAACTTGTTTGCTCTGCATTATTTGAGGTCTGGAAGCGCTGCATCTTTTTCATTATTTTGACCATTTCTCACTTTCTGCAAATAAATACGCATTTCTGCTTGTAATTTCAGAGACATGCTGTCAGTAGTTCATAAAATAAAATAAAATAAAAGGTATATAGCTATAAAAAGATAACTCAGAGAAACTGAAATGGCCTCTTAATTTTTCCTTATTTTTAGCTGTGAGAGAGGTTACCGCCTACATCCCCCAGAATGCTGTGCGGTTCTGGATATCAGTGAAATTATTGGGTGAATTTCTACTGATATTGATCACATTTGTGTCTCTATATTCTATATTAAGTTTCCACACATAGAAGAAATAAACATTTTATATTGGACAACCGTTTTGTTTTTGTGGGAGTCGCTGCACGTCTTGGACCACTTCATGGTTGATCTGCAACATGTCCAGTTTTCTGAAACTTGAAAATAAGTTTTTCCGCAGTGTAGTGACTGACGCTCGTTCCATGTTTTCTGTTAAAGTTTCATCCACCCATCAGAATAATTTCAATTCTTTGTTCTTTTGTCAAACGCATCTTCTTGCATATCTGAAATATGAAAGAAATATACATTTCACATTCTCCTGTGTATGAAAACGTATGACCCATCCTGTATATTCGTATTGATTTATTTCCTGCTCTTGAAGAAATTTAGCGTTTTGGTTTTTAGTTTTAGCCAAACAGCCTGACTAAAATGTGGTGAGTTGTTGCTACAACGCACAGTTCACACAGTCTTGTCTCTGAAAATAACCACCGCCGCTACGCTTTTGAACACAACTCTGAAATCCTGGCCTGGAAATCTTTGGCTCAGAAGAAACTGAGGTGCGACCTACAACATCTCACTTTGCACAGAAAGAGGTGTTTTCACACCTATTTCACTTCCGTTTGTGTCTTTTTTTTTTTTCAAAATAACGCATTTTTACTGTTTATGTTTCGCTCTAATTAAAGTGAAAGAGAAGCTGTGAAATTCAATGGCAAAACACGGCACTGTGTTTATTATCAAGCTGGAGGAAATGTTTGCCCAGAGCTATTTCTGAATCTGTTGGTTTGGTTTGGTGTTGTGCCATCATTGGCACATTCCAACCTGTGGTTTTAATCAAGTGCGATAGCTGTTTCATTCTTGCTCTTCTCTTCCTACTTGCTTATCTTTTCTGCCATTTTTGTGGGCAAACGTGTTGGTCGCTGATAACGCGGCATCAGTTAAAGTCAGTCGCAAGCGGAGTCTGCTTGTGTTGACAAAGCTGCTGGCTCTTCTTCCTCTGTCGATGGGGTTTAATTCACGGGGTCAGTCGGTCACTTGTGATTATGATGTCTTCGGTCCTGCCTGGTCGATAAAGCAATATTCAGAGCCCCAGAAGTGTGGCAGCTCTGGTTTTCCTGTTAATTGTGTTTCTGTTTGGGGGATGGGACAAAGGCAATGGGCTTGAAGAAGATGAAGACGGATTCGTTAAAAGTGGTGGTTTATGGAAGCCATTTACATTGTTTTTTAGCTACTTTTCACAGCTAGAAGGCAATAAATTACCTTAAAAGTTTATTTATTTCAGTAATTCTGTCCTAAAAGTAAAACTCACATATTTCATAAAATGATTACACAGAGAGAGATATTATTTTTTTCTGTTAATTATTGTGGATTTCAGCTTTTTGTTGAGAAGGTGATCTATTCTCATCAGACATCAACCAACCAAAACACACAAATGTTATTTTACAATTATTTGGATTAGTTAATCACTGAAATAATTGCCAAGTAATTTGGTAATTAATTAATCATTAACATACAGACTCAAAAACATCCATTTGCTGAAGAATAACACACTTAGAGCAGTAATTAAGCTAAAACTGTGCAAAAATACATGTAATTTGTGTTTAAGTAGATTAAAAAAACTTATTTTTTGAAAATATGTGCTACCTAGAAATCCTTAAGTGGCAGCTTTAGTTTCAAATTTTGTTCAAAAAAATCTATTAAGCACTTGTGGTATTAAATTATTAATTGGTTAATCAAAAAAATTATTGATTATTGATAAGTTGAGCAGAAAGTACTGAACATTTCACATGTTGGTGTCAGAAGTTTGATGCTTCCTTTGCTACAAACTATTAAGCATAGAATAAATGAACTCCACACTATTGCATTTTAGGCACTAAAATGTTTATTTTCTTATTTATAAAAGGAACTGAATAATTTATTTGCATTTTTTAATGTATTTATAATATTGGTTTAAAAAATAAAAATCTGCAGAATTTTCACATTTTTTTAAATCCATTTAATCAGTTAATCATCAGAATAAAATAATCAGTTATTCAACTTTCCATTAATATTCTTGAATACAACACAGTAACTTCCTTAACTACGACATTTTGTGGCTTAACCTTCTTTTGAAGGGCGTCGGTCATCATCAGCTGGGAAACTGAAATGTGCAACATTTCCTTTAATTCGGTCTTATGTGTTATTAAAGTTGTTCTGTGAAAGTAAATTTCACGTAATATAATTGCTGTAAAATACAAATTTGACGTAGTCTGTTGAAACACATCTACCAAGAAACATTTAAACATTTATATTAAATATTAATTTTGTTTCTCTAAAATAAGAATCAGGGATTTTCAGGTCTCCTTAAACCTCTCAGCTGACATTTTATAAACATTTTAGACTTGTAACATTTGAAATATCTCTTATCCATACTTGCCGCATGGCTCAGACATCTTTTGCGTTCAGATTTATTCCTATTTGAAGTAAAGTATCCAAGGAGCCATCTGGTTGAGAAACATTTATTTATATAGTAATTTATCTTTATACTCTGCTGTCTAAAAAACAAAGAAACCACCATAAATGCACAGGCGGACTGTTCAGTCGCAGTTCTGCTTATTTTAACTAGCAGGTCATTGATTGAAAAATGTGTTGCATGCAAACGCCTGAACAATGAAGAAAACGGGGGAAAAGAGGAAGGCCTCGATGTATTTGTATTTGTTTTCAGAGCAAACAGTAAACTTTGTAGTCTCTTACTAATCTGCGAGGTTGGATCAAAATAAAAATGATAATTTCCAGCGAATGAAATGCTGAATATTTGTTGAAGAACTTTATTTTTCAAACCAGTATTTTACCAAAAAAGGAATAGACTGAAGCAACGAGACTAAGCAGTCTACAAAAAGAAGCATATCTACTGTCCACATACATGCATACACATTTACATTAAATATACATAAAAAAAAGTTTATTAGTTGGTTCATAATATCACACAACGGGTAATAGCAGAAAAAAGTCAAACTGATCCATATAAATATATAAATATTTGTCAGTGTGAATGCATTAAAATAATCTTTCCCCGTAGGGCAGAAATGGTGGAAACAAACTCAAGCATTTAAAAAAACTAAAGGACATTTTGTAACAAAGAACTAACTTAATGTGTTCCTCATTCATTTACATTTATTTTATGTGAAGCACCTGCCTATTCACTGTATGGAGAAGCACACAGAGTCTGCATGCTGCTTCGAGTCGTAAACATCTCCACACAATCCTGTAAAAAAAAAAAAGATTATTATGGTGAAGCGATCCTGTCTGACCAGTTGTGTTTTCTCTCTACATTAATGACAGTTGCAAAGGGGCTCCAGCCTGGAACAATGCCGCGTTTGAATACGGCTGATCATGTGTTCACCTCACCCCCATTGCTCTCATTTCTCCACTGTCAAGAGTTATCTGCTCAATGAGACACACCCATCTATCACAATCATCATCTACTTTTATGTTTTATTCTTTTTCCTTTTAACCTGACCGGTTAGTGAACTTGATCTGATTTAGTCACACCTAAACACAACCTATGGCGACAGGCAGCGGCATTTTTTCCATTCCACTCAGGCGGGGCCCAATGAAGAAAACAAGTTCATACCGAGCTCTTTCCTAAGAGAGAATCACCTGAAGGACGTGGATTAATAGGATGTTTTGAAACTGCTCTCAGTGTCTTGGGTGAAAGGTGATCTGATCGCTGCGTTTTAAGCGTCTCCTTTCAGGTAGAGGACGAGCGCAGACGGTGGACGGTAAAAACACACCCAGGGGTTATCGCCGTGCCATTACTGAATCAGATACTGCTGCTTCTGTTGTTTTTCTGCAGTCCGTCAATAAAATAAGCTATAAATATAACGCCGTTCAACTCCAAAATCACCAATCTTACCAACAATTGTTGTCTAGTTTCTAGTGCAAACATCTTAGTATACTTGTAAGATATAGGACCATGTATTGCGTAACTAATTTCTGAATATAGATTAAACAGTACTAGTTGCACTGGCAGATTTTCCCCATGTTACAAGTGAAATACCCTCGTACTTGTAATCTACTGTATTTTCCGCACTATAAGGCGCACCTGATTGTAAGGCGCATCTTCAATGAATGACCTATTTTAAAACATTTTTCATATATAAGGCGCACTCCATTATAAGGCGCATAAAATAGATGCTACAGTAGAGGCTGGAGTTATGTTATGCATCCACTAGATGGAGCTGCACTAAAGTGAACGTCAACAAAACAGTCCAACTCCAGTCGGCGAGGAGAGCCTTCTGCGACTGGGCCGGGGCAGCCGGACGATGGTCACCCTTCTCCGTTCGCGCACAGCATGTTCGTGGAGAACATGGTGCTAATTGACCTGCAGACGACCTGATTATCATGTTGGTAGGTAGATATGTCAGTCAAACTTTATTAATAGATTACAAACCAGCGTTCTGACAACTTTCCCAGCATGCACTGCGCGCTTCTTCTTCTTCTATGGGCGAAATTAAGTTGGTGGCTGCTTACGTAGTTGCTAGACCTGTTGTGGCTCAATATTGGTCCATATATAAGGCGCTCTGGATTATAAGGTACACTGTTGGCTTTTGAGGAAATTGAAGATTTTTATGTGCGCCTTATAGTGCGGAAAATACGGTATATTTAATAATTACTGACTCAAAATAAGATCTTATAACTTGCTGAAAAGTTAGTTGTAATTCAAAATGGCATGGTGCTATTAAAAACCATAAAAAACAACATCCTCATGTGGACAAGATTAAAAACTAAAAATAGAATAAAGCAAAATGATATTTAAAATATGCTAAATTGAATTTTGGAAGCTTGTGGCAACAGGAATCAACGTGTTGGGGATAAAATATCTGCGACCAGATGGATAAACAAACACAACATTATAAGATTAAGAATAATTATTCAGGTGTGTTTATAGTTTATTATTAATACCTTCTTAAAGCTGTTTGAAATTCAATCTTCTGATGTGTCTCCCATACGTTTTTTGGTAGAGTGAACATAGCTCCACATAAGGCCAACTTCTTTATAACTCCACCTTTAATTGCATTTCTAGTTTGATAATCATTAGCACTGCTGGTACAACTCTTTAAACCTTTTTAGCTGCTGGAAAACTACAAAGATTTATCCCCTTTTAAAAGCAGCAGAATGTAGGTCAGACTTGTAAATGAACAATGAGAAACCTAAACAGACTCATGACTGTGGATGTGGGCCTTTCTGTGAGCCAGGTGTGAGGGAGCATGTAGGTGATACCAGGGTCTTCTCTCTTGGGTTTGGTTTTCAGCTGCAGAGGCTCCACTGTGTGCTACGTGACACTGCCGCCAGCACCACTGACAGCCATTTGCATTAATGGGATGACTGACCCTCCCCCAAACTCCCTCGCTCACAAAACACACACACACACACACACACACACACACACACACACACACACACACACACACACACACACACACACACACACACACACACACAAACATTTTGTTACCTACTACTGCTGCCTTTGAGGCAGTAAAGGCTGCTCTTTGGTTACTGATTGTTTGCAGAATAAGGCCTGTTTATAATTTATCTGCAGACGTTCAGTCACTGACCTACATACGCTCCCAAACTATCAGACAACAGACACCAAATGATTATTTATCAGAAGTTGTGAAATCTGAAGTCTGGCTGGATTAACTTTGCTCTGTCATCATAACACATATCTGCTGTTGGTGGTAATTTTGAGTTGATCTATTTAACTTCTCACCAGATCATATGATTTAGAGTCTTTATCTTTGTTTTGTGAAGTAAAGGTTAAAAGCGCAGAGCTGTTGTTTTTTTCTTTTCATTCTGATCAAGGTGTGTGGACCATGCGTTACCAGTCGGCCCAGTTTCTTGTCGTTTATCTAGTTTCTTATTGTTTATCTGACAAGTAGAGCTTAAATCCCCCCGTCTCAGCTCACTTACTACAGAGACATGGAAAACGTACAGCAGCCACACCCGTGTGCGCCTGATAAAAGTTGTGTTGGTGGGTGGTAACTGTGGTGGTACTGGTGGGGTTGTAATGTACACAGGGATTATATACCTGGGACTGAGAGGACCAGAGACAAAGAGAGCGAAGCTGATAGGAGAAGGAGGACAAATAGAGACACAGCAAGGAGTGAAAAAGGAAAGCAGATACGGATAGACAGATATATGCTGTATATGTGGGAAGCTAATAATGCTATATAGCGAGGGGTGTGGTGTGATCGTGATAGCAGCCCTGCCAGTTTGACAGAATCCCGACTGGCCGCTTTACGCTCCTGTTCTGTCAGTGTCACATCGAGTTCATCTAGTTTACTCCACAACGATCTCAAAATCTGAAGCTTCTCGACGGCTTTTAAAGGGAACCTGTCTAGCAAAATTCTAATTTTTATGCTTTTATGTAGGTCTCAAAAACACCCAGATGTTTTCTTTTTGTTTTGTTTTGGAAATAAGTTAACATATTTTGGTGTCTGGAAAACAAGCCGTTTCAAAAACCTCCCGATTGTTCAGTCACATTCGATGGACACTGTGTTGTTACAGAGCAACCTCAGCCTAAGCCGAGCTCAGTCTGTTACCCAGCAACTCAAACTGAGTTCCGGCACATTTGGTTAGCTGGATTTACGCTGTACAATGGCTGCTGGAAAACAAGTGTTTTGTTGTTGATTTACCATCCAGAAACCACTGACTGCATTCTTGTTGAATGTGTAGAAGCCTCCTTTTCTGCTTTTCAAAGATGTAGGATACAAAATTATCGCTGTAAAATGGCAGCTGGAAAAGACAAGTGTTTTGTTGTTGGCTTACGATACATAAATCACTTGCTGCATTGTTGTCGGTTATGCAGGAGGCTCAACTAATGCTTTTCAAAGATGTACAGTTGTTTAATTCCGAATCTGTTTGCTGCCATTTTCACATGCAAGTGTTAACGCTGATTTGGAGGGGCGTGGCCAACAGCAGCTTATTTGCATCTAAAGTGTCTGCCCTGAAACAGATCATTGTCCAAAAAATGTGATCAACATGTTTTTAATCGCCTGTATATCTAATCCCAACCTGTTAAAGGAACATAATAGGCCACCTCTAATAGGACTTGGGCAGCTGTTGGCACTCCTCTCTTTATTACATTTAAAAAGGCTACTTGATTTATATCTTCTAATAATAATACTTCCCCATACCTGTCGCTGAGCGCAGCCTTGCATCCCTTCATAGTTCTGCTTTGACTTATTTTAAGAATATGAACTCAGTCACCCTCTCTCCCATGATAGAGTTGTATCGTGAGTGAGTCCGGTGCCTCTGGAGGTTATTTTTACAGCCATTGATATGGACGACCCGAGTCGTTTAGATTATCTTGATCTGATTAAAACAACACGTCCCATGAATTCAGTTATTACTCTGCGGAAATGTTAAAAAAAGAAGTGTTTTCTTTGTTTCATGAAATTACCAGCAGAGCAGTTATTGGCCCTCCCAATAGGAGTTGCATCAGGGGACGGTGATGACAGGTTTCTAAAGGACAATTTTAGAGTCTTTATCTTGTTTGAACACACAGTGATGGCCAATTTTCAGATTGTTCTTGCATCTTAAACAGGTTCCTGGAGTTTTTAGAGGATAAATAATCACATGGCATCACAAATCTGCTGCTGAACTGGTAAGTTCAGCAGCAGATTTGATCAAGTGAAGTCTGGAAACTTCAGAAAACTGACCGATCAGACTGCAGAAACTTTAAAAAACTCTTGGATATGTTTCCAAATTAGTACCACATTTGGAAGAAACACAAGTTGTATATTTTTGCTGGGAGGAAAAGATCAGAATCAGGTCATTCAGACTGCTGTGAACGTGGAAAGACGTGGATAAATTCAACATATTTTTACTCAAGTGAAGGTAAAAATTACTCAAGATATCACTCAATTAATTGTAAAAAAAAAAAGTATGTCAAAACGTCAATTACTGAGCAACTGATTAAAAGATCAGTCTTTAATATTTAAAAATTACATAATCAGACAGACCAAAATATAAAGTTATATGCAAATTTTGGTATTTAAAGATCGAAATTAGAACAACTTATATAAATAGCATAATTATGAAATGAAATCAGACAAAAGATAAATTTTTATACATCAATTTCTTTCAGTATATGCAATGTTGACAAACTTCAGGTGTGTCTGCCTGGTGTATTTTTGGTTAAAACATGCAGTGAAATAAATGTGTACATATTTCAAAATAAAATTCCATCCATCCATCCATCCATCCATTTTCTTCCGCTTATCCGGGATAGGGTCGCGGGGGCAGCAGCTTCAGAAGGGAGGCCCAGACTTCCCTCTCCCCAGCCACTTCTTCCAGCTCCTCCGGGGGAACCCCAAGGCGTTCCCAGGCCAGCCGAGAGACATAGTCCCTCCAGCGTGTCCTGGGTCTTCCTCGGGGCCTCCTCCCGGTGGTACGTGCCCGGAACACCTCACCAGGGAGGCATCCAGGAGGCATCCTGACCAGATGCCCGAGCCTCAACTGGCTCCTCTCGACGTGGAGGAGCAGCGGCTCTACTTTGAGTCCCTCCCGGATGACCGAGCTTCTCACCCCATCTCTAAGGGAGAGCCCGGCCACCCTGCGGAGGAAACCCATTTCGGCCGCTTGTATCCGTGATCTCGTTCTTTCGGTCATGACCCAAAGCTCATGACCATAGATGAGGGTGGGAACGTAGATCGACCGGTAAATCGAGAGCTTCGCCTTTTGACTCAGCTCTCTCTTCACCACGACGGACCGGTACAGCGCCGCTTCACGGCAGACGCCGCCCCAATCCGCCTGTCGATCTCCCGCTCCCTTCTTCCCTCATTCGTGAACAAGATCCCCAGATACTTAAACTCCTCCACTTGAGGCAGAACGACCCCCCTGACCCGGAGAAGGACCTCTACCCTTTTCCGGCTCAAGACCATGACCTCGGATTTGGAGGCACTGAGCCTCATCCCGGCCGCTTCACACTCGGCCGCGAACCGTTTCAGTAATTTTCAAAATAAAATTACTCGAGCTAAAGTAAAAAGTGCAGCATAGTAAAAAAAAATACTCCTAAAAGTAAAACTTCTCTAAATAGTTGCTCATGTAGTGTAATAAGTGACAACACAACTCTGCAACACACAGCTATGCCTAAGAAAAACTCACCAAATATCCTAACAGTTGTGTTTTTGGGCTGTGGGAGGAAGTCAAAGTAACATGCAAACCTCAAGCAGAAAGACGCAGGCTGGGATTCAAACCCAGATCCTTCTTGCTGCAAAGCAACAGAGCAGCCCACTGCACCACTGTGCAAACTCTATATTTGTGATTCTTCACTGGAATAAAAGCTACAACGGTTTTCTTCTGGTACTACACCCAGACATGCTGCTTTTCAGTTCTCCAGCAGTGATTTATGGAATATTTTTAATTTTATTTTGACATCTTCCTCTCTGCGTGGCAGCAAGACAAACATGGGCCGTCATCCAGTTTAATGGCAAGTAAATAATATAAATAGCCGTCTGCTTCATATCATATTTATAACTCAATGAAGAAAAATGTAATGGATCCCTCATTTGGATCACTCATAGCAACATTTTTAAAAACATCCTTTGTTAGATTTGGCTCCACACTTGATTAAAATGAATTATATCTTATTTAAGAACATGGGATTTTCTTCGCCGCTGAATCATTGGCCCATAATTAAAGTTTTAACTCTTCCACGCTGTAAAAATGATCCCGCTATAAAAACGATGGCGCTATAAAAGATTATTTATTTCCTCATCTTCGCTACATGAGCCAACATTTTCTTTCTTTGCTTGTATGTGATGTTTCTGTAGCACTGAGTTATTCATTTATTTGGTCCTTCTGCGAAGCATGGAGTTTATTCCTACCGTCATATGATATGCGTACCTCATCCCATCTTGTAATTATAATATTTTTAGACAATTACGTGACGCTGCTAACCTCAACAACACAATAGTGGCGCAGATTGGGTCATAATAATTACTGTTTTTCCTCAACAACTCCTGTTTTTTTCTCATAGAAATAACACCAATTTAAAACTTCGACACTGCAAATACACAAACTTTTCCCTTGTATTTTTGGTTTAGTTTCTAGAGCAAATATTCTAATTCAGTTGAAATGACAAAGCTAGCTTACAAGTAATTTTTCAGCAAAATATGAAGCTTATTTTAAGTTGATAACTTTTTATTATTGATGGAAAAATACCAGTTGCAAAAATGTCTTATTATAAATAAAGTACTCTGCCAGTAGGACTAGCACTTTTTCATCAATATTAAGAAATTACTGACTTAAGACAAGCTCCTACATCTTGCTGAAAAGCTACTTGTAAGTTACTTGGTCTTATTCCAAGTGTCTTCTAGAAACTAGACCAAATATACTTTATAAGATTTTGTGTTTTTTGCAGTGTAGGTAAAGTGCGTCAACTCCGAGACGCACTTTCAATTTGAAATGTTGGAAAAAATGTCAATGAGCCAAATGTGGAGGAAGTAACTGCAGGCATTCAGATGAAGGAGGGTGCAGCACCCGAGCCTGTTAACCCTGAATGAGACCTGAAACCGGATATGCTTGAGTAAGAATGGTGTCAACACAGTTCACACTTTACAAAATGAAGCAGCCTTGTTGAGTGGACGAGGAAACACTGATGCTAATTGACACGCTGCCGTTCAGCTATACGCTTCTCATTTCTTCCCAAATAGCTGCGAACGACAACCGTCACATGGGAATCACACCTTTTACTGTTAACAATAACCGATTGTTTTTAGGCATTACGGGATATTATAGCTGTTTGTATTTCTTATCCTCTTGTCACTACGTCCCGTGGATTAGAGGGAGTGGGCTGCAGAAACACCACAAGGCAAATATTTATTGGTGTGATTAAGAGAGAGAGACTGAAAAAGGGACAGGGAGCAAATAAAGTAACATGAGGGGGATGGGGACTGGGTAAGGGGTAATTTCTAAGATTTATGGTGCGGCACTTCACGAAATGCATGCATCCTGTAATTAAACCCCCCCCCTCTGCAGGCTTGTACATTAGGTGGCATCCCCCCACCGCAGCATCCACCTCGGCCTCACAGCCCCCACTCCTCCCAGTCTTGACCACCAGCTAATAAGATCCTACACTAGCCTGGCGTCACTAATGAGGGCTGAACGCGACTTTCAGGGACGAGCTCAGCGGTGACAAACCTCCGCTGTCGCCATCCTATCACAGCTGTTTCATTTTCATTTTCTCCGAGACGGCCTTTCAAGAAAATGATCGTTTATCCCCTCCCCCACTAATTACATTTGAATTGTAACTATTGTTGCATGGGAGAAATTAAATAATTGAATATAGTTCTGAACTTAACTGAGCTTAATGAGATTTTTTTGTGTTTCATAACTGGAGATGCTCTAATCTGATATTAATATCTGAAATTGAACAAAAAAAAATCTAGATCCGGCATCAGTGGTAATGTGACCCGATCCATAAGAGCAGATCTATTCAATCTACATCTACGCTTTGAGCTCTGAGAAACTTTATGGTTTATTTTTTATTTTGCATTATATTTACGAGTCTGAATCACACTTTCTGAACCATTTATAAGAAGATTTATTGCAGTTTATTTTACATGTCAACTTATTGTTTTCGTCTCAGTTTCTTTGCTATTAATTTTTCGTTGCCTATTATAATCCTAGTTGCAATGACAGAACAATTTAAAGTTGTTTTGTTTTCTCATGTTTGACCAAGCTTATGATGCGAAGAGTTAAGACATAAATTTATAACTCAGTACTTTATGTCCGTCTTTGTAAATAGAAATGTTTTTCGTTATGTATCGGTGTCGTAACAAGGATCGGTACATCGCTATTCATCGCTCCAACATGCAGTTTTAAAATTATTTACCTTTAATTGAACTGAAAAAGTTGAGAATTTTCCAGGTCTCTATCCAATATAATCTGTTTGATGCATGCTTAGTTCTTATTTTTATTCAGTTAAAATCATTCTAGAGCTATTGTACCGTCATGCACAACAGAAGGCTTCTGTCCTTTTCGTTTGTTTGCGTCGGCGCCGAGTTGAGGTGAGTGATTTCCTGAAGTGATATCAAACGCTCTTGGTTGGAAAGTGCATCATGAGGCTTTGCTGCAGGCTGTGGGCTGTGCTGATGCCTGTCTAGTAATAATACGCTCGGGTTTTATTTTCTGTGGTTTTGTTTGGCGGTGCTCAGTAGCACAATGTGTTTCGCAGCCGGTTACTTCCAATACAACATTATGAAACTCCGTGACCTTGCTCAGACACTCGTGTGATCTTGTTGGTACTAAACATTCGGCGACTCGTCGCTGCGAACCTTTGCTGAAGTGTGAAGAGAGTCACGCTTTCACAGAACCTAAATGTTTGCATTGACTGTGTGCATGTGGCATAAATAGAAAAAGCTCTAAGAAGATATTTCGCTATCAGTGCAAGCGGAAAAAAACAACAACCACAGGCTGAATGGGCCCACTGTACTCCCCCCAGTGTGGGTGCCTCACTTTTACTGCTCACTTTCGCTGAACTTTCCGGAGCCCGGGGACCTGCCAGCAGCTGGACCCACATCAGGATTTCATCAAGCCACACTGGTCCGCAGCGTTTCTTCACTTTCCATCTGGGACGTCCCTCTTGTCTTCCGTGTTTTTTTTAAATTCATTTTCTTCTCGACTTATCTTTTTTTTTTGTTTTTAACCTCACAATAGGTTCAACATTAATCACTTTCATTATTAAAGTTGAAAAACATTTTTAAAGGCGTAAAAGAAGTCGCCGATGGGTGATGAGTCTGGATGGCTGAACTCAAGCATATCACAACCACAGAACCAAAGTAGAGGCACCAAAGCTTAAATATGAGATTATAAAGTAAATATTTAAATAGCAGCTAAACCAACGAGGAGGAGGAAAGAGTCAGAACAAATGTTGTCAGTTTGAAGTACCTTAGAGACTTAAAAAACCGGCACCAAATAGAGATTTAAAAGCTCTCTATTCTGAATCATCACAGTGCAGTGTTACAATCACACATAAACACTTGTGATGTTAAATAAAAACCTGTGCTCTAAATTAACAGTTGCGAATTATGTCTGCATTTTAGGCACCTTGGTATTTGTGCTCCAGTTTTGACCAGCATTGTGATGATTAACCAAAGTAGCTTTTTACGTTTTTACACAAGAACTCTAGCGTTTTCTGGCTTTGGACTGAATTTGTTTGCCCTAATAATAACGATTAAAGAATAAATTAGGACAAAACCATGACTTTTACATTAAAATTGACTTGCAAAAATGTTACATACATCACAAAGTGATCATCTTTTCAAAACTTCCTGGTTTTCTTAACTGGAAACCTTTGACTTATACTCTGAAGTACACCTTGGTGCTTTTAATTGCTGTATTAAAACTAGGTTGAGAACAAGAAATGTTTTCAAATGACAACTAGATCCCGTTTTAATAGTTTTTTTTTAAGTTTTGGATCTACGATCCCATTCCTAGAAAAGAAAATCTGATTTCTTTATTTGTTTAATTTAAATATTTAATGATTTTGAGTAAGAAAAATGCAACATTTTAATTCATTTTAATTTTAAAAATTATATTTTTTGGCCAGTGAGTATTTTTGAGCTGACAATTTTGCGCCTCAAAAAATTTGTACACTTCTGATGTAGAGTTAAAGTTAGTATCAGGCCATCAGACGGAGTCACTATGGTGCCATTTTCCATATAATTTCGTGGTTGTGGCTTTAATTTGTGTTTTTTCTTGTAAAAATGATGACAAAACTTGGTAAAATGTTTCATACTTTTAATATTAATATTGACTTTAACATGAACAGTATCTGACTCTCATAAAGTTATGCTCCTGATGGTTGTAGGAAAAGAGTTGCCATCTTTAATTGAATGTTTTATGACATTTAACATAAAAAAATAAAACTTTTCCCTTCATTTTTCTCTCCTTTCTGTTTCCACAGCTCTACGAACTCGACGGGGACCCAAAAAGAAAAGAGTTTCTCGACGACCTCTTCAGTTTCATGCAGAAGCGAGGTGAGTATCCGTGCGTCTGCTCTGCACATCCATTACAACCATTACATTTCTTCATCAAATCTCCCGGCTTTATTACTAGCCGGTGCCACGGGCAGCTTCTAATTATTTTATAGAGAAGACGACGATCACCCTCCCCCGTCTTCTCGGCTTTCACTGGGCTGGGTGGGGTCGTCGTTCATGTCAGAGATGATTGCTTCACGGTCACACTGCAGCTTGTTAACCGTATTAAAGCCTGGAGGTGAATTAGCCGTTTTATCCAGTACTGAGCACTTCTCCAACACTTTGTACTTCACATCTCCCTGTCTGGACAGTTCGTTCATCGTTTGTGAGCAGCTAAAAGCTGCAGCCGTTTGACTTTGCTCTGCAGAGCCTCTGCTGGAGTCACAGGTGGGCTCAGGGTGTGTTATCACATCGGGGCGGGGGGAGAAATGGCTGACATGGGAGACAACAGACATGTGGTCACAACTGAACAACCAGAACAAGCTATTTACAGTGTCACCCACAGCCTGTGGGTGGGTCTGCCAAGGCCCCTCTTGGAATCTGTGAGCGCCATCTGTAGGCCACTCTGATAACTGAGGCATTACTTCTCATATTCAAGTTAAATTGTGTTGCAAAGACGACTGTTTTATATTTTTCCTGTTTGTTTTTAGTTCTGGTTATGACTTGAGATAATATAAACAAACACAGGTGACTGGTTAAGTGTGTCTGTGAGGCATATTTCAGCAACAAGGCAGCTCAAAGTGTTTCACATGATGAAAACACAACACAAAACTTCACTTTGCTATGGAAAAATGAATCCAGACTCAAACAAACAACGCTCCAGTTACTATTAATCAAAGGAAGAGCTAAACAATTTCGATTTTAGGTTGGATTTTTGTTTTGTAGTTTTATGGAAATGTGTTCCAGATTTGTGGTGCCTAGAAGCTGAATGCTGCTTCTCCATGTTTGGTTCTGGTTCTGGGGATTCAGACCAGACCAGAACCAGAAGACCTGAGAGGTCTGGACATAACAACAATAATAGATATTTCATGTATTTTAGTGCTAAGATGTTCAGTGGTTTATAACCTAACAGTATTTGAAAGTTTAAGATAAAGACTTTTATTTTAATGTTCTCTGTTTTCCTCTATTAGTGCGACTTATCTTTGCCCACAAACATTAATCGAGTTCAACGCTCAGTGGAAACGAGGCGTTAGAAAATATTAGCTTCATTTCAATAAATGGTTCATGTTATCATTCTGCAACAAATGGTTATTTTGACCTGATTCATATAAAAATACTTTGTTCTATGGCTGCAACTAACAATTAATTTAGTAATTGTTTATTCTGTTTATTATTTTGATGATTAATCAGATATAAAATTACATATTCTGCACATTTTTTATTTAAGCCTTTCTTATGCAATATTAGAAATAGTCGCATTAAAAATGCAAATAAATATAATTTATTTCCTTTTTATTAAAAAAATAAACATTTTATTGCTTAAAATGTAGGACTATGGTTTTCCTTTTGTGAACGTTTGATAATTTTTTGCAAAGATTGAGGAGTTAAATCTTTAGCTAAAAGAGCTTTTATAACATCAACATGTGACAAAGCTCAACACTTTCTGCTTGATTTAACATCAATACATGCAGAGCTGATCCTATTGTCTCCTTTTTGGATTATCCGATAAATAATTGGTGTTGTAAAAAAAATTTGCTTTATTTTACTTTTTTTTTTTTTTACAGAATTTGAACCAGGTGGAGCTAAAACTTTGCCACTTGAGGAATTTCTAACTTTTACAGACATCACAAATCCAAACTGTACATTTTATTTGCAGTTTTTGCTTATTTACTGAAAATGTTGTTCTTTCAATAAAGAGACTTTTTGAGTCTCTATTCTCCACTTATCAATTAATCTATTACTAAATTAGTTGACGATTATTTTAATAAACAAATAATCTGGATTAATCATTTCAGCCCTACTTTTTTTAACCAGGTTTTGAAGGCATCTCCAACGTGCAATTCGAATATAATTCACACGACATTAATTGGCTGTGCAACCTTGTAACCTGTTGATGTTTCTCCTGCGTCTGTGTGAACCAGGAACCCCTGTGAACCGTATTCCCATCATGGCCAAGCAGGTCCTGGACCTCTACATGCTCTACAAGCTGGTGACAGAGAAAGGCGGCTTGGTGGAGGTCATCAACAAGAAACTGTGGAGGGAGATTACCAAGGGACTTAACCTGCCTACCTCAATCACCAGTGCAGCCTTCACCCTCCGCACACAGTCAGTGCACGTTTCTGTTTCCTCTCACAGTTACCCTCCTGTGCTGTTGTTGCTGTTGTTTGGCATATTTGGATTCACCCTTCCAGTGGTGACAGATGCAGCTAAGTCAGCTTTTCTTCATGACCGAACAGTGCCTTAACTGTCGCAGCTTTAATCCCTTAATCCCTGCTCTGTTCGGTGCTTCACAGCGTCGAAGATGACACAGATCAAATGTCAACAGCTGCTTTGTTTTTCAAATTAACTCCTGTGTGTTGAAGTAATTTCCTGTAGTTGGTTGTGGTTGTTGGAGCTCCTCGCTCCCAGCTAGCAAGAGATCATCCTGATCTGCTCTCCCAGGAAGGAGGCTCGTGTTGTGTTTACGGTTCTTATTCCTCTTGATCTCGATTTTAGCTAAACCTGAAGGTTTAATGTACTTCATTGGGATTTTATGTGGTAGAACAACACAAACTGGAGCGTAGTGTTGAATTGGAAGGGAAATGATGCATGTTTTGTCATCTTGATTTATATATAAAAGTCAGAAAAATGAGGCGTTCTTTTTATTCTGATGATTAACATGAAAGACAATTTTAGTTTAGACTTCATCATTCATTTTATTGATGGTTTCAGTTTTTGTCTTATTTTTTGTTTTTGGATTTTTTGGGGGAGGATATTTATTGGACTGTTCAGGACAAAATTCAAGTTTATTAGTTTTTCAGAGGACAAATTTGCATTGTTATGCCATTATCCTTTTATTAATTGAAAATTGTGTCAAAACAACAATATTATTGTTTATCTCAGTAATTTCTGGGACAATTTGTCACCTAGCAAAATTTGTTATTGTGACAGGCAAGGTAATTCAAAGAAATAAATAATGACTTTAGAGGGAAAAATATAATAAGCAAATTAATTGTAAAAGCTCATGGAATAGTTGGTGAGATAAAAACTCGTTGAATTAAAAAAATAGGGACGATTATTCTGCTTTTTTAACATCTAGACCTTCTTAGATCTGATATATATTTAGGAATATTTAAAAATATATTTTAAAAAATCAACAACCTGAGCTTCATTCCACTACTTTATGTTGCTCTTTGACTCAAAATCCCCCAAAAGGTGCACTGAAATTTGAAGTAAAGCATCACTTAATGTTCATAAAAGAATAATTTGCATCCATTAATTCCAGATACATGAAGTACCTGTACCCATATGAATGTGATAAGAGAGGTCTGAGCAACCCCAACGAGCTGCAGGCGGCCATCGACAGCAATCGGCGGGAAGGACGACGGCAGAGCTTCGGGAGCTCGCTCTTCACCTACTCCCCCAACGGGACGCCAACAATGCTGTCCTCGCCTAAAGTCTCTACGCCGAACATGGGCTTGACGGTGGGAACCAACGGCGCCTCGCTCGCCCCCATGCAGAAGATTAAGAAAGGTGGGAACTTAAATGACTTGTTTTTATAATCCTTGCAAATCCTTGAATTTAAATTAAGTGTCTCCAAGGATTTCAAGGTTAAAATCCTTGGAAGTGTTTGATTTTTGTAAGAAAGTGCAATTCAACGTTTGATTAAAAATCTAAAGCATTTTTTACCTAATAAAGTCTCACTGACTGAAGTTAAATCAGACTAACCTTTTTTAATTTCACCTCATTTAGATTCAACAAATTATTTATTTTTCCTAAATGCCAATAAAATGCAATAAAACGTTTACATATTTTTCTCTAACATCATATATTTAAGTTGAGCAGGAAGGTCATTTATCTCAACACTATGTTTGAATTAATTTAATGTTTCAATGTAATAAATATGTTAGTCTTAATGACTCAATGGCTTATTTATATGTTTAAGTTTAAACCATTATTGAAAGAGGAGGATTTATTTATTTATTTATTGTTGTTAAATTTGTGTTTTATGTTCGGACCAGTCAGTTAGATCATTATTCACATTATTCCAGCTGCAGAATGTAAGAGTAGCACTGTACCTTAACATAATTTTACTCAATTAAAAGTAAAAATGTATTTAGTAAAAAAAGTCCACTTGAGTGATGAGTAACTAATCAAAACATCAGCCATTTAATATTTAAAAATTACACCATCAGACGGACCGAAATATAAAGTTATGTGGATATGTTGATATTTTAAAAACAAAATGAAATGAAAATGATTTATATAAACGACATAATTACAAAATTAAATCAGAAATGTGTATGTGTGTGTATATATATGTATATATATATGTATATATATATATATATATATATAAGTGTGTGTGTGTGTTAGAAAAAACTGCAGGTCTGTGTCTGGTGAATTTTTGGTTGAAATAATCTTATTAATTCGGTGAAGTTATTCTCAAGGTAGCAATACTTCATAATAAAATTACTACCCAACTCTGAATGTAGAATACTGTCATAAGACATTATTAATAACGGTACTAAATCATATTATATATTAATTTGTATCAATTCATAAATAAAAAAAAAACTATCTGTTGACCTGCGAGCAGTCATAAAAAAGTTATCACGACTGAGACTCATTAAAAAGAATCATAAGCGATTCAAATCAACCTTTCAGCAGGTATGATTTCATTTCCTCTGATTATATTTGTTTCCTTTCCATCGGTATTTTTATTAGTTCTTCATTTTAGTGACCCATTTTTAAGCCACTTATTCGCTGTAATTTTTAGCCACAATAGCTTGGTAAGCTAGCTGTAGCATCGCTGGCAAACAAACAGATGTTTACATGCAGTACCTTGTGGACCAGTAGGGGGAGCCTGCGGACTCACAGCTTGATTAAGGCTGCGTTCACACTGCAGCCTGAAGTGACTCAATTCCGACTTTTATTTTTATGTAATGCGACCCGTATCCAATCTTTTCATGGCAGTGTGAACAGCTCAGGTCTGATTCTTTTTAGAATGTGATCCATATCCGATACGTATCCGATTCAAATGCGACCATAACGTCCAGGTCTCATTCATCCGAACTGAACGTCACTGATTCTCAACAAATCTCACTATTCTGCGTCCTGATACGCGAAAGTGGGACGAAAAACAACAACCATGACGGACAATATGAGGATTAAGTTTTTAATATGTTGCTCCGGTTGGACAACAACTTCAAATATGTAAGCTAAGCTCCACTGTTAGCCTCCATGTTTAATTCCACAAACACTGAGCTCTTCTTCTTTTTATGGCAGTTGGCAGAACGCCGATGCTATAGCGCCCTCTACTGCGCATCCGGGACACTTTCAGGTCGTTTGCCCGTTCACACTTCAGAACACATACAGGTCCATTTACTGGCAGTGTGAACGGCCCCGGCAAAAAAATCGGAATTACCAAAAAATCGGAATTGAGTCACTTCAGGCTGCAGTGTGAACGCAGCCAAAGACTGATGTCAATGTACAGCAGTATTTGATTTTATCTGACGCTGATTTTCTCCTTGTCGGACCAGAAGAGGAGGGAGGCCAGCCGCTGCCGGGGGTCGGCATTCCTCGTCTGCCGGTGGGTCCCATGCCGGGCCACTCGGTAGCCGCCGTGCAGGCGGCGGCGGCGGCCCAGGCGGCCATGGCGGCTCAGGTGGCGGCTTTGGAGCAGCTGAGGGACAAACTGGAGGCGGGTGAGCCTCCGGAGAAGAAGATGGCTCTGCCTGCGGAGGAGCACCACCGGCTGCTGCAGAGAGCTCTGCAGCACAACCTGCTGGCCATGACTGCTCAGATACCCATGAACATCCGCATCAACAATCAAGGTACCGAACGCAGCAGGCAGACCTTCTGCAGCGTGTCCTCACAAGCACAAATGTTTGTTTTTGTTTTTATTATTATGTAAATGTATGCTATATGCTACCAAAATAATTTACTAAATGACGGAATAATAATGGGACAAATATTTGTTTTGATCGGTTTCTGGAGATTCTGATGTTTACACAAACTCGTAACAAACACACTACTACAGTTTATTAAACGATATGTGTAAACATTTTTGTTGATATTGTTATATTCTGATTGTTTACATTTTTAGTTAAATATAGGCACAACAAGCATTTTACAAAATTAACATTTTGCATGTTTTTGTACTTCAATTTCAATTTTAATTGCTTTTAAAAACAGCCCAAAAAAACACCCAGGTGTTTCCTGGCAATATTATAATAGTTTTTAAAATGAGCCGTTTCAAAAACCTCCCACAGGGTTTGGTCATATTAAACGGGCTCTGCGCCGTTACCTTGCAACCCCAGCCGAGCTCCAACTTGTTTGGTCAGCCGGTTTTATTGTTGTATGCGTGGTACAATGGCTGCTGGAAAAGACGAGTGTTTTGTTGTTGACTTGCCATCCAAAACGACTTGTTGCGTTCTTGTTGATTGCGCAGGAGGCTCTACTAATGTTTCTCAAAGATGTATGGCTGTATAATTGCGCATACGTTTGAAACCATTTTCATGTGTGAATGTGAATGTTGAGTTGGGGGCATGGCCAGCAGCAGCTAATTTGGATTTAAAGTGACATTACGCCCTAAAACAGATCATTCTGAAAATTCAAAATAAACAGAACTGAGCAGAAAATCTGATTATCTGAATCATTTCGTGCAAATAGAATGTAATGAACATGTTTCGCATCGCTTATAGACTATACTAACCTGTTGAAGGAAGCAGAACAGGTCACATTTAAGACAATATTGTAAAAAAAAGAAAAAAAAAAAAAGCTGTATATTATGAAATTTTTGACTGTCAGAATAATTGATAGATTGACATTAGCCATTAGTTGCAGTCCTACTTAAAATTCCCGTTATGACTTAAATGGTCATCTTGGAAAGCATTTTATGTCAAGCATAGATGTAGATACACATCAGGTTGCCATTTTGTTTTTACTGCAGCACACCTTTGGCATTTTTTCCCTCCTTTTCATTGTGCATGATTTCTAGATTTCACCCTTCTTCCCTTTGTGCTTCAGTTGCATCTCAATACATTCTTGTCACCACAAACCGCAGCAGTAAGGAAAGCGCTAACAGCAGGCCTATATGTTGACCCGCTTAGCTTATAGGAGCAGCAGGCATGCATACATGCCTTACATGTGTGTGTTTGTCTTTGTTATGTGCAAGCGGCATCTTTGATCTTATAGCAAAGGTTCGTCTCGGTTTCTGACTATCTGATGGAACACGCAAACTGTTTCTCAGTAAGCGATAAAACTTCACAGAAATTTTCTTATAGAGGTGATTTAAAAACAGAAGAAAAAAAAGACAGATGGCACAAAATGTGTGTGTTTGCCAAGATAAATACTTGTGCACTCCACTCTATCTCTGCCTTTTGGGTGAGATTTTTAACACTGTTTGGACAAAAGATTTTTATTTAAAAAAATAAGCTATTGTCTTCCTGGCAGATGGCAGGCAAGAGTCGGCTCTGAACCTCACCACAAACGGCACAAACAGCATCAGCATGTCAGTGGAGCTCAATGGAGTGGTGTACACTGGTGAGTACCTCTGTGATGCCGTACAGGAAGTACAGCACATCACTTCCTTCCTCTGTCATTACACCCCCCCTCATAATTTGATATTCACTTGGGAGAAAATGTATATGTTGTCAAGCCTTTGTCAAGGTTATTTAACATGATTATGTTGTCAAGATATTCAGATTAAGCCTTTACCTTCCAGATATTCACATTGATGGATGTTAAGAGACTCAATCCGGTTTTGATTTCGAGAACAGCATCAAAATAGTAACTTTTTTCCAGATATCATTGGTATAAAGCACATTTATTTTTGGCAACCACTGCTAATGTAGCAGATAAATCTCTTGAAGGAACATTTTTAAATTGTTATCCCCTAAAACTTGAGGATCTCTCATTTTATCTCAAGTTCAATTAATGGAGAAACTTTTGTTCTTCAAAAATGAGACAGAATATTTGTTTCATTATTTAGAAACAGAATGCCTCCTTTTCTTCCTGCATTCCACTTTACAGACAAGACGTCAGGCGGTCACTCCTCTTCCCTCTTTTCTTTGCATGAAGTTAAGGTCTAGTACTCTTGATGCAAATGTGTACCATCAAGCAAATACTCCCAACTGATTAAACAAAGACGTAACCTAAACCTTTAAGGTGAGATCGAGCAACTCAAAGCTGTGTTTGCTGCTTTTATTTATCGCAATACTAGAAATATTTTACCAAATTGCTGTTAAGACAACCACATTTTATAAAAATGTCTACATATGTTTGTTTAAGGCAGCTGCCTTAGTTAGTTTTGTATGTTGTATAAATAGCTAATTATCTCTGGAGATATAATACCGAGAAACTAAAATCATTATGAATTTATGTGCCTCAGAACTGAAGAAAACCATCAAAATTGCTAATATAATATTAGTAACAAAGAAGGCTGACGTTTGCTTGAAAATATTGTTTAAAGTTGAGATTAACTGATCTGAATTTGGGATTTAAGTCTCTTAACACAGAGTCCCAAAATTATATTTCAAGCAATCCTTAGCAAATTTAGAAATACAAAGAAATTGTTTATTGAGTTTAAATAATGCTGTATAAGTAAATCATCTTTTCTACCTATCTTTTCAGTGCATGTTGGTAACCTCCATCAAATACATCTGGACTGATCTTATGGATTTGTATCTTTAAAAACATATAAAGTTTTATAAGGTGCAAATGAAGCACCTGGTTTCCTGTTTTTAGTGAAATATTACTATTTTCTTCACTCAAAAGTATAGAATTTGGATTAAAATTGACGAGCTGTGTATTTTAAAAGTGATTCCTGGTTTTCCTGTTGCCCTTTTTCCTGTCTAGGTGTCCTTTTTGCTCAGGCAGCAGCAGGGTCAGCTTCGTCCGGTGCGTCTGTGTCGTCCCTCTCCAACAAGCCTGTCAGCGGTCGTATTGCTCCACAGCAGCAGCAGCAAAACACACCTACCTCAGCCTCCAGCAACCCGCTGTCTTAACAAACTTCCCCCCATTTTCTTTTTTTTATTATCACCACGCTAAGAAAAGCCAAAAAGCAACCTAATTTTCTACATCATCTATGCCAAAAAGAAAAGAAGAGAAGAACCATCATCAGTACAGAAAGACAAACTGAAACTCTGCTCACTTGAAGTACACTATCTCAGGTTTTCTCTCACAAACTCACCTCTTTTGTTCTTCATCGCCAAAAGGATTTTGAAAAGAAATAATCCCAACTGAGAGCCAGTATATGCTAAAACTTGTGCACAACCTGTGAATTATTTATTTCTGCATAAATGTACAGATTATTGGAGAACAACAGAGAAGATAATAACTAGGAAGGCTAACGCATTGTTTACACACACAAACACAGCTACTGACTGACAATGATATTATATCTTCTAGAGGAGAGACTTTTTATTATTTTAACTTTTCATTGTCATTATTATCATTATTGTTATTCTCTTTATTGTGTTTTGTTGTTTAAACCTTTAACAATCTTCTCATTGCAGGAAAAGTAATCTATATATTAAGAATTCTATGAAAAAAGAAGTATGAAAATCCTCTATTTTTAATCAGAAAAGCTTTAAAAGGTATGTGTTTTTTTTCACTTCAGGGCATAAAGCATTGTGTGGCTGTGACCTCATGTTGTTGTAAAACCAGATAACCTTATAAACGTGGCAGCCCTGTGGGAGAACAAAGTGCAGGTTTGGTCCTGATCTCAGTCTTAAGTGAAGCAGAAGAACCTGCAGGGATCTTCTGCTGCCCTGCAGGACTGTCGGTGTATGATCGCTCTTATCCAGACTCCGGCTGGCGGCATGCGTTCTGCACGTTTGTCTGTCTGCGCGCTCGTTCCTCCAGAGGCGGCTGCGGCTCGTCCTCTATGTTTTCACCCTGTCCGTCTCAGACGTGTCTTCGAATGGCTCTCTGGAGCAGAACGGCTCTCGGTTTAAGGTCCGTCGTTAGCTAAAATATCACGTTATGATTTTTCTCAGGTGTCTCTTAGCTTTGTGTGATTTTTGGCCGTCTCCTATTACACTGGACAGAGCAATGCGTTCTACATTTTACCCTCTTGCCTCTTCGGGTCAGTGTCATGCTTCAGCCCCTTCAATCAGAAACGTAGCAGTTTTCTGATCCTTTTGCTTTCTTTGAAACTCACACGGACAATCATGTGGGCCTCAGGAGAAACCCGACAGGCATCTTCAGCTCTTCGCAATCTTGATTCTTCTGTCTTTCGTTTGTCCCGTTCGGCCTTGTTTTCCGCATGTCTTTGTGCTTCTTCTGATCCAAGTGCTTCTTATCCTGCGCTGTGACATGGGTGCCGCCTTCCCCGTCGACGTTACAGCAGCGAATGTTTTGTGATCCTCAAACTGTGCGGCGGCTACGGTTCGATCTGGACCTTTCTACGCGTTTTGCTTGTGTCTCATCATCGGTGACGAACCCGGTCGGCTTTATGACAGAAGAAGCACGCCGTAGCAGCCAGCAGAGTCTCCGCGTCTTGAAATAGTTCAGTCGTTTAGCTTTTTGAACTTGAACCTGCGTTTCCTCTCTGGACTGTTGGAGATTGTTGCTCAGCCCTAAATCAGGCTTTGTGCGCCGGTTCCTGTTCGGCGGCCTTAACGCAGCGTGAGGTGACCAGAGAGTGAGCAGCTCCTCCGCCTAATCACTTTTTACTGTTCAGTCAAATATCACCAGATGGCTGTCAGGGCTTTGAGTCCTGGACTCGCTTCTCTGTGGGAAATCACCACCAGCTGCTAAACAAACACTGGTCACTTTTCAAAAGCACTCTTCTAGCTAAATAAAGAACCCCTTTCATAAGAAAGTTAAGTGAAAAAGAATTTAAACTTCGCATTTTTATTGTATTGAGAATAGCCTGATTTAAACAAGATGTTTAAACTTAAGACAGTTCTTTTTTTTAGTTTAACGTTCGACGATTGCAACTTTCAGTCAGTTTAGACAATCCTCAAGAGCATTTATCATCATTTTTAAGACGTTTTGGCTTTCAGCAGGGTTCTGTTCGAACCCTTCTGACCCAGTCGTTCAAGAATGGGTCCAAAGCTCAGAACCATGAAAAGAGCAAACACAGAGCAGGCAGGAATGCATCACAAAATTTGACTCCATTATTGGAAATCCCAAAGTCCTCCAAATACAGAACGGGTACGGTAAAACTTACAGTTTGACTTTGGGTTCATAAAGTATATATTGAAACAGAGATTCATCCAGTGAGGTGGAGGAAGTCTGAAAAAACTTCGGCTGCTTTCGATGTAGAGCCATGTCTGCCTGCAAGTCACCAAAACGAAAAAAAAACCCCTAACATTTTGACAACATAACGTTTGATTTTTTTGTTCTAATTCTGACCTGCACTGTTACCCTGCACTGCCGTTCCTCCAGGCAGCTCAGTCACCAAAATGCTTTACATTCACAGGCCATGCGAGCCTCACTTTTCTCCACATAACAGAGCTGAATACTCGACAGTAATGCAGCTTTCAACACATTAATATCTGAGGATTCACTGTAATAGTTTGTCTTCAGTAATTTTATATATCCCCTTTATATACAGATAGAGAGAGCAAAAGTCACTCAAGTTTTATACTTTTAAGATTTTTAGGGTGTTTGGCTTTAAAATATGATAATATATGTAATTTAAAGGAAATGTTTCCCTATATAAAACACTTATTGTTTGTCTTTAACTCTGTTGTTAGTCTGGTAAAATGTCTAAAGTTTATTAAAAGTAGTACTTAACCAAATATTTGTAAAATGTTATTGTAAAAGGTGCAGGCCTTTTTGGTGTCACTTATGGCAATTTTGTGACTCCAAGTTGCCACTTTTTTCTGCAGTTAAATATTAATTGTATAAATGGGGATTTTTAGACAATGAGATGACATTTTGTCATTTTTAAAAGGAGTTCAGACCCACGTTTAAACCCAAAGGAAGCAGAAAAATATGGATTTACTAAATAACCATCTGCTCCTTTACACCCTTTTAAAAAAATTAAATACCGTCATTAAAACAAAATGCTTCACTGTTATTTATTTTATATAAATTGTTCTGGGTTTGATTATCTAGACCCGTTTTTGTAAAGATGGCACAAATTTGGCTTTCCAGCCGAGATGGTTGTTGCAAATGGACTCTTTTTGTATTTTTAACACTCTGACAAATTAAATTATCTTTTTACAAAGGAGCCTGAGGTCAAACAGAAACTATTCGTCTTCTATTGATCACGTTTCCTAATTTGATTTGAATCTCCACAAACATCCAAGGACCCATTCATTAAAGCCGGCGTAAACATTTTAGAAAAACATCTACGTTTGCAGAAAAAATACAAAATAAAATCTCAACGAAGGAGGTAAAAATAATCATCAAAAAGTAGCATTTTAATGAAAAATACTTTTAACTCGTCTATTTAGATTCGTGCAAAAAGCATTTATTTTAGTTTAAGTTCAAAAACCATGAGGGGAAAATTGATGGGGATATTTTGCCCTCCTGTTTCTGCTGTGATAAATAAATAGGATGCATCCGCCTGAATCCTCACAGAAAGCAAAGTTTTTTCGCAGATGCCACGTTGCTGACAATCAAAAAAAAAAAAAAAGAGCCAAGGCTTCGGCTGGATGTTTGCGAAGGGGGAAGGAAAACTAAATTCAATCAATCTGGATCTAAAGGATCAACATTGCCTTTTTAGATTTCACCCTTTGACCTTTCAGCTCCCAGGGCAGCAGTAAAGCAGCTGCCCCCCCAGCCAGTCGATCCATGTTTATTGCATATCTATTGACTTGCTTCTGAGGGATATTTGCATTTGAACAGTGGAGGCTCTGCAGCTCCTTTCTCTTTCGGCGCATGGCTGTATTTTCAGGGAGGGTTTGGCGTTTTTAATCAGTTTTTACTTTGTTTTTATTGCATTGTTGCGACAATCAGGAGACAACGTTAAAGCAACGCTGTATACCTCTAAAGGAAAAAGACAAAACAAAACAAGCTCTCGTACATCCCTTCAACCGCAAGCCGAGCCCCGTTTCTACCTCAAGGACCTCAGCTTTGGCAGAACCTCATCGACAATTCCTGTCGTTCAAGCAGCAAAAACCTCATCAAAATGTTTTTTTCTTGCTTCACAAAGACCATTAAAGAGATTGTAATAACCGCAGACAATCAGATAAATGCTTAAATGTGACTCTCTGCTTTAATCAATATCCATTTTTAGTCATGCAAGGAGAGCAGGAGATTTACTTTCAAGCCTTATAGCCTTTGTGGCAAGAGCGCCCCCCAGTGGAAGATTTTATTACAACGCACAATCAGCTATCTAAATGGAAATATCGCATTTACCTCAACAACGACACGAACTTTGAGCATATCCTCATATCTTCCAAGTGTTTCAAGTGTGTTTATGTAGAAATGTGTGAAGGAGCATTATGAAACACTACCACAGAAAAATCTCAAACTCTTCACGCAGGCAAACGCAAACTCTTCTTCCAGCTCTGTCTGGGTGTTTTTACAGGAGCCAGGCGTCCTGTTTTAGTGTAGCTGTGATCAAACTGGAGTCTGATACTTAAAGTCAAATTGTAGCAAAAATAAATAAATGAACACGTTGGTTTTAAACGAGTAGCACACAAAAGAAAACTTTTTTTTTTTTGTTTTTTTTTTTCCTCTCGGGAAGCTTTCAGGCGGTTCCCGTCGTCTTTACTCCGTCGTCTCAAGTTACGTTCTGGTAGTTTGTTGGTGTCGCTGCTTAATTCTGCTTTTTTTTATGCTGTTGCACAAACTGGAACGTCCTTCTCAGCAAATCTGCTTTAATAAATCTAAGATCCTGGTCTCTTGCTCACAGATGTTAGTGAAATAGAGCCGCTTTTCATCCAACTAAAGCTGTAGATTTAAAAAAAAATAAATCAAACTATAGATCCTCAGCGTCTTGTTTGGAAATGGCGTCCTGTTCCCACTCGTCGCCGCCGAGCTGGAACAGTTTACGGGTTGAGGTGGGTTCAGGGCCTTTTGACTGGACTCCATCACTGATTTGACCTCCACCAGGTCGGACAACAAAATAACAAACAACAAGATGCCTTCTGCTGTGACAATTATATGAATTGATCTGTATTTCTAAGATTTGTTAAATAGATTATTTCTAATAGATGGCTTACTTAGGGCTATGGATTATATCATGTTTATATTGTTTGTTTGCTGTTTCTTTGCTCTTTTTTTTGACATGCTTTTAGAAACCGAGGCACACAGAGATTACTTCTAGAGCAGTTTTATGAATCCAGCGGTGATTATGTTGATAATAATGTGATTATTGTAGAGAAGAGTGTGCGTGAGTGAGTGAAAAAGTGAGTGATCTTCGGGTGTCTTTTGAGTATCTTCAGTACGGAAACAAGGCGTGTCTGTTGTGTCTTACAACTTCTCAGGAAAATCTACCTCTACCTCCAGTTTGATGCATTTTTTTTTTTCCCTGTTTGGACTCATGTTACTGATCAGCGGGAGGAACATCAGGGTCTGAAATTACCTCCAACACATCAGATCAGATTAACCATGAGCTGCTGGTCATCCTCAGCTCTCTCCCCTTACTCCCAGGTTCATTTGGACGTCCCCCTTCCTTCCTTTGTTTTTTTTTTTTACTGTTACACGTTTGTAACTCTTCTGCTGTTCAGTCTAATTGAGCTCCAACAACAGGAAACCTCCAGATGAACAGCGATCTACTACGAGTACTACAACAAGTACCACTTCCTGTACCACTGTTAGTATGGCGAGTCCGTTTGTGGATCTTCCTGTCCGCTCTAATGATGTGTGCTTTTCCCCACACACACACACACACACACACACACACACTTTTCCCCCCTTCCTCTTTTGTTTTTCTATAACTGATTACCATCTTTTGATGAATGGGATGTTTCCCGGTAACCACGGCAACAGTGGAGTGGCTGCAGGGAGTGCAACTGTTTTATTTTGTTATTTTTTCATTATTTTTCTTAAAGGGTGAAGAGCAATCCTTGCCTATTTAGTCAATATGTGTTTGTGTGAATACTTTTATTTGAATCTGAAATTAATAAAATATCACAATTCTTAAATGTTACAAAGTTGTGGGTGTTTTTGTATTTATTGTCCTGATTTTCAACAGAAGCTTGATTCTTAATCTTTATGTCAACAACAAACTCCTGCACAGTTTCTAGAGTAATTGCATTTTTTAGCTTTTTTTTTAACTTTTTTAATTACAATTTTAATGTATTGGGGGATTTTCAACCTGCTTCTTCCAGTAGCAGGTTGGAAGAAAAATGGCAGCGAACATGGTTTTAATTTTGCTGATAGTAGAAATCATTTTTCCCTACATCATCATTAACATTAAATGTCCCTTTGGGATCAAAATATAATTTTTTTTTAATTGAATTGAATTATCCAGCCTGTCAGTTTACAGGAAAATAAATTACAGTTTAGGTGCTTTTAATGATCTTACCGAACATGGAGAACCAACATCTAGTTTTATCAGAACAAGTTTCCAGAAAAACCCAATAAGTTTTCATTATGTAAATTTGCTATTCTAGCAGCTTTTACTGATAGCTGGTAAATTAAAAATCAAAAGTACATAGTCTTGCTTAATGAGTTTCAAAGCAAGGCCCTGACTTCACAGCATTTTAGTAGTTTGTGTGTTTAACACCAACTTGAGCAACATTCTTCAAAAATATTGAGTGTGTCAACATTTCCTGCTGCTTTAACAGATTATGACTCTGAATTACATCTGATTTCCACTTTTTATCACACTGGAAGAGACCAATCCCATCATAGTGGAAGTATTTCAGAATGGCATGAAGCTGAACTTTGCACTGATTTGCAGCGATGCTTCCCAAACCAATAAAACTCCTCCTGCAGCAACGAGGAGCCACCTGATCCCTGAGGGTCAAGAGTTCAGCTGTTTTGTCACCTTTACTTAACTGTAAGCATATCTAAGGTGGTATTTTACATAATTACTATGTTAAATATCTATTTTAAACAGAAATCTGCTTTTTTTACCCTAAGATTATTTGTCAACATTTTCACTGAAATACAAGAATACTTCACCTCTTTTATTAATATAAAATAGTTGTAAAATGACAGAGATTAATCACAAAGCAAAACACCATGTGTGCAATATAGTTTTCTTTAAATTGCCTATTGTGTTCTATGGAAAATAATTTTTTAAATAGTTTTAAACGATTTAATGCTTCCTGAAGGAACCATATGTTTTGATTTTATTTTATTTTTCTTTAAAATGACATGCCTGATAATAAAGCAGAACAGTGAGTGAAGATAAAAGACAGAACGGGTAAAACTGGAAAATTTTCACAATGGCCAAATGTTTAAAGCTGAAATTAAAAAAAAAATTCAGCTTTAATTTTGATTAAAGGTTGATTTTAAAATTTCAGCTTTAATTTTTAATAAAATTTCAGTTTTAATTTTGATTTGAATTTCAGCTTTAGTTTTGATTAAAGGTAGATTTTAAAATTCCAGCTTTAATTTTGATTAAAGGTTGATTTTAAAATTTCAGAAGGAACACTTCTATCCTTTCGATATTTATGTTATTACAAAAATCTACAATAAAGATTTAGATAAGAAAAATTGTGTGACTGAAGTTTTATCAAAAATTGTAAGAAGTCTATAAAAACAACCTATAAATAAAATCATTTTAAAGAATAGATTTCCGACCATATAATCCATAAAACATTAATTGTAGACCACGCTGGCAGCGCACGTGAACAGAGAACACGTGACTTGTTTCACAGCAGTTTGTTCTATCGTTGAAGCGCCGCCCCCCCCCCAGCGCTGTCCAGAACAGGGAATCGAACGCACCGCTGCAGTTTTAAACGCACTCACTCCTCTTTGATTCGAGAAGACGCGGGGATGAGCGGGGCGGGGTTAGGCCAAGTAAACGTCCAGTTGTGGGCGGGGAGAAGGAAAACAGAAACGCTTACCGGACGGGAACACACTGCAGCGGAAGAGTTTCAGTTTAGATGCTTTACAAGTCTTGCATGAAAAGGAAAAGATGAGACTTAGGTCTCAAAGGACGATTACCGCTGCTTCGGAGACGCCGAGGAGGACGTCGAGACAACGGTCGAGACAAACGCGCCTTTCGACGACGGAGACGGAAAGTCCCTCACCAAACAAGGTAAAAACGGCTGTTTCATTTTAGTAACGCTGAGCCCATTTGTGGCAACAGTGACCAGTTTGCAGGAGAAATATCCAGTTATCAAAGTTCTGGTGTTTTGTTGGTTTCAACACAGCAGACGACGCTAATGCTAACTACTGTTAGCATCTGAACGGTAGGTGGCCTAAACGAATGACGACCCATCGCCCCTAATGGCAGTTGATCAAAAGTAGAGATATTGGGTCGCCGATCAGACTTTTAAAGGTTTTGTAGTAAATATTTATCCACGAAGTTGATGAAATCGTCTATTTGTGGGTAGAACTCGGTCATTTCCAAAGCTCCGGTAGGAGGCGCTGTTTCAAAGTTGGCTTCCGATTGACAAACATCTGTTCTTCAGATTCCCTTTAGCTCAAAATGAAACTCCTAAACCAATCAGGGCGGAAGTTTCCCCACAACTAACCAGAACACAGCATAAAATAATATTGTGTGTAAAAAAAAAAAAAAAGACGAAATTGTCAAACAATTTCGATGTTTTTTAATTGCTCTTTCGGCTTCCTAAGATTAGATTTAGTTGGCCACGTCGGTATTACAATGTGTATGGATCAGAATAATTCTTGGATGTTTTTCCTATACAACATATTTTTATAAAAAGACAAAAAAAAAGTCATTACACACCTCTTACCGGAACAAAATCTAAAGCAAGATTCAGAAATTTCTTGTGAAATTTGCTTCTTCTTCCCCCCCCCCCCCAAGTGCTTATGACCTAAATTATATTCTTACCGTTTTCTTTTTTTTAACAAGCATAACAAGTTAGTAAGTCAACCCGTCTGCTCTGGTAGCCACCTATTTAACACACATGTGTTTTTATCTAAATATCATATTTAACTTTATGGTTTTAGCTTATATTGGACCAAATATCCATTTTCTGTATGCAGTGACAATTGCAAAATGCAGTAGGATCTCCCAGTTCCCTGCCTTTCTTTTAGTCAAGACACTTTTTTTTTGTTCGTTCTTTTCTTATAGAGCCACATCTTACTTGCATCAACATCATCATCACAATGGTGATTTAGATTTATGCCGATAAAGGCATTGTGTATAACTAACTGCACAGAGGCACATTGGACACTCTTTTCTACACAATGAGGAGTAAATGGTATGTGTATTTTACTCAAGCATAGATTGAAGCTCCTAAATGTGCTTAGAAGTAATCATTGAGGGGTCAGAGGTCAAATACTGAGCAACAGATTAGGTGACACTTTTACATAGGAGTGCTGTTTGTCTTTCTGGAACTGCAGCAACTTGGTCAGACTTTAATCTGGATTATAGATAAATAAATTGATAACACTGTGTGGTGGCAGTGGCTCAGGAGATGGATTTATTTGTAACCGGTGGTTGCTGGTTCAAACCCCTAACTGGTCCTTATGTCCTGCTTTAGGACAAAGAAAAGGGACAAATTAAGATCAATACTAGTAGTAATAGAGATTTTATTTTTTTTTTAAATGTTTTAATAAACAAAACACAGACTTCTCCTAAGCACTGTGGGTCTTTATGAATAACATCCAGGTGTTGAGGGTTTGAGTAAAGACTTCATTTGTTTATCTTTCCTTTTGATTAATAACAACTGGATTATTACAAAGTGCAATCTGTTTTTCAGCCTCATCATTTTCTCCTACTTTGCAACGTAATGTTTTTTTTCCTTCTAGTATGTGAAGCACTTTGACTTAGTTTGATGCTGAAAACATGCCGTACAAACAAAACTATGAAAACCAACAAAACTAGCTCTCCCTGTTGTAGAAATGTTGAAATAATGATGGCGGCCTAGAGGACAGATGCGCCGAGTCTGTGTTGGATTAACGCAGAGTCGGTCGCATGCGAGAGGTGGTCCGGAGAAAGTAGGTCAGCAGAACACGCGTGTTTCACGCTGCGAACACAAATGAGGGTTGAGCCGCTGCCAGGAGTTTACTGTGGTTTTATGGTTGAGAGCAGAAATGTCTGATCGGACCTCGGCGTTTAGTCTCTTTTGATCATTAAAAGCCCAAATGAGACGTTCTTGATCCACCAGCTGATGTTTTATTGCTCGAGTTCCTTTAAAATGTGCTTTTTATGAGCACATTTGAAATAAATGCCTTTTCTCATAAGCGATTGTTGTTCACTATGTGGAGTGGAAGTTGCTTTGGTGCTATTAAGAGAGTGTTGGTTTCATCAACTAAACATTAGTGTTTGAGGCTCTGTGCTCAGGACATTTGGTCTTAAAGCAAGTCATGGAATCAATATTGGTTTGATAAAGGCACATCCTTGTCTCTAATGATTTGGACACTTAATCATGACAACGCTGTTTATAATTTAAATTAATCTGTAGATATGCATGAAGGTACAAAATTAATTTTGAAAGGATTCAAAAACCCCATTTTACTACGCTAGTATGTATGTATTTATTTCCTGCATTCACAAGGAAACAAATTATACAAAACGTCTAATCACAATATCATGATGCCAATTTCAATACTAAAGAAAAGTTGATTTGTGCATCGTGATAAATAAAACAATCATTACAGCCCTATTTCCTTTGAAAAGATTACAATGTTCAAAATGCAAAATAGAATAAATTGTAAGAAAAAAAATACAAAGAATTAAAAGTACACAAACTAAAAACATAATATTAAATAATGATAGTGTAGATAGTGGACAGTAGGGCGGTCATTCATCCAGCGGCCTGTCATGTTTTTGAGTTAAAAAATGTTTAAAGTTGACAGAAAATGTGAAAATATCACTTGATAATTATGTATTATTTAAATATTGGAAGATTAATACCTGAACAACTATAAAGTCTTAAAAAATGCAAACATTTTAAAAAGACTTAAATAAATGAGCAGTGCTTAGCCTGGTGGAGACACAAGTAAAGCCTGGAGGCCCGCCAGGCTTATAATCCACGGAGGAAAACCCTGGAGGCCTGCCAGACAGTGGATCATCAAGGTGATTTTTTTCTGTGAAAATAAAGTCAGATTTTCTCACATTTACCAAACTTTGCCACCGCAAACTAAATTGTTCAGTCTCATGAATGAATGAGACAAAGTTTCATAACCTCTTTTATTTATTTCACCTGTGGCCAGGTTGAGGAGGAGTCTGTGGTCCACCAACCAGAGGATGAGGTTCCTACGGTGAAGAGGCGGCCGCTGCCTCGTGCCCGGGCGAGGAAGCGGCCGAGGGCCATCGCTGTTGAGGACAGAGAGTCGGGTGTTTTATCTCCATCAGCAGGTTACACTCTTTACATTTTGTTTTGTCCTTAATCTACAAATCCTCTTTCCTAACCGGTCCTCTTCTTGTCTTCCAGATTTGGCTTTTAAGACCCCGCTCAAGCCCACAATGCACCACGAGCGCATTCTGTCGGAGATCGACGTGGCGTCCCCTCGTAACTCCACGGCCAGAAACATTTATCCGCCCATCGTGCGGTTCCTCACGCCCAGCAAGGAGAGTAGGTGTTTCAGCTGAAGAGCGTCAGAGACTCCGTTTGTCTCTGTGTCATCTCCATCAGCCTCATGGTTTCAGCAAATCTTTTGGATTCAGTTTTTAACTTTTCCCACTGTGTGTTGACGCCATGCGATCACACAAGATGAACAGTCATCAATAAACATTGATTTATTGAGTTAAAAGGAATGTAGACCGAGCAGATGGTTCAGACCGCTGCGTGTTGATGATTACGTCATGAAGAGTTTTTCTGGTGATCAGCAGCAGTTCCTCACCTGCACCGGACGGCGTCGTGTCAGCGGGTTTTAGAAAAGATGGAACGCTAACAGCTAGTCAGGCTAAAACAGAAAAACCACATTTATTAGAGTTTTAAATGAAATATCAACATGTCTGACCAGTTTGTGTGAATAATTATGTCATCATTTGGATAGTGAGAAACGTGTTAGGGTGATAAATGTGCAAAAAAAAAAAAAAGTCCTACCGATCCGTTGTGAAGGTTTTTTTTTTTTTTACATTTTCAGTTGGATTTGTTCTAAGTTAGTCATAAAGTCTTTTTTTGAGCTCTTAGCCTTCCACTGTTTTTAGGATTTATTCACTTTTCCACCTTTGAAACATCTTTACCTATCTGACAGACAATAGAGTGATTACATGGTTTAATTTTTAAACCATCCATAATATCTTGGATTAGCGACTAGCCCGGTTGGCGTTCTCCAACGTAAACAGCGGTCTCTGTGTTTTATCCTCAGTAAACCTAACGTCTTGGCTCAGCTTTCTAAATCTGACATTAAAGATTAATAAATGATCGGGAGAATATAAAATTTAGTTTGTTTTTAAATAGAAAATAAAAACCCGTCATGCTTGTTGAGCTTCCTCTGCCAGTCCTGCTGTAGTGACTTGCTGCTCCTGCAGGTCGTCTCAGGCTGTTTCTCTTTGTTTTTCTGCTCAGATATGAAATGTCCTGAAACTGCCAACAGCGTTGTGCTGAGCCCAGAACAAGGAGTGTTTGGTTACGGTTCCATCGACCTGCTGGCTGGAGATGAGGACGACGACGTCTTTGATCCGTACGTTCTTCTTCCTCCTCTTTCTGGGTTTTTTTTTTCTTCTTTTTACCACTGGCAGGGGAAGCATCTCATTTTAACAAAAGCTGGATTTCCGGCTGTCTCATTAATGTACATGTGTTTTCCTGTTTTTATACGTTGCGTTTTTATTGTCGTGTTCTCAGGTTTACCTTTATCAAGAACATCCCATCCCAGTCTCAGCATTCCCGGCCGTGTCTCCGAGACATCCCACCAAAGACCCGGAGCACGCCGGAGGCCACGCTGGTGGTCGACCTGGTACGCTCAGTCAACTCTGACACACTGATGGTCGTCCCGGAACCAAACTGGGATAAATACTGACCTGGAAAACAATCCTAGTACAATGTAGAGCTGAAACTAACAAATAATTTACTAATTATTACTTATCTGATCACAATAAAGTGATCGGATAATGAGTTTTTTTAAATTGCCACATTCTGCGGATATTTTTTAAACATTAAAATACGTTAAAAAATGCAAATAAGCAATTAAATTCCTTTTAGTAAACAAGAAAATAAACATTTTTATTGCCCAAAATGCAACAGCTTAGAACTCTTAGTGTCGTTTTGACCTGAATTGTTGAAAAGATGCATCTGGAGATAAGAAATACTTTTAATATCAAACTGTGAACAGATCTGCAGAACGTGCCTAATCACAGATTCTTTTTTTAGAGAAATTGTGAAGCCAAAACTTTTACAAATGTTTTCATTTTGAAATCAAAATGTATTTTATTTTTTGCACAGTTTTGGCTCATTTACTGGGTTGTTCTTTCAGCAAATGAGTCGGTTAAATAATCGATTACTAACTTAGTTGCTGATCATTTAAATAATCATTTCATCACGGTTAATCCAATTAATTGTTTAATTAGTTCCTAGTCCCAAAGACTGAGAAGGATTTAATTTGTTCATCACACAGTGGATGTTTATCTAGATGTGAGTTTTGTGCTGCGTTTATCTGAGCCGAAGCAGCTGTTCATTATCCCGTCTGCAGCTAATTATCCCCGACTTTAAGAGAAGGGAGGCTGCAGCTCGGCTCCCTAATTATTAACTAAACCTGTGAGCCGCTGAAGCAGCTGCTGGATCAGCGAGTCGATCGTCGATCGAGACGTTTTAGTGCGATGGAGCAAACCAGAGGTGAAATCAACCTGGTTTAAACACAACTCTGCTGCCAACCAACACAATGTCCATTCAGTGCCATTTGGTTTGGTTCGCTGGCAGCATTAAAGGTCATAAGGTTCTGGGAAAATAGCAAAATATTGGTACAGACTTAACAACAAACATGGACATCAATTAGTCCTAACCATTTATGTTATGGCAGCAGCTGGATTTAAAAGAAGACCTGCACTTTGCTGAAAATGTGCTGTATAGATAAAATCACCTTTCACCGATTCACGTTTTTGTTTCTCCGAACAGGAGGAGACGCTCATGTTCAGCTCCCTGAATGTGATCGAAGAAGCAGATTATACTTTCTATACCACATTCCAGGACCACCAATACAAGGTAAATAATCTCTGCTTTCAGTTGATGCTTTAAATGTTGCTGCTCCATCAAACGGCTCGATGAGTTTCTCAGCTGGGCTCCAGGTTCTGTTTTAGCTTCCTGTTGGTTAGGTTCATGTGAGCTGAACCAGGAAAACATCGATAAAATCCCACATGTGGCTCATAACGGACGGTTTTATGGAACATGTCGAGTTGGCCGATCTGAAAGTTGTTGTTTAGTAAACAAACATTTTCTAGAAAAGTTGCATTTTTAAAATATTGTAATCATAACATTTTGGTCTGTTAATCACCAGACAGCAGCTGCTGTTGCACAAACTAAAACAATAGAAGGAGATCGAAACTGTATAATTTTCTCTCTCCTTCTGTTCATTAAATGTGTGAAACTAAAACTCCCAACATTTATTGTCTACAAATATTTTACAGCTTTGTAATGTCAGTTTATTTTTCAAAGGCATCAATTGTGGCAATGCTTTAAGGCAGAAATGGGGTTAATTTTGCTGTAATACATAAATTTTTGGGTGGATTCATAAAACCACTTATTAGTAAATCTAGAACAGTTTTTTTTTTTTACTTTTGTGTTTTTATATTATCTGGTTGAATAAAATTGTATCAGTGTGTAGGAAAAACATAACAGAAGTCTGTGTTGGCATAAAACTAGACTGAAAACGACAAATTTAAGATTTCTTTGCCTTTTCTTGACGTGTAATGCTTTACACCCGCACTGCAGCACTCCCAAACATTCCCAGAATCCCCTTATGTAATCCAAACATTAAAATGCCACAGAGGAATCAATGATTCAGAGCTACTAGAAAGTTTAAAGTAAAAACTTTTGCATGAAGTAACACGAGTCGTTTTTCATGATTTTTTTAATAAAGAAGTGTTTGTTCTTTCAACAGGTGTACATGATCCTGCGTCCACACGTGAGAGAGTTTCTTCAAGCCATGACAAAAATCTACGAGGTTTGAGATATTCACAGTTTTTGTTTCTCTATGTAAATAATTTCCAAACTTCTAACCGCAGCTTCCTGCGATTTCCAGCTTTTTGTTTACACCTGTGCCAAGAAGGAATACGCCGAGAAGATCCTGGAGATCCTCGACCCTCAGAAGAAACTCTTCCGGTACGTCGCCTTCAGAGCTGCTGCTGCTGATATTTTATTTGTTTTTCTCCGTTTTGTTTGGTACAAGTTGACATTGAGCTGCTTCTGGTTTTGTTTTCAGACACCGCCTGTATCAGGACGACTGCGCCTGCGTCCTCGGTCACTACATCAAGGACCTCAGCATCCTCGGGAGGGACCTGACGAAAACCGTCGTTCTGGATAACGCACCGCACACCTACCCATACCACGTGAGGAACTTTACTGCACAGAAAACTGTTTAGTTTAAAAATATTTAAAATGTATATATTTAATTACACATAAGACTTTGTAGCTTAAAAAATATGTATTTAATTATCAGAGAGTAGAAGTGCACAATATGGATGAACTCAATATTTCAACTACAGAGAATTGTTTGGATGTTGGGAGGTTACTGTGTGCTAAAGTAAATAATATCTAAATAAGTATAACTCTTAATATCTAAACAAACGGATATCTGGTTAGTCATCAGTGGGAGTAAAAATCTATAAGTACTTTATTCTTTTTAATAACTCAGCAGATAAAAACAACTGGGATAAATCAAGAGTCAGAAAAATCTGGAATAATTATTATCACACTCTTTAGCATTAGCATTGCAATAAAAAAAATTCTCTCAACGTGGAGCAAGATTTTTTTTTTTTTAATAGAGCTGCACTCTTGAGCTTTGGTTTTAGCAAATCCGTTTCTCTTTAAGAACTAATTAATGTTTAGAAAACACTCCTGCTCACTTTAACTCTTAGATTTCCAAAAAGCTGCCAACATTTCCCCATTCAACATGTTTGATAACGGCTCAGCGTTGGAAACCTAAAAACAAATGAAAGAGCAACTTTGCTGCAGGATATTCAGCCTTTCTGTTGGCTGCTGATGTCTTGCTCTCTCTCGCTCCCATACAGCCTGATTGAGCTGTAAACGCATTGTGTTTTAAAAAGCAGCAACTTGGTTATTAAATATTGACGCATCGATGAGGATGAAACCACATTTTGTCCTCTGGCTTTGTTTTAAACTCTCCACTATTGCGTAGAGCTGTGATTCTTCCCTCTGCAACAACATCTGCACCAAATAGTCCCACGGGATCTCATTTTTAAGTCTCTGAACAAATGCTCCTCTGCGTCCTCTTTTTTTTTTTTTTTTTTTTTTTCCTCCAGCTGATGAACACGATTCCCATTAAGAGCTGGTCTGGAGGATCAGAAGACAAAGAGCTGCAGAAACTCGTCCCCTACATGGAGAGACTGGCTCCAGCGGTAAGTCTGCTTCTAAATGCTTCTCTTTTCCTAGATTTCTCCCAAAGAAACGCACTCTGCCACAGGAGAAAATAAACATAAAACATTTAACAGCCCTTGTAGTTCATCTTTAGTCACCTAATATTAAAACATATATGTTAAAGTTAAGATTCCTGGGCTTTTATTCCTCCAGAAGTTACACTTAAAGGAAAAATATTGTTGCTTATTAAAGAGTTTCAGTACAGGAGGTTCTGCTGCCCTCATGTGGACACATTGAGGCATTACAGGCTAAGTAGTTTGTGTGTCTTATTTAAAATGAATAATTTGCAACTTGTTTACAACACAGTAGCTATTTAACCTTACAGGAATTAATATTGTCCTTTTAGAGAGGTGCAGCTGAATCCTGACTTGAATCTGATGGAGAAAATATGGAAGAAATTAAAGATTAGAGTGATATCCGTTAGGCCTTCCACCTTAAAACACTTATAGATCATCAGCAAGACTAATAGTCAAAATATCAGGAGAAATGTGCAATTATGACAAGTCTTCTGACTGCTATATTGCCAGTTGCTTTTATTTATCCTCCTTTTACACTAAAAAAAGTTCAAAAATACTCTTACTAGATGTTAAATAATCCACATTATCATTGAAGGTTAAAATAATGTAACCCACAGACGATAAGTACAATACAACCCACATTTGTACAAGAAAAGGGAGTTGAAGAAATCCAAGTAAAGACGGTGTAACAATGCAGACTTTATGATTATTGAAGAGGAAAAAAATAATTTTTGTCTTGTCTTATATTGATGTTTTTCCTAACGAGGGGAGTTTTGTAGCGCCTCCCAGAGGAAAGCAGTTGGTTAAACAAAAAATGGTGACTGGAATGTGAGTGGTCCTGACTGCATTGATGGCCCATAGTTACCTTATAGCATCCATGTGACTGCAGTTAAAGTTACACACCTGGTACAAGCAACAGAAACCCTCCTGGAGTTAATTTCATCTTTTAAAATTACTCCAACATCTGTCACTGCTTGGATCTGTCTCCTGATGTTTGTAAAACGATGCTGAAAGTAAAGAATACTCCTGGTGCTGCATACTGAGGCTGTGTTGTTTTTCTGTGATGGAGGTTAAAAACTGGTTTGTTTTTGTTCTTTTCCAAACGGTTGGCCAGAGCTAACAGAACAACTAAGTGACGACATTTCCAATCTAGAAACACTGTAGGAAATAAAAACTAACCAAGTGAGCGCAAGGGTGTTTTCACTCTCAACAGTTCGGTAAACTTGGATGGATCGTTACATTGGTTACATTTTCAGCAGGTGAGGTTCAGCTAAATGAAAAACCTGTTCCTCTCCTCACCACTGGTGGCGCTGCACCAGAACTACTGAAGGAAACGACACAAAAACCTCTGAATAAGACACTGAGCAGAACTTTCCGTCTTCACTAAATGTAAACAAAAATGGATCAGCATCAGATGTTAGCGGCTGCAGGATTTAACAATGAGCCATTTCTCCCAGTAGCGTTTAGACTGACATTTGTTTTGGTTGTGTTTACCCAGAATCCCCTGCACTATAGTTTGATGTTTTGGTACACATCAGAGTCGTATTACACATTCACATCTCCCCCAAACAAATCGGACCTTCTAGACAAATGAACCAGAGTTTGATTAAGCCCGACTTAAGCTCTTCAGGAAAAGGCTGGAAAAGGCTTATGGGTCTATTTCTTTGTCTTTTTGATGAAATTATTGACCTCTTCACCCTCCCACCTCTTATGATCTGAACATCTGCCTTTGTTGCCATGGCTACAGATCAGCTTCTGCTTGTCTCTCCAGGAGGATTTCCAGGAGGTTCTGAAGAAGAGGAAGGACCACTTCCACAGGTTGCTGTCCGAGGACTGACAGACCCTCCCCACCTCACCAGCTGACTCTTGTAGCTCATGTTTAGGTTGAATTGCAGATTCCAGATCGGACCGCATGACCGGAAGGCGGTATGTCCGTGTCGGGAACCGGGCCGGTTCTCCTGCGGTTCTCCTTAAAGGATGGCACATTTCAGGCGCTGCTGACCGATCGTCACTTGAACCCAGCTTCTTTCCAGAACCGATTCCTCAAGCAGCAAACTGCTAACGTGTAAATATTTCCCAAACAAAACTTGAATTATTTTGTTTATATTTCTAACTTTCTATTTATTGATCATATTGCTAATCAGCAACTTTTGTCTGTATATTTTAGATGCTTTTTTTTTTTTGTTAAATTCTATACATTTACTCCAACAATAAATGACTAATAGAGCGTTGATGTGTCGCTATAGCTCATTATTTCAGTATTTAATTTGACTGATTGTTGTGATAACGTCAGGTGTGAAATCATTCAGGAAGTGGGCGTGGCCTTCCAGACCATGAGATTGATAACTTTTATTGAGAAAATGGACATGGTTTTTATGGGAAGGTTGGGTACTTTTATCCTTAACTGGTTTCCTTTTATTAGAAATTCAAATATCTGTGCTGAAAACGGATATTTGTTTTCAGTACAAATTGATCGTATATCGGTTTTCAGGCAAATGGGGGGAAAAAAAAGGTTTTTTGGTGTATTTTTATTTAAAAGGAGAGAAAAAAAACTAAATGCAATTTTTGCCTTTGAATTTGCCATGAACAACATGCTGATCCTGTTTTCCACTGGTCTGCATCACTCCACTACCTTATTCAGGTAAATGTCTGAGTGGCAACTTGGAGACTTGGCAAACCGGCTCCTTACCCAGAGACTTAAAAGAGCTGAATTAGTTTGTTTTAACCATGGTGGTAAATTGTAGCAAAAAATTTGCCAAGTTGTAATTTCTGCTCTGGTTCTCTTCAACATTCCTTAATTTTGTTAAAGTCCAGTCTTCAGCAACAAGTGACTTTTAGACGTTCCTACGCCTTCAATTAAGATATGGGTGTCCGGTTCCGGTTTTAGTGGATGTGCCAGAGTTTCTTTTTGTTTTAGAAAAGTAGTTTTTAAAAAAAAAAAAAAAATTAAAGCAATTTGATCATACTTCTCGGATTTTTCATTGATGTTTCATCAGCATCCATCATGGCGTCTGAGTCGAGCTCTAAGCCTCAAACATCACACCTTCCAACTTATTTAAAATTTATGATGAAATCTGTCCAAACTAACTTTTCTGCCATTTTTACTGATGTGCTTAACTCTTCTCCCTCTTGTGATGTCAACACAAACTAGAATCCTGTTTTGTTCCGGGGTTTTTTTTTGGGGGGGGGGGGGGGGGGTTAGGGGAGAGTTCCCCTCCCTCTGTGGGTTTTCTAGAACCTCACATTTCCAGAAACCATGAAGTTGAAATCCAAAACGCTACGCAGCTGTGTTTTCACTAGGTGTGAATTTATCAGGGATTACTGAAATCCTCCCTGAATTGTATCTTTAAAAGGTCTGAAAAGCGCCGCAGGGACGCCGAGATGTTCGCGTTAATCACGCTTCTCCTCGGGACAAACACTCATCCCGAGTATGAATATTAGATGGAAGCTGGAGTTTAGTTTGAGAGTAAATGTTTACCGTCCTGTTTGGACAAACTTGTTTGTGTGATGGCTGTGATTGCTAATGTTGAATTTGAAGGTAAACTGAGAGTAAGTGCCTCCTCCTCCTCCTCCTCCTGTGGATCCTCTCCGGCTTTATTTGCTCCATATGGTCTTTGACATGGTACCCGGGAAGAAAAAAAAAACCCGCGTGTGGGCGGAGGAAAAGCCTAGTATTTTGTCCGTCCTGAAATTTGATTCAGAAGTTCAGGATCCTGGAAGACAAAAAGCAAACCGAGGGGGAGGGAAGGACGGAGGAGTAAATCCACACTCTGCGATCTCCGACTCGAGTAAGTTCGTTTGAAAACCTTTTCTGCTCAGAGAAACGCGTTGATTTGGAGCTTAAACTGCGGCTTGCGTTTGTAATGTAAACAATCAGCTCCTGAATGTGACGGATTTCTGAATGACTTTGCATTTTACGCACCACTTCACGCGTTTTATTTGATGTATTTAATAAAAAAATCTGAAAATCCCTGCATACCTGCGGTTTGCGCAACGATTGAGTCATTTAAAAAAAACAAAAAAACATCAGAAACTACTTTAAAAGTTGCTCAGCTCAGCGGTAAGGGACAAAGTGTTTTTTTTTTTTCTCTTTTTACCCCCGTCATCTCCAACAAATCGCGCTGATTTGCTCCCCTCCGACCTGCAGGCCTCCTAATTGTGATCTGTATACATGCTAAGGTCCTCATTTGTTTAGAAAATGGTCGTTCACGGAGAGGTTTGCGTGCTGACTCCATCCAGCGCCGCAGTTGGATGTGCGCCAAAAAAAAAAAGGAGAAAAGGCTCTAAACTCAATCTGCAGATGTGATTGAAATGGCTCAAGCGGTGCCAGACCCACAAAAGGCGCCTTATTGGAGCTATTGTGCTTTCAGCTGAATCCATCATAAACTTGGACTATTCTTTGAATTAAAAAAAAAAGTGGACTGAAAAGAAACATTTTACAGATTTTATTTTACTTATTGACCTAAGTTAGCCCGAGGCTAAATTTGGTGTTTTAGCACACCAGCCACCACAGCACCACCCTTTTTTATTTGCACATTGTGCATTTAACTGTTGAAATAACTTGGTAACAAATGGGTTTTTTTATGCTGTTCCATAATATTTTTTCACAAAAGTGTATCCATTTCCTTTTTGTCCCTGTTTTGCTCATATTTAATGTGGTATAAGTAAATCTTTCATTGCAATTCAGTGTTTCTCTAAATTACAATGCAGAGAAAAAAATGTTCCCCTCCGTTTCTTATTTTCTCACAAGAGCATCAACCAACAAATATTAACGACAAAAGTAAATTAAGAACATTTTTCAAATTCTGATTTACTAACAGAAAAAAACACATCCAAATCAGAACTTGTCTGCACTGAAAAAAACAGGTGATTCAATGTAAAAAAAAAAATAGAAGAGAGAAGTAATGAGATTAGGTTTAAGTTGACATTTTAAATGTAAAGTATGTTTGACAAACTTGATTTAATTTCAATTACTTTTGTCTTTGAGTTGGAGCTCCATTTTTATTTATTTTATTTTTTTCCCCACTGTGACGACATGAAGTCGGCTGCAAAAACCTCAAAACAACCGTAAGGAAATTACAGAACAGATGTGGAAAAATCCACAAATCTATCAGTCTTAAATTTGTTCCATTGCATCTGGGCAAAATAAACACAGATTATTATTAAAAAGTATTTTATACCAGCTGTCAAACATGGTAGTGGCAGTGTGATGCTCCGGGGTTGCTTTGCTGCTTCATGATTTATTAATTCTGCCCTGCAAGAAATAAATCTTATAGATTAACATCCAGCCATCAGTTTGTGACTCTGAATGCCTTTAAAAACGTAAAATAAAAGTTTAGGAGTGGCCTAATCAAAGCACAGATTTAAATCTTAAGATTAAAAGCTTAAAATTTGCTTGATGATCTGAAACATTTGTACAGAGTTATCTGAAAATGTAGTTTTATGATCCATTCCCCTTCATTTTGGTTCTGATGTGGACAGTTTGACCCGTATGAACTGGCTCCAGGTCCGAACTGATCTCAGCTCTGTTTGTTGTGGGCGCAGACGGACGGACTGGTTCTCAGACAAATTTGTTTTCAGTAAAACACGCAGTTTGCAAAAGAGAGGGAAGGAGCGGCGTTGCTGTGCAAGCCCTGAAATTAGCTGCAGACAAACAGGCTGCAATCAGTGGGCGAGTAGCAGCGCTTCGGTACTGGGATCCAAACCCAGTTCATCCCCAAAACATTTAATTAGGACTTCAGGAAAATGAGTCTGCTTTAATTATCGTCCTGGTTCAACGTGACATGATTCTGTTTCAGATCAGTGACTCCTTCTGTCGATAAATCAAACTGACAGCGTAAAAGTTATTTAGTTATTTATCGTACTTCTCTGATTAGAGTTGGACATTTCATCAATCTATCTATGCCTGCAGCTAATAATAATTTATACGGATGATCAATCGATTGAGTTTTTTTCCCCACATTCTGCCTATTTTTCATTTAACCATTGAAGTCTTTTCAGGCAATATTAGGAATATATTTAAGATGCAAATAGTATATTTTTTAAATGTGAAAACAAGCATTATATTGTCTAAAATGCCACAACATTACTTTAGTAAACATTTGATCATTTGTGGCAAAAGATGGATCTGCGGCTAAAAAAATCCTGAAAGCTTCAACATGTGAAAAGCTTTCTGTCTGGTTTAACATCAGTGGTGTAAAGCTGATCTGTGTTTTTGGACTAATCGATTAATAACTGGACAGAAAACGATGCTTAACAGGATTTCTTTTATATAAATTTGAGGCAGGTGAGGCTAAAACTTTTCCACTAGAGGATTTCTGTGTAGAACAGATTTACAGACTGAAGTTTCTCATCTTTTATCCAAGTGTTTTCTTTTTGCAAATTACCTTTTTGAGTGTGTATTCTCACAAAGGTATAACCGATTAATCTTTACTGATTAATCGGTTACTAAATTAGTTGACAATCATTTATTCAATGCATCATGATTAATCTGATTGTTTCAGTCCTATATCCATTAATGCCTTATAGATACAGAAGTCCAAAAAAAAATCTCCCACAGAACCAAATGAAACACTATGTCCAAAAACAAACCATTTTTAACCTTCTAGGCTACTGATAACATACTGAAAATATGAGGGATTACATGCATTTTAATATCTTTAGCCAAATCTGAGTGCATGCTTTACTGCCAGTGAATGCTCTTCAAAATAAACAGTTGGTGCCACTCAATAATAAAAGAGGACAGAGATACAAACAGTGGAAAAGCACACAGAAGAGGCGATGAAAGTGTTACAATCCAGCTGTTTTCATATGAAAAAATGAAATACTTTCGCGAAAGAAACAATTTAATATTGGTGTATTAAATAAAATTATCTTCCTAATGAATTAAAACGACCAAAATCCAGACAAAACCCCCAAATTAATACAAAAACTGGAGCGATGCTGTTTTGCCCTGGATCTAAGTGTTCCTAAAAGAGTTTCTGTTTTGTGGCAGCTCTCCATCATGGTCACTTGCCTGAAGAAACAGTAGAAAGCTAACAATTAGTAAAGCTAAATTTATATTTTGCCTCAGCTGCTTCTGAAGCACGTCCATCTGTAATAGGTTCATGCTTAATGGTGTCTGGAAAAACAAGTCGTTTCAAAAATCCTCTCAATTGTTAAGTCACTTTCAACAGGCACTGCGCGTTACCTAGCAACCCAAGCAAATGCTGCAACTTTATTATTTCGACTTTATTCTTGAAATATTATGACTTACTGAACTTAATTGTTTTTTCTATGACCTTAATACTTGATCATAAAAATCTCATTATTTAAAGCTACGTTCACACTGCAGCAGGAATAGGGCTCCCACCTTTTGGAAATCAAAGTAATGGACGCCCACTGAAGCGCGTTGTCCTAGTCACAAGACCTGGGGGGGGCGGGGGGGGTGGGGTTCACACTGCAGCCTAAGAATAATTTTTTGCAAAATAAAAAAATAATGAACAACTTCTGTATAACCCATAGATCTATCCTAACCTGTTCAAAAAAAGCACAATAGGTGACCTTCAAACTACAGGTGACTTTAATGTCTGTCCTCCCCTGTTCCAGGTTGTCCAGGTTGGACTCTGTCCTGGTTTTCGTCTGGACCTCAGCTCGCTCCTCTCAGCCTGCGTGACTATGAGCACCTCGGGGCTTCAGGCCACTGACAGGCAGAACGTGAAGGAGCTGGACACCGTGAAGGAGTCCATCAGTGACATCATCAACCAGCTGCAGGACATCGACCCCGCCCGGCTCTCCTTCTCGCCCTTCCTGGACCTGGACACCCAGATCTCCCTGGCGCCGGTGTCGGACAGCCCGGAGTCGTCTGTGGAGGAGCTCCGCTCGGCCTCCCATTCGGCCTCCGGCTCTCAGCGCTCCCTGGAGCCGCCGCCAGCAGCAACGGCGCAGTCGAGGAGTGAGTCACTGACTCTGCCTTTAGTTTGGAACAAACAGAGAAAAAGTAAAAGCCAAATGGAGTTAAATAGATTTGAGGCTAAGCAACAGCATATAAACAACACACTCTACGGGGTTACATCATTATTCTGCTTGAAAGTTAACACTATTTCCTGAGGTTTTGATCAAATGTCTTTGGTAACGAAACAGCAGGATTACAGTATGACAACACCTCAGTCTATCCTTTGCATCATTTTAGATATTGCAGGTGGAGCTGAATCTAGAAACATGTTTTAACTTTTAGCTAAATGAGTACATTCCTTTGGTTGTTTTTGGCGAATGCTTATGCAATATTTACAGGGGCGGAGCTAAAGCGAGGGTCGAGGGGGGCTCTGGCCCACCCATGTGCCCCGCCAAATGATTGGCAATCCACCCAAAAGAAGAAAAATAATGATAAAAAAGAACATTTATAAAGCTATTCAGAAGTACATACAGGTCTGGAAAAAACTAAGAGCCCACTGCACTGAACCCCATTGAAAACCATCTGGTTCTTCCACCAAATATTGATTTCTGAATTTTTCCTGAGTTAAAACATGAATATTATTGTTTCTGAATGAATTTGAACTTGTTTTTGAGGTCTAAAAGCACTGCATCGTTTTTAGTTATTTTTATAATTTTTCAATAAATACTAAATTTTTGCTTTTTTTCAGACATGCTGTCAGTAGTTCATAGAAAAAAAGAACAACATTCATTTTACTCAAACATGTACCTATTCAAAGTAAAATCAGAGAAAATGATCATTTTAAGTGGTCTCTTAATTTTTTCCAGAGCTATATATAAAATCATTTTTAATTTCTGTGACACTGAACCATTTTGATTAGTTGATTGATTTATCACAATAAATCTGATTAAAAATTGTCACAATATAATTTAAAGGCTATCCAACAATTTCTCTGAAATTATTATTGTCAGAAACAAAGTTTATGTCCGACTTAACAGCAGACTCGATGCTCCAACGCCTCCGATTTGGATTGCGTACTAAGCTGTGTTTCCATCCTGACAGGCTCTGCTCGGTGCCACCAGCAGCCCAGCACCACCTCCGCACCACACAGTGGAGCAAATCAGACAGAGCAGCAGGAGGAGCCGGATCAAACTCTTTCCAGCCCCTTCATCACTTCGCACAGTTTGGACACCGCCATGGAAAACTGCATGAGCCCCCCTCCGCCGGCCTCTCAGGGTGACGTTCCCAACGGCACAAACACGCCGAGATGGAGCCCAGAATCCACCGCTGTGGAGAGCCCGGCGGACGAGGGTCGACCCCTGATAGGGCCGCCGCGGGAGAGCGTGGAGTTGGCCGTGTGGAGCGCAGAGGGGCTCGGAGAGACTGACGGGGACGGAGGGGAGGCGTCGGATCAGGGGCGGTGCTGCTGCCGGTGTAAATGCAGCCAGAGCGCCCGTCTCCCCGCCGTCCTCTCCGTCCTGGCCTCGCTTCTGTGTGCAGCCGGGATGCTCTATGCACTCTATTTCTATGTCCCTATCAGACCCCCCGACTGCCCGGACATAAGCCGCCGCATCATTTTCACCTTCTGCTGCTGCGCGGTGGCGGCGCTCCCCATGGTGCTTGGTACGACTCAGACACCTGCACGATCACAAGCACAAATTAAACGTAAAGATCAGACGTAAAGGCGGCCAGACGAACAGGATGGGGTTCGTCTGGCTGCCTCGTCTGGGAATGTTTTAGTTTTTCTATGTAATTTAATGACATTTTAACTTGAGGTGCACCAATTGGAGTTTTAGGGCCAATTACTGATCTGTAAAAAGCCTGACCTGCCAATTCCGACTTTGGCCGATGCCAATTTTTTTTGTCTGAATATAGCAAGAAAGTCACTGAGTTGGTGTCAGTGGGGTGACCACTGTTTACTACAAACGTTCTCACGAGAGAGCAAAAGAGGACAGTGACTGACTTTTAGACCTTTGCTGAGGAAGATGAGACCAGTGGTTGAGATCGGCTTCACGTGTCAGAATCGGCCGATCACCGATTTTCCAAAATGAAGGAAATCAACTGGCCAATAAATTGGTGCACCCCTACTGGTAACCCAGACATCTCCTCAGGTCTTTAAGCAAATATGTTCAGTTTCACTTTTTGTAATGTTGCCACCAAAACGTCCATTAAGTTTATTTTTTAGACATTATAAAGCCTCAGAGGTTTGTAAGAGAACATAAGCACACAATAGGAATCCAAAAAATGTATTGACTTACAATTTAATTTATTAGATGAAATTTAGTTCCACAGGTTAGATCTTCTTTTAGTGCTGTAGTTTGCCCACCATCCAGAAGAGGGCACTGCTGGTCATCCTAAAGCAGAACCAGTTGATACAGAAACAAAGATGGTGGAGGAAAGAGAGAGGGAAATGGCTCAAATGGAGTCTGGTGTGGGACGCAAGATGCAATTAAAATATTACAGTATTATTATTTAATTTTTCACTTAATTATTTTTCTGGATATGCTGTTATTTCAGTAAAATTACCATTTTTGAGTCTGTATTATCCAGTTAATGATTAATCGATTACTAAATTAGTTGAATAAGCAAAACTAATCTGATTTACTGTTTCAGTCCTAGTCTAATCAGACCAAAGTTGAACTGGCGCTGGCAGCATCATGCAAGTCAAAGATTCAAATGAATATGGAAACTAATTTTAGGAATACTCTCCTTCCAAACTTAATGACAAATACCCAAATAAATATTTACAGCTGCAGCAAAAAAGTGCTTCTGTAAAGTATTAACTCAGGAGTATGAAGACTTGTGCTGCAAAACTTTTCAGATTTTTTTTTATTTAAAACATACAGTATTTACGTTGGTTTTTTGCATAAAGCCTAAATAAAATTGGTTCAGTTCAAAATTACTTTATTAATCCCAGAAGGAAAATAAATGTTGTTCTATCTCAGAGTTGCTGGCTAGAAATATCTCCTGTAGCAGTCAGTGTTACAGCAACTCTGAAGAAGCCTCTGACTGAAAGTTTAATGAAGAAACCACACTGAAAAATACAAGTCTACGGTTGTTATGTGGGGAAAGGTTCTATACATGCTTTCTTTATTTCAAACAAATCAATAAAAAACAAAACAAGGCTACATATACATATAAAAACAATGCTTTCTCATTTTAGCTCCTATACTTACACTTTTTAGAAATTATAACCCTTTTTTATTATTTTCTATATCAAAATACATGTAGCAGTATATATTATATTTATATGTATTTTTTAATTTTGTCCTCCTCCTCTTTCTGCTAAATATTGTTGAATATTTTTGGGTAGCTGTTTTGACTCCAGCCAAATCCAGAAAAGTCAGCGCACCTGATTTGATAAAAGTGAAAAGTTTACTGGTCTCAGTGGTCTCTGGTTCAGAATGAGAGAGCAGGTGGCTGAACCAACCCGACCAAATCCATCCCAGAGGAGTTACCTCTGACCCAGATTTCAAGCAGATGACAGAGTGGGGAGTATTTGCATGTTGGCCCTCCTGCCAGCAGTAGCTGCATTCAAATGAGGGGAAAATGTGGAAACACAAAGTTGCTGTCAGATCAGTTTGCACTGACTTTGGCGCTGCTTGTGGAAACATGGCCCAGATTCAAGATGGATTCTGTCTTATTGCTCCTCTCTGCCTTGCAGCCATGCTGGTTGGTGCGGCGTGCCAGTTGTGCTCCGGGTCCCTGCGTCTGCAGGAGCCGACTGATCGAAGACACGCTGTGCAGCAGCTGTTTGTCTCATCGTCCCTGGAGCAGCTGCTGCTCTACGTGCTCAACCTGGTGGTGATGGCCGCCCTGCTGCCGCAGGAGCAGCTGAAGCTGGTGCCCATTCTGGTGGTCATGTTTATCATTGGCAGGTGAGGGTCAAAGCAGGTCGAAGGACGTAATGGTGACCTTTGACCTGAAGGAGTCGACACCAAACACAAAAAACACCCAAAAGCTCAAATATGTTCATAGAGCCGAGCTGCACATCAGCTTCTGGCACTGAGTGGAGTTTGACCCAAATTCACTTTAGAACTAGAGAAGTTCATTAAACGCAAAGGCCACCGAAAAAAATAAGATAAAATTCTGACTGTAATTTCAGAATTCTGACTTTAATTTTAGAATTTTGACTTTAATTTCAGAATTCTGACTTTTTTCCAAGAATTTTGACCTTTTTTCTCAGAATTTTGACTTTTTTTCCCAGAATTTTCTTTTTTTCTCAGAATTTTGACTTTTTTCCCAGAATTTTATCTTTTTTTCTCAGAATTTTGACTTTTTTCTTAGAATGTTATCTTTTTTTCTCCGAATTTTGACTTTTTCCTCAGAATTTTTAAGTTTTTCTCAGTATTTTGAAGTTTTTCTCAGAATTTTGACTTTAGTTTCAGAATTCTGACTTCCTCAGTATTTCTCAGAATTTTGACTTTTTCACGGAATTTTGACTTTTTTCACAGAATTCTCACTTTAATTTAAAACTCAAATCGACCTATCAAATCTGAGACTGTGGACATAATGCAGGTTTACGAAAGTCCACATATAGCAAGGAGGAATCTGTTTTGTGACTATTTTCATATACGAACAACACAACTGACACTGATGAAAAGCTGCTACAGACGAAGTGAGATATTGATCAGACTAATGTCCTTAGATTTCAATGCAACATCTTACTAGTAAAAGTCAAAGCTCAGATATGTGTATGTTTGAGTAATGCAGGTTTGTTGTTGGAAATACTTCATCTTGTAAGCGTGGCTGACGAGCGAGACGTTGAGTGTTTATCATAAATATCTGAACGTCCTCTGATTTCCTGTTTGGGGTTGTTTTCTCGTCCTTCTCAGGCTTGTTTTCTGGTTCAGCCTGAACACGTGCGGCTCCTGGAGAGGCTTCGGTTCTGGTCTGACCTCCTTCCCGCTCCTCGCCCTGGTCGCTCTCAATCTGTTCCTCATGTACAATCTCAATCTCAAACAGCCCCTTTTTGGCCCTCAGGACGCCCTGTATAATCAGGTCACCCCGTCCTCCTGGTCGGGGGAGACATCACAGAGCCCGAGCGGCAAACCAGACGTCCTGCCCACAGACATCCTGGACGCTCAGTGAGAGGGAGAGCTGCGCTTTCTTCTCCGAGAGGAGGCCATCCTCCCAGAAATAGGCCATTCCTGTGGTCTGCTGCTCAGCAGAGCTACACCCGCCGCCGCTGTAACCTCCAACTATGTGACGGCTTTTACTCGTTGCTCCTCCTGTGTGCAGCCCTTTTTCATGTGGTTTTGTGCTTTATTATCTGAAATGCAAGCGCTCTGCCTGGCTGTGGCAGAGGATGCCTTTGAACAATGCTGTACACATAAAACTTTTGTCTTTTTAAGCTGTTCCAATGCCTATATTTAAGCAGAAGCTCTGCCCTGTGCGCGGCTGGATTTGTTTCACCGCAAAGCAGCTGCAGTTGTCAGATTTTACTACTTTGACTTTACAGAGGGTTTGTACAGGACCGAATAAAAACCATTTGTAAGAAAAAAAAACCCTTCAGACCTGTCTTTTTCTGGTGCTTTCTTTCCTTGGACTGAGTGGTTATTCCTGGTGAAGTGCAGGGACTGTCATTATGTGATAACATGTTGCTCTCCGTGTGTCTCCACCCAGCTGGCATCCTCTCTTCTGATGAGCTTCTTGGGTTTGTGGCTCCTAAATGAGACCAGAAACCAGAAGAGAATAAGATTCACTCAGTTTGGTTTCTCAGTCAACTGGAGATTAATGAGCTCCTCAGAGGGCAATAATTAGAGGTCAGACACCGAAGATGCTCGTTAAGTTAAAAACTGTTTTAGTTTTTTCAAGATCAGATGATAAAATCTATTTGCAGTCAGGCTGGTTGGAGAAATGAACCCTAAATGTTTAAAAGTTATGATTAACATTATCTGAGGATGTAAAAAGACAAAAGAAGAATGTTGCTTTCTTCAACTGGATCACATCTGACAGACAGTTTGTGTTTTTAAATCTAAAATCCATCCATCTTTTCATCCATCCATCCATCCATCCGTATTTTGTGACCGTATTTTTGGGCCTGGAACCCAAATTGACCTGTTCATCTCTTCCTTCAACACAAAGCTGCTCTTTCATTCTGCTGATCAATCTGCAGAAAACATGGAACAAGAACTAAATTCAGCTAAAAGTTTTAATGTTTTTACAGTGGCACCATGAATACGTAAAAGATTTACACAGCACAAATGAAAGGTTAACAAATGTGAGGATGAATTTCTGTATTATGACAACACCTGAAAGCAGCCAAACCAGTAGAGCCAGTCAGAAGCTCACCTGTAAATATCTGGGTTACTCAAAACCAAGCCCTAGCCACAGGGTAAAATACTGGTAAACACATAAAACTCCACTGCTGAGTTTTATACAAATTGTATAAAACGTTGTATAGAAAGATTATAGACAGGTCTGGCACACTGAATACATTCACAGTAGTGCTCCATTAGTGTTTACTTTATTTCTTGGCATTTCATTCAATTTAAATTTGGAAGGTTATTCTTATTCTAATAATTTCATAAATTCTTATTTTTGCCTGTATTTAAAGGAGTTCTTTGAAATACATCTATGCTGTCTTAAATGCTTTTAATGTTATGTATATAACGTATTCCTTGAACTAAGGATCCCCCACAGTCATCTGGAGAGTGTTTCTAGAAGGAAATATGCATGTTTAAGTTCACCTTGTGATCTGACAACGTACAGATTTTCAATTTCCCCCAGAATGAACTGATTTAATTTAATTCCTGCCTAAATCCTACTTCTACATCCTCAAATCTCTAAACCTATATGGGGTTCCATTTGTATCAAAAATAAGTAGAAGTCTATGGGGTTCCATTTGTATCAAAAATAAGTAGAAGTCATATGTGTAGATGTGTCGTTGCTATGTGTCGTTGGTCTATGTCGTTGGTCTATGTTGCATGTAGATGATGCACATGTAGATGTTGCATATGTCTGTGTCGCATATGTGTTTGCTGCATATGTAGATGTTGCATATGCGTTCGCTGCATATGTGGTTCATGTCCTTGGTTCATGTCGTTGGTCCATGTCGTTGGTCCTTGTCGTTGGTCCGTGTTGCTATTGCCTGTTTTCTTCGCTATTAAAAAGTCTTGAAGTAGGTCATGTATGATCAAATAGTTTACTAGATATTACAAAAATGTTGGTCTTTCAATATCAGTGGTTTCAATAAAATTGTTTTCAAAATGTTAAGAGTTCTACCTCTTATTTTCTTTAGGCATTAGTCAGGGCAACTAACCAGGTCGAGGGGTCCTGGCCCAGTGAAGGGGGCGCTAAATTTCTTTTTAAATCTGTAAATCTTTATTTTGAAGAATCATTTTCACTGTCGGCATGTATTTGAACTTCTCTTTTATTTACTTCAGCGCAGCTCACAGTTTTAAACAAATTCTGTAGTTTTCGGGATACTTCTAAATCTGCTCCTTAGTCGCATTTTCTGGACTTTTACTGCCTCTAGTGGCGTGGGGTGGTAACACAACTAATATAATTACATTACTAAATCAAAATGCTACAAAGTATTATTATTAATTCTGGCAGTATAATAATAATAATAATAATAATAATAATAATAATAATAATAATAATAAGGCTGCACAGTGGCGCAGTTGGTAGAGCTGTTGCCTTGCAGCAAGAAGGTTCTTGGTTCGATTCCCGGCCCCGGCCCTTCTGCATGGAGTTTGCATGTTCTCCCTGTGCATGGTGGGTTTTCTCCGGGTACTCCGGTTTCCTCCCACAGTCCAAAAACATGACTGTCAGGTTAATTGGTCTGTCTAAATTGCCCCTAGGTGTGTGTGTGTATGGTTGTTTGTCCTGTGTGTGTCTCTGTGTTGCCCTGCGACAGACTGGCGACCTGTCCAGGGTGACCCCGCCCATTGCCCGGAACGCCAGCCGGAGATAGGCACCAGCACTTCCCGACCCCATTAAGGGACAAGGGTGTAGGAAAATGGATGGATGGATGGATAATAATAATAATAATAATGTGCCTGCAAATTACAAACCGGATTCCAAAAAGTTGGGACACTAAACAAATTGTGAATAAAAACTGAATGCAATGATGTGGAGATGGCAAATGTCAATTTTTTATTCATGATAGAACATAGATGGCAGATCAAAAGTCTAATCTGAGTAAATGTAACATTTTAAAGGAAAAATTCAAAATTTCACTCTGTTTACAAATCCCAAAAAAGTTGAGACAAGTAGCAATAAGTGGCTGGAAAAAAGGAATTGAACATATAATAAACAGATGGAAGACCAATTAACACTAATTAGGTTAATTGACAATATGATTGGATATAAAAAGAGCTTCTTGGAGTGTCAGTGTCTCTCTGAAGCCAAGATGGTAAGAGGATAATCATTGTTGCGTAGAAAGATAGTGCGGCAATACCAGAACAGCTTTAACAGAACAGCCGTGAAATAGCAAAGACTTTTAAATTATTATCATCAACCGTGCATAACATCATGAAAAGATTCAGAGAATTTGACACAATTGGTGTGCATAAGGGTCAAGGCTGTAAAACTCTACTGGATGCATGTGATCTCCAGGCCCTTAAACGTCACTGCACCTCAAACAGGAATGTCACTGTCAAGGAAATAACAGCATAGGCTCAGGAATACTTCCAGAAAGCATCGTTGGTGAACACAATCCACCTTGTCATCCGCCGCTACCAGCTGAAACTCTACAGTGCAAAGAGGAAGCCATTTCTAAGCTCCACAAGCTCAGTAGTTTGCACTGGGCCAGGAGTCAGTTAAAATGGAATGAATGGAAGTTGAATGAATGCTTGTGGCCTGGGCAGCTTGCATGTCTTGAAAGGCATCATTAATGCAGAGAACTATGTTCAGGTTCTAGAACAACATATGCTCCCATCTAGATGTCGTCATCTCTTTCAGGGAAGACCCTTCATTTTTCAACAAGATAATGCCAGACCACATTCTGCAACAATCACAACATCATGGCTACGTAGGAGAGGGATCCGGGTACTGAAATGGCCAGCCTGCAGTCCAGATCTTTCACCTATAGAGAACATTTGGTGCATCATAAAGAGCAAGGTGTGACAAAGAAGGCCCAAGACGATTGATCAGTTAGAGAGGCCTGTATTAGACATGAAGGGGAGAGCATTCCCATTTCTAAACTTGAGAAACTGGTCTCTTCTGTCCCCAGACGTCTGAGCATTATAAGAAGAAGGGGAGATGCCACACAGGGGTAAAAATGGCCTTGTCCCAACTTTTCTGGGATTTGTTGACGCCATGAAATTTTAAAATATATTCCCATAAAATGATATATTCTCTCAGTTTAAACTTTTGATCTGTGATTTGTGTTCTATTGTGAATAAAATATTAGATGTTAGCACCTCCACACCATTGCATTCAATTTTTATTCACAATTTATTTATTTTATTAGTGTCCCAACTTTTTCTAATCCGGTTTGTAATTTGCAGGCACATTATTATTATTATTATTATTATTATTATTATTATTATTATTATTATTATTATTATTATTATTATTATTATCCTACTGCCAGAATTAATAATAATACTTTGTAGCATTTTGATTTAGTAATGTAATTATATTAGTTGTGTTACCACCCCACGCCACTAGAGGCAGTAAAAGTCCAGAAAATGCGACTAAGGAGCAGATTTAGAAGTATCCCGAAAACTACAGAATTTGTTTAAAACTGTGAGCTGCGCTGAAGTAAATAAAAGAGAAGTTCAAATACATGCCGACAGTGAAAATGATTCTTCAAAATAAAGATTTACAGATTTAAAAAGAAATTTAGCGCCCCCTTCACTGGGCCAGGACCCTCGACCTGGTTAGTTGCCCTGACTAATGCCTAAAGAAAATAAGAGGTAGAACTCTTAACATTTTGAAAACAATTTTATTGAAACCACTGATATTGAAAGACCAACATTTTTGTAATATCTAGTAAACCTACTGACCTACTTCAAGACTTTTTAATAGCGAAGAAAACAGGCAATAGCAACACGGACCAACGACAAGGACCAACGACATGGACCAACGACATGAACCAACAGCATCGACCAACGACATGAACCAACGACAGAACCACATATGCAGCGAACGCATATGCAACGTAGACATATGTAACATCTACATATGCAGCAAACACATATGCAACGTAGACATATGCAACATCTACATGTGCAGCAAACACATATGCAGTGAACGCATATGCGACATAGACATATGCAACATCTACATGTGCATCATCTACATGCAACATAGACCAACGACATAGACCAACGACACATAGCAACGACACATGTGACACATAGCAACGACACATCTACACATATGACTTCTACTTATTTTTGATACAAATGGAACCCCATAAACCTAAGCCTCCATTGTTGTCACTGGACTTGTTTTATCGTGTCTTTGGATGTGGTGCTTTTTTTATAAGTATTTTTCTGAATCATTACTCCCGTATTGTGAGGCAGCAGCGCCATCCACTGGTCGGAGTCGCACATTCACCGGAAGAGACCCTTAGTGTAACCAGACCATCAAAGATGGCGGCGCTGGTTGGTAGGTAATGTTTTGATCAAACCCTTTCACGTTTATTTTTCACATTATTGACGTCTCTGAATTGATGTTGCCTTTGCTATTTAAAATGAAGTTCAGAAATGGGCAGTTTCTGGGTTCGTGACGATGCAGGAGGTTGTATTTGTAACTTTTAGAGACGTGGTACGCTGACCTTGCTCCGTCTGCTTTAGCCAAGCGGCTAACACAGGTTAGCTGGGACGGACAGTTACGTGATGCGTCCCAGCTGAAAACCCAACATTACAGCTATAATTTTACACGATGTGACTCTTTTAAATGAGCTAACGTGATTTTTGATGCAATAATTTAAAACTTTAGAGCTGGTTTGTGTAAATGTGGGGTAAATAAAGATTTTTCACCCGTTTTGCTTATATTATTAGAACCAAACTTATCGGAAAAACGCTTCTAGTTTACATGTTTCGTATGCAGTTGTAGTAAAGAAAATTCAAGTAATAGCAATTGAAAGCTTGGATAAAATCTGCCAGATATGGTGAACATTTCGGCATCCATATAAGGCCCTCAAATAACTCAGTTACATAGTTTGGCATCTTTAGTTTATGCAAAAGTATCAGCTGTGATTGGCTTTCATATCCTAATCCTGAAATGCAGTATGAGAGTTTTACATTTTCACGTTTAAACATAATAGTGTTACTTTATGAAGGTATGAGACAACAAATGGTAATGTGTTAATACTAAAACTATTTATTGTGCCAAATTTGGACGCATTTATTACTTTCTTGCAATTATTATTTTCTTATCCTGAGTATTGAAACGCATCATTACTGAACAGGATGAATGATTTATGATGAGGTTCAATAAGTTGTAAAAATAGTCTGATTTTATTTGTAAATTTGAATACCTTTGAATAAACTGTATAGATTTGATCAAATTAAAATATTAAGTTTGTATATTTATTTATTTTTCCATCTTGTACATAAACTAACTGAATAAAAATCTTTATTCATCGTGATATGCAGTATTTTAATTAATTATGCCAGGAAATACCTCAGCTTAACTGCCTTGTATGGATAGTGCAAAAAATAAAGCAATTTAAGTTTTCATTTCGTCTCACTGTAAAACTTATTGCTCATTTGTGACCAATTTTGAGAATATTTTATCATGAATTACATAAAGTTATCATAATTTACTGACAGTAAACTGTGACTTAAAGTATTATGTAAGAGACATTAAGAATATATTCACATTTGATTAATGTAAGAAGTGTCACAAGCAACCTTGGTTTACAGTTGTCAGCTCCAGATTACACTTTTTACTATATATTATATTGCATAACAACACTTGGATGTGAATTTGTGGAGTTTTTATTTATTTTTTTGTTTTTAAAATGCCTTTATTTTGCAGCACCTCGCCTGGCTCTGTTTGGCTCGTTTTCAACCAGGTAAAAAGCCTCTAATCTTGTAACCTGTTGGCTGATTCTGCACGTCCTGCAGCTTTGTGCCTTGCAACATAAGAGCTTGTTTTAGGAAACGACTTTGTGTTTTTGGGAGTGGGGTCAGATGGTCTTCAGTCATAGAAAATGATCCGTGGTGAAAAGCAAATACAGAAACATTTGCTGTTTTCCGCTGACAGCTGCAGTGTTCAGCTTGTCTGCCTTCCAGAGGAATCGCCTAGTTAAGCTCGAATGCATCACAAAGTTTAGAGACTCAGAAGAAATAAGTCCTTCCATCTGTCCCTCTCACACACTCCCTTATAGCGATAGTGTCCTTCTATTTCTCATTTATATGCTCAAGTAATTTCTTTCTCATTTTCCATCAGGCCAATTTCAGTTTTTGCTATTCAGCAGAAATGTCTCCACAGCACCGCTAAAAGTGACAATACCACCAGCAGCAGCAGGTGAGCTTAACCAGAGGACTGACGTAACACACACCGGGTCACCATGAGGCATGTGGTAACTGTCTCCTCTGTGTTTGCAGTGTTGTGCCAGTCAGAGAGAAAAGCACAGCTGTGGCTGCAGCCAAGCCAGCAGCAGTGGCCAGCAGCAAGGCGGACTATGTGGTGGCGAAGCTCGACGATCTGATCAACTGGGCCCGCAGAGTCAGTATCTGAGAAGACGCTGGTTTGGATTAGATTTACAGTGTTGATTGTTGCATCCCTGACATCCACTATATTGGCAAAACGCAGACACACTGCATGTTTATATTTACGTCTCAAAATGACATATTTTCTAGTCTGTAGCTGCGTTTCCAGCCCAAATGTTTGCATATATTAGTCTTTAATAGGGATGTACCGATCAGGTTTTTTTCTGCCGATACCGATACCCATCACCCCTGAGGGCCGATTCCGATTCCAATCCCCGATACCGATCACATAGTTATGATTTATTTATTTTTTATCATAAACACTATTGTTACATTATGTAGAAAAGGGAACCATGAATTCATCTTAATTTAGACAAAAACTTGTTTTTAATAACTTTTCCAAGAAGAAAACTAAACAAAGCAGGCATTGTGCAAATTGAACTGCTATCAATAATACTATCTTTAACAGACTGATAACATATGAGGCTCTGAAGAAGCTAAATAATGCAAAGAGCCAAAATAAAACCTCTCAACTTTGCCAAAAAAATTCAAGTATAAAACTTAACATTCAAAGGCAAAAACAGGATCCATTACAATAAACAATCCAGAGTTACTGAATGAAAACTTCCTGTTAGCATAGCGGCTAGCTGGTTACTGCTAGTTCTGATCGGCTGTTTCTGACTGAGAGGAGTAACAGGGAGGAGATCGATTATTTTTTAAAGATTATCTGTCTCATGTTAGGACAGAGAAAGTTTTAAGACGTATGTAAAATTTATGTTTTTAGTTAGATGCTGCAGCTTTAAACAGGTTCGGTGTGAGAGTCACTACCAGGTGGAGCAGAAGCGGCTCCGTGTCAAATATCACTAAATATTAAATATTACTACCTGTAGCGGAGCAGCGGTTCAACAGCAGGACCAGCGTCTTACATCGCAGCTCCAAGACTTAAATCATTTTCCAGGATATTAGTTTAGCTTTCTGACCGTCATGCTAATCCGGTGAGTGTTTGTAGCTGCGCTGCTTTACCTGCTGTCTGATCCTCCATGTCTTTTTACTGCACTGAGCCTCGATGTAGCCAAACTCCGTCATTGTTTTTATGTCTATTAGCTTCGTTGTGTTGATGCATTTTGACCTGCTTCTATTTTCCGCTGCAACACGCAAACGTCCTCATTCACTCAGTGCGTTATACAGTAGTTACACATCGCTTAGCATTTGTTCCTGCGCGTTTTGCAGAGTGAAGGAAAGACGAGACCAGCTGGACAGACAGGCTGAGAAATGAGATGCAGGTGATGATCGGTATCGGTAACAGAGCCAATGATCGCCGATCCCGATCATCACCAATTTCACGGAAATCGGCCGATTATGATCGGTGACCGATCGATCGGCACACCTCTAGTCTTTAATGCACTCTTAAAATAAAATTAAACCTGTAATATCAGGTCTCACTTCCCTTTTGCAGTTTTTGTTTCATCAAGGTGTTGATTAAATAAATATTGGTTTATTCTCTGCTTCGTTTCTCCCATCAGAGCTCTCTATGGCCTATGACCTTTGGTTTGGCGTGCTGCGCTGTGGAGATGATGCACATGGCGGCCCCTCGTTACGACATGGACCGCTTCGGAGTCGTGTTCAGAGCGAGTCCTCGACAGGCTGATGTCATGATTGTTGCGGGAACTCTGACCAATAAGATGGCTCCAGCTCTGCGGAAGGTGAGAGGATGGAAAATCTCATAAATAAATGTTGAATTTTATGTTGTTTTCACTCCTGATAGTCCAGGAGACATTCGGGACCAAAATTGCAACATTTGTTACATTTTCAGCTGGTGCAGTTTGCTTTCACACTGCACTGTATCAAATGATCCAAATGCTTGGAAAAACCTCCCCACCCGTTTGGGCGCTGCAGCAAGAATCACTGAGAAAAAGACTCTCGCCTTTGTTTTGGTTGTATTTACCCAGAATGCCCTGCATTATAGCCCACTTCCTGCTTTTGGGACAGACTCTGGTCCTCTTCATATACTCAGACTTCACTTCAGCTGAACCGAGGCAGAGGTTTTTAGGCCGACCAGAGTTCACATTTTTAGTCCCCAAACAAAGCAGACTTTCTATCCAAACTAAATGGATCATAAATCCATTTAAAGGAGACCTGTTATGCAAAATTAACTTTTTGTATGTTTCTTTTTACTTCCATTTTTTTTCTCAACTGCTTCTGAAGTAATGCGAAGCATTTAAGAAAACACCCTGCTTTTTTTTGGTGTCTTGAAAACAAGCAGTTTCAAAAACTTACCACGTTCAACGACCAATCCACTGTTACCTAGCAACCCAGCAAAGGCCAGCCCTGTTACCTAGCAACCCAAACTGAGGCCTGCACTTTTGGTGATATGGTTTTACCGTTGGGTGCTGGAAAAGAAGGAGGTTTTGTTGTTGACTTACTACAGGCAATGACAGGAACAGATTTTTCAAAGAGTTTGGATCATTTGGCACTTTGCAGTGTAAAGCAAACCACACCAGCTGAAAATGAAACAAATGTTGCAATTTTGGTCACCAGCTGAGCAAAGTCTCCTGGACTATCAGGAGCGAAAATAGCCTAAAATTAGACTTTCCAACTTGTTGGTTGTTCTGCTTCTCAAAGATGTACAGTTGTATAGTTGTCCATCTGTTTGCAGCCATTTTCACGTGTGAGTGTAAATGTTGAGTTGAGGGACGTGGCTAGCAGCTAATTGGATTTAAAGTGACAAGAGACCCTAAAACAGATCGTTTTGAAAGGAGCTCAATATACCGACCAGACTAAAATCTAATTATGAGTTTGTGCAGAAAAATGTCATGAACATGTTTTGTTTATCCCATAAAACAGATCTCAAGGAAGCAGAATAGGCCACCTTTTTAAGAATTGGCCAAACATTGACAGATCGATGCATGAAATGCAGATCAATAATAATCCTCTGAGATTATGCCACCTCTTCTTTTAGAGGTCTAATAAAAAAGTGTTGTTTTGTTTTCAGCCTGTAAACACAGACAGACCGAATCAGAGCGATGGGAACAGTATAGCTGCGTTAAAGCTGCCTGGATTAGGAGCAGCCTGGCATGGAGCTTCACTCCAGCTGAATATACAGATTAGTTCTGACTCAGACTTGTGTAACTACAGCTAAAAGACTCTTTCCACCCAACAGGTGTACGACCAGATGCCTGAGCCCAGATACGTCATTTCCATGGGAAGGTGAGTTATTCCTTCACGTTGTTGAATCAGAAGAGTCGCAGTCGAGATATTTTGATCCACTCTTAAGGGTTGACGACGTGGGCTTCGACTTTTATCACAATGTTTTGTGGTACTATAGTGACAATGACAAAATTTATGATTAAAAAATTTTATTTATTACTTCTTTTTTAGGTAGGTGTATGGCTAAATCCTTCTCTTGAAAATCATTTCCCTTCTTCACTACGCCTCTCACTTAAAGAAGTGTGATTTATATCACTAACCTGCACACAGTAACTACATTTAATCATAGCTTTTAATTTACTGACAGTGGTGAAAATAGTAAAAAAAAATATTCCCTATAATGCTGTCAGTTTGCTTTGGTTTTTAACATTATTAATTGGAATGTAAAGGTTTTTAAAGTGTAATTTGGTTAGAAAAATAATAATAATAAAACAGATTTCATAGGGTCTTACATACTTTAACTCTGAATTGTATTTAGGCCCAGATTGTGTGAATTGTTTTTAAAACATATTGATTCATTTCAGGACGTCATGGCTCAAAGTAGTATGAGAAAAATCACAGCTTAAAAAGCTACTAGGACCCAAAATGCTCAATTTATTACCTATTAAAGTAAAGTAATAGGCAATAAATTGTTTTCTTTAAAAATATTGAAGATGTTGGATTCAGAAACCTGCATGCAGTCTGCAAACTAAATGTGAATTATACTGTAGTTACTATAGTTACAAGTATTTATCACATGGTGGCAGTATTGGCCTTCATATCAGGATTAAAGCTGAAGTTAAACTTCAAACCCATCTGTCTGATTCGCTCTTGGGTTTTTGCATATCTTTTGTCTCTAGACAGACTAAAAATATTTAAAGTTTTTCTGATTTCGTTCCTGTAGTTGTGCTAACGGAGGAGGTTACTACCACTACTCCTACGCTGTGGTCCGAGGCTGTGACCGGATCGTACCAGTGGACATTTATGTTCCAGGTATGTTTGAAATTTATGTTCAGTGACATTAAAAAGTGATTTTTGCATAGTTTAAATCTAATTACATAAACCATGTTTATGTAATTACATAAACCAAGTTTATGTAATTCTGGTTTATGTGAGTCATAATAAACAAAAACATACATGTACTGCTCTGTGCAGTGAGTTTCACTTTTTGAGCTGAATAAAGTTTTATTTAAATTCCAATTTATTGATATGCATAATTTAATTCTTAAAAACTAAATTCTTGAATCTTCTCGTTAACTACGCAGCTAACAGTTATTTTAGTCATCTATTATTCTATCGATTATTCTGATCAATAATCAAGCAATTTGGAGAAAAAATTAACAAACTGCAATTTTTTTCATTTAACATCTTAAACCTTTTTAGATAATATTAAGAATACAAGTTAAAATAAGAAACTAAACATTTTACTGCCTAAAATGCAATAATATAGCGTTCCTTCAGTGTACGTTTGATCATTCTTAGCATCTCCAGCTAAAAAAAATACTTAATAAATAAATACTTATATTCAGAAAGCTGTATCTAAGTACTTATTCAAAATCCACCCAGCAATTTTTGGTTATAAGTTCATGTTTTTTGGAGTTTGTAAAATGAGCCGTTTCTTACGAATGGACCTACCAACCCCAGCGAAACCCAGGCCGTTACTTATGCCCCTTTTCCACCGACCCGGCTCCGCACGGCTCGGCTCGGCTCTGTAAAAAATGTATTCCGTTTCCACCGGCCATGTTTGGTGTGCAGAGAGGAACGCCTCCTTGCGTTCAGGGGGAGCGAAGGGGGCGCTGCAAGCCACGCCTCTAGACTTTTGCGTCCTTGGAAAATAACGAAAGGAGAGAGCTATGGACAACGTTGGGTCCGTGTTGTTGCTATTTTTTAAACTTATTGGGATCTTCCTGAAGTTTCAGGAAGAAAGGCGCAGTGGAAGAAATGCTCAGGATGCTGCGATTGTTGCACGCAGAAGAACAGCTGTTATCCGCCGGAGATTTCATGCTTTACAGCGTCTTCAGCACGCCCTCGGCCAATCAGTGAACAGCAGCGAAGCTTACGTCACCAGTGCTGGCCGGGCTGGCTCTGCTGGCCCTGCTCTGAAGCAGGACCTAAAATAGCAGCGCCAGCCCGGTTAAAAAGGCCGGTGGAAACGCAAGCAAAGCGAGCGGAGCCGGGCCGGCCGGGTCGGTGGAAAAGGGGCATTAGCAACCCCATCAGAGCTCCACCCGTCACCTAGCAACCCAGGCTGAGCTCCAGAACTGTTTGATCAGCTGGTTTTACCGCTGTATTCGCTGTACAATGGCTGCTGGAAAAGACAAGTGTTTTGTTGTTGACTTCCCATCCAGAAACTACTAGCTGCATTCTTCTTGGTTGTGAAGGAGGCTCTACTTCTGCTTTTCAAAGATGTACAGTTGTATAATAATCCATATGTTTGCAGCCATTTTTACGTATGAGTGTAAATGCAGATATCTTAATGTGTTGGAGGTGTTACCACCAGACAAAAATCTCATTATCTAACAATGATTTTGTGCAAAAAATGTAATGAATATATTTTGTATCGCTCATAACCTGTTCCAGGAACCATAATGGGTCCAGGAACCATCACTCCTCACTTTCAGTGGCTTCTTTTCGTTCCCAGGTTGTCCTCCCACAGCAGAAGCTCTCCTGTACGGCTGTTTACAGCTGCAAAAGAAAATCAAACGAGAGAAGAAGATGAGTATCTGGTTCAGGAAGTGAGTGTGTAGTATATCTGTGTAAATCTGTGTGTAAATGTGTTTCTGGTTTCATTTGGGCCATTGCTCCTCTTCCACGTAGAGCAGCAGAAACTTCAGTACATGAAATATTGTAATTTATGCAAAGCTGCTTTTCATGAGACTCACCAGCTTCTGCTCTGTTTAGGTTTCTGGGTCTTTAAATCAGCGTTACTGTTTTAAAACAGTTTAAAAGCAAATCAGTTTAAGTAACATTTATGACTCTACACACGGTTGTAAACAAAACAATTGATGCACCACAATATAATAAATGTTATTTCCAATAAATTTTGGTTCATAAAAATCAAGGATTGTCGCTTTTTGTCATTTTTGCAACTGCTAATTTTTGGTTGACACAAAATAATGAAGAATTGTTAGTTTTATTAAGTAATAAAAAACAAACAATTTTTTTGCAGATATCTTAATGTGTTAATTAAATACATAATACATAGATTGCTATATATATGGAAAATATTCAAAGTTGTGTTAAACTGCATAAATTTGATGGTTTTTGCTAGAATTTTGACCAATTCCTCCTGACAGAAAACTGACCTAAAACAGGAATTTTAAGTCACAGTGAAAAATAAATGTATTTTTGTACTTTGACTCATCTGGTTTTATACTTTGTTTTAATTCATCACTGACACAATTGTTGAATTTTCTGTGTCCACATCATTTTAATGCCTTAAAATGTTAGAAAAAGGTAAGTTAGCTTTAAATATGTTAAATCATGTCTTAAGTTTGGTCTTGGTAGATCTGTTTATAATCTAATATATTGAATGTATTTTTCTCTCATGGGACTTTTATGTCAGGCCAAGGTTTGAGTCGCACACAAACATCTTCATTGCATTCTGTGACTTACTGCTAATATACTATGCTAGCTAAATAGCTGGCATTTCTGAAGCTATCATGGGTAAGTGCAAATTTACCCAGTTAAATTCCATTCATAATGGTCTTTAAAGTTCTTAGAAAGTCTTATGTGATTTGAATCTGTAAAACATGCAGAAACCCTGGTTATTATTTTTTAGAGTCTTGCACTTTTTAACTTCCATAAAAGAAAAGTTAACGATGAAAATAATGTTCTAGAATCTTCAGCCACAGCTGCTTCACTGCCTGATTAATCATTGTAAAGGTAGAAGATTTATTTATGCAACACACATTTAAACCTACAAATATTCACTTACATTTGTTGTTGGGAGAGTTTATGAGTCATGCATTACTTTGTGCTATTGCTCCTGGCTGCTCTTGTTCTTTAGCTGTGAACATATCAGACATTATACTCTTCATGGTTTTAACAGAACCGCATTTGGTTACTGAATGCCATTTCAATGCATCATCACTGAATCAGCCACGAGTTTACATTGATACACTTTCAAACACGAACATTTGTTATATCTAACAAAGCAAGGTTGCTCATATGCAGACATTTTCTTTATTTTTGAAATGATCTGCCCGATGTTAGATAAAAAGAATGATTGATAAAACCAGCTCCACTTCCTACGCCATTTGCTTCGCACTAAGCTCTCAACTGTTGAGAAGCGATTGCTTGGACTCCGCTGAAGTTTTTAATTTTACCCAATCGCTAACGTTTGCTCTTGGCGTATGTAATGCGTCATTTCGACGCCAAGACGCTTATCGGAAATTGCCTGCGCTGTAATCAACCGTTCCTCCACTGCTAATAGTGCCGATCCGAATAAGGCGGCTCTTAATGTTAATTCAATATTTGGACTCAAACTGAACGGCTTCGTTCACCTTCTGACTAAAAACTACTGGTAGACTATTTACGTCGCTGATTGGCCCGATTAAAAAAATAAAAAAAATCTACCAGAGGGAATCGAAGTGAATGAGAGAAAGACCAAACTGAACATGAAGCTAATGACCAGGCTAACACTGTACTCTTTCAATAATACTTCATTTTTACTGTGAAAATAGAAGAATAAGATGTGGAACTTCAGTTCGAGATTGTTTTCTCTGGTCAATCGCAGACATTTTCTCTACAGTTCCCTCCCCAGCCCTGTTATATATCACTGTAAATGAACACGTAGGTTCTGGTCGGTGAAGTCCTGATTCAGATCTGTGAGCCGCCGGCAGCTGTGGTTTCCCACCAGAGAGCAGTCTATTGTTGCATCATCCATCCGTCTAATGATTAATGGCTCCTCACCAGGTGGCTACTTGTTCCTACGTGTTCACTCTTTAATCTCACCTTACACTTATCTACAACCATAAATTCATACATCCGTCCTATACTCAGCTGTTACAGTTTAAGAGATTATATTTAAATACAAAACTATTCATACACGTCCGTTTCTTTTTCATGCTGCAGCCAGATGTTTTGTTAGGATTTTACGTGGCAGGCCACTGGCATTTTTTTAATCCCATTTCTCCATTAATAATCGTTAGAATAATCGACTACTGAAACAATTTTTAGCTGCAGCTCTAAACCTATAAAAACAAGAATAAAGTTGGTAAAAACCATTATGAGGTCAGAAGAATCTCTTCACTGTAAACCTACATTTTCTGCAGTCTTGATGGGCATTTAGTTATTTTTTGTTTTAGCCTTTTACATCACCACTCATCTTTACGTAGATCTTTCTACATCATATTTCCTAATCTATCTCGCTTTTATCTTCAGAAATATTCACAGACAGGTGTGCAGATTTATAGATAGTACCTCATTAAGATTTTTATTTCAGAAACTTCCTGTTCAAACTCTGTTTGCTTTTAAAACCATATTTGCAATCGCCGCCCTGAGAAGGTTTATACTGAGCCAGCATTGTTGTTTTCAGGTTTATAAATAACAAACACAACACAACATAAATAACACGAGTACTGCAGAAGGGGGGACATCTTGCACTATAACTGCAACAAAGCATGTTTTTGTCCTGTTCCATCAGTAATCATTTCACAGCGTAGACTTGGGTGCATCCGTGACAGGAGGCGGCTGGGTGATGTAAGACCTGGAAACAGGTGAGTTTGATGCTGGAGGCATTTCTAGTAGAAGGGAAATTAAAACAAGTTCAAGAATTTTGTGACAAGAAGAAAATCTAATAACATCAGCTACGATACAGATAGGGCTGAAATGATTAATCGTGATTAATCGATTATTGAAGTGAACGTTAGCTAATTTAGTAATCGATTAATCATTAAGTAGAATCGTTAATTAATCCAAAACTATATAAAAACATATATTTTGCATTTAAGAAAATATTTGTAATATCTATACAGAACTCTTCAAGTGACACAAATAACTTCACCATGTTCAAATTCTATTAAAAAAATTAAGCACCTTTCCTAATCGTTAATCTTTTACTCAAAAAAAAAAAAACAGATCAGCCCTACACTGTATTGATATTAAATAGAAATGGCTGAGCCTAGATGTAGTTTTTCAAATGCATCCTTTGCTACAAATGATCAAACACTAAAAAATTGCTGTTTTTGAATTTAAGGCATTAAAATACTTATTTTTAACATTTAAAATAGAAATTGAATCGTTTATTCGCATCTTTTACTTTATTTCTAATATTGTTTAAAAAGTATAGAATCTACAAAATATAGCATTTTCAAAATCCAGCTGATAGATTAACTAAAATAATCGATAACTGCAGCCCTGCACTATACGTTCAGCACATCCACCCTTTATTCCCCTTTATGCATTTTTGATTTTATAAAAGTGGTCAAATGAAAAATGTATTTTTTATCTGACTGATCGATTAATCGTCAAAAATAACCAATAGAATAATCGATTACTAAAGTAATCATTAGTTGGAGCCCTAAATGAATACAAAAATCATTACATGCAGTCATGATGGAGTTTGTTTTATTAAAACGTTGTACAGTGAAATACGTGATTAGCAGGAGATAAAAGGCACATCTGAATATAAAAAGGCAGCAGCGGCAGCGGCGTCCTCGTCCTTTATTCCTTCACAATAGTGGGAGTGATCATCTTCTTGAAGGAGTAGTATTTGCATTCAGTGGGTGGTTCAATGTCCATGGTGGTGGTGCTAATCTTCTCCTTCTTGAAGCCGGCCTGGAGCAGATGGGGCACCTGGGTTTCCTGAAAATCATTAACAGAGACAGAGAGAGGCGGTCGGCATGCGGTCCTATCCGGTTTATCAGCGGCAACCTTGACATGAAAGCAGCAGGTAACTCAGGTGGATGCAGTGATGTTTTCACCATCAGTGTGTGTCTCTTGTGATAATAGTTGTTGCATTGGAAGCATCAGCATATCCAAAGGAATGCAGATGCAAATTAGCTTCTGCTATAATCTGGTACAGAAACTCAAATGGTGACATTTATGTTTGAGCTGTGCATTGTCCCTTTTAGAACAAAGATTATCATTATCACTAATAATAATTATGATCTGCATGTTTTACAAACAGATCTGAATCTACGGCTTTCCAAAGCTACATCCCTACAACCCTTTTAGATGCATCTCTGCTCCAACATAAGCCGAGTCAAATTATCACATCACCTCTTCAGCGTCAAGTTTAAGACGGAAACAATTAATAAGAATCGAGTGTAGAAATAATCGTTAATCTAGAAATCAATTAAACGTTAACCGGAGCACACAGATTTAAAAAAATCCATTTGTAAAAGAACAGTCCAGTAATTAAACCAAAACTTTACAAATACATGTATTTTGTACAAAGATATTAAAACCTTTCTTTGTATGTAAAAATGTTTAACCCAGAACTTTACAAGTGACATTGTTTTAATGTTTCAAATTCTGTAAAAAAGAAAAATAAAACTCATATTAAGCACATTTTATAAATCAATTATTAATCGGTCAATCCAACCCCCCAATCCCCAAAAAACAGATTAGTCCCACACTGGATTGATAAAAGAAAAAGGCTGGACTTTTCAAATGTTGATGTTAAAAGTAGTTTTTAAACAAATGATCAAGCATACACTAAAGAAAAACTGTTTTATTGTATTTTATGCAGTAAGATCTTTATTTTCTTATTTAAATGGAAATGATTTATTGATTTGTATTTTTTATGCATTTCTAATATTATATAAAAAAGGCGTAAGCGGTTAAATTAAAAATCTGCAGAATGTGCCAAATGTTTTCAATTAATTGTCAAAATAATCAATTTCTAAAATACTCATTAGTGGCAGCTCTAATCATCTAAAAGCTGCAGAACCGTAGCTCTGGAGTTGGAGGGTCCTGCTAAAGTATGTAGTGAATTTATACGACCAAATTGTCTCACAAAAACTGTTTTTATGTTTCGGTTGCATAGCTGCATCATGGGAAGTGGTTCAGGGGAATTGTTGTAGAGAAGCAGATGATAAATCAGAAAATCGGAGGATTTGATTTTGATGAGATCATCAAGGCGACAAACCTGGAACATTTTCTCAATGTTGTCGTATTTTTCCTTGAGCAGTTCGCCCCAGGAGGTCAGGTTGCAGTAGGTGAGGACGCCTCCGGGTTTGAGCATCCTGTGAGCGTGACCCTGCAGGTAACGAAACCACACCGTTAATTTTCCCTTCATAAAAAATAATAATAATAACAATAAGATGGTCTGGGGTCTCATTGGGCTCCGACTACAGAAACAATTAATCCTCCAGCTCAATAATAATATGATAAACCCAGAAGCTGTTTGTAAATGTATTTGACTAAACTGAAATCATATAAAACTCTGAAAAGACCTTAAGGGGACACATTATGCAAAAGTCACATTTGGCATGTTTTTATACGTTAATTTGGGTCTCGACTGCTTCTATAAACAGTTCAAAACTAGTTTTTTGGCAATAAGTTAATATTTTTTGGTGTCAGAAAAACAAGCCATTTCAAAAATATTCCAATTGTTGAGTCACAATTAACAGGGGCTGTGCTGTAACCTAGCAACCCCAGCACATCACCTGTGGCTGCTGGACAAGACATGGTTAGCTGTTGATTTCCTACCCAGAAACCACTTGCTGCATTCTTGATGGTTGTGCAGGAGGCTCTACTAATGCTTTTCAAAGGAGCTCAACATAGGCCGAACTGTGCAGACTTGAAGTCTCATAAACTAAGAATGATTTTGTGCAAAAAAAAAAAAAAAAACTAAAAATGTAAAACAAACCTCTGCTGCTGTATTTAAAAACAAGATAATTATTGGAGTTCTTATTTTTGCCATTAGCTTTAAATAGAACCAACAAAGTGGCTGAAGAGCTTCAGCTGCAGATTCAGCTTAGAAATTTAGCTTCTTTCAGTCACTTACCTTAATGAAATCAAACTGGTGAGTGTGCCACGTTTCCTCTGAGAGAGGATATGTGTCATAGAGAATACCTGAAAGAGAAGGCAGAGGTGGCAGCATGCATCATGCAGTCGAATTTATTTATTTATTCTTTTTATTATTTCTTCTCTAAAGGCATGCTTTCCTTTTAGTTCATGATGTCACAGGTCACAGATAAGAACATTCAGTTAGCCCAGCACTCCTCCAGCGTTCCTATTCCCAGTAATTTATATATTTATGACAAATCGCGTCAGGAAATGTCTCACCATCAAAGTGATTGTCTGGCAGAGTTGGAACAACGTTTTCCCAGAGACCCTTCAGAGGGACGACCTGCAGGAGGAAAAACGAGGCTCACTAGCACCTTATTTTACCAACTTTTCATTTTCAGTTGTCACTGCACTGACTGAGTCTAATGACCTTGTGAGGCTGAGACTTGGCCCAGTTTTCCAAACGGGCAAATACTCCATCGTTGCACTCGATGATCCAGTGCTCCTCGATGGGGAAGGACTCCACCTTCGTGGCAGCGATGGCCATGCCGAACCCGATCTCCAGAACCCGACCGCCTGTCAGACACACAGAACCAAACTTTTCATCTGTTCCCTGCTAGTACATTTACAAAACCCATCAAATGTTCAGGGTTTACTAAAATTGTCAGTATTCTACTTAATGTGTGATTTATTACTCTCTAGGGCATTGAGAGGAAATGATTGTGCAGAAATGTCAAGGAGTAACTTATAAAACTTAATGCTTAAGTCTTTTATTTAAAGATTGAAAAATCTTTTAGTTGCTTTCACGTCATCAGAAATATTTAGATTTGCTTATATTTTTGCAACCTCCAAGAAATTTGTTCTAAGATGGCGAATTTGCTTCCAAATAAAAAAAATCTTTACAAGGTAGATATTGTACATGCATTTGCACATCAATCTAAGAACTAAACCGAATATATCATTCACACTGTGCAAATTAAACTTGAATTTTAAACTTTTTTTGCATTCTTTGAAACACCTGGATCAGTCTGGCTTTCAAAGATGAAAGTATGTGAGCAGAAATGCTCTCTGCCCCCTGCAGACTTCTTGGCCTTTTCCCAATAGTGAAGTACCAGCTGCTGCAATACTCACCAACACAGCGCACCATGCTTCTCACACTAACATATGTTTCACTATTACAGTCAAAGCAACTGTAAACTGAACATTTCTTTTGGTTAATAGAAAATAAGTTTACAGATTTATATATAAATTATTATCTTTTTATATATTCAAAAAAGGGTTATATTTTTGCAACTATTTAAATCTATTTTTGTAGTGTGTAGTCCTCAGTATTACACATTAGAGCTCTAACAAAAATTTAACACATCTATATTTTCAGCTGAGCTAGCAACACTTTTCTGTCAGACATTTTAACGCCTTTTAAGTGTACATAAGAAAAAAAAGTGCGACTTTAAACCACATTCCTTTAGCATATTCTGTGTCGCTGTCTCTTTAAACGACAAAGTTCATGCAGTGTGAGTTCAACATCGGACAAGCCGCGCTGGCAGAACGCGATGCCCGATAATACACCCTCCTTCCCCGGCCGCTGTTACCTTTAGAAGCTGCAACGGTCGCTAGCGAGTGCATGTACGGGGTTTCCCAGCGTTCCATGACCGGCTTGCCCATGATCTCTAGGTGCGTATCGGCCTCATTGTACCCGGCGTTAGCGTCGTGCCAGGAGGGCTTGCAGTCCTCTCCCTTAGCGAATATGGGCTGAGGAGCGGAGGTCATTTTGGTTTGCTGTCGTTGCGGTTGGCGGGCTCTACTGGAGGGTTTCTCTGACACAGAAGAGGGTGAAAGTGGAGGAGGCGGTGGTTTATATCGAGCTCACAACTGCTGACACCGCAATCGTGTGACTGGGGGGTCAAAAAGCGCAAATACACGTTCCAAGATTTAAGAGAGCCCAAGATCCTCTGAAGATAAGATGACTCACTCAGTGGGAAATAACGGATTATTGTTATTGTTATATGTACCAGTTTGGTGGCTTTTGTGGCTTTTTTTGTTGTTGTTTTTTTTCTCTGTTTTCAATAACAACACAAAATAATTAATTTTGATGTTTTAACTTGTTCAGCAACATTTAATGAATCAAACGACTGAGTCAGATTTACATAAAAAAGGGGGATCTTTAGATAATTGTTGATCCTAAACGTAAAGGTATCACAGGTTTACTTTTTTCTTGAGAAAAAAGCAGACAGTGTTCCGATTGTTGAATCTTTCTAGCATAGATTATGAAGTCATTTAAAAATAATAATAATGTTGCTAACCTCCCATTTTAAGACAAAAAACAAACTCCTGTAAAAAAAAATTACAAATTGTGTCCATTTGCATCAGATGCCTGTACCGGAGGGCCACATTTGTATCATTCCTGAAATTACATTGTGTTTGGGGCCAGAAATATAAATAATAAAACAGTGTCTTCAGTCTGTCTTGTTGTAACCTTTCCTTCCTACAGTTAAAACCATCTACAATAACTCTTTTATTAAGAGTTGCAACAATATTTAATTTCTCTTTATCAACAACGTATTTTTTCACCATTTGGACACCACTGGCCAAACCCTACATGGATTGATCTTCTCAAGGATCTCTCATGTGAAAAATATAAAAACTGCATAAATATTCATATTTTTAGCAGTAGGCAAACAGTCGCTACAAATGGAAATGTATTCATTTAGGTCAGGTGAGCTGGAACAGAGATGCATCTAAGATGTGGGTCCTGATGACCAAAGTTAAGAGTTACTGATCTATCACATAAAACACCAATTAACATACTGGGGTGTGGTTTTCACATAAGAAAAGGTTCAATGATTTGAACATGAAATAAATCAATTGACTCTTCTTTTGGCAGCTTTTACTGAAACAGCTGCTTCTGGAAAACATATTAAAAGTTGCTGCTTTCAGCTTCTACTGTTAAGAGTATCAATCTGACTTAATCTTTGGAATTTGAACTTTTGGTCTCACAAAGTACTTATATCAATACCTTTGAATCAGCTGCTGTCCTGGTAGACGTGTCTGAGCTGTTCCGTTGAAAAGAGTTAAATCTCCATGGAGGACAATTAAATCTACCCTTAAAAAATAGATACAAGAAACAAGAAGGTCCCAGGTTTGAATCACTTTTCTGAGTGAAGTTTGCAATAGTTCTCTCTGGGTACTCTGGCTTCCATCCACAGCCAAAAATATGCAAAAAAAAGGCTAAATGGTAGTGCTAATTTCCTCTGAAGAGTGTGTGCATGGATGTGTGTTTTTTTTTTACATTGCGTACTTATGGATGTGTGACATGTTCAGGGTCACTTTAGCTTTTGATTAATCTTACACTTTATTCATCAGATGAATTTAATTGGTGCATTCTGCAGATTTTTTATTTTAACCTGTAGGATTAGATCTGCCCACAGTGGATCATTTCAAATTGCTTCTTAAAACTTATTTTTATTCATTGGCATTTAAATAAGGCCTGATGCTGTAACTTTTCTGTTGTGATGTCTTTTATTTATTTATTTAGTGTATTATCATTTTTCTTTTTCTTTTATCATCAACTTATTGTACTGTGTTATGATTTTTGTATAATGCTGGTGCAGTTTCAAACCTGTTTTTAAAGGTGCAATATAAATCAAGTTGACATGACATGACATATTAGAAATGCTTTAAAAATCAAATAAATTCAATTCTTATTTCAAATAAGAAAATAAACATTTTATTGTTTGAAATACAATTTCAAAGTATTCCTTATAGTGTACATAAAAGTTGCTTCTGCAGCTAAAAAGATACTTTTAACATCAACATGTGAAAAGCTCAGCTGATTTCTGCTTGACTTGGCATCAGTACAGTGTAGAGATGATCTGCTGAGTATTTTTTTTTATTAGCTGATTAATAATTTGTGCTTCATAGGAAATTTCTTTTAACATAATTTGAACCAGATGATGCTAAAACTATGCCACACGTAGTGGTATACGTTTGGCTTTTTTATTGCTCTCATTGTGTTGTTATTTCAGAAAATTACATTTTCTTGAGTCTGTATACTCCACTATACTCAATTACTAAATTAATTGATGATTATGTGATCAAAATTAATCTAATTAATCATTGCAGTCCTATAAAATGGCATTTTTCTAGTCATCTAGTCATACTAACCACTCATATATATATATATATATATATATATATATATATACTGTATATATATATGTATATATATATATATATATATATATATATATATATATATATATATATATATACATATATATATACATGGATGACATCAAGCTGTATGCTAAGAGTGAGCGAGACATCGACTCACTAATCCACACCACCAGGATATACAGCACTGACATTGGGATGTCATTCGGACTAGAAAAGTGTGGTTGGATGGTTACAAAGAGAGGGAAGGTCGTCCGCACAGAAGGGGTCTCACTCCCAGAAGGAACAATAGCAGACATAGAGCACAGTTACAAGTACCTGGGAATACCACAAGCAAATGGAAACCTCGATGAGGTCACAAGGAAAGGAGCCACAGCCAAATACCTCCAACGAATAAGGCAAGTCCTGAGAAGCCAGCTCAATGGCAAGAACAAGATCCGTGCAATAAACAGCTATGCATTACCAGTAATCAGATACCCTGCCAGAATAATTAGCTGGCCAATGGAAGAGATAAAGGCCACAGATGTTAAGACTCGGAAGTTACTAACCATGCATGGAGGGTTCCACCCCAAATCCAGCACCCTGAGACTGTACACAAACCGTAAGGAAGGAGGCAGAGGACTAGTGAGTGTGAGAGCCACTGTCCAGGATGAAACATCCAAGATCCATAAATACATCAAGGACAAAGCCTAAACGGATGATATGCTCAGCGAATGTCTCAGGCAATGGGGAACAGAGGATGAGGGGCTAGAGGTTCCATCATGGGAGAACAAGCCTCTACATGGGATGTACCACCGACAAATAACTGAAGTGGCTGATATCAGGAAATCCTACCAATGGCTGGACAAAGCTGGACTCAAGGACAGCACAGAGGCTCTCATCCTGGCTGCACAGGAACAGGCCCTAAACACCAGAGCAATAGAGGCTCAGATCTACCACACCAGACAAGACCCAAGGTGTAGGTTGTGCAAAGAGGCCCCTGAGACAGTCCAGCACATAACAGCAGGGTGCAAGATGCTGGCAGGGAAAGCGTACATGGAACGACATAACCAGGTGGCGGGCATAGTGTACAGGAACATCTGTGCAGAATATGGACTGGAAGCCCGAGATCGAAGTGGGAAACACCCCCAAAGGTGGTGGAGAATGACCGAGCTAAGATCCTGTGGGACTTCCAGATCCAGACAGACAAGATGGTAATGAAGAACCAACCGGACATTGTGGTGGTGGATAAAGAACAGAGGAAAGCCGTTGTGGTGGATGTAGCTATACCAAGTGACTACAACATCAGGAAAAAGGAGCATGAGAAACTGGAGAAATACCAGGGCCTCAGGGAGGAACTGGAAAAGAACTGGAAGGTGAAGACCACAGTGGTGCCTGTGGTCATCGGGGCCCTCGGGGCAGAAACCCCCAAACTGGAGCAGTGGCCAAAACAGATCCCAGGAACAACATCAGACATCTCAGTCCAGAAATGTGCAGTACTAGGCACAGCCAAGATACTGCGCAGAACCCTCAAGCTCCCAGGCCTCTGGTAGAGGACCGAGCTCAGAGGATGAAAAAAGAGAGACCACCCGCAGAGGGTGAGAAGGGAATTTTTTTTTTATATATATACTAAAATTTTTATAGATATTAAGTAAAATGAACATTGTTCTGTTATTCTATGAACTACTGACAACATGTCTCTGAAATTCCAAGCAAAATTTTAATATTTAATTGCAGAAAATGAGAAAGGGTCAAAATAAAAAAACGATACAGTGCTTTCAGACCTCAATGCAAAGAAAAGAAGTTCATATTCATTTAGAAACTACAATACTAATGTTTTAACTCAGGAAGAGCTCAGAAATGAATATTTGGTGGAATAACAGGAGGTTTTCAATGGGGTTCAGTGCAGTGAACTCAATATTTTAAACAGAGCTGTGTATATTATAAAAACTATGTATATTATCCCTCCACCTTTATTGATATCCACTACTCTGCTTTGTTCTATCGTATAAATTTTCACTGAAATACATTGAAGTTTGTGGTTGTAGTGTGACAAAGATGAGAATGTATTTTACACGTCAAGAGGTGTGAATATTGTAACTAACCAGAAGAGTAGTGGTTTATTGTTTCCCGTGTCAGAATGCATTAGTTAATGCATGCAAGTGAGATTCAGTGCAGCAAAGTGTCATTGAAGGGAGTGGATATCAAGAGGCCCGTAAGAGGGTTGGTGGATGATGAGACCCTGCAGAGCAGCAAGGACCTTCGCTCAGCTTCAACTAATGGAGTAGAAAAAGAATTAGAGGGAAAGATGATCAGCGGATCTGTTCCCGAGTGTTGGTCTGTCTGCTGTGATTCACCACATAATGTTGTGATTCACATCATCTGCAGTGAACAAGATAAGTGGCTCTAAATATAGTTCTGAGAAGAGTGGGCTTGATTTTCAGATTTTCATCCATCCGTCGTTTACACACACTTATCCTGGTGGGGTCATGTGGAGGGCTGCAGCCTGTCAGCAAGAGGACGGAGACTGAAACGATTAACCAGATTAACCAGATTAATCATGATTAATCAGTTATTGAAATAATCGCCAACTAATTTAGTAATCAATTCATTCTTACCTGGAGTAAACAGACTCCAAAAAAAGTCCAATTCCTAAAAGAATAACACAGTCAAGGCAATAATTAAGTCAAAACTGTAAAATGTAAATATATATATTTTTCCAGAACATAGTTTTGAATGTTTATTTAATTGTTTTTAAAAAAATGAATTTATTTGTTTATTTGCATTTTAATATATTTTTATCAAGTTTTATTTTTGTTGTTTTATGTTTATCATATATTCTTCCCTGACATTTTACTTGTTCAGAATATTTTATTTCATTATCAGCTGGTCTGGTGGCAACAGGAAGAGGGAGCTGTTTTTCTAACCCAGCAAAGCTGCAGTTTTCTGCACATATCAGCTGGTTGAATCTGACTTTATAAATATATAAATATATAAAATATTATAATAGAAATGTCAATAATACACAATTAATCAGGAAACATTGAATTTGTGTCAGATGTTCTGATCAGAAGAGGTTGTAACAACATGATTCATTCTGCCAGCAGCCTTAAATGTCAATTCTTACACACAGGGCCGGCCCAAGACTTTTTGAGGCCCTGAGCAGATTTTCAATTGGTGCCCCAGCATCATTTCTAAGCTACTCTATGTGTGTAACGCAACTACTATCATTAGTATCATAATTTTAACTGATAAACATTAAATTTACTGTAAACAAGCTAACAAATCTGATGTATTTCCGTAAAGGTGGGAGCAGCCATCAGTAGTAAGACACTATTTGAGTAAAAACTATGAAAACAACAGAAGTAATTTTTCATGTGTAGTTTCTTTTTGTTGTTTTTTTACATAGAGCATCTATAAAAATTAAGACTGAACCCCATTGGAAACCTCATGATTATTCCACCAAATATTGATTCTTGAACTCTTCCTGAGTTAAAACATTAGTGTTGTTGTTTCTAAATTAATGTGAACTTGTTTTTTTTTTTCATGAGGTCTGAAAGCACTGCCTCTTTGTCCTTATTTTGACCATTTCTCATTTTCTGCAATTAAATACTAAATTTTTGCTCTGACCATTAGAGACATGCTTTCAGTAGTTCATAAAATAAAAGAACAATGTTCATTTTACTCAAACATAAGCCATTAAAAATAAAAATTAAGTGGTCTCTTAATTTTTTCCAGATCTGTATATTCCTAATGATGTATCCTATTAATCCTATTCATGCTCGACATGTTTTGATCATTTCCAAGTAAAATACATTTGACACATTTGAATATTTACTAATTATACCCGTTATTGATGTGCTTTATGTCCACCTCCCCTGCTGCTGATGTTTCTGTCTTTGTTAGGGAAACAGAAGTGAATCCATTTCCTCTGAGAAACATGATCAAGCTGTTTCCCTCATACATGAGGTGATTTGAAAGAAATTGGCTCCAATCCCAGCAGAGAGGCTGCTATAAATCATGACATGCTGATGTTTGTCCTCAATTTGTCCTTTATGAATGATATGGAGCAGATAAAGAGAAACAAGAGCATCTTCCAGGGACACGCTTTGCTGAGTGAGAAAGTGGTTCTCGTTCTGACTTTTATAATTCCCACCGGCGGACTGGGAAAGCTTTGGGAATAACAGCAGCACAGAGACACTCCTGTACTTCTATTTCTGTTGTTAATTAGATACAAGATACATAATTGGTTGAAAGGACACAGTTATAAAGGGAAAAGGGGAACAAATGTGATGTGTGATAAACATTATGATCCATGCAGCATTGTATTGAAAAAAATATTTTCAGATAATATTTTATCTTCCAAATATCTTTGTGTGTGCGTTTGATTCATGAAAAAAAAAAGTGGAGAAACGTTTCTTAAATCTGAAGCTATTGATAAGCTGATTGGAGTTGTGGGTTATTGATTTCATTTAAAATATCTAGGAAGTTAAAAAAATGTAAGAATTATATTTTTTTATCATTATTTGATGTGTTTTAAACCACATGTGTCAAACTCGAGGCCTGTGGGACAAATCTGGCTTGCCATAGCTCCTTATGTGGCCCTTAGATTCTAGACTAAACACTAAATGTGCTTGAATATTATATCAATCAAATCAATGCAGTTTGTATCTGTTTATTGCCAAATTATATAAATCGTCTTGTTATTACTCGCTGTATAGATCATGGACTATAATCTGACATCAATTAGACTCCCAATTATGTATTAGCACAATAAAGAGCGTGGATTTGTTGATTTTACATCAATTTTCACAATGATACTCAAGAAATCGGAGGGTCTGACTGGTATAATTTGGCAGTAAACAGATAAAAACTGCATTGATTTGATTGATAACCTAATATTTAAGCATATTCAGTGTTTCGTCTAGAACGGTTCTTAACCTTTTGTGAGGTACAGAACCCACCAGTTTCATATGCGCATTCACTGAATCCTTCTTATTCCAACACCGCTACAGCCTCAGAAATGACACGCAAAATACTTTGCGGTATTCTGATTTAGTAATGTAATTATATCAGTTGTGTTACCACCCCCACGCCACTAGAGGCAGTAGCAATCCCGAAAAGACGGGACTAAGGAGCATATTTAGACTATAGAATTTGATAAAAACTGTGAGCTTTGCTGAAGTAAATAAAGTCACAAGTTCAAATCCATGCTGAGAGTGGAGCTCCTCCAATCAGGGCTCCTTCTCAGCTCTGATTGGCTAAGCAATGTAATACAGTGTAACGTGATCCTCTGCAGCAAGTGATGGCAAAGCGGGGCGTCATCACGACTTTACACAAGTGAGTCTTTACCTCGGCACCAGAGCCTCCGCCGAACCCCTGAGACCGACTCACCGAAGCCCTGGAGTTCAATCCAACCCAGGTTAAGAACCACTGCGCTAGAATCTAGAGGGCCACATAAAAAGCTATGGTGGCCCTTGAGTTTGACATACATTAAGCAATTATATTTTTGTGATTTCACTTCGTGCAACTTTATCGTTAACAGAAACACATCTAGTGTCTTCTGTCAGAGGCTTCTTGAGATGTTGCTGTAATACAGACTGCTACAGGAGATCCTTCAGCATCTATAACTCTTTGAAGAAATTTTTTTTTTTTTACAACATTCAATTCCCACTCGGATTAACACAGTATTTGAATACGAGTTTAAACTTCCCAGTTACTTTTATCCCATAAAATCCCAATGAAATCCAGTGACGTTTGCGGTGCACCGTAAACCGAGCATGACGTAATTTCCAGATTACGCAGCTCTGCCTCTGTGAGCAGCTGAGCCGCGGAGTGCTGGCGTTTGGGTGTAATGTTCCTTTAAAGGCTGTTGCCCCCCTGCAGCGTCGTCATTGCGCAGAACAGTTTGAACCAAAAAGCGGAGTGACCTTCCTCCGCTTTCAGTCTGAGAGGGGCAGCACTGAAGCAAGAAGCCGCTCGCAGCTCCCAAAGTCCACCGCTACAGCCTCAGAAATGAACAACAACTTAGTCGGAGATGAAGTCGGGTGAGATATCTCCAAAAGAGCTTCCCTGTTTTTACACAAGAACGTTTTTTTTTTTCGCTGTTTTGTAACTTGCAAGCCTTGCGCTCTGTGTTGTCAAGCTGTCATTTGACAGCTAGCTGCGGCTAGCTCGGTTAGCTTCACTAAGCCGGAGGAAACGCGGCTAAAAAGTGAAACTAGTCCTCAAAAGTGACCGGGTTGTTTGTGTTACGGCTTGTGGCGAATTATACCCGGTTGACCTGCGGTAGTGACACACTAGTTGTCGAATCGGTTTTTACTGTCGTCACTTATTTCTAGTTAGCTCCAAGCAGCAGAGCTAGTTTTGCTAGCGCTCGGCAGCGAGGCGAAAGTCAGCTCTCGACACCGCCGCGGCTAGGACATTTAGCGGGCACTGCTGGAGAATGGAGCGTCCTCTCCCGCACCGGGCTCCCGGGTCCTTTTTTACATCCACCACCTCATACGTTGTGTCGACTATCTCCACCAGGTAGCTAGTTGAACAGTTTAAACAGACGCTGAACTTCACGGTTATGTATTTAGTCGGCACCGGGAGTTTGGTTCGCTCCGCATGCAGCGAGCCGAGCAGCCGCGCTTCCCCGGGCTCTGCCTCGCTGTGGTCGGGCTCTCGTGGTTGAAAGGCTGGTGGTTTCCTGTTAGCTCCCCCAACGTCGCGGCTCTGTCCGGGCTGACTTACGTGGCAGGACGTTTCATGTAAAAGACCTCTTTATTTGCAGTATTTAAAGCGTAAAGTGGCGAACAGCCATGATTTTAAGCTTTGCACCGTGTGTTTATATCCTGATGTTGCAGCAGCTTGTGTGTGTGTGTGTGTGTGTTTTTCTTTAAACTTTTAATGTTACATCCACACATTTTAGCAGAAGCTCTGTTTTTCTCTCAGTTTATCTCTTTGCTATAACTAGTGATTATGTTTGGTCTCATCTTTTAGGAAACTTTTTGTAGGTGGGCTGGACTGGAGTACGACACAAGGTAAGTCCTGCTGCTATAACATAAGTAGGCATGTCAGGAAAATTATAATAAAACTATAGATGTCATTGCATATTTGTGGAATATTGCATCGACTGTCAGCGCCAATAAGGCCACAAGTTCCTCATTCATCAAATTTGTCAAATACACAACTAGAAAGAAAGATTTGAATGCATTGTATGTAAAACCCTATGAAATGCTGCATTCAAGCATTGCGCAAATGGACTTTGTGTGCTGATTATAGTTCCATATGTTCTGCTTCTCTATTCAAAACAAATGATACCAGCATCATGTTAGGACTCCAGTTAATATCCTAACTTTTATCAGCATCTTTTAGCTCTGCAGAGGTCTGGAAAAGAGCCATTAATTTACATCAGGTGTTTAGAGTAGAATAAAAATACTTTTTATTGTCCCACACTGAGGAAAGTTTGGGTGCAACAAAAGTAAAGTGATAAAACAATCAAAGCATGTAAAGTATCACAAATAGTATATAACAGAAAAATATAAAGACGGAATTAAGAATAATTTACTGCACTGTAACAGTAAAAATACTACATAAAAATACTGTACAGTTATTAAAAATAGTGTACTCTGAGGCAGAGGTGAGCAGAATACACAAAAATTGTACTCAAGTAAAAGTACTTGAACATATTTTTACTCAAGTAAAAGTAAAAGAGTGGCCATCCAAGAAATTACTTAAGGAAGAGTGAAAAAGTATTTGGTAAGAAAAAAAAATCAGATCAAATTATCAATCATTTAATATTTAAAAGTTGCATAATCAGACAGACAAAATATAAAGTTAAGTGGAAATTTTATTTTAAGAATGAAAATGACAATAATTCAAATAACTAACAAAATATAACAAAATCAGGCAAAATAAAATCTTGCAACTTGAACAAAAACTGCAGGTCTTTGGTTAATGTTTGGTTAAAACATGTTTGTTTTTTTTCATTGAGTGAAGTGGAAAATCCAGAGATTTTACTCAAAAAAGAATAGAAATACGTACTTCATAATATAATTACTCAAGTAAAAGTACAGTAAAAATACTCCTAAAAGTCTGTTTTTTTTCCCCCCTCAAAAAAGTTACTCAAGTAAATGTAATTGAGTAATTGTAAGTAGGTACTTTGGACTGTGTGCCACTTAGTAGGATCAGTTTAAAAGTAATATACAAAATGTGTGTCTGTGTCTTAAAAACAACAAACTGGTCACAATAAGTGACAATAACAGGAGGTTGTTGGGATGGTAACAGAGTTTAACAGCGGATCAGAGGAAGGATCTACGGTAACGCTCCTTTGTGCACCCAGGATGCAGCAGTTTGTCTCTGCAGGAGCTGTGCAGTTCAGCAACATGTTGTCCAGCAGTGAAGTTACATTACTTATTCCTTCTGCCTCACATCACCTGAACGGGGTCAAGAGGTCGATCTGGGACAGAACTGGTGCAGGATAGTCGATCTCCAGTACTGGACTGGTTGAAATCAAAAGGCAACAATGTTTAAAAAGCTGATAATCTGGGGTAGCTGATCTCATTCTAGGGAAATCAAAACCACAATAATAATTCAGAAATGTAAAACAAATTGTGTATAACTGTCAGATATTTCCCTCAAACATTCATGGACGCTCTACTTTTTTAATGCTTTGAATAAAATCTGTTAATTGATTTGTGTTAGTTTAATCGACTAGAAAATATTTTAACCTTTTAAAATGACTAATTCTGAAACAAAAGGTCATCCTGCTTGCATTGATGTAAACATTAGAGTTACATGTAGACTCGTTGATCAAATGAATCAAATCAGTTGATATGGAGCTAATATTTAATGTAAATATTAAATATAGAGCATTTCAAAAAAATAAGTTATTACAGGACGATACATTTATTCTATTTGATATCAGTTATGCAGAACCAGAGCTAATGCTCAAATAAGGCATGTTTGTTACGCTTACTTAATTTTTAATTTATTAGTAGAGATGCACAGATTAGATTTTTTTCTTCCGATTTCAGTTAAACCTCAAGGCACCGATTCCAACTTTTCTTCTAAGTACATTTTAATTCATAAGAGAAAAATGTGCTGCTCGGTTTCATTCATACAGGAATTGGTTATGAATCCAACCGACTTTGAATGAATAATCTCAATTTATGCATAAAGCAATAAATAACATAACTTTACAAAAAGAAAAGTCAAAGTACAGGCAGTTGGTTGATAGATTTATTTACTGAAATTGGTGGAGAATTTTATTTTTGATGCATTAATTGCACAGGTTTGCAACCGAAAGAGTCATTTTTGTCTTCAGTTCTGCTGTATCTTTTAATCTCAATCTTTTCAGGGGACAAAAATTTAATTAATGATCTGTAATAAAAATGTGTCATTTTTAAACCACTGCCATTTTTGTCTATTTTGACATTTTAAAACAAAAGAAAGATATACATTTAATTATTATTTCATCTGCTGATCAAATGCAAAATGTGTCGATTAGTGTCTCTATTAATTATAGTTACATTGTTTTGTAAAGAGAGGAAATGATGTTGGAGTCCAAAGGCCTGCAGGAAATACTGATTTGTTTCTGCTTTGCTCTTTCTCTTTCAAGTCATTCAAGGTATTTTCCAGATATGACCTAAAGGGAAGTGCTCTTGTACATTGAGACAGTTTAATTTTATTTAAATACACATCTTTATGATGCTTTCACATAGTGTTTGGCAGGAAGACCTGTAAATCAAAAGCAGTTGGTGTATATTTACGTCCTGCTTGCATTCAGACCCAACAGAAGGTCGACTTCCAGGTTTGCTCGAAGCCCTTCTGCAGCTCATGGCTAATTTGCTGTTGTTTAACTTTGCACAAGAGCTTGTCTGTATTTACCGCCGTCTTAACTTTAAGATCTGCACCACAGTTCTGCGTAAGTCTGTGGTTTTTCTTCTGCGCCGATGCCCCAGGGCTTTCCAGCAATAAGAAAACCGATTATACTAGCTCTCCAAAGTGACTTCTCATTTGTTCAAACTTGCTCGTCTTGGTTGAATCGGCTCCCTGGGTGTGTGCTGGGTTTGCAGTGCTCAGTAGCATGCTGGGCACCGTGCAAGATGACACTAGGTCTGTGCTTTGTTTGCTCTTGGGGAGTTTCTGTATGTGTCTTATTCTAATTTAATGTTTTCACGTAAATAGTCCAATCCCTGGTAATCTGATACAACATAAATTCAAGGTCGCAGGAGGATTTTCAGGGTTTAGCAGCTCAGGAAGCTTTACTTTTGCACTTCTTTTTGCCCCACTTACATCTTCAGAGCAAGTTTAACTGCTAAGCATAAATTCATCTTCCATTTATCCTGACTGTACTTCTTGATTATGTTCTTGAATCTGTGGTTGTAATTTCCTGCAAAGCTGTGAAATATAAATGCAATGTCTGTGTCTGCTTTCTTAGAAACATTGAGAAACTACTTCTCGCAGTATGGAGAGGTAGTAGATTGTGTCATCATGAAGGACAAAACCACAAATCAGTCGCGAGGCTTCGGCTTTGTTAAGTTCAAAGACCCTAATTGTGTACGAACAGTGCTGGAGACAAAGCCACATAACCTTGATGGAAGAAATGTGAGTATTTTAGGCTGTAAAACTCCTCTGCTTTGTGCTAACTGTGCATAAACATTCTTCATATTTATAGGAAACTATTTGAGGAAAAAGATAAATTATATTAGGATACTGATCTTTCTGTGCAGTCCTATGAGTGAAATGTGATGTTTAGAGTAAACGTAAGACTTTATTGTCAATATATATACATCTCTGGAAAACATTGAGCAGAGTGCACTGAATCCCATTGAAAACCTCCTGGTTATTCCTCCAATTATTGATTTCTGAACTCTTCCTGAGTTAAAACATTAGTATTGTTGTTTTCTTTGTGTTATTTGAGATCTGAAAGCTCTGCATCTTTCTAGTTATGTTAACCCATTTCTCATTTTCTGCAAATAAACACAGCATTTTTGCTTTGAAATTCAGAGACATGTTGGCAGTAGTTCATATAATAACAATGTTCATTTCACTCAGACATATACATATAAAGAGTAAAAACCGAGAAAATAATTTTAAGTAGCCTCTTCATTTTTTATCAGATCTGCATATAGGTACATTTAAAATAATTGAGAGTGTAAGTTAATTTATTTAAGTATATCAATTAGTTTAAGTCTTTAAAGTCTCAGTTGATAGAAAAACACATTTTCTGTTTTGCAGTATCATGTAAAATCAACAGCAGATATTTTTAAGTAGAGATATTTGGCTGCAGAAAAGTATTTTCATGAACTGATTCATGCACTCAGTTCTTAGTGGGGCTCTGCCGAGGCGGTAAGGCAGACCAAGTTGCCCTAAAATGTATTTCTAATGTAAAAAAAGGCTTAAAATCTGGAGAATGTGCCAGTTTTGTCAGAGTAATCGATAGAATACTATAATTAAAATAATCATTAGTTGCAGCCGTGCTTGCAGCAAGCACCATGTATGTTGTCACGTTAATTTGATGCCTCGTTAGGCGTTTAGCTCATGAATCTACATTCGACTTTCTTCTGCTGTTCTTCTCTGAGAATATTGTGGAAATATTTCCTCCTCCTCTCCCGTCAGATTGACCCAAAGCCATGCACACCCAGAGGAATGCAGCCCGAAAAGTCTCGAACCAAGGAGGGCTGGGTAAGAGTAATCTGATTACTTCTCAGATAAAACATGCTTATGAAACAAGATGGCGGCTTTGTGTGGGCTGACGTCACTCTGAACGATGGAAACCGATGAAGTTCAACGATTTTCCTAAAGTTAAATATTTAAAAACAAAACAGAAAATTGCTTAATTGAAGGCTGTTCATCATTAAAGATATTCCTGGGCAATAAATTGTCCCAGAAATTGTTTTGATAAATATTATTATTGTTTTGAGGCTATTTTCAAATGTTTATTATTTTCATTATTTTATGAAAGCTTTCCCTCTCAAAAACGTAAACTTGGTGCAGAACACTCAACACTGGAGCTGGAAGACATTTTAAATATTCAAAATAAAACCAACAAGCAAAAACAATAAATAAAACGGAAGTAAAAACAATGAATAAATTGGATTACGATGTCTCTGAAGGTAAAATTACCCTTCAGAAACTTTACATTTAGGTCATTTTAACTTATATGTTTAAGTAATTGCTTAATTTGAGAGACTTAATTGATTTATTGCCATAACCCTATCATAAAATCACACATTTAATTTCTATTTATGGTTTTCCCGTCTCTGTGACTCCTTGATAATTACAGAAACATTTTTAACACAAACAGACACTTTTACGTGAAATATTTCCCCTTGTAGCGTTGTAATGTAAAATAAAAAACAAATAGCTCTCAGCACTGAATTTATTTACGGAGTGAGAAATATTTCTTCCAACTTGGATAATTTTTGGGTCAACCAGCAAATGCTGCAAAGCTGGAGTCATTTTAAGTCACGTATTTGGCTGTATGAAGACTGAATGTCAGCTTTTTAACCCCCACCCCCCCAAGTCATTCAGCTGGTTTTTACTGAAAAAGTCCAGATTAAATGGGTAAAAAATAAGTAATTTAAGCAGCGTCTTGCTTTTATTGCCAGATTGCAGCAGCAGCAGCAGCAGCAGAGAAAAACTCTGCGGTTGAGTGTAAGTGGAAGATGCCGTGTTCTAGACTGGAGCTGCATTGACTTGACATGTTAAGAATTATACCCCAGGGCAGTAGAAGAGCCTAATTTCTTCTGCACCGTCTAAATAGATGATAGCGTACTGACCTCCCCCTCATCCTGAAGTGATACTGTAACACACTTTGATATCAAATCCATCCACTCTCTTGCTTTTTTTTTAATTTCAGAAGGGCAGCAAAGCTGATAGCAATAAATCTAAGAAGATATTTGTAGGTGGAATTCCCCATAACTGCGGAGAGCCTGAACTCAGGGACTATTTCAATAGATTCGGAGTGGTAAGTATCACTGCTGCCTGTTTAGTGTTGATTAAAATCACATTCATGTAAAAAAAAAAAAATCCCCATCAGATTTTCTCTGGTTTTGTTTTTTCTGTTGCATTTTAAGTTTTTCAGACACGAATAACCTGAGTGAATATAAATCATAGTTTTCAAATTTTGTTTATCAGAAGAAAAAAAGCCAGTCAAACCAAATTTCCTCTATGTGAAAAATTGAGTGTCTGTAGCAGCTGAATCAAATGAACGACTAAAGCTGGAGTAGAAAGTTTTGAGAAAACCAGAGACTGGGCGTGTTTTCACACCTGATAGTCCAGTAGATGGTTTGGGACCAAAGTTGCAACATTTGTTACTTTTTCAGCTGGTGCGCTTCTTTTTCTCACTGCACTGTGTCAAACGGACCAAACCCTTTGGAAAACCTTTTCTTCTCCTCGCCTGTGGGGGCGCTGCATCAAGAACTACTGAAGAAGACGCTGAATGCTACTTCCTTTTTATGAAATGTAAACAAAAACTGTGGCATCAGATTTAGTAGGATTTCACTTTTATTTTTGGTAAAAGACAATGAGCCTTTAATGTTAAAATTATTTGAATAAGCACGACTTACAGGTTCTCAGCTCCTCCTCCATTGCCAATATTTCGAACTTGAGAAATTGCCAATTTTCCTGTGCCTTTAAGTTATTTATCCACCTTTATCAAAGCAGCAGTCTTGAGCTTGAACCACTGTACTCAGTGTGGTAGAGGCAGGTGTGAGTAGCGCCTTTACAAGTATGATTGACAGCACGAAGTCCCTCCTCTTGGCTCTGATTGGTTGTTTTTGAGCAGGAGTGTTGTATTTATGCAGATGGGACCACAGGGAGGAGATGGAGGAACTTGATTTAGTTTTTCACATATTATCTGTCTCATACTGCCAGGAGATTGCAAGAGTTTTAATAATTAGTTAAATAAATAAATGTTTATAGAAGTGATCTACTGCTTTGCCAAACCTGCTGATTGCCAGTGACGCTGCAGCAGTGATGCATCCAGGTGTTGGAGGACGGCGTTGCAGACTGAAATGTTTAAATTCAGCCACAATTAAGGGTTATTGAGCATCAATCACCTGTTCTCCATTAGATACAAATGCAGACTTTGACTAGACCAACTCCCAGAAACCTTCATTGTGTTTCTCTATAGCCATTCAGAGATGAAGTGACTGCTTGTCAAAATTTGCTTTAGCTTAATGTAACAAACCGATGGGCGAACATTTTCCTTCAGGATTTTTTTGGTGTGCAGCAGAGTTTAGTTATTCCAAGCTGTCCAGGTCCCCAAATCATCATACTATCGGGACCGTGTCTGACCATAAGCATGATGATCTTTTTCTGAAATGCCTGCTTTTCACCAGATGTAATGGGACTTTTTTTCTCATTAGTAGACAAAATATTTTCTCAAAATCTTAGAAATGTCGAAGGATTCTTTGTTTTTGTCCCTTTTAACCCCTGATCTCTTCTATGGATGTTGTTTTATTTTCTGAGCATGTTTCCTGTTGAATCATCACTTTTTTCCACCGAAGCAAGTGAGACCAGCGTTGTTTAGATGTGGTTCTGGGTTCTTTGGTGACCCGGTTGAATCGCCGCTTCACTCCTGGAGTAATTTTTGTAGACCGGCCAGATGAACTCCATGTCTTTATAATTTGTTGTTTATGGCTCTCACTGTGTCACTGGAATCTTGGAGCCTAGAGGGCAGCTGCTCAGATCAGTCAGTAAATACGCCTCGGTTCATTTTTCTACCACACACACTGGCTGCGTCTCGTTGGTGGCCGACGCTCCAAGGCGCGGCGCCCACATCAGCACGACGAGGCTAATTTGTGTTAAAGATGCAGATTTATGCATTAATTGATAAGATCCAACAAAGTGTTTTGGAAACTTTTCCAGACTGATGGATGTCGGTGGTTTTCTCATGTGTTATTAAATCTATTTTTTGGATTTTTTTTAGCTTAAAATAGCTGGAACAGGTTCTATTAGAGGAGATTATGGATGCTGCAGCTCTGCTTGTCAAGTTGAACTGATGTTTAGCATTAATTACAGTTAATTGATTTGACAAAGTGAACAGTTATTGTTTTACATAGGGGCTGGCTGCTTTGGATAGCTTTTTTTCAATTTTAAATAAATGAAATTATTTTGTAAAATCTACTCAGGTTATCTTTGTCTATTGTTTTTGATTATTTGAATCTACAGTGCTACATTTACACAGGGAGCTTGTTTGTTCATAGTACCAATTAAATGCGACCGCAATAAAATTTGTTTATATAAAAAATCTCCAACTTTTTATGCCAAATTTGATTTCTGATTTTAATCTTTTTCTTCTTCCATCACTTAAAGTTCTTTTTTAATTTTTAAAAATTTATTTTTTTCAATCCTCCTTTCTGTGAGATGACCTGAATTCAAAGTCGAAATACTGTAATTAGAAGCTGTAAATGCGCTTGTTAAACAAGATGGCTGACATCTCTCAGTCTGAACTATGGAAACTCAAAGGGTGCGTTCACACTGCAGGCTGAAGTGACCCAATTCCGATTTTTTTTTTTTTGACGTAATGTGACCTGTATCCGATCTTTTCATGGCAGTGTGAAAAGCACAGGTCTGATTCTTTTTAGAATGTGACCCATATCCGATACGTATCCGATTCAAATGCGACGTAAAGTCCAGGCCAAATTCATCTGAACTGAACGTCACAGATTCTCAACAAATCTCACTATTCTGCGTACTGATACGAGCAAGTGGGAAGAAAGACAACAACCATAACGGACTATATGAGGATTAAGTTTTAATATGTTGCTCCGACCGGACAACAACTTCAAATGTGTAAGCTAAGCTCCACCGTTAGCCTCCATGTTTACTTCCAAACACTGAGCTCTTCTTCTTTTTATGGCGGTTGGCAGATCACTGAGAACGCTGACGTTATTGCGCCCTCTAATGCGCATGCGGGACACTTTCAGGTCATTTACACATCCACACTGCAGAACGCAGACAGGTCGCATTTACTGGCCGTGTGAACGGCCCTGGCAAAAAAATTGGAATTGAGTCACTTCAGGCTGCAGTGTGAACTAAGAGTGCATTGGTGAAAAAAAATCCAGATTTTCCAACAAATTTAATTTTCAGAAACAGAAAATATTATTGACGGCTACAACTGTAGATACTTGAAAAAAACTTAATCTGTATCCGATTTAGTATCACATGTGGAATGACAAATCAGATTTTTTTTGATGATCGTAAGAATCAGAAGTGAGTCGTTCAGACTGGCATGAAAAGGTGATAAAGGTCGCATTTGGGCAAGAAAAGGAACAAAAATCAAATTTGGGTCGCATTTGCCTGGTATGTGAACGTAGAATGAAACACTTTTTTTATGCTATTGTAGAAGAACGTTAACAGTGAGGGTTATTAAATTGAATATGAAAGTATCCTGTCCATTTTTCTAAATGGAGCCACTGTTTTTCTTTTGTCCCATTCAAGGTCACAGAGGTGGTAATGATCTATGATGCGGAGAAGCAGAGGCCCCGAGGTAAAAGCTGATCCCGTTTTTCTCCCCCCCCTCTCTCCCGCTCTATTCCTCACCATCTTAAATCCCATGGCAAACTATTCTGGCCCAAAGCGAGAAATCACAGCCCATTCATTTCCATTTAATTCACTTAAAACATGTCACCCTGCAGCAGGAGTTGTATGTTGGACTCTCACTGAATGACAAAGGCACAGAATGTTTCATTAATAAAAAAAAGCTCAGTTTTCTAGGAGCCATTTAGTAGAAAAATGACCAGTTCGTCTCACCATCTGCTATCGCTTCATGATTGAAGAAACTCAACTCATTGTGTTTTTATTGTTTTTTCCTCCATGTTTTTTGAAGTTACTGTTGCTATTGTAGGGTTTGCTTTGTAGTGTGTGGGTTGTGACCTTGGTGGAGAACATGAGTCTTTTCCTGTCATTTTTCCTCAAGATTGATTTCTGAAAAGAAATCTGTGATCAAACAGAACAAGGAAGCTATTTATTTTAGATTTCTTACATTGAGGGACAATAAAACCTAAAACAGAGGCTGTAGCTTTAAAAATACCTCTAACTTACGACTTACTGTATGACATTTGTTTGTTGACTTGAGGTTATTTGTAGTTGAAGGTTCTGCTTAGGCTCTTGATTTTACATTGGGACACTAAAATGTTTAATATGCATGCGGTAGAATGCCATTTCGATTTATTTATGGATTTATTTTTATTTTATTTTATTGCTTAAAGGGGACCTATTCAAAATTCACTTTTTAGACGTTTTTACTTCCATTTAAATTCAAATTCAATAGTACTTTATTGATCCTAAAAATAAATTAAATGTCTTTATAACTGGTATTAATTAAAAATTCTTCTGAGTTATTGAATCTCAAATATTCTTAAAATCAGCCCAAGAGCTTTTTGCCGATGAGTTACAGTTTTTTGGGGGGTTTAGAAAACGAGCCATTTCAAAATATGTCCCAGTGCAGTGCCGCTGCCTAGCAACCCCAGAACCTGGCCCGTCACCTAGCAACCCAACTTGCTCCTGTGCTTTTGTTGGTCAGTTTGTTTTACCGCTGTATGCGCCGTACAATGTACCTATTCTAACTTGTTCAAGGAACTATAATAACTTTAACGGCTCTCCATATTCCTGCAAAGAATCAGTAATTATTTTGTAGGAATTTTGTGAATTCTAGATTATTTTTGGTTTTGTTTTTTGTCACATTTGCTTGAAAATTTACCTTACACTTATTGTGGCAGTGACAGCAGGGCAAATGTTTTGTGTATTTTAACAGGATTCAGTTAATGTTAACGCATTGTTGTCTAAAGTTTTATGTAATGTTTTGTTTTATAACTAAAGCACCAGGACACATACATTTATATTTAATACTATGTTATCTTTAAAATGTTTTTTTTTTTAAAAAAGGTTCTTGCTACAAAATACTACACTAAGCCCTAAAAACACAGCTAAAATAAATATTTGTTATTCAATCAGTGCATTTTTTTTCTGTGCTGTTATAAAGATATTTTCTTTTTATGCAAAAAGAAAAATTAGAAAATCCCACATGGGACGGATGAATGCAAATCCGTGTCCACAGTGGCATTAATTACACATGTTGATATATAGCTTCATAAAATGCTATAATTTTCTTTTCTTTTTTTTATAGTAGATGTCTCTCCTATAAAATGCAACAACAACGGATTCATCCAATTAATGAAGAAGTTAATGAAATGCATTCTGGGATCAGAGCTAAAAGGAACTGCTACCTGATAAGGAGACAGATTGTTGGAAAAATAGGTGCTCCAAAAAATACAGCACTTAATCACAGTGTGCAGCTGGCATATTGAGAACAGTTTGAGCATCTAAAGAGGGATTTGTCCTTCAAAACGGCGGCTCACAACCCAAAATCCATATGGCGAATTCGACATCATTACCACAGGAACAATAGCATTGAGCTAAACATTTTTTACCCATTGAAAAGTTTCTCTAACCCATTTCCCGACTGCAGAAACGACTGACTTTTACATCTGTCCGGTCAAGTCATACATAAATGATGAGCCTTTGACATGTGTCGACACTTTTAGCATTCACGGTCTCCTTGGGAATCAGACTCGTCCCGCCGGCTGTGCTGGCGTCAGGCTTGGCCCGCTGAGTTACAGTCACAGCTCTTTCATCTACGCTCGTCCCACATCGCGGCGCTGCGGCGGCGGCCGCTGACCTGCTGCTTCATCATCGCTCCGCCTTTTATGTCACCATTCATCCGCTGTTGGGAGGAACCCAGAATAGTTTATCATTGGGATTTAACATGATGATCTGCATCAGTAACAATCATTTATTTAATCTTTAATAGTATTAATGTTTTCTGGTACTAAAACTACTTTATATATGTCTTGAAGATTGGAATAAGTTTTCTTTACCTTGATTTAGAAGTAACGTGTACTTGTATCTTAAATGGCATAGTATGTTTTCCCGTTTGTAGAAAGTTAAGTATTTTTGTAAGTAAGCCCTTTCTATTTTTCTTTCTTCTGTCCCCTTTCTCCTTGTGAATGGTTTGAATGTGATTAACTTTGTTTTCATAAGATTTGTCTTTTCTCCTTTAGGTTACTGTGCATTGACAGGTAACACAGAGGTACAGGCCTGTTGTAAATGCACTTCATTTTTACTCTGAAACGGGGGCTACAGAAGGTGCATCAGTTTTTAGTCTGGGCTTAGACTGAGATAAGTGGTGAGAGAGAGAACCGACTTACTGAGAGTTTTCAATCAGGTTATTCTGGTGGATGGGTGCATATGAAATATTTACTGCATTTATTCTAACCATATGTATTATTTACTGGTAGAAAACTGGCACCACATTTTCAATTGCACTGATCAAATTCTATGTTTAGTGTTCTATCAAAAACCTGTCATCAGAGGTGGTTTTTGGCATACATGCATTGATAAATTAACAGCTTACATAAGTGTTAGCAAATTGGCGATAGCATCTGCGAATCCATTGTGGAGAGTATTCAGATCTGAATTAAGTATATGAAAAGAATTTATTAAAGATTTTTGACTTGTTTGATATTTGACTGATTCATTTAATCTGCAAAATTGGGTTTTAAACATCCTTTCTGTGTAAAGTTTAAACATATCTATGTTTTTTCATTTGCATTCCCTCGCTATAATGTACTATAGTCAGTTCTTGCATTTAAATGCAAGAACTGCTACAATATAAAATGTTTGTACCTTTTGTTTCTATGTATGTTAGAATATCTCATTTGTAAGAGATCAGATGTTTTACATCTTTTTCTTTTGGACTCAAGCGCACCACAAAACCTGTGTGCTAAATGCCGGAGGCAAAACAGGTCAAACATGAGCTTTTCATCTTCTCTAAAACATAAACACGATGGAAAACTTTCTGAAAGAAAGCAAGCAAGCTTGAAAGAAAGAAAAATCCAAACTATTTGAATTATTTGACATATTTCATGGAGTACTGTCGCCATCTCACAGGTTTGGTTGTCTGAATGGTTAATAACAGGCAGTTTTCATGTGGAGTCCCATCTATACCGAAAGATATTGCCCAAACACGCAGTTAATAAATTTAATTCTTGCACCAAAGAGTTAAGAAGTATATATAAGTGCAAGTTTAAATTGATATTTATTACTGTGAAGGAATACAAAAGAAAAAAAATCCCCTGTATCCCTTTAGGGGATTGGAAATTCTCAGAAAGTCACTCCAGGTGTAATACGTAACCTGTTTATATATACTGATATATATGTAATAAAATATGAAAATGCAGTAAATAACCTTAAAACGCACAACAGTTCCCAATGGGAAGTTGGCAGCAGTTATCATTGTAACATTAAACATGGCTAAAAAGGGCAACATTGATAGCAGTTAAAAATATATACATATCAGCAAATTTACTCATGAAACACTGTACATCATTAATTTGATCTAAAATATAATACTTGTAAAGAAAACGCAAAGCTAATTCTAATGCATACCACAGTTACAGACACCTGAAAAAGTGGCAGTTGCAGGTTGCTATGGTAACCACCACTAACCGCTAAGAGCAGCGGAAAAAGAACTTAAAACACCAATAAATGTTGACTAAACAAAAATAGATTCAAAGAATAAACAAATTTTGATAAACTTCACATTGATAACATTGTTAAAATAAAACCCAGTTTTATATACATATATGTAACCAACATTTTAAAAACCATTTTCTGCCATTCCAGTTTGAGTGCAAAACCAAGATATCTCAAACTTCTTAATGGTGCCAGCGTGGTTGTAAATTTAGGTTGGGGACGGGTCATTGACAGATGTTATTAATAGCGGTAGAGCATAAGGCGTGGGAACGCCTGGCTTTGCACTAGAGGTCTCTGAAATCGTCCCGTAGGACGTTTAATTGGATCCAGGTTAGGTCCCCAAGTGGAGATGTGCTCTCAACCCAGTTCTGCCAGAACCCAAAGATAATCAGATTGAAAAGTAGATCACTGCAGCTTGTTAGCACTCTGTAGAGAAGTTTTGAAGTAGTTCATTGAGAGGTTGGTGTTCCCAAAAAGTTTGACTTTGAACTCGATTCTTCTTGGTGCACTTTGTGTATTCCCCGTGAAACGCTTTCAGCGAAATAAACAAACGGATCGGTGAGGGGAAAACGCTACGACCTGTATCTTTGTGTTACCTTTGTAAGCAGTTTTGCGAATGTCCGTTTTTTTTTAGGCTTATCCTGGCAGACTCAAAAGTAAAAAACATACTGAATTTGGGAAAGCTCGGAGAAAGCTTTAAGCATTCTACAATTTGTGTTACTCCATGTTTTTGTGATGCATTAACAATGGCTGCTGCGAGTGTGTGCTCCACAGCAATATACCAGGGTACAGATCAAGGTGGGGTTTGGATGAAACGGCACCAACTAACAATATGTAACAATACTGCAATTTATTATTTAGGTGGAAAATTGACCTTACTGACCGACCTCATTTTGTAATGATCCCCACCCATCATCCTTCATGTTTAACATGTTCATAATTGTTCATTTCACCAAGTATTGCTAAAGAAAAAGGTTTCCTTCAATCCCCCCAGGCTTTAGTCTTGGATTTGTGTTGCTCTGCAAGTCTGCGACGTCATCCGAACCCCAGGAGCCTCTTGCTCATCCTTGACGGATCCTCAATCTGCTGAAGCCCAATACTGTTCTTCATCTTGTGTTGTCACAACCCCTGCTACCTTGATTCACTCTTGGTCGTTGGCTAGGTTTTGGATTTATTACTTTCGAGGCCGAACAATCAGTGGACCAGGCTGTCAACATGCATTTTCACGACATCATGGGCAAAAAAGTGTGTAGTTGTAGTTTTATTTTACCCTTAAGATCGAACAGAGGCTTGGGCGATGCGCTCTGATGATGATTGTCAGAATTTTCATCAGCAGCTGAAAAACATCATTTAACTTCCTAAAATAACAAGAATATTGGCACCACTTAACAACTTATCTCGGCTTCTGTGTGGATTTAATTGTCGCCCAAGGCTTTGTTTAAATTGACCTCTCCTTTAGAGTGTCTCAAGTAGATTTAATCAAAATTTCTTAAATCTGTCATATTTTTCTGGCTTCCAGTGCAAAATTATTTCCAATTCAAGTATTTTAAAATACCATTTATCACCTAAAGGATTGGTCTAATCAGTTCTGTTTTCTTTTTTTCTTCATTCTTTCTTTTGTCTGTTTTCTAATGTTTTGTTGGCAGGTCACTTACATGTCAACATGTTTTTATTTTTAATTAATTTATTTTTGAAAAAGTTCAACTCGGTGACCTCAGTCGAATCTCCATACTGTGTCTGTTATCTGTCGGAAAAAGCAAAAAGGAAAGTGAAACGCCAGGCAAAAGAAAGATATTTGCATATCACTTCTGGGTGTTTGTTTAGCTTGCTGAGTTCTCCAGATGGATGGAGTTTACTGCACTCGTTGCAAGGCGTTTCAGATAGAGGCAGGTAAGCTGCTCATACAGGCAGAAACAACACTTTGTTGGTGGTGTCACATTCGAACACTCTTCATAACCTTTTTGGCACAGTGTGTGTCAGCTCAGTGTGTGTAGTAAACACCACCCAGCTGCTGCCCCAGCTGAGTGAAACCCACCCACAAAATTGGCAAGTTTTAATCAAAACATATCTGATATTTGCTCCAAACACGTCGGTTTCCTTGCAGCTCTTGACTCATTGGTGTTGATTTAGTTACATTTGGTCTAATTAAAAAAGTTAACCTGATTTTCTGCCTTAATACAAACAACAGTGGCTATTATGAAGCATTGATAAACTTTTGTTTTTGTATGACATTATGGGGAAGGAAATGTTGTGAAAGTCAGTTTAATTTACTAGACATGGACAAAACCTTCAATAAAGTTCAGTTTTTATTACAGCAGCAAAATCTCACTCTGTTTCAAAAGATCCACAGTTAAATTTTCATTTTGAGGTTATGCTAATGCAATAAATTATAATTTGTCCACATCTGTACAATTTTATATTCTGGCACAATTCAAGTTGTATTTAAAAATGCTGTTGTAGCTGTTAACATAACTAAAAACTAAACGTTTATTTGCTTGGCTGAGATTATTTCTCAGTGGCGAATAACCGAATGTTTAACAGATTTGATCATTAAAGTTTTCTAAGATAACTTCTGCTTAAATACAAACTGAAAATATAATTGGGATTTATTTAAAAATTGTCATAAACCAAATGCACAGTTCCATTTAGCATTACAGAACAAAATGGATTAAACATGTAAAAACAGGAAAAAAAAGACTTTCTCAACTATTATTAATGTAATAAAACCCTTTGAGGAACTGTTTGGGAGTATTTAGTACAAACAGAAATTATGTAAATCCAGTTTATGCTACCGGTTGCAATCTTTTTCTCCCATTTTGTAAACCTACTTGAGTAAGGACATGCTACATGCACACAGAGTTTTAAAGTGTATTTTTATCATTTATAGTCCTCTACAACAGCTCATAGCACATTCTATCTGGAAATATACAAGTTGCATTTGAATAAATAGTAGGGTTTGTGTGTGCATCCTTAAAAAGATTTGCGTTTAATGCGTTTAAAATGAAGTCCAATGTCTTGAATTAATTGAAAATCAATAAGTTGGACTTAAATATGTTTAGACTTTTTAATCTGATTCTATATAGTTTTGTTTTTTCTTGCGGGAATTTAATGTTATGCATAAATTTGTTTGCATTCACTGTGTTCTATGATTGAGGACAATTGCTGCTACTTGTAGCTAGCTGCTAATATACTCTTGTTAGCTAACTAGCTTGCTAGCCAGAGTAACACTAGCTAGCTTATTTTACATCCATTATGTGTAAGTGCAAATTTATCAGCAGTTTAGCTGGACGATGTTCGTCTTTGTCACTGGTTCTCTTCTATTGCCATTTCTTTAGTCCATTTCTGTTGTGATACAGGTCTAAATTCTGGTCATAGTGGTCTTAAAAAGTCTTAAATTCGAATTGGTGAAACACAGAGAAAACCTGATATAGATTGGACAGAGATTTTATAGGCTCAGGATTGTGACATCAGTGAAAAGTTGAAGGGAATTTGATAAAGATGGTTTTGTTCTTTAAATAACTTGACCTAATGGGTCACTGCTGCTTTTAATTTGAAAAACCTCCCCAGGAAGACGAGTAAAAACCTGAACAGGCTTTTTTGTTGCCAAGTACTGAGACATTAAGCTTCGCTGATTATTACATTACAAAGATGAGTTGAAACTCGTTTAGTCGGTTAATGATTCAGCCCAACCTGTGCTCGTACCTTTGGTACCCGCTCGCCTCGACTTTGCCCTCGTTTCCTACAGGAATCGCGGCTCGACTTAATCCATTGTTCTTGACTTGACTTTACTTTACGCCGGGACTAGAGGGAGCCTGGGAGATATAAGTTATAAAATTAGAAAGTGGAGCACATCAAACTGTGGAACAAATCCCAGTTCTGCTGTTGGGGACCACGCAGAAGTCATGGTATCCATCACTTGTAGCTGCGGCGCCCACGGGGAGAAAATGCTCAGGTAGCAGCCGGCGGCGGCGAGGGCCACTGCTGGAAACATGTGCATGTAATTAGGTCGACAGAGAAAGAAGACGGGAAGCTGGGGAAGGTGGTAAAACCTTAAAGCGGGGAGGAATTTGCTATTCGTTTTCCTCCTGCAAGGTGACCCCAATAACTCAACCCTTCAGTCTATTTCTGGTTGGCTCCGCTTGGTCTCAACCTGCTTCTTTGCTCTGGTTAGCTGCTAGCATAGTTAGTGGAACAACACATAACCGGATCTAATTTTTCAATTGGAATCAATTACTATCTTTTTTGACACAGTATGAAGATTCTGTTTTATGTTGACTAAAAAAAAACTGTTCATTTGTACAATCTGCATGTTTACTGTTTATCCTGTTAGAACCAAGACACAACTTTCTCTTTACATCCATTAACCCTCCAAAACTTACTCCAAATAAATTTGATAAATTAGATCCTTTTTTTAAGCATTAGCTGAAGAAAGGTAAGTCATGGCATTACATTAGAATGTATTGATCTTACATAGGGCAATTGATAACAAATAAATACATAAATCTATGTTTCTCGGGTACATTTTAAGATCTGGAGCCAAAATGTTTTAAAAGTACAATCATTGAATGACTTAATTGTGTAACAAGTACCTGAGACACATAGCCGTGCAGCTCTTGTGGCTACACTTTAAATTTAATCTAAGTAGCTCCCCCACATTAATCCAATAAACATAAAGTGAAAGATTTTAAACTGGCCCAAAACGTTAAGCTTAAGCATCACAGGTAGGGCAGGTGAAGGATTTATTTGACCCGTTTACAGGTGTTGCCAAATGTGCCCTTCTTGTCCTTCATCCAGGTGGAAGTAAAGAAGGCAGAACCTCGTGACAACAAAGCTCCTGGCCAGCTTGTTCCTGGCCAGTGGGCTCCCAGGGGGATTTTGACTGCAGCTAATGGTTGGACAGCACAGCCGGCCCCAGGCTGGCAACAGGCTTACGGCCCACAGGGTGAGTGGGACCGAGGCCCAGAGTGAAACGAGCAACAACCTGTGTAGATATGGAACATGATCTGTGTAAATATTAACCGAGTTTATGTAGATTAGCACTTGTATTTGTTACCTTGAACTTTAAAGGAGACCTGTTAGGCAAAATTCATATTTTGCACACATTTGTACTTCCATTTGGGTCTTGACTGCTTCTAAAAACAGCCCAACCGCTTACAAAAAAAAAACAAACCCCCCCAAAAACATCCAGATGTTATTTGGCTGTAAGTTAAAGTATGTTGGTCTTTGGAAAGTGAGCCGTTTCAAAAACCTCCCAATAAGTGGCAATCCAATGGGTAATGCGCTGTTGTCTAGCAACATCAGTGGAGCTCTGCCCGTTACCTAGCAACCCAAGCAGAGTTCCAGCACGTTTGATTGGCTGCAGGAAAAGACAGTAGTTGCCATCCGAAATTGCTGCAAATTCTTGTTAGTTGTGCAGGAGGTTCCACTTCTGCAATTCAAAGATTTACGGTTGTATGATTTTTAGTGATGGCATTAAATGTAAAAATGTGGACTGCATGGTGTTTTCTTTATAATTTTCTTTGTTATGTAAAGCACTTTCACCTGCCTTGGTGAAATATGCTTCACAAATAAACTTGACTGATTGATTTGTTTGCAGGCATTTTCACAAATGAGTGTAAAGTTTGAGTTGGGAGGCGTGACCAGCAACAACTTCTTCAGATTTAAAGTGGCTTAGAGGCCCTAAACAACTCATTCTAAAAGGAGATCAAATATTGAGCAGACTTAAATCTCATTATCTAAGAATAATTTTGTGCAAAAAGAAACAACAAACATGTTTTTATTAATCACACATAGACCTATTCTAAGCAGTTCAAAGAAGCATAAAGGGTCACCTTTAAACATGAATAATGTATATTTGTCCTTGCTCTTGTTGGCTTGAACTTTAAAGGGAACCTGTTATGCAAAATTCACAATTTGCATGTTTTTGTACTTCCACTTGGGTCTCAATTGCTTCTAAAAATGACCTAAAAGCTTAAAATATATACCTATGTGCTTTTTGGCTGTAAGTTAAAGTATTTTGGTCTTTGGAAAGTGAGCCATTTCAGAAACCTCTCAATAAGTCACAATAAATGGGCACTGTGCCGTTGCCTAGCAACATCAGCGGAGCTCTGCCTGTTACCTGGCAACCCAAGCAGAGTTCCAGCACGTTTGCTCAGCTAGTTTTACCACTGTATTTGCTATATAATGACTGCTGGAAAAGATAAGTGTTTACCATCCAGAAAGCGTAACAGGTCACCTTTAAACATTAGCCTAGTTTATGTAAATTGTTCCTTGTTTAAACTGTAACATTTTACCTTTTCTGGGTCGGTTTTAAACTGCGGCTGTTTTCTCTTCCTGAAGGAGTGTGGGTGTCCGCTGCCGGCCAGCCTATAGGTGGGTGCCAGCTCCTCCTCTGTCGGACCCTTCCTTGAGTTTTCTGCATGCTGGCTGGCTGTGAGATTGCTGATAGATGTGACATGGCCGTGTGATCACGTGCTTATCTGGAAACGCTCACATGGCAGAAACGGGGCTGAAGCACTGTGGCCAGCGTGCTGATGACAGTCTAGCAGTGCATGTTATCACTGATTCATAATGGCTGAGGCTGCTGATAATTTACTACTTGAGCCAGATGGCGGGGTTGAATGGTTTCCGGCGTCACTCTGCTGTTGGTCAGGCTTGACTTCATGTCACAGCCTGCAGGTCAACCTGCGGGGGTCGCTGGAGTGTCGGCCTGTCAGGAAACTCAGCTTTCAGATGCTGCTTTAGCTTAAGTTATTAAAACACAAATAAAAGCTGTTGTATGACCTTGGATAACTATACCAGGGTTTTACAATAAATTGAAATGAATTAATTATGATTAAAACTAGTTTAACTAATTGCTAGCTGTAGTAAATCGGATTAAAAATACTCGGAGCAAGACTGAGTCAGAACTGAACAAAAATATATTTATTTTGCAAATTTAAGATTAAAAAAAGAAAAACCAAACCCTTCTTTGCCTGTAAATGTTTTACTACTCTAGTGGCAGTTTTTGCTTCGCCTGGATCAAATTCTGGGGGGAAAAAATCTCCTAAGCACCTTTTGCTATCAAAATATGAATTGATTACTTGAAAAAATAATTAAAACATCAAAAGCCTAGAAGTATTTGTTTTAGCTGCAGATGCGTCTTTTGCTACAAAAGATCAAGTGTACGCTAAAATGAATGCTACGTTACTGCATTTCAGGTAACAAAATGTTTATTTTCTTTAAGAAAATAAAAGAATTTAATGTAACTCTATTAATGTAACTCTATCTATTTTTCCTAATCTGAGTCATTTTCAAACATCTTTTCTTCCCTTTAACGTAGGGAAACATGTCGTAAGCTTCTGTCATCCAGCTGAATTTCAGTGTGCAGCAACATGTGGGGGAGGCACAGCGTAGTAGAACCCGGTCCACCATGCAGCCAATGAAAATTTCAGTCACTTTTTGATGAGAAAACATGAAAACTTAAAGTTTCAAAAATGATGACCGTTGTGTGCTATGATACTGGTAGCCAGTCAATGTCTGTTAGAGTTACTGTTGAGTCACTAAACAAAAGCAAGTCAAATTATGATTGAAAAAAGACGGTTTCTGCATTGATTAATTGATGGAGGCTTTCTTTGTTTGAGCAGGTGGGTATGTACCTTCGCTTTCAGCGGGCCGGGGAACCCCCACGCAACCTCCGTCACCCTTTAACGCATTCCTGGTCACCACGCCGGCCGGCAGCTTCGCAGCACCTCAGGGCTACCCTCAGCAGGGCTACAGCACAGCACCTCAGTTCGGTCAGTCCTCCATTCACAAAGATTACTTACTCTGATGGCAATAGCAACATTTCAAGGGGATTTTATGCAGGAACTTTGTATAAACTGATGTGGTAGGAGTCGTTTTTCTGGAGAAGACAAGCCAGCAGATGGACTGGATGTGTCATTTTAAATAAATCAAATAAAGTTTACCCTCTTTCAGTTGTAGCGTTTAATCTAGTGATCATAATAAAGTGATCTGAGCTACTAAATCGCTAACCAAGTCTAACCTTAAAGCTGCAACTTTTATAAAAGTATGTCTTCACATATTTGTTAGTTGTTTAAGACAATCTGTGAAAAATCGAGCTCCTCTCTGGAAACCAGTCAGAGCCAGGAGGAGGGTCTTAGCGCTGTCAATCACCCTCCGTGTGGCGCTGCTCATCTCTCTTTTTTTACTCTGCTACGCTGCAGCTAACATAGAATATTGTGAATGCTCAGGCTACGTAGCATGGCCACCGATGACGGTGGATAAACAGTATTCTTGTGACTTTAAGTTGTTTCTCACCATTTGCACGTAGAGCAGCGAGTACATGAGGCTGATTTACAGCATTAAGACCCTCCTGGCTCTGATTGGCTGATTTTGGTCAGTGGTGTATTTCTTCAGAAGGCAATTGATTAATTCTCCATAGTCGGGAAGGAGGTGGAGGAGATCGATCTTTTAACATAATAACTTTTTCAACTAGGGCTCTAGTGATGCAATAATCTCACGATACAATATGATACACAATATATTCTGCCCACAATACGATACACTTTTGCGATTTTCTGAAAGATTTTAGAGGAACAGAGTGATTTTGGTGATATTTTGTGACTGTTATAAAGTTGGACTGAATTAATTTAACTGAAAACTGATTAAAAGCACCAACTACACAATACCTGGCTCTGGTTGGACACAGACTTAAATGAATCAAAGAAGTGGTGAGAAAACATGTTTCTTTTAATTGAAACAGTACAAACTGTAGCTGACTCAACACTTTATTTAAAGTAAATAAAGTGAACCAAGTACCTGCTCTGAATAGTTTGATGCCTTTTAAACCTTAAAACTTAACATCTGAAGGAATCACTCTAAGCCTGATGACTTGATGCGAAGCAAGCAATGAGTGAGAAAGGTGACAGTTGGATGTTACGATACTTGCAGATGAATATCGATTTTTTTCTAGGAAAGAAAATATCAATATATATCGCGATATCGATATTATTATACAGCCCTAGTTTCAACATGGCGACACTTTTAACAAATATACAAAAAATATAAGTATTTTTTTCTTTTACATATTTGTTAAAACAGTTTTTATGTCCTGACTGAATATAATCTGAGTCAAAACTCCTTCACAAGGTGTGAGGCTGATAAAGTCGCACAGAAATGTACATAGTATTTTTCTGCTACATGTTGCTCTACAAACTGTTGACTTATGGGATGCATTTAGTTTTTCTTAATAAAACTTTCCCACTTTGGTTTCAACACTGTTTAAAAAATTTCATAGCCTTTTTATTGTGTTTTTGTATATTTAAAGTTATATTTGAATAATTTTGCACCAGAACGTTTTATTACGCTGTTAAACCGTGGAAGTGAAGGAGGGTGTGCACTCAGCTGCTGCTGTAAGGGAGTAACCTTCGTCTTATCAGAGGACAGCATGACTTGCAGACTCAGAAATGAATTAAATGCAGCTGGAATAACCATAAAGGATTACTGACTCGCACAGGGTTTGTACCTGTGCTGGAAATCCTTGAAAAGCTTGAATTTCAGTGTTTTCGAAATCAGTTTTGTAATAAAGTGCAATTATCTAACCTTTGACTAAAAGCCTAAATTTGGTAAAATTATTTTTGCAGTTGAAACTAGATACTTTTATACACCTAATAAAAAGACACTTCACAGTTTGAAGTTAAATCAGATCAAACTTTTATTGTTTTATGTCAATAATGATCACAAAAATTATTTCTACTTGCTAAATGCCAGAAAACCTTCAGTATTTTAATTATAAATTTGATTCTAATTCCCTTTTTATATTGTGTTCAAGCATTTAGTCTGAGCAGGAAAATCATTCAACGCGATACTTTTTATTTGGATTGTTTGTATTATTTTTAATAATGACTTTTTGATTTTTGTAAATTAAATAAATGCTGGTTTATATTTTTTACTTTAACGGTATTGAAATTGGAGAGATTTTTTATTTATGACTGTCTAATTCTTATTCCAGTCAGGTGTACAGAGTGTGAGAGACATTGCAGTAATAAATTATATCTAATAGTGAATAGAAACTGTCTTTTTTATTATTTTTATCTCTAAAATCTGGTGCTAAAAAAGTTTTGAAAACTTACCTGGGAGTTGGGAAAAGTTTACGAACCCAGCTCATGCTGGCGCGTGTTTTTGACAGTAGTTATGTTAATGTTTTGTAAATAATGTTCAACAAATCTTTAAAATAACTTCAACAAACCAGAGAATTAATTATTAAAACGTATTGATGTGTGAATTCTCTTTAAATGTGCCCTGAAGCTTTTTATTTTTCCAAACAGTGAGGACAATTTTGAGAAGATTTTATTTCAGAAAATAAAACTTCAGAATAAAATAATCTATTTGTTTCCTTCCAGGTTTATTTAATTGGAGATGTTTGTTTACATTTCAGCAAACGGCTCACTGCGGTTGTCTGATCGTCTCCTACAGGTTACAGTTTCGGCACACCCCAGGCAGACCAGTACGTTCCGCAGGTTCCTCCTCCTCCCACCACACCAGGAACGGCAACGCTGGGCTTTGCCCCCGCAACCACGCCAACTCAGGACTTGAGCAAGGCTCCCACAGGGCAGCCTGATTTTCCTTACAGCCAGTATGGTAAGAAAAGCCTGAAGGAAGGAAAGGAAGGAAGTGTCCTGCACGTTTTCTGTCCCTTTTTGATTTATTGTTGTGTTTTTAATCATTCCTTTGAATCCTGCACATCTTCCCAAATACACTCCAACCTGGTGCACCATCTGAGTTCATTACAGCAGCAGGAGCTTGCTCTTTGGGCCCATTTAGCTTGGACATCCATACATGCTTTCTGCGTACATGAACACCTCTGGCTCTGCTGTGGAGACGCTGCTGACGTTTTCCAGGAGTCCTCGACAATCATTTCTGTCCAGTTCTCCCAGCTGGGCTGTGCTTTGGTTTTTAAAGATTGGTAGGTCTTAGTTGGGTTTGAATTAGATCATCCTGCCTTGCAATGTGTTTTGTTTTGTTTCTGTCTTTTTAAGGGCTTCTTCATGCTCTGTGTGCTGGATTTGTGATTTGATCCCAATTCTACCACTTTTTATATTAACTCTTCCACCTTCTTCCTCCCTAACCCTAATCTTGGCACGGCTGTTTTAGAAGGGCACTTGCAGGACAATATCACCTTTTTAAAAACAAATTTCTGATTAATTTCGCTTTCTTAGCAAAGTTCAGGGCAGGAACTACTATTCTGTTATTAGATTATTTTGACAATTTAATTGGATAAAAAATTTGGCACTTTCTAGAGACTTTTTATTTAGCCATTTATGCCTTTTTATGCAACATTGGAAATGTATTAAACATGCAAATAGCTATTAAATTCTGTCTAAATGGGGAAATAATCATTAAATACCCTAAAATGCAATAAATATGCAACATAGCATTAATGTATACTTAATTTTTAATGTTTTATTTTTTGCAGAATTTGTATCAGAGAAAGCTAAATCTATGGAATCTGTGCTTTTTGATTATCTTATAATTTTCCATCCCACAGAAAATAAAATTGCTAAATTGTGTGTTTAACTTTATTTCAAATCTTAAAAATAGAAGTAAAATGGTAGCTCTTTAAAAATTACAACAAATTTCTAAAATTGCAAGTTATCTTTTTTTAAAAAGTCGTGACATTTGCAGCTCTAACCAAGTTTTATTTTGCTGGCCTGAAATTTAAGAGTTACAGATTTTTGGATTAGAGGTACTAGTTTTGAACCAAAGAGAAAACGGATGAATTGCAAGGTTTTCCTCATTTATGGATTAAAGCAAATGTCATGTCAAAAGCTTAAAAAGAGCTTCAAAGAAAGCACATATTGTGATGCATTTATAGACTGAAAACTGGGGGGAAATTGTAGTTCTGATGCTTCTAATGAACAAAGATCTAATTTCTGGCCAATTGGTGCATCTCTAAATGTGTAGAGTTGTTGTGTAGAGTTTCACAAGCTCATCTGAAAGTTACATTAATCTTTTCTAAAGTGGTGAACTGGTTATATTACAGTAAGCGTTTATGCAGACATGTAGGGAATTAAAATCCCTACTTCTTGATTGTTCTTTTTAAAGACGACAATGCGGTAGCTGTAGTTGCCCGAAAATCCAGCATTCATTCAGCTTTACAATAAACGGAAATGCAGTGAACACACCCTGGTTTCCATAGCGACATAAACGCGCCGGATAAAAGGCGCTCATGTCGAAGAAGCTTCGGTTTTCTGTCTGTTTTCACTCTTGGCTTTCTGCTGCTTGAATCTGCTGCGTTCATGTTTGGAGCAGTCATGTGACCGCTGTCAGTCATGGCAGGTGTCCATCTTGTTCAGTGTTTCCTGCTTGTGCTGGGCGTCCCATTCACCTTTTTTGCTTCAAATGTTTGCAGACCTGGTAGAAACTACTAGACCTTTTGTGTGATGTGGTGCTGTTGATGTTAAATCTTTAACCGTTTGTAGAAAAGAGTAGCTAACAGTGGAGCTAACATTATTTATTTGTAAGGGTTTTGTTTAGTTTGTGTTTGGCTCAGGGGAAGTGATGAAGGGTTAGTCAGGATTAAGCCAGTGGGGAGGCATGTTACATATTTTCAGCAACAAAATCCCGTTTAAAACCCCCTTGAATGAGTTTTTCACTTTTAGTGTTTTTCCAATTTTACACACATTTACTCACTAAACATTCATTTTACTGTTTATAAAAGAACCGTTTCATCCTAAGTTTAGCAACAGACCAAATACTTTTCCCTTGTTTTGGTCAAGTTAATGTTGGCCAAATGCTCACCCATTACCACATCTTACCTTTTTTAATTCATAGGGTAACCATGAACATTTTTTGGTAAATATGGATTAAGATCAAATCTAAATTAATCTCTACAGAGATCCCAAACAGTCAATTTAGACTAATTCTTGGTTATTTTTCTCACAATGTTAATAAATTAGAATATAATTGATAAGTTTAGACATTTAAAAATGTAAAGCTGAACTCTGTTATTTATTAAATTAATAATATTTCATTTTGATTTTTATAAAGTCTACTTCTCAGTGCAAAAAGCTGCTAAAGGCTTAATGGAGGAACTTTGCGATGACTTCCTGGAGGCGGAGAATGAGTAGGAGCTTCTTAAAGAGACAGAGACCCAATTTCCGGCTATTGATTTGCAAAGTCAAATTCCTTCATGTTTGATGGATGTACAGCTTTTTTATAACACCTTTTAGATGGCACTACATACCTGAAAAGTAGATAATGTTGCCCCTTTAACACAAAGAAATAAATACTCAGTAACCTGTAAGTTGATTTGATTCAAGGGTTTGAATCTCACACGAACCCTCGAATGGGTTTTCGTTCACAATATTAAGTCTGCAGTTACCTCTGTTGAGTGTTGACATTTTACCACATATTTTCCTTCCACTCGACGTTCAATTAACATGCTTTCAAGCATTCTGTAAATGGTGAGCCTTCTTAGCATCAACTATTTGCACCTGAACTTCTTTGTGGAGAGAGTCAATGACTGTCTGTTAGTCACAGTAACAGCCCATGATTGTTTTGGCAATAATTATCACATTTTCTGAGAAACTGAAGTTTAAGTTTTCATTTGCTTTGAGCCATAATCCTAAAAAGTTTGAGTTAAAAACGGGAAATGCCTCACTCTGCATGTAAAATCTGTATAATATTTCATTTTAAATTAGTGAAATGCAGGTAATTTGTTAAATCTAATTTTAGCTACAAACATTAAGGTGTTTAGATTAATCTGTAGACAAAATTACAGAAAGATGTCTGTGTTTCATTTTAAACCAAATGACACACATGATGAAAGTTTCTTTTCCAAGAACTCATTTTACAGTGAACAGTTTGATATTTTCTATCTAAATTACAGCCTGGTTTATTATAATTGATGTTTTCTGTAAGTGGAAGGGTAAAAAGCTGCACAAACGAGGCAAAAAGAAGCTCAAAGTCTTGTTGCATGTACGTTGGTCTGCCCCCAAGTGGTAGAAATACGACATGACATGCAGACGAGCATTTGCATTGTAAACTGCAGTTTTTTCTAATGGCTAAAGGAGATAAATTTGAAATGAAACCACACAAAGATAAATCCTCATTGGCTATTCACAACAAAACCTTAAACATTTATCTTTAACGTAAGATATTTCTTTAGAAGGTGACCCCGAGCATTTACTTTTGGCATGATTTCCAGTCCTTCCTAACCAGCAGATGATGCAGAAAGGTAGAGCAGAGTAAAACGTGGAGCCAGTGAGTGAGCATAGATGTACACAGTCGGTGAGGGAACTATAATAAGGTAGTCAGCCAGCACAATCTGGGTTCAGTCAACCTGGTCTCCTCATCTCCCTGATAGGCCTGGGTAACTACCCTCAGGACCCCTCTGCCTACGGACCAACGCGTCCTTCTCACAGTTATGGTCAGGATGAGCAGGGAGGATATAGTGCAGGTAGGTGCCAGCATCGTCTTCTCCAACAAAAAGAAGCATTTATTTTCTTCACTACTTTAGTTCTTACAGAGCTGCAGCTTGATCGTTTGGCCCTGTGTGTGTTGTATTTTGCATGTACATTTTTGCATGTACATACAAATTACCGTGTGCCTTCTTGTATAGTGAAGCCCGGCTATCGTTGACATGACAGCTGACTGGATTTGAAAGACATTTACATCGAATTGGCTAGTTTAGCTCAAATCAGTGGCTGTGGTTTGACTATACCAAGACGAACATGTCCTCCTTTTTTTTGTTTTTAACTGTCTGCATTGCTTTGCTGATTTCTAAAAGGATGATCTAATTGTCAGAGATTTTGTTCATGGTTCAGTTGTCTCTATGCATCAGCAGTCCATTCACCCATCGTTTTCCCCTCCCATCTACTGTCTCTAATTGTAGCTAAAGGGGTGAGAAAGGAAAGAAGATTGAAAGGAGACCAGCATACCAGTAAATCTTAGTTTCTCACAGATTCTTCTCTCTCTGATGGTCCTGTTGGGATCATTCTTCCAACAAAAAAACAAAGTCTTGTATTCTTCTATTTGTGCATTTCTTCCTCTCTTTTTCTCTCCCTCATCTTTCCACTGCAGTTGTTTAGATCCTTTTTAGAAATGTTTTGATAGCTTCACTCTTGTTTTGAACTGGATGCTGCCAGGACAGGAAAATACCTAAACTCTGAAAATCTGGCCACCAATTTGGGAACCAAAGCTGACATTCAGGTCTGAATCATCTCCTCAGGGAGTTTCCTTTCTTAGTGGTTCCTGTGTTTCCCTTCTGTTTTTGCAGGGAAATGGTGCCATCCAGTGCCTAAATTAATTAGAAAGTGTGTTATGCTAAATATACAAGACACTTAACACATTTTACATCAAAACGGCAAAAAGAGACAAAAAAACATATTGCTCTAATTTAGGTGAAACTTTCTACATGAAATATCTCATTAAAATATTAAACTTTTTGAAAATTTGGGGAAAATCCACCTTTTTTAAGTTTTTTAGGTTATTTTAAAATAAAAATTTTAACAGCTCTACATCACATGTCAAACTCAAAGCCATTTATGTGACCCTTGAGACTCTTTCAAGTAAAAAAATGTGCTTAAATGTTATTTTATCAATCGAATTAAAGCGGTTTTATGTGCATATTGTCAAATTACATCAATGTGAAAATATGTTCAGTATTTCATTTCAAGAACTACTGATGGACTGCAGTATATCATATTTATTAATATTTATCAGCTTATTAGTGTTTTGTTTTATCAATACAACGCTATAACAAACATCTAGCCCTTTGATTATGATTTTGCCCAAAATGAAAATAAGTTGGGCACTACTCCTCAACTTAAATAGAAATTGTTTTAGGGGTAAAATTAATAATTAATCAGGCAACAAATATGGAATCATTTGTTTAAACAAATAATCACCTTGCTGGTCCTAACTCCAGTGATGTCAAAAGGTTTTTCCCTCTTACAGAAATCTTCTCTTTTTTGTTTTTTTCTCCTTGTTTTAAAATGTTTCAGACATTTTGGAAATGAGACAAATATTACCTGAATAAATACAAAATGCCCAGTGAAAAAGTATTGACCACTAAACCTGGCAACCTCAGTCAAGCCAAACCTTGTAACCTAGCAACCAAAGCTGAGCTCCAGCACATTTGGTCAGCTGGTTTTACCGCTGTATGCACTGAACAATGGGTGCTAGAAAAGAAAAGTGTTTTGTTATCAACTTGCCATGCAGAAACCACTTGCTGCATTCCTGCTGTTTGTGCAGGAGGCTCTACTTCTGCTTTTCAAAGCTGTTTGGTTGTATAATTGCGCACCTGTTTGCAGCCGTTTTACACTAAATGAGTGTAGACGTTGAGTTGGGGCATGGCTAGCAGCAGTTTATTTTTATTTAAAGTGAGAAGACGCCTTAAAACATCTGAAAGGAGCTCAAAATACTCAACCGGGTAAATTCTCGTTATCTGAAAAGTTTGATGTGATTTGTATTGTTAATAGATGTAACCTAACCTGTTCAAGGAAACATAATAGGTCATCTCTAAACACAAGTGGCTTTGTTCCTCATCTTTCCTTGAATTTCTTTAGAACAGGGCATGTTATTGTTTGAGACCTTTTAACCTACTTCATGTTGTCAGGCAGGTTTTATCATAGGTGTGTTGCTTGCAAAACAGAAACTAGGATTTGGTTATCCAGTAGATTCATCGTTTTATCCGAGTTTCTTGTTCTCATCTGGCCATGTTGGTTTGGATAGCTTTTTTGAAACGGTCATTTGAAAACTGCTTTTTGTTTTTCCTCGTGTTATTTAAAAATGTTTTTCATTAGAAACATTTGTGACAAAACGGTAAAAACAGCAGAAATCTGTCGGTGTTTTTTTTGTAATGGATCTGCAACTGTATAATTTTCAATTAATGAGGTTTTATTTACCAAACATATGTATCATAATGGTCCTTACAAGGCTCTAAAATTACAACCTTAAATTTAGAACCGCATGATCTTTTGCATGTTGTGATGTACTGATCAGAAAAGCTCGATCCGCAGTGGAGGTGTGTGGAAAAAGTAGATCCACCTTTAAGCACCACTCATCGGTTTGCTTGCTTCTCAGGCTGTACAAGCATCTCTGCATGTTGAACTGACATAATGATCAGAAAATAACAGATCAAGCCTCATTTCTGAGGCTGCGAAACGCATGGCAGTTGAACCTTTGTCGAGTTTGTGTCCAAGTCCTTTACCCTCTTGTTGCTGTGCACTGTTGATCAACTGGCTGAAAGAGAGCTTCTACACTTCCCCTCTATGACAAGAAACAAAATTGGTAACTTTTTCTGGTCATAAAACAGGCAGTTTTACAGCTACTTATTGTAATCTGTTAAGCAGCTCAATGCAGGCAGGCAACCAGAGCAGATAGCCCAACTAATCAATCAGCTAATAACTTTAATTGCTTAATGTACTGCGAGGTAAAGGTATAGTGTCCTTGAATGTGACTTAATCTGGAGGTTTTTGAACCAACTCATTTTTCCAAACACCAAAAACATTTATTTATTACTAATAAACAACTTTTTTAAGTGCTTCACTGCAAAATCACAAAATCTAAGTAATTTTGGTCTAGAGAAAATATGAGTACAATTCAACTAACTCAAAAGTAACTTTTCAGCAAGAAATAGGAGTTTGTTTTAAGTACTCAATTCCTTAATACTGATGAAAAAGTACTTTCTATTGGCAAATAACTTATAAAAATGGGGAAAATGTCACAAGTGAAATAATTTGCCAATGTAACATGTTTGTTTTCATCAATATTAAGGAAATATGTACTTAAAACAAGCCTCTATATCTTGCTGAAAAGTTACTTGGTTAGTTTTGCCTTGTTTCAAGTATACTAAGACACTCACACTAGAAATTGGACTAAAAATACTTGGTAAGAGTTTGTGTTTTTGCAGTGTTGAGCTATGCTGCGCTCAAGAATGTCTCAAGTTGGAACCTTGCAGTTTGAAGTCAGACGCTTGACATTTTTTTGCTCTGATCGCACCGCAAATGACATGTGATATTAGAAGGAGCCTGTTGACTTTTTCCCGTCCTCTACTGGTTAATTTGAACAATGGCGGATGATTGAGAGAGCGCCTTGGCCTTTATTTACTGGAAGCAGGAGAATGTTGTTGTCAGGCTCCTCTGTGCCATGTTGGAATTCACCAAATAATTCAGAGGTGTTGAGTTTGCGTTTTCACAGCCGAACTGGGCCCTGACCAGCGTCAGTTTCAGCGCTATATTCATTTCACCGAGCCAGTTTGACGGCCGGTGTTGTACCTAGCATTGGTGTCTGTACCTCCTAGCAGAACCCAACGGCAGGCCACTGCGTTACTCTGATTGGTCGACGCTCCGTGTCCGGCGTCAAACGTTCCAGCGTCTGCCGCATTGGATGCGAGTTGAATGCTCAAAACGCTTCAAACGTGCAGCACAAAGTACTAAAGTTGCCCACTTTGGTTTGTTTTGGAGCAAGATGATTTAAAAATTATTAAATAGATATTAAGAATTTTGAAACCAAACCAACACAAATGAATATTTTAATGGCACAAACGGAGCACTAGCCAGTCTGCTGGCTGTAATTTTCACTCAGACGCCCTTGATGCCCAAATCACGGTTGGTCTGAATGCAGCTTAAGATGCATTTATTAACCAAAAGAAGTACGAAACAGTGCAAAGTGTGAATCTTTCCTCTAAAGCGAGGTATAGCTATAAAATATTTTCTTCCAACAAAATTCAGATTCAAAAATACTTTAACAAGGGGAATCGTATAGTTGTAAGAGGGGGAATGGTGGATTTTTCCTTTTTAATTTTACGCTTTGGTTTTACGTAGCAGTTTTAAAGGAGTTTTGCTAAACCTCCTCCAGGTTCTCACCGTTATCTTTCTGTTTTCTGTTTTTAGGGTACGGTCAGGACCTGACAGCCTTCGGCCACAGCTTTGGAGACCCCAGCCAGCCGGCCGCCTCGTACGGAGCCCCCACAGCACAGCCGGCCGCCGCTCCCCAGCCCGCCGCCAACGCGTTCGGCAGGGGGCAGAACCACAACGTACAGGGCTTCCACCCCTATCGACGCTGACCGCCTCCCTGTGGCGATGTGGCATGGTGTAAAGTTCAGAAACCACAAAAAAACAAAACAAAAAAAAAAGTCAGGGAAATAAGTGTTCTTGCTCAACGCAATACTGGATTGTTTGTTAGGAATGTTGAAATAACACAGTTTGAGATAGAAATCTTTTATGAAAACAGGGATTCCAGAAAATTTTAAAGGGTTTAAAAGATATTTTTCTTTTTTTTTCTCTCTCTCTCGCATAATTTAAGAAATATTGAGCAGAAAGAAACTTTTATCCCCCACCTTCCCCTACACCCATGTTTTATAGTAGATCTAAACTACTTCGCAATAATTTTGATTGTCTGGTGAAACACTAGCACAGAGACTTGTATGTAAAGAGACTTGCATTTTAATATGTATATTTATGGTGGACGCAAATGGAAAAAAAACAGGGTTTAAATTTTTCTCAGCTTTAAATTCTAGGGAAAAAATGTTTTTATTTTTCATTTGGTGAATTTTTGTTTACTTTCTGAGCCTTTAAAGTTTGTTTAAAATGGAGATTATGAATATATATAATATATATAAATATATATATATATATATTATACACAAACTGTGCAATTTTTTTAAAAAAGAGAATTTTGTACTATAAATGTACACTTTGCTTGTTTTTTATTTAAAGATGTAGACTTCCCTCAGGTGGCTGTTTTGGGTGCATTTTTTGCACTTATGCAAAAAGGAAAAAAGGACAAATTATTACAAAAATAAATGTTTTAAGATTAAAATAAATGTTTGGTTTTGTTTCTGTGGGAAAAAAAAAATTACTGGATGCGTTTGTTGAAGATTATTGTAAATTGTGAATGACAACTGCTGATTTAGCTGTTGTCATTGTTGCTTCCAGAAAGTTTGGAGCCTTCACTTCCCAATGAGCAGTTGGCAGCAGTTAGCAATTGTAACATTAAACATGGGTAAAATGCACAACATTAACAGTGATGCCAGTTAAAAACATATTCAACACTGCAAACTTACTCATAAACGGCTGTATAATTCAATTTGTCTGAAATATATTACTTAAAAAGAAAACACCACGGTGGGCTCTTTGCACGCACGGCGGTGACGTCACATCCGCATGAGCGAAATCCGGCTTTCTTGTTTCCGCTTTGAGTTACCGGGACAGCTAGAAAAGACAAAGTCATATTTCAGACGCAAATAAAGCAATACTTTGAACATTATCTTCCAAACATAATTGGCTTTTAAGTTTTCATGGATTTCCAAGTGATCCTGAATTGAGAAGATGGTGACTAATAAATATTTGTTGCTTCCAGAAAGTTTGGAGCCTTCACTTCACTCTGAAACAGCTGCTGTAAACGCCATCCTGCTTCACAAGAAGCATGCAAAAGTAATAAAACTAAATAACACAGGGACCATAAATAATACGGCCATATTTTTCTAAAAGCAGCAATTTTGAACCTGAACAGTCAGCTGAACCAGAACTCTTGACACCAGAGCTGCCTTACTGTTGAGCTATGGTGCTTCTTGTGCTCCGTTATGCTTCGGAAGCAAAAAGCCCAAACTGTAATCTCCCCCGCTACTCTGTTTGATGCTAACGACAATAAACGCATACTATACTTGAAAATAAGGTAAAACATTGTCCGTTAGAATGATTAGATACTTAAATAGCACATTTTTACAAGAAAAATGTCAGAGAATATTGCCTAAGCTAAAGCTAATGTATCTGTATCTGTGAATGTATAACGAGGCGTACATCTTAAAACCTTTCTCCAGTTTACTTGTTGGGGCTTTGGATCAATGTATCATTAACTGTTACCTTGGGCAAGTCCAACAAGTACCGAGTGTAAAATGCCATTTTCAATAGTATCCTGTGTGTGGTGGTGGCTTTTAACTCTTTAACAATGTTTTTACCAGTGTTGCACTGAGAAGTAGCTCCGGTAATGAGCTCAGAAGATGCGCAGTTCCACCATGTGTTTGCTAATTGCTGGTGACTAGTCTGAAGGAGCTGAATGGGCGAGCCTGAAGGCAGAAACGTGGAAACTGCAGTGCCTGAAGGTGATGCTACGTCCACCCAGGCGTTTTGTGCAGCTGAATGGTTCCCATGAGTGATTAAATTACTTTTCATGCAAAGAATCAAGGCAACGCTCCAGGTATGTTTTTGATGAGGGGGTAACATTATAACATGATCTAAAGCTCAAAAAGCAAATTTTACACAATACTACTCCTTTAAACTTGCAAAGCATCAATTCATACCTACTGATGTAGGGCTGTATAATAATATTGATATCACGATGTATATTGATATTTTCTTTCCTAGAAAAAAATCAATATTCATCTGCAAGTATCGTAACATCCAACTGTCACCTTGTTCACTCACTGCTTGCTTCGCCGGTAGAGTGATAAGGTCATCAGGCTTAGAGTGATTCCTTCAGATTTTAAGGTTAAAAAGGTATCAAACTATTCAGAGCAGGTACTTGGTTCACTTTATTTACTTTACTAATGCATGTCAGCTACAGTTTGTACCATTTCAATTACAAGAAACATGTTTTCTCACCACTTCTTTGATTCATTTTGTCCAGCTGTCGACTTCTGTGTCCAACCAACTACACAGGTATTGTGTAGTTGGCGCTTTTAATCAGTTTTCAGTTAGATTAATTCAATCCAACTCTATAACAGTCACAAAATGTCACCAAAATCACTCTGTCCCTCTAAAATCTTTCAGAAAATCGCAAAAGTGTATTGAATTGTATCGTTTGCTGAATATCGCAATATATATCGTATCGTGGGCAGAATATTGTGTATTGTATCGTATCGTGAGATTATTGTATCACTACAGCCCTATACTGATGTGTAGACTCCCTATTAATGTACTTTAATTTGCATGAGTAAAATAATTTTTCCTCAGTGGTTTGGCCACCAAAATGGCTCCAGCCCAGGGGCCCTCATTCTTGTGAATCCAGCCCTGGCTGCTGCTCTTCCATTGGCCTCCACACGTGTGTGTGTGTATTGGCTGGGAATTTATACATCTACTCAAATTACCATTAACTACAACAGAAGTCATACTTAGATTCATTTTTTAATTTAAAAAAAAAAATTTGTGTTAAAAGTGCACTTATTGTTTTTAAATTTAGTCTAACAAATCATAAATTCAAGGTGCATTTGACGTAATATTTCTTTTGAAAACTGTTTAAAATATTTTTTTATGGCTGGATTTCCGTGCTCCAATATATCCGGGGTAAAGGTTTCAGTGTGATTTCCACTCGCCGTCTCTTTCCGCGTTGCTCACCTATTAGCATCGAGCGGCTAGCTGCTGCTGCTCTCCGGGGAAAGTTGCCCACTTTCACCGGCTTATTCGGCTCTGACTCCCCACTTGGACCACAACACTTTAAACCGAGAGGAGGAGACAAAACTTTCAAGGTCTGTGGGCAGAAAGTGTGAACGACGTTCAGTCCGTTTCGACCTGTTTTGGTCCGGTTTACTGTCCGTGTTGCGCTAGCTAGCTTAAAACTCAACGACACTCTGACTGCGTCGACATCCCGAAATTTCAAGAACCCGCAGCGGGTTTATCGGAAAACGTTTGTCACGGTTTTAGTGACGGGACACTTTCAACCAGATGTTTCCTGTCACTCAGCGAGTCTCTTCGAGTTTTACCGGAGTGTCAGACTGAGTTTATATTCCTGCTGAGATTGTTTTTAATGGCATAAGTTGAGGAGGTTTCAGTTAAAATCTAACACTCTATTCTGTAATATGGATCATAATTATTCATTTTCACTCGAGTCGGTTTGTAACCTTTAGGACCTGAAAAACCATTTTTGTCTTCAGTCCTGCTTGTTAGAACCTGGAGCTGCAAATGTAAAAATTACCTGTTGAGTAGAGAAAATTTAGAGTTTTTGTTGAGGAAATGGTAGATATTGAAAATTATTTTTGTTTTTAGTTTGTTAAATAAAGAAAAACATAAAACTTCTACAAATAGAAGATACATTTCCTTCTATGGACAATTATGGAAACAAAATGACAAGAAAACTGATTATAAAATGTATTGTTGCTTTTAGTGTTCGTACATTTGAATTTCAATCAATGTATAATTTTAAAATTACATCTATCTTCAAAAAATTGGTTCTTGATTAATTTTAGCCAGTTTTTAAGAACCTCTGGAGGTCCTACCATAAAAAATAGATTAGAGTAATACTAAAAAGTTTATGCATTTCAGGGACTCAATTCACTAAGTATAACACATTATGTATGTAAACTTATGCTTACAAATATTTTAATGGATTTTAATTCGACTTGAACAAGATTTTCCATTGGTTTGCTAAACCTATAAAGTGTTAATTCAACCATTCAGCTGATTTATTTTGGTAACTGAAGCTGGATTTGCAGGTCATTTAGGCCAGAAACAGGCAGCAGGAGACATCCTGCAGTAAAATATGGAGTTACAGTGTGATATTTACCACTGTTGTGACACAGACATCAAGCTGTCAGGGCGCTGCAGCTGATTCACACGTGGCGAGAAACCAGAACATTGGCACCGATCAGATGAAGAGGACCGGATCCTCCAGGAAGCAGCTTAGGGAGAACTGTCACTGTTTTCAGCATGTGATCAGGTGGGGCTGGGCGATCAATCCACTTTATTGATTAATCACAGTTTTGGTTTTTGAAGGGCAATTTTTTCGAACATTTTTTTTCCCCCATTGGGTTTCTCAGAGTGATGTCAGCGCGCCCAAGGCGGCCATCTTGTTCCACAAGTGTGATTTTTACAGCTTTTGTTTATTTGGATTTGACTTTAGATCAACTTTACGATGGAATACAAGCTAACATTTTTTATTTCAGTTACAAGAATAATGTCATAATATTACAAGAATACAGTTGTAGTAATCCAAGAATAACGTTGTGTGACAAAGTCGACATAATGTGAGAATAACGTGTTAATATTATCAGAATAACGTTGCAGTATTAGTAGAATTAAGTAATACTTTTATGAGAGCTTCTACGTGAAAAATAAAAAAAAGTTATACTTTGGTTTTCGTTTTACAGATAAGAAAAAATATTTCAAGAGGTTATCAAATTATTATCAGCAGCAGGACTTTAAAAGAGAGTCTATTTTGAATAAAGAGCCACAAACTGAGCAGATTTCTTTGACATGTTGACATTAAAATTGAAAAAAATCTGATTTTATGTATCGCCCAGCCCCACGATCAGGCTCTGGTTCAGTCGCAATGTGTCACAAATGTAATGTTTAGAAATATTTGTTATTTCAGAACAAGTCTTTTTATTTAGTTTCTGTAATATTCATGTCATCACCTCGTTTTGCAGGTGGTCAGATCTGGATCCAGGCTGTTAAACAGTTAATGCACAAGATAAAGAGGCTGAAAACCGACGACAAAACAGAAGACGGCCAGGAAAGGTAAGGTAAAAAAAAATATGTACATAAAAGTTCAATTTTATGTTGTTTTAAGTAGGACTAAAATGATGGACTATTATCAATTATGGAAATAAGAATCAACTGTTTAATTAATCATTAACTGGAGTATTCAGACTGCTAAAAAGGCAGTTTGCTGAAAAAACAACACGAAAACTTTCCAAATTATATTACTACTTGCATTTTGAGATGAAAAACCTTCTTTGTAAATATGTTTCACCCAGAACTCCTCAAGTGGAAAAGATTTAGCTTAAAGTTTGGGCTCGAATTCTTTAAAAAAAATCCAATTCAGCAACTTTTTAAAATCTAAATATTAATCAGCTAATACAAAGAAATAGTCAAAACGTTTCACATGTTGTTTGAAGTATTTTATTTTTTTTACCTGCAAATAATCAAGCACTCACTAAAGGAATACTGTTGTTCCATTTTAAGCAATAAAATGTCCATTTTATTATTTAAAAAAGAGAATAAAGTATCTTTTAACGTGTTTCTAATATTGTATAAAAACGGCTTTGATGAAAATCTGCAGAATGGGACAGTTTTTTTCATTTGTCAGAATAATTGATTACTCAGATACTCATTCTCTGCAACTATAGTATCACAAATCAATCCATTTTTACGATTCTAGATTTATTCTCTTCTTGGTAAGATTCTCAAAAGACATTTAGTCGTGATGTTCAACACCACCAATTCCTTTCCAATCTGATACTGGGTAAAATTTAATCTGATAGCGATCCAATACCGATAATTTGTGCAAAATTATCGGTAATTTTGCACAAATTATCGATTTGTAAATATATCAGTAATTTAATTTTCCTGTTAAATCTAAAACAAAAAACCATTTCGTATTTCAAATCTTGGCTTAATAAAAATAACACTAGACATCCCTCTTAATTTTAAACTCAGACGTACATTGAGGTTGCAGCCTCATTCACTACAGCCAAGCTCTTTTAACAACAAAGAAAAATCTTTAAAAGAATAAATTGTTGCAAACTAAAAGAAAAATAAATTGGTGAAGTAATAATACTACTGAAATAACTCATTAATTGTTATGAACAACTATAAAAATGTAATCTGAAATATCTCTATGCTTGATTTCTTCTATGATCGGTCATTGAGTCTGAGTGACTGAGCAGCAGCAGGACGCTTTACACGTTTACCAGGCGGAAGAAAAAGTAGTTCCCTTCATCCCTGTCTCCTGTCCTCCTCTTAAGAAACATTATTCCAAATTACTGACGTATTGAGAACTGATAAAGGTCTGGTACTGGAAGTATCGGTATGTCAGCATCCAGTATTTAGATCAGTGGTTCTTAACCTGGGTTCGATCAAACCCCAGAGGTTCGGCGGAGCCTCTGCTGCCGCGGAGGTAAAGACACACTAGTGTAAAGTCATGATGACGCCGCTTTGTCATCACTTGCTGCAGAGGATCACGTTACATTGCTTAGCCAATCAGAGGATCATGTTACATTGCTTAGCCAATCAGAGCTATGGAGGAGCTCTGATTGGAGGAGCTTCACTCTCAGCATGGATTTGAACTTGTGTCTTTAATTACTTCAGCAAAACTCAGTTTTTACCAAGTTCTGTAGCTTTCGGTGTTCTTCTAAATCTGCTTGTTAGTGGCATCTTTTTGGAGTTACTACTGCCTCTAGTGGCGTGGGGGTGGTAACACATTAATACAATTACATTACTAAGTCAGAATACCGCAAAGACTTTATTATTTATTATTAATTTTTTATCTCTTAAGGATGTAGAGCTAATTAAATGATCTAAACAAGACCTTAAAGTGGTTCCAGTTTCTCTCGATGGCCAACCTGTTGAAACTGTGTCAAATTTTAAATACCTTGGGTCGTTCCTGGACAGTCAGCTCAACTTTGCTGAAAACACTGACTATATTTTGAAGAACTGCTCTCAGAAACTCCACCTTTTAAGAAGACTTGGTGATCTTGGGGCGACCCAACTAGCCTCTAAGATGGTGGCCCACCCCTATGTCTTCAATTTGGGGAAAAAAAATTATATATATTTATCACTACAGAAAGGTTCAGTGAATGCACATATGAATCTGATGTGTTCGGTACCTCAAAAAAGGTTAAGAACCACTGATTTAGATAAATCTTCTGGTGTCGGCAGCATCAGAGACTCACCGGCAGGCATGACGGGAGTGGATGAGCTCTCAGACAGCACAGAGGTGGTGGAGATGCAGGACGTGAATCCCACCCAGTTCCAGGTGGAGAAACACACCTGGGACGGCCTGCGGAAGATCATCCACAGCAGCCGCAAAAACACCGGAATGGTCATCAACAAGGCGCCGCACGACTTCCAGTTCGTCCAGAAAGACGAGGCCAGTCCGCACTCCCACCGCATCTACTACCTCGGTAAGGGCGCAAACCAGCAGAAACAGGTTTTTATTTCTGGAAAGGGCCGAGGTAGTGGAAAATAACAGCAGTTTGTTTTGTTGTCCAAAATGTTTGCACCAGGAGCCACAGTTTATTTTTAATTTCTTTCAGTTAAAAATACAAAATAATTTCTGAATTCGCTCCTTCTTACCTGCAACAATTTAACATTTATTTTAATTAAAAAGGTCCAGTAAAGGGCCTCAAAGTTGGACTATTTCCTTATTTTTGCTGCAATTCATTCAGCAACAAAAAACGAGAAATATCTTTGAAAACATTTAACGGTATTTGGCTGATTTTAATTATTGGGTTTGATTACGTCTGTTTTTGAGTAAGAAGTCACTGGAGATTTGTGGCCCAACTTACTACAACGTTAAAATGAAAGCAGAAAATAATAATAACAAACAATGGAAGAAAAAGACTTGTTTTGTACGTGTCTCAGTAAGAAAATCAGTTTACTGCGTGGTAAATTAAAATTAGTCTAATTGTTTCAATTCAGGTTATTATTATGTTTTTCAAGGGAAAGTTTGTTTAGAGACATTATAATCCATTTTATTTGTGGTTTTGCTCTTGTGTGGTTTTTATTTCAGTTTTATTTGTTGTTTTGTATATTAATTTTTAATATTTTAAATATCTTCCAGCTCCAGTGTTAACAGCTCATCACAAAATTAAAGTTTATTGGTCTTTGAGAGGAAGAACTTTTGAAAAAGGTCTCAAAGCAACACAGAGTGTTATTGTTTACCACCGTAATTTCTGGAACGATTTATTTATCATGATTTAAGATTTCAATATTTTTTGTTGAAAATCTCAGACCATCTGCATCGTCTCCATTTAAATCAATCCTAACCTGCATCCAGGGGCCACGTTAAGCTGCTCTGAGGGCCAGAAATGGCCCCCAGGCCACACTTTGGGCACCCAGAAAACTTTTATGAAATAATAAAAAAACAAAATGCCACTGTTAGCATAAAATTGCCCCACTAACTATTTTTTTTCTCCTAGAATGTCATATAGACGGAACACGGTAGGAAAGGAAACCAACAAATTAATTGACAAAACATACAATATTGAGGGTTTTATGTTTGCCTTTGAATCAAAGTAAATGTCAGAAACTGCATTAAAAGAAAAGCTCATAGTAAATCTATAAGCTGAATGTTCTGTTGTCTTCAGCTGATTCTGTGGATCCAGTCACGTGAGTCGGAGGATCCGGCCTGATTCTGTTTACGAACCCGTTTCATGTCCGCAGGCTGCTTCCTGTGTGCAGCTGGAGAAAATGGGGAACACACACTGGGACACAACTTGTGCTTTGTTGGCATAATTCAGTTTTTCCGTTTGGTGTTGATAGAGGTCAGACAGTCTGCTGCAAGAAACAGGAAACTCTTAACGTTTCATTTAATGTCTAACGTTTCACAGCAATCGGCATCCAATCAGTCGGTCGGATTGTGTTTCAGTTTTTGAAGTGTTTTCCAAACCACTTAATTATGAATCATTAAGTGTTAAAGGCTCACAAACCTGAACAGAAATTAGATTTTATTTAGAAACTCCAACCACCCAGAGGCATCACCGTTGTCTGGCGTTGATCTGACAGATCTCTGGTGTTTCTTCCCGACAGGAATGCCTTACGCCAGCCGAGAAAATGCTTTGCTCTACTCCGACATTCCCAAGAAGGTCCGCAAAGACGCGCTGCTCGTTTTGTCATGGAAATCGATGCTGGACCATTTTCAGGTAAACAGAGGCGGTACATCTGTGATCAGTTATTGAATTAATCATCAACTAATTTAGTAATCAGTTAATCGTAGACTGAAGTGCACAGACTCAAAACAAAGTTTCAGAGCAAAAACTGTACGAAAGTTTATACATTTTTTATTTAAGATAAAAAAAAACCTCTTTGTTTGTAGAAACGTTCTATCCAGAACTCAAGTGTTAGTTTTAGCTTCAGCCTGTTCAAATTCTGTTTTTAAAAATCTTTTTATTGCTATTCACTTATTCATCTGTTAATCAAAAACTAAACAAACAAATCAACTCTACATTGTATTAATGTTCAGCAAAAACATGTTGATTTTAAAACAATGTTTATGGTTTTAAAGCACTTTAGGGAATAAAATGTTTATTTTTCTTATTTAAAAAGGGAATTCAATTGTTTATTTGCATCTTTTTACATATTTAATGTTATATAGAAGGAGTTTGATGAAAAATATTTTTAAGTAGAGCGAACAGAAAGCAGCTGCTGTCTCGTCCCACCGTTTCTCTTTTATTTTTTTCTCCAATCCTCTGAGCAAACGCTTTGTGACCTCGCTGTGATGGGCCTGGTTTGTCACACTGTGTGTCACCTCTGACCCCAGGCCAGTCCTCACCACGGGGGCTTCTCTCGGGAGGAGGAACTGCTGCGAGAGAGAAAACGTTTGGGGGTGTCTGGCATCACCGCCTATGACTACCACCAACCCAGCGGGCTTTTCCTGTTCCAGGCCAACAGCAGCCTGTACTACTGTCGGGACGGCGCCAGCAACTCTTTCATCGTGAGTTAAAGCACAAATACGTAATTACAGGACTTCTTTGAGTTCAGAAAGCTGAAATATTTGGTTATGTGTCATTAACGTTTCTGACGTTCACCCAGTAAATAATGGGAATTTTAATGCAAAGTTGCATCAAAAGTGTAATTAATAAATGAAAACAGTCATGAACATTCATGAAGACTTCTTCATGTTCATGACAGGTGTTATTTCTATCCATCAGTCAATCAACCAGGTTTATTTGTCTGGCACATTTCAGCAACAAGGCAGTTTGAAGTGCTTTACGTTGTGTTTTTATAAAGTCATGGCACACTGTCAGCTTTTGATGCATCACTTTTTGTCCAGTGGCGTCGTTACGCATCAAAATATTGATTAATATTTCATTATCTATGTTTCAAAATCAACTCCACACAGGTGGGTTTTTAGTCTAGATCTAAAGGCAGTCGGTGTTTCGACTGTTTTGCAGTTTTCTGGAAGTTTGCTCCAAATTTGTGGTGCATAGAAGCTGAACGCTGCTTCTCCATGTTTGGTTCTGGTTTTGCAGATGCATTTTTACCATCTGTAGTTCATTTAGCTCAGAAACTCTGGGAAAAAATAAGTTTTTGCAGATTATTATCCAGGGTAAAAATATAAAAAGCGATTGATTTGAGAGAGCAGTCACTTATTTAATTTGATAAACGGATCCTTGGATCCTTCGTAACGACAGAGCAGGAAATGCCTCCAGTCAAAAGGAGCGTTGCGTATTTTTGCACCCTGACGGTTTCCTTTCTGCAGGCGCATAGAGATATAAAAAGGTCGTTACAGCCACCAGGGAAACTCCTGCTGCTGCTTTGTTCGCTGCAGCTGAAGCTTTTCCCACTGGAGGGACTCCCTCGGTTCATCAGCATGTAGAGAAAACGCGCTGTGCAGTTTCCAGCCTTTATGCTCAGCACTTTGCTCACTTTGTCCTTGGACTTTTTAGAGATGTAAAATAATTTGTACAATACATAGTTTGACATAAATACTTCTGTTAACAGGCAGATTTTTATAAAAAAAATCTAACAAATATGTATTTTAATAAAAACAGATGTAATTATTTAATCTGTATGACTGAAATGTTAAATGGTAATATAAGACAAAACAAAAATGTTTCATAAAATTTTTAAATGTATTCTCACCTCTTCAGACATTTTCACATTTGGTCATGTCATAACTATAACCTTAACATGCTAACACAAAGTAGCATAATTGCTAAATAAAATAAAAACAAGATATGGCTTAAAATGGTGTATTTTTAAACAAATAAAAGTATAAAAAGTGTAATGTGCGTTTATTTTCAGCCTCTTTCATCAATACTTTGACCTTTACCTTTTTCATCAGCAGCTAAAAATAAACTTTCAGTTTGGACATGAAGCTTAAATTAGGAATAATTTGCATTTATGATGTTGAATACACTGATATCAGGATAATTGTGATTTGTGTTTCTGCTCCATTGTTTGCAGAATTAGTCATATATTTTTGCTCGTTTATCCTCGCAGCGTTTAGATATTTTTAAGTTCTGATCTTCTGTAAATTATTGATAAAAACAAAATACAGTTTTGTTTTTCGGCTTGTGTTTTTCCAGACTTCTCCGATGAACCCCATAGAGATCAAGAGCCAGAATTCAGGCACACGCATGGACCCCAAAATCTGCCCTGGGGACCCCAACTTCATCGGTTTCATCAACAACAACGACATTTGGGTGACAAACACGGAGACCGGCGAAGAGAGAAGACTCACATTCTGCCATAAAGGTCCGGACTGGATCAGATCACATTTTGTTCCTTTATTAAATGTGTTATTTTAATTTTGTTTTTGTTGTTGCAGGTATTAATAACCCTAAAGACGATCCTAAATCAGCCGGGGTCGCCACGTTTGTCACTCAGGAAGAGTTTGATCGCTTCACTGGTTACTGGTGGTCTCCAGCCGCACGCGAAGGTAAATATCGTCATGTTTTTGTTTTTTAATTTTTATTTTAAATGTTTTGATGGTTTGAGAACTGTAATTACAAATCTGTTTCAATTTATTATTTATATTTTTGGCAGGTATTTAGGGGTGAACAGTTTTCTGTGTTAGTCGTAAATTCATCATTGAAAAGTTAATATACTTTAATTTAAAATAGAGAAAATAATACATAAATGTATAGAACAAATATTTTATCTTAATTTTAATACGTCTTTCTGCTAATGTTTTGACTATATTTTCATAATTAAACAAAAATTCTTGTAATCTTGCCCAAATACTCTGCTGTACAGGTAACAGAAAGGATGATTGAAATAAAAGTCACGTTTTGAAAACATTTCCTCTCTTTTGAAAAATGTTTTTTAGAAAAAAAGCAAAAAAATAACCAGACATAAAATCTGAAAATGTATTTCTATGAGCGCAATTGGCTGCAATCTGTTTTTAATCAAATTACTGAAATAAATTACCTTTTTAATGATTGCTTAACATATTTCTGCTTGTGTTTTTCTTTGACTCAGAGGCTGATGGCGGTAAAACTCTGCAGATTCTGTATGAGGAGGTGGACGAGTCGAAGGTGGAGATCATCCATGTTCCGTCTCCGGCTCTGGAGGAGCGGAAAACCGACGTCTACAGATACCCACGCGCAGGTACAAGGCCAAAAATAACTCAGTTTTATCAGATTAACTAACTCTTCTGTGTATGAACCAGAGTCATGTTTTATTTACACAAGGGAAATACGGGCAGGTCAGAATCTAATTTACCAAACACACAAGAAACACTAGGCGCCTGTTTGGTACTTGATCAATGCTGTTTCTTGTTTTTACAAGGCGTAAACATGCATCCTGAAAAAGCCTTAAATTCATGTATCTAAAATTAAGGCCTTAAAATGTCTTAAATTCGTGAAAGAAAAATGTTGATCTTAAAGACATTAATCACAGATCTTAATTTTGTTGTGACTTTTTAGATTTTTTCTTATTGGACTTGTGCATAAATCAAAGGTTTGCAGAAATTATCAAGGCTTTAATGCTACCAGTAACAAATTGCTATTCTTGGTAGCTAGCCTTTTTTGCATCTGTCCTGAGTAAGTGTAAACTTATTGGTAGTGGACTGGACGCTACTGTCTTACTAGGTGCATTTTGTCAAAAAAAAACAAAAAACATTGGCACTACTGGGGTTAAAGTTGCAGTATTTATCTTTTTTTATTATTATTTTTTAACTGTCACTGTGTTGGTATGAGACAGATAATCTGAGGAAAAAATCAAGAACCTGTGCTAACTAGAAACAACCAATCAGAGCAAGGAGGAGGGGCTTAGCGCTGTCAATCATGCCCATGTGCGCTACGATGCAGCTTCTCCCTGTCAGCACAGCATACTATGAATACTCAGGCTAGTTCATATGGCATTAACTTATGGTTTTCTGTAATAGTGAGTTATTTATCTGTCATTAGCATATTTAGCAGCACGTTCACTAGGTTGACTGACAGCACTAAGACCTTCCTCCTGGTTCTGATTGGTTGTTTTTGATGGCAATGTTAGCACATGGAGTATGTGGAGAATATTGATATTTTCAGATCATCTGTCTCATATTATTCACAGAAATATAAACAAATATGTAAAAAACTGCAGCTTTAAGGCAGCAGAGAGCAATGTGCCATTTAAAACACACAAAGCTGCTGCCAAGAACCGTTGGCAGGTTAAGTCAATCAATCAATCAATCAATCAATCTTTATTCCAGACAAAAAAAGGTCCATAGTAAAAAAGGTAAAAAAAAAAAGTAACAAAGTTTAATTAATTTCCAGGCAGTAACAACCCTGAAATCACTTTGAAGCTCGCTGAAATCAGGGCAGACAGCGTTGGAAAGGTGAGTCCTCGTTGCGTTGTAGGTTTAACTTAGAAGTCCAGACGAAGCTTCGACTGATGTGACGTCGTTTTCTTTCTCAGATCGTCAGCACGCAGGAGAAAGTGTTGCCTGTTCCTTTTAGCTGCCTGTTTCCCAACGTCGAGTACGTCACCAGAGCCGGATGGACCAAAGACGGCCGATAGTAAGTTTGTAAAACTCAACCGTGGCTCAGTTTGCTTCGCGGCTTAAGCTGAGCTTCCCGCTGCGAGTCACGGCTCTTCCTCTCGGTTTCTGTCAGCGCGTGGGCGGTCATGATGGACCGACGGCAGCAGAACCTTCAGCTGGTCCTGCTTCCTCCGGCGCTTTTCGTCCCGGCTCACCAGGACGAAGCGAAACGGCGGGAGAGCCTGGAGGTTCTGGGCGACTCGGTCCATCCCTTCATCATCTACAGGGAAACCAGCGACATCTGGATCAATGTGAGCTCCTCACCACAGATTTGTCTCAGACTGTCTTACAGCGGCACTGCAGAAAAGTTGAACGTTGCTTAAAGAACCATTAATATTATAGATTTTCTTCTCTGTCACACTTAAAAAGTTCAGATCAGGAATCTGTCTGCAGCCTTTATCTTTGAATGAGACATTTTGCCTTCAGTCCAGATGAATAAAACTTCAGAGTTTTATTAGTTTTGATAAATATACATGGACAGATGCATTTTCTTCTATCTTCATCTTTGTGAGAAATGTAACTTTATTTTATTTCTTTCACTTGAAAGAATTTAAAAATCTTTTTCTGCCCAATAAAGCTGATTTCTGAAAATGTTTCCAGTCTAATGACAAAAAGAAAGAAAAAATGGTTTTAAAAATATTAGTTCAAAGAACCATCATTTTATTTCTGCTTTTAGATTTTAAACATTTTTGTATGATATGAAGTGGATGGATAAATTTTCTTCTATACGAAGGTCTGTAGCTCCTGAAATATAATGGTTCTTAATAAAAAGTAATACATTTTAGATTTGTTATTAAATTTATTTGATATAATAACAAACACTTTTCTAAAGTGTTTGTTATTATATCTAATAAATATATATTGTTTTTCTAAAGTGTTTGATTAAATAATTGCTGTAAATTTCCACAAAATGATGACCCAAAAGAGCCAGTAATGTGTTTTAACTACTTTTTTCTCTTTTTTTGTGATTAGTTTGTACATTTTTAGTCAGAAATCGGTTTTATTGAACACAATTGTGATTTCAAGAGGAGGAAATAAAATGATCAAGTAGCAACATAATATAGAAGACAATGTATCCATATGCAAAAAAAAAAAAACCTCAATTTCTCCTTATTTTAAGTATGAAAAAAAATAAAATAATAGTTCTTTAAATATATTGCAGATATTTATCAAAAAACAGGCTATTCATGCTTATAGGCCCTCCAGTGTGTCTGAATTAAACAAGTGAGGTAATATTCGTCCACAGTGATGTCACAGACACCAACATCATTGAAAACATCCCTTAGTTTTTATCTAGGCTGTCAGATGTTAACATTTGTTGATCTGAAGAATTTAACGGTTACAAACAGGTGAAAATCGAACAAATCCACGTAAACATCCCTGTCTGTTTGTGTTGCAGGTGCACGACATCTTCCATCCTTTCCTCCAAACGTCTGATGACGAGTTCACCTTCATCACAGTAAACGAGTCTAAAACGGGCTTCTGCCACCTGTACAAGATCACCGCAGCGTTACAGCGGGGCAAATACGACTGGGCCAAAGGATACACTCACTCTGCAGGTAACGCCTCACAGCAGCATGAAGAAGAAGAACATTACAATATTCAGCTTAAATATGACATTTTCTTCCATCAGAGGATTTTAAGTGTCCAGTTAAAGAGGAGGTGACGGTGACCAGTGGGGAGTGGGAGGTGCTGGCCAATCACGGAGCAAAGGTGAGGCTTCACCCCAATTAAACTTTTAGTAAACGTCTCAAGCTTTTACAGCTAATAAAGTCAATATTTTCCTGTGGTGAGTAAAGTTATTTGTACAACCTTGGGATGCAAGTTATCAGTTAATGAGTTAATCTAAAGTTGATTAAATGATAAGCAGCTGTTTTCTTAAAAACTTGAGGTTTTTCATGCATCAAGAAGGAATATGGAGTTTATAAATTTAAAAAAGTGCACAGTAGTTTAGCAGTTCAAAGTAAACTTTTTTCTTTTCTCTTATTATTAAACTTGGACAAATTTCTCAAACAACTAAAACAGGAATCTATTAGGTTGCTCAATATAAAAAAACAAGGAAGAAAAAACTTAATTTAAGTGTCGCCCTCTGCTGGATGGCGACCAAACTACAACACAGCCAGAAGGTCTGAGCGGGCGTTATTAGTTAATCGATTGGATGAAATTTAATCTATTAAACTATTTGACAGTTGATTGTTTGTTAGAATCCCAAGTGGAAACTATTTTTCTTTAAAGGCCTGTGAAATATAAGCAAGCGTCTTCTCAAAGAGGCCTTTCCAATCTGTAAATTGATGTAAATTATGAAATCTAATCTAGATTAACAGGGCAAATCTCTTTAGTAACAAACTCTGGATGTTCTTGTTGTCTGATTTTTGGTGCAGCGTTCTTGCAGCCCTCAGATTTGGGTCGACGAGGCGGCGAAGCTGGTTTACTTCCAGGGAACCAAAGACTCTCCTCTGGAGCATCACCTGTATGTGGGTAGCTACGAGACGCCGGGGGAAATCGTCAGACTCACCAAACCCGGATTCTCCCACAGCTGCTCAGTGAGCCAGGTACCGACTGACACAAATTAATTGTCCGGTTTACGTTTCCTGCCTGAGGTTTGAATTAGGCCATTTTTTACCTGTTAATTTAGATAATTAAATGTTTAATTCGAAGGAAAATTGAGAAGTTGCTGATCCCTGCTTCATTAAACGGTTAAACATATTTCTGTTTGTTTCTTGTGTAGATTAATTATAGATGGGGCTGGGTGATGAATCAGTTTTATTTATTAATCAGATTTATGGTTTTTGACGATTTCATTTTTGGAAAATCGGGAATCTTTTGGCTTCCATAGATCAGAGTGATGTCAGCTCTCCCAGGGTGGCCATCTTGTTTGTGTGTCTTAATCTTGACAATTAAATATAAAGTTTAATTTTAATTATGAAAATAAAGGCATAATATCACAAGGATAAAGTTGTAATATTAGGTGAATTAAGAAGTAATTTTATGAAAACTTCAACACAAAAAATAGCAGAAGATTTAACTGGGGAATGTTGAGCATTTTGTGAAGTTATAAGTTGGTATCGGTTTTACAGATAAGGAAATAATTAATCTTTTAACACGTCAGCATCAAATTATTATCACAGGTCTTTGAAATAATTGAGCAACAACTGAGTTTTATTTGAAGAAAATCATGCAGGCTGAGCTGGTCACATTTCTGGAAATGCTTTTATAATTCTAGAAACTTTTTTCTCATTAAATAATTTTTTGGGTAATTTTCTTCTCGAAAAAATGCATCTTTATTCAGCTAATAATTATGACTGTATTCTCTTAATTTGAAAAAAAAATCCATAGCCAGACTCCGTTGTACAACTCGCGGAACAGATGACTGAAATAAAAGCCACTTTCTTTTTTAGAAAAGAAAACAAGAACAAATTGTTAAAATCTGACTTTATTTTAATATCGCCCGGAACTAATTATTGATTTCTTAATAAATCTGAGATGTTATGGGTGATTAATTTAGCCTTTTCTTTCTTTCTCCACACAGACCTTTGATATGTTTATTAGCCACTACAGCAGTTTGACCACCGCTCCCTGTGTTCACATCTATAAGCTGGTCGGGGACGGCAACCCGCTGCACAAAGAACCTCAGTTCTGGGCCAGCATGATGGAGACTTCTGGTGCTGCTTTATGTCTTATTATGGTTGATAATTCAGCTCAAACATAAAGCAGGATTAATATTTATGGCAGATATTGCTATGTGACTGAAGTTTACCGTCCTGTGTTTTGTTTTTAGCGTTCCACTTTGATGCTCCGCCTCCAGAAATCTTTAGCTTCACTGGGAAGTCGGGCTTTGAGCTCTACGGCATGTTGTACAAACCAAACAACCTGGTGGCTGGAAGGAAGCATCCCACTGTTGTTTTTTGTCTACGGTGGACCTCAGGTTTGATCTCTTCCACTTTGAAATAAACATTGCAATCAATAGAACAAAGAAAGACTCCTTTGTAATGTACACAGCTAGTCTGAAATATTGATATGTGGCCAGAACAAAGAAAAAGCTACACGTAAAGGGAAGAAGACCAGTCAGGGCTCATTTTATTCTTGGTTTTTCCACAAATTAATACTAGATTAATCGTGTCGGATAACTTCCAACTGTTTGCGTTTAGTCTCTCTATTGTCAAAACTGTTTATTTTCATCTGTTGACATAATCCTGTACACTCAATCCAGATTTAAAGAGGAACAATTACAAAATTCTTATTGTATTTTTTTTTTTTTTACTTCCATCTGGGTCTCAACTGCTCCCAAACGCTTAACAGAACCACCCAGCCGTTTTTTGGCAATGACTTCATATTTTTAAATTTTTAAGTGTCTGGAAAATGAACCTTCCATAAAGTCACTGCACCGTTGCTTAGCAACCCCAGCGCGTTACCTGGCAACCCTCTTTTAATTCCAATAGTGTTTGAGCGATTTAAGAACTTGGCTGCGTTCACACTGCAGCCTGAAGTGACGCAATTACAATTTTTTGGCAATTACGATTTTTTTTTTTTTTTTTGCCGGTCCGTTCACACTCTCAGTAAATGCGACCTGTATGTGTTCTGCAGTGTGAACGGGCAAACGGCCTGAAAGTGTCCCGCATGCTCACTAGAGGGCGCTATAGCGTCAGCGTTCTCAGTGTTGTGCCAACCGCCATAAAAAGAAGAAGAGCTCAGTGTTTGGAAGTAAACATGGAAGCTAACGGTGGAGCTTAAGGCGCTTTCACACTGCAGGAACGGGACGGAACGGCTGTGTTCACATTACAACTTGCGTTCCACCGACCCCAAGCGTTCCAGCAGCTGATTGGCTGATACTGAGACGAAAATCAGCGTCTGACTCCATAGCAACCAGCGGCCAATCAGCTGCTGATTCTAAGCAGAAACGCTTGGGGCCGGGTTAACAGTTGCTACGACGACAACAATGGACGACATGGATTTAATTTTGCTGCTTATCAACCTCATACAATTAATTAAATTCCGCCAACAAGCTTCCCTCAGAAGACAAAATGCTGAACGACTTCTACGTATTGCAAGGAGAAATACGGAAGAAAAATACCACTAGTTACAAAATACAGTGAGAGCCAGCAGTCAACGGGAAATCAACGTCTGACTCCATAGCAACCAGCAGCCAATCAGCTGCTGGAACGCTTGGGGTCGGTGGAACGCAAGTTGTAATGTGAACACAGCCGTTCCGTCCCGTTCCTGCAGTGTGAAAGCGCCTTTAGCTCACATATTTGAAGTTGTTGTCCGGCCGGAGCAACGTATTAAAACTTAATCCTCATATTGTCCGTCATGGTTGTTGTTTCCCACTTGCGCGTATCAGGACGTAGAATAGTGAGATTTGTTGAGAATCTGTGACGTTCAGTTCGGATGAATGAGACCTGGACGTTATGGTCGCATTTGAATCGGATACGTATCCGGATATGAGTCACATTCAAAAAAGAATCGGAGCTGTGCTGTTCACACTGCCATGAAAAGATCGGATACAGGTCGCATTACGTCAAAAAAATCAGAATTGAGTCATTTCAGGCTGCAGTGTGAACGCAGCCCTTGTTGCAATATATTTATTATAGTTTACTAAGGGGCCAAATTCTAAGTCTTAATTTAAAACCTCAAATCTAAACAGGACGCAGATTGTACTGTGATAAATATACGTAGAAAAGGAGAGTTTAATTTCTGAATGAACAGAGCTAGAAGTGCTTTGATAAGCAAGAAGGCTCTCGTTTGTGATGACATGACTAGTTCATTTTCTTCAGAATTCATTCTATACTGGGAGATATGGAGAAGCTCCAGCAAACCTGAGCAGACAGTTATAAACCATCATCTCATTTTTCATTCACTCATTAAATACAGCTAAAACAAATCAAGACCGAAAACGAGCAGACATAATTGTAAACTTGCGTCTGCAGTGATTAAACAGATCTGAACTGTGACTAAAACTGCAGCACATTAGTCCTTAAAGATGGGCACTTTAAAAGTTCCCATGAACTACTGCAAGAGTTTGCTCTAAGAACTCAAGATCATTTTAGATACTTACAATTAAGGGACTTTTATAACAAAGAAATAAAACAAAAAATAGACCCAAATGAAAATGGGATTGTCAAAATGCTGATATAGACCTATAAGGGTAAAAAACATAGAATAGTGTCTTTACTCTATAAATATTTGTTAGAAAATAGAGGCACTAACACATTGAATAATAAAACAAAATGGGAGAGGGAATTTGGTATTCAACTAACCGAAGATGGCTGGCTGAATATTTGAAAGACCCAAATTACAACATCCTCTTCCAGAATTTGGAGAGAACATTGTTGGAAAAATATAATCAGATTTTTTAGAACACCCCAAATTACTAGTAAATTTAAATCTAGAGTTCAGCCATGTTGGAAAGATTGTGGAGCTCTTAATGTTAATCACACGCATATTTTCTGGCTTTGCCCTAGAATTACACAGTTCTGCAACAAAATACACAATAAGATTGTAACGATATTGGGTTACTCAATACCCAAGTCTGGCCTAGTCTTATAATCTTGGTTATTTGGACAATGCTGTACTAAATTATGACTGTTATTTGTTAAAAATTCTGTTGGTGGCAGCCAAAAAGGTCATAACCAGGAAGTGGTGCAAACCTGAACCTCCTACCACAAAGGAGTGAATACAGACTGTGAACTCATTATTTGAGATGGAGATTCTTATTAATGAAAAGTGCATTATAAATTAAATTGGTTATTATTATTATTCTAACATATAGACTGGGGACACAGGAACAGCAATGCATGGACAAATGGGAAAAATTGACAAACTTCACATCGAGACAGGACTAATTTTGGATAGGAATGGTCCCCTTATGTTTTTGTTTTGTGTTACAAAAATGAGTCCCCCCCGATGTGATTTTTGTTTTTATTGTTCTGTATTTTTTGTTTTTTATATTTTCTATTCTCTCTATTGTTTTATAATTTCTATCGTTTGATCTTCTTTCTTGATTGTGTTCTAATAACATCATCAAAAATAAAAAGAAAGTTATAAAAAAAATAAATAATAATAATAAAAAAAAAACTGCAGCACATTTCAGTGAAGCGATTTTGATCAAAGCTACATTAAGACCTGTTGTAGCATTAACCCTTTGCTCCCCTTCCAGGTGCAGCTGGTCAATAACTCCTATAAAGGAGTGAAGTACCTGCGGCTAAGCACGCTAGCTTGCCTGGGTTACGTGGTGCTGGTCATCGACGGGCGGGGATCCTGCCAGCGAGGACTCAACTTTGAAGGAGCTGTGAAGGACAAAATGGTAACTTCAAAAACCTGATGTTTGTTTTGGTGATCGATTAATCGGTTATTTTAACGATTAATCGGATTTTTAAAAGTTAATCATTTAAGTCTTTTTATACAATATTAGAAATACATTGAAATATGCAAATAAATAATTCTGATCCTTTTATTGCATAAATTTCAACGCTTCCTTTAGTGTGTACTTGATAATTTGAAGAAATTTGAAAATCTTAGTCTTTTCTGCTTGACCTAAAATCTATGCATTGTAGGAATAGCAAAAAAGATTTCTACAGAATTTGAACCAGATGAAGCAAATAATGACTCGCGTAAGGAGTTCTGGGTCGAACATATTCACAGATAAAGAATGTTTTTTATGTTAAATGTAGATTGTATATATATTTTTATACAGTTTGGCTTAATTACTGTATTATTCTTTCAGCAAATGGCATTTTTTTGTCACTCTTGTTACTAAATGTGTTGACGAATCATTTCAGCCCTAGTAAATCATTACTTCCATCAAATTTAGAGATTTGTTTTGAAAAAATGACACCAGTCAATCTGCTGCCAGTGTTCTGTGTAGAAAATTAGATGCTAAAGAGAACGGTGAGGATAACCGTTTCCTCTTCATCCAGGGTCTGGTGGAGATTGACGACCAGTGGAGGGTTTGCACTACATTGCTGACAAGTATAAGTTTGTGGACCTGAGCCGCGTCGCCATCCACGGCTGGTCGTACGGAGGATTTCTCTCCCTCATGGGCCTCATCCACAGACCGGACATATTTAAGGTGACAGCAGGAAGTCGGAAACGTTTAGTCTCTTCCGTCAGATGTGTTGCTGTTAACTTGTGTTTCTCTAATTGACGCAGGATCAGTCAGACGTGATTTCAGGTTCATTTTGTGTGTTGGTCAGGTGGCGGTCGCCGGAGCGCCGGTGACGCTGTGGATGGCGTACGACACCGGCTACACGGAGCGATATCTGGACACGCCGGAACAAAACCAGAAGGGATATGAAGCGTGCTCCGTCGCTCTGCATGTGGACAAACTTCCCAACGAGTGAGACCGCCGAATAAAACACCAGTTCACGCTTTCATAAGCAACTTTTACCTGACAAAGGCAGATTATATTGATGAACTATTTAGTGATTTGCACATTCTGTAGGTTTTTCATTAACTGATTAAACATTTTTGAAACGCATTAAAAGATCCAAATGAACAGCTCAGTTCCGAAATAAGAAAATTAACATTTAATTGCCTGAAGTGCAATATCATAATATTCCTCTAGTGGACATTTGATAATTTGTAGCAACGTTATCAATACAGCTGGTCTGGTGATTTATTTTATGATTATCTGACTAACAATTGAACATCAAAAGGGACCTAAAGGAGATTATTTTTTACAGACTTTGAATGAAGTGAAGCTAAAACTATGTCACTAGTTTCTGGGTAGAACATATTTACAAACCAGGAAGGTTTTTTATATTAAATATAGTCTGTATCTATTGTTTCAATGTGTTTTTATTCGATTAAACAGCCTTTTTTGAGTCTGTTTGCTCCAGTTGATAATTAATCAATGACTAAGTTAGCTGATGATTATTTTAATAGACGATTAATCACAATTAATCAGATTAATTGCCTCAGGACTCCACCCAAACTTACTGACATAGATTTATCCATTTTGAACACAGAAATAGATATTTTTCTAGATTTCACTTAGTCTGTTTATTCACTTTTCACAGAAAATATTTTATTTTACAAGTTTTCTTGAGGTTGGCTTGACAATTAAGTAAATCTGATCATTGTTTTATATTACCAGCAGTAATGCCACTTAGTGGTAACCGCTCTGCTAGTGAGTCTGTAAATAAATAAAAATGGCCGACATGCATCTCTGTGCGCTGCAGGCCGAACCGACTGCTGATCCTTCACGGGTTTCTAGACGAGAATGTTCACTTCTTCCACACTAACTTCCTGGTGTCTCAGCTCATCCGAGCAGGAAAGCCGTACAGCCTTCAGGTACGTTGACGAAACAACAGATTTTAACCGGGAACGGAGACCGACTGCGGATCAGAACCTCTGGAACATCTGGAGTCGGATGAGTGAAGATTTCAGGCCTGAACGTTTTTGGAAAAGAGATTCTGGAAAGAGATTTGGATTCATTGGCCTGTTTCTAAATGTTCCATCCATCCATTTGTTCATCCATCCATCCATCTGTTCATACATCCATCCATCTGTTCATCCATCCATCCATCTGTTCATCCATCCATCCATCTGTTCATCCATTCATCCATCCATCCATCCATCCATCTGTTCATCCATCCATCCATTTGTTCATCCATCCATCCATCTGTTCATCCATCCATCTGTTCATCCATCCATCTGTTCATCCATCGATCCATCCATCCATCTGTTCATCCATCCATCTGTTCATCCATCCATCCATCCATCTGTTCATCCATCCATCCATTTGTTCATCCACATCCATCCATCTGTTCATCCATCTCGTTCATCCATCCATCTGTTCATCCATCGATCCATCCATCCATCTGTTCATCCATCCATCTGTTCATCCATCCATCCATTTGTTCATCCATCCATCCATCCATCTGTTCATCCATCCATCTGTTCATCCATCCATCCATCCATCTGTTCATCCATCCATCCATTTGTTTCATCCATCCATCCATCCATCTGTTCATCCATCCATCTGTTCATCCATCCATCTGTTCATCCCATCCATCCATCCATCTGTTCATCCATTCATCCATCTGTTCATACATCCATCCATCTGTTCATCCATCATCCATCCATCTGTTCATCCATTCATCCATCCATCCATCCATTTGTTCATCCATCCATCCATCTGTTCATACATCCATCCATCTGTTCATCCATCCATCTATCTGTTCATCCATATCATCCATCCATCCATCCATCTGTTCATCCATCCATCCATTTGTTCATCATCCATCCATCCATCTGTTTCATCCATCCATCCATCTGTTCATCCATCCATCCATCTGTTCATCCATTCATCCATCCATCCATCTGTTCATCCATCCATCCATCCATCCTTCCATCCATTCATCCATCCATCCATTCATCCATCCATCCATCTGTTCATCCATTCATCCATCTGTTCATCCATTTATCCATCCATTCATCCATCCATCCATTTGTTCATCCATCTGTTCATCCATCCATCCATCTGTTCATCCATTCTTCCATCCATCCATCTGTTCATCCATTCATCCATCCATCTGTTCATCCATTCATCCATCCATCTGTTCATCCATCCATCCATCTGTTCATCCATTCATCCATCCATCTGTTCATTCATCCATCCATTCATTCATCCATTCATGCCTCGTTTCAATAAATAAACATAAATGTGTATCAATAATTAGAGTTTTGAAATTAGTTAATTTTTGTATAAAACTCACTATTTATCAGTATTTAGTTGCTTTTTGTAGCGTAGCACAGATTTAGTTTTAGAAGGCGAAGATGTAGAATGATGATGAAGGAACAAATGTTTAAAAATAGTTTTATTCAGATTTTTCAAGTAAACAGAAAACACAACCATAACAAAACAACCAAAATGGTTTAAAATAACTTGAGATCATTTATTGACTGAATACAATCTTGTTGAGCTGGAATGTCCAAAATGGCAGCTAGATATTTTTGAAAGGACTTGTTTTCTCCTTGTGCATCAAACGCGTCATTTAATGTATTTTTCTTTTCCTGCTTCTCCAGATTTATCCCAACGAGCGTCACAGCATCAGGTGTCCGGAGTCCGGGGAGCATTACGAGATCAGCCTGCTGCACTTCCTCCAGCAGAACCTCTGATCAGCCTCTCCTCACCTTCCCTTCCTTCCTGCCTCTCTTTTCTCACTCTCAGCATTTATCCAAACCTGCTTCTCCACTTTACTTGACTTTATGATCAGCTGAATGGAATCTACTCCGAACCTCATCACGCCTGCAGAGCCGTTCGCCAGTCTTGCAGTCGCAGCAGCATTTTCAGCATCAAAATGTTGCTGGAATTTCAGATGTTTGGTTCCCTTTTCTCGTTTAATTCAGGAGCAAAGCGAACGGCTGTGTTGATCTCCGCCGCCAGCAGAGGTCGCCGTTCACCCGGATCATGAAACAATAAAGCCTTTTTATTTTCTTTGTGTTGAAATCCAGCAACAGGAGCAAGTTTTGAAGTTTAAAATGCTGCTTTGTGTAACAAAATATACATGTGGACCATTTATAATAATGTTTTGATTTGTTGGGGTTTTTTGGTGCCATTTAATTTTATATTTTAAGATATAAAATTAAATGCAACTCATTTCTGTGAATCAAAGCTCACTTTTCTGTCTCTGAATACAAACTGGTGTGATTTCAGCACCCCCCCCCCCCCCCCCCCCGTTGCACACTTTATCGTGTTTTGCTATGAGATTTGTGTCTTATGCCTGTCACAGGTTGTTTTTTATGCAGTTATTCCAGAAAAATTATATAAATTCCACATTTTTATTAGCTTGTACTATTTAAAAAAAAAATCTTCTAGAAATGTTGGGAGTTATCTGGGACCTGTTCTTGATCGCTTGCTTTAACTTCCTGAAGAGCTTTCCTTTCTCCTGCTGCTGAGGACTTTTTGCACAGTACATTATATTTACCTTTGTGCCAAGAAGCTGACCTGAACGATGATGTTTGAGACAACTGAGGTGCCTTGCAGAGTTTTAGGAGCACCTGCTCACATTGAAAACAAATCAGGGAATCAGTCAGAAGACTCAACGCCTTGTTATCATCTGCTGAACTTAAATGTTATAAATGTACTTTCTGTTATTGAAGAAATAAACTGAAGTGAACAATCTTTCTCCCCCTCCATCCCCAAATCGTGCAAAGTGGTCTTTATTTTATGTTTTTGTAAGCTTTCAGTTTGTATCCATTGCTGAAGGATTAAACTGCACACATCTTCACACCTTCCCAAAAGCTTTTGTATTAGTTATTATTTTATATTCGCATGTTGTGATGGGGAACCTGCAGGAACTACCCACTGCTCTGTGTGTCCATGAGTGTTTGTGTGACTTGAAAACCTCAGCGTGAACTTTTAATAAATATAAATATAACTGAACCCAGATAGTCACATACACTATAAAGAACACATAACTTTTTATTCCTGACACTGAATCAAAGCAGCCTGGTCAGGTTTTGGGTCGGTTAAGATTGCAACATTTTTTTTTATTTACTTAGTAACTTTTCAGAAAGACATGACCTTTTTTTTAAGTAAATAGTTTCTCAATATTGATAAGATAAAAATACTAGTTTCACTGCCAGATTATTTCACTTATAAACTTATTTCTCATGTTATAAGTGAAATAATCTGGCAGTGAAACAAGTATTTGTATCTGTAAGAGGGAATTGTTGACTTATAACCAGCTTCTATGACTTGCTGAAAAGTTACTTGTAAGTTTAGTCTTATTTCAAGTGTGCGAAGATGTTGGCAGAAGAAATTAACCAAAAATACTTAATATTTTGTGTTCTTGCAGTAAAAATATACGGAATTGAATCCATCGGCTGCTAAAATTAAAGTTTTTATTTACAAAAAAGAAGAAACACCTGAACAAAAGTAAACTAAATAAATAAACCATTTGCTTTGTTTTCTGCTGCCAAACCTTTTTTTAAAAAGCAAACAATTGTTTCCTTTTGGTTTCTGTCTGGTTTCTACTCTGTTTGGATTAAATATTTTAAAAGTCTAGTGTTTTTATTGGAATGCACCTCGTTGAACAAAAAAACTATTTTACATTAAAAAGCTGCAGTAAAAGAGTTTAAACATTCCAGCATTATTTAAAGAACACCTTATAAATGCACTGAAAAAAAGAGAACAGAAAAACGGGTTTATTTGTCACATGTAATTAAATATTACCAGTTAACAGAATATATTCAAGTTAAATCACCTGTTGTTTTTTAGTGCATAATTAATGACTCAGAAAATAACTTCCAGCTTATATTTTCCATGTTCATTTTTATTCATACAAGTAAAAAGCATTTCAAACTGTAATCAAATGAGTAAAAAAACATATTAAATAAGCAAAACGCAATTAAAGGAAATAGATAAGGTATAACAAAAGGATCCCTCACAAAGGGGAATGAGGTCCCAGTCAACATGACTGAACGTTTCAGCTCCGTTTCCTCCTATGCGTTGCATAGAAACGGCAGCCGGTCAGCGCGTCGGCAGACGTCAGTAAGGTGCGTTGCGTTGTCAGCGTCGTTTCAGGCTGTCAGTAGTTAAGGACCCAGATGTTCTCTGGGTCGAAGTGGCTTCAGTGCTTGGCGTCTTATTGCGTCTTCGAAACCGGAGCGATTTTCAGGAGGGTGGAGCTGAGCGGGCCGAACTGTCCCTGAAACTTGGCCCGTCTTCTTCCCCCGTGGCGCTGAGGGAACTTCCCGTTGACGCTCGACTCTCCGCAGCTGCTAAACCACCAACCGCCTGGGGGGGGGGGGAAAGGCCCGGAAAGGCCCGGAAAGGCCCGGATGGAAAACCTCGTTTAGCTTAAAATCGTTGGGCCGATGGGAGCGATTTTTAATCCGGATTCGGGTTTGTACCTGAGAGCAGCTCGGCGCAGTTGGCGTCCGCAGCGAGGTCGTTGTCTCTGTCGGCTGTGGAGAAGGGAAGTCCGGACGCTCCGGTGGACTCGAGTCCCTCCTGGACGCCAGACGAGGGGTCGAGGTCAAGGTGCAGAGCGAAGCGCTTCTCCTCTCCGTCCACCTGGAAGCCGTAGCGAGCCGCCTGGCGCCGCCCGGCCTCGTCGCGCAGCTCCACCTGAAGGACGTACCGGCCTTGCTTGGAAATGGAGTGGATGTGGTCCAAACCGAGCCAGAACTCTCCTGGGAGATGAAAAGTTAGGTTTAGTTTTTGAATGTTGGAAAATTCAGCCCTTTTTTTCTTTCTTTTTTTTTTTCCTTTAAATTAAAATTTCCAAAACTCACGGTTGAGGTCGCCGAATCCTTTCCTGTAGCTCTCCCAAAGCTGGTTGAAGCTCTGAGATCCATCCTGGCGTTTCTGGATGACCGTCCAGCCACCAGCTGAAGAAAAAACAGGAAAGCAAATCAGTTTTTCCCCTCCTTTTTTTAAAAACAAATGTGTGTAAAAAATCTCCTGATAAGACTCAGAAGTGAACAAACTCACCTGGAGTCATCTGGCAGAGAACGTTGAAGGGTTTTGAGTTGTCTGGCTGAATCATGTAGACGCCGCTGACTCGCTGTCCCTGTGCGAACAGATCCTGGCAGTCTCTGGCCAACCCTGCAAACAAAAGCACGACATGAATCAGACTTTGTTTTTTAGCTCCTTCTTGTCCATAAGTCACTTTTTACAGTCTTGTTTTTGTTTTTCTTTGACGCTGCTGCCCCGTCTTCTGAACTTTGCTCTGTTTCTGAACGACTCTGCCAGCCAGTCAGACATCGTAGCTTTAAGTGCAAAGGTGAACCGTTTGGTTATTACAATCCATTAAAGCTGTTGCACTGCAAAAACACTAAATATTAAGCATTTTTGGTCTTGTTTCAAATGAAAACAACTCGCTCATCATTCCAGCAGCATATCTGGGCTGGTTTTGATCACATAATTCCTTAATATTGATTAAATGGAAAATTATTTCACTTATATAAGCCTTAAATCTTGCTGAGACATTTATAAGTTGGTTTTATTTCAGGTGTACCAGCTTGTTTGTCTTAGGAACTAAACCAAGAACACTTGGTAATACTTTGTTTTTGCAGTGTGTGATTTAAGTCAAATCTTCTCTTTGGATGTGTTGTTTTTGTTTCTCCAGGATGTGAGTCTCGACTCGCCTAATGTTTTTTTTTGACGAGCTGAAACAGTAAAACGTTACCTGCTTGGTTGAGCTGTGCCTCGCCTGTCAGCGCTCTCTCTTCGTCTCTCCGTCTTTGGGTTTTCACCCTCTTGTGCGCAACCTTCAGAAGAACAACCGGCGGAGGATTAGAAAACATTCTGGCGTTTGTTTGACGTCACGAAGCCGCAGGTTTGCTTCCAGGCGTCTCACCTTGTTCTGCAGGGCCTGCAGGTGCAGACTCTGTTTCTCCAGCTTGTCTTGCTGCTGCCTGATTTTCTCCACCAGCTGGTCGATGCGTCTGTTCTGGGCCACCATCAGCCTCTGGACGAGGGGGAGAAGGCGCTCAGTTTCAAACTGCTTTACTAAAATCAACTGTTGAGGCTTTGCTCCAGCTCACCTGGATGAATGAAACCCTCTCGTGTTCGCTGTCGTTGCCGTCCGTCGTCGGCTCGGTCAGAACCTCCTCCAGTCGGTCCATCCTGGACGTCATGACCTCCGCCTGCCTCTTCACCTCGCCGACCTCCAGCTTCACCTCCTCTCCCAGCTGGGAGAGCAGCCTGTAGGTCCCCTGTGCCTCCTTGCTCCGGGTCATCAGCGCCTCGCCCTGCTGCTCCTGCCTCCGCTCCAGCTCCGCCAGCGTGCCGTTGACGGCCGTCAGCCGGCCGCTCACGTCTCTCATCTGAGCCTTGGTCTTGTCCACGTGCTCCTTCAGGCCCTGGCCGAGCTGCAGGAGGCCGTGGGCCACCACGTTCACGTCGTCCCAGGAGGCGTGCTTCTCCCGGCGGGTTCTGTCCGACGGGAAGCCGGCGCCGGCGTGGGCCAGGACGGTCAGGAGGAGGACGGTGACCTGGGGCGTCTTCATGGTCCTGGTCTTTGGGTTGTTTTGAAATCAGCGGTTCTTTGCGTCGAGCTCCAGTCTCTTCAGTTGTCTGCTGGTGAAAGGCTTCATGAGGTTTTTATAGCTCTGAGCTGCAGCGGGCGGCGCGCCTGATTGGCTGCTTGGAGGTGGAGGAGGAGGAGGAGACGCAGGAAGGACGGAGGAGACGGAGGAGACGGAGGAGGGGACAAACGCTAAATGGAGTGGGAGCTACGGCTATGACGCAATCCCCAAACATGCTGAATATTCCATTTTAGAATCATCCAACATGTAAAATCCTAATATACAGTACCCAACATTTGGTCATAGTTAGTAGCTAATTATTAGGTGGAATAGATTAACTGTATTCATTATAGAGGCAAATAAAATATTGATACGACATTTTGAGAGAATAAGAAAAACGACGAAGTTTCAGGGCTGCAAAAACACAAAATCTTACCAAGCGCTAAGATATTCACTATAGACTAAAAATAAGACAAAACTATCTTAAGTTACTTTTCAGCAGGATATATGACTAGCTTTTTAAACCATATTAGAAATCTATTAAAAGATGCAAACAAATAATTAAATTCAATAATTAAAAATAAACAATTTTTTTGTCTAAATCCAATAAAACAGCATTAATTTAGTTTATAGCAAACAAAGCATCTGCAGCTAAATTTAACATCAATTCAGAGTTGGCCTATTATGTTTGTTTGTTTTTTGATTAACTGAATAATTATTTTTTTCTTACAGAATTTGAACCTGGTGAAGCTAAAACTTTGTTGTTGTTTTTTTTTTATCTTAAATGCTAACTGTAGATATTTTAACATTGTTTTTCACCAAATCATTTCCTCCAGTTAAATCGGTTACTAAATTAGCTGGTGATCTCCATAATTTATAATTTAGCAGCCTTGTATTGCGAGTCAAAACGACTGACCTTTAACCTTTAGCCTATATTTCATGAATCTGTCAGGAAACTCGCGTTGACATCCATCAAAGTCTGCGGAGTGGAAACGGCGCAGAGCGAGAAAAGCAGTGGAACATTTTCCAGTTTGTGTGAGAAGTAGGGGAAAGTTCAACCCTGAGGCCTTTTTACTCACTGGTTCCTGACAATGAAAATCCTACACACACACACACACACACACACACACACACACGAGGCACGCGTTGTCCGGACTGACAGAAAACGCTGAGGCATGCATGCTTTGTGTTCTGGCAAGTCCTAACTGGAATATGTCTTTACTCACCATGACTGAACGCTCATTTGACAAGATTAAACCAGCGTAGCTTTAGCAAGTAAACATTTGAGGTTAAGGCAGATTTAGTTCTGCCAATCATCTTTAAAGGGACACAAAGGCTGATCTTAATTTTATGTTTGTATCAAGTCAGACGATCCTTTTTGACGCCTTAGGTTTGAGAATCCCAGTGTTTATTGCTAAAATGTGACTTTCATGAAGCATATTATGATCCAAAACATCCATCTTATAATCTCAATTTAGACATTTAAGTTAAAGTGAAGTCACTTGTAGACAGAACAGGTTTTCTATTTATAAGTCAACTCAGGGAAGAGTGGGCAGCCCAACATGGCCGACCGACCGACCGAACACCAGCGATTCTCCACTTTCAGTTCTGAATATTTTGATTTGCTTGGGTTTTTTTGTTATTTACTCAAGGAAACTAAACCATTGTTGACCGTCTGTACTTTTAGACTGCATTTGCACCAATCCTGTTTGGTCTGCTTTAGTCTAACTCTAGTTTGTTTGTCTTGAACATGTGTCAAACTGAAGGCCGGGGGGGCCAAATCTGGCCCACCATAGCTTTTTGTGTGGTCCCCAAGACTCCAGATGTTAAATTACACCAATCAGTCCATCCAGTTTTCTGTGATTGTGGAAATTCACATAAAATTAAATTAAAATCATTAAAATATTCATATTCCTGCATTTTTTCCTGCTAATTCATAACTAAGTTTATTGCAAATTTTGCGCAAAAATGGTAAAAAAAACATTGGGTTTACTGATCACTAACTTCCACCTGTAGGTTTCAGTATCTTGCATTGAGACTCAGTGTTTCGGCCACTGTGCAGTTTTCTGGGAGTTTGTTCCAGATTTGTGGTACATAGACGCTGAATGCTGGACAGAAAACTAGTGTCAAAACGTTCGGAACAACTGATATGAAATACTTTAAGGCAAAACTGAAAGAGAAGGATAATGACTCATGACTTTGGCACAGGACTGTGGTTTTAAAAACTAATCTGATAAAACAAAAACACGTCGGGAGACGCCTGTTATTCAGTAGTTTCTTCATTGTACCTACAAGCTAATTCGTATTTTCGGGGATGAGTTTTACGAAGTCTTGGTTTGCAGGGTGGAGGAAGGTTTTGTTTTCACTTTGGGAAAACTTTGCCGCTGTTCCAGAGCACGTAGCGCTGCGTACTGCAGCTCCGCACGTACGTCCTCGAACCGGCTGCCCCCGTCAGGCAGCGCTCCAAATGGCTCCAGTTTGAGCAGGAATCACTTTTCCTATCCCAGCTGTGTTGGGACACAATGTTCGACTCGCGTTACCAGGCTGCGTTTGGAGCCTGGACTCGGCTGCAGCAGCTGTTTCCTGCCAGGGCTGCAGAACCGCTGGGGATGTGGAGGAATCAGCAGGGCCGGACTTTCTGTTCTGGTTCTCTCTGACCACCAGAACCGTCTGAAAATCATTAAACCAAACCTGGATGCTGTAAAGTCGACTCTGGTTATGTAAAGGGTTTTTTGTTTTGTCCGGAGTTAAACTTGTGGATCTTTAACCTTTTTTTTTTTTAGCTCATTATGTCCAGGCATCTGGTTGACTTTGTGTGGAAACTTCAAACAAATGGATGAGTGAAACTTTACCAGGAAAAGAAAATATTGGCTGAAGCAAGAGAATCTGATTCAGCTTTGCTAATCAGACTTGTTAGAAAAGCTTATTGCAAAGCTAACATGATTTTGTTGCTATTTACACCAAAAGACACTTTTTCTCCTTTTATCTTCACCAATAAATCAAATTTATTCTGACTGGATCGAAAACATAGAGGTCTGGACTTTGATTAGAATGTTTTAATGTTCTATGTGCTTCAATCCCACTATTCTATTTACGGTAGTTCAGTATGTTATGGAAAGTGTCAGTAAATCCGTCATTCTACCTCCACCATGTTTTACTGAAATGCTGCATTTTATGGATGCAGTCATGAACATTTTCCTCATCTGCCATGATCGAAGCCAAGAGAGCTTCAGATTTTGTTCTGGAAAACCCGGATTCGCTGTTGGAGTGGTTTTGGTCCACCACCCACTTCCAGGAGCCACTGTCCCAAAGCGGTTTGTTTCTGATCTGTTTTTTAAATTTCTGGGTTTGGCGTCAGACCCGAGGAAACGGCGCTCGAGTTAAGAAATCAGGATTTCAACATGGCGGCGCACCTAGCTCTTACAAACACTGTTCAGTTTAGAGTTGCAGGCGCAACATGTAACTTTGATTTTTAGATGCACTTGTCATGTAAAAATAACATGGTTTTATTGAAACGCAAAATCGTAACTGGGTCCAGTCAGAGTTGCTCCCAGCTGTCCAGTGGGAAATTTGACTTTGGTTCCAGTTCCAGTTGATTTGGGACGTTGGGATTTCCCAGCTCTGAGTACAACTGGAACAGCAGCAAAACTCACTAACTCTTTGGTTACCTAGCAACGGCCTGTTGAGTAACTTGTGGTTACCTAGCAACAAGCTAATGAGTATCTTGCGCAGCAGCAGTTTAAGGTTTTACTGCTGTGCCTCATAGCTGCTTAAAATTAAACAGCTTGCAGCGAAAACGGGATAAACAGTTCAGGTAGGCAGTATTTCAAATACTAAAACTAATCAATAAGTATTGATATTGGTGATGTGAAACCTTTATCCTGTCAGCCGTATCGTCCAGCTCTATTGGTCAGTTATCTGGTAATTTAACAAGACCAATGATGACTTTTATTTAAAGGTTGTCAGGTTCATTCAGATAGTGTTTTTCAGTAGATCTATCAAGTCATTTGGAAACTTATCTTGTATATTTACTCTGCTTATCTTGTAAACAATGAAAATACAATTATCTGACACACTAAGGGAGGGACAAATTCAAAGCACTGAACAAGGAAACTTCAGATCTGTTTATTAATGGGCAACTTTGTGCTTAGTGGTTTGGATGTGACATGCAGAGCAAAACACACACACACACACACACACACACACACACAGCAGGGTCCAGACAGGCGCATGCAAAACGTGCACTGCTGGTTGTAAACAATGGATCACGTCTGTCTGTTAAAACACTGAGTGACTCATTTCCTCCTGTCCACAGGAGGAAGTTTCAGTTTTCTCAGGTCACCAGTTTGACTTTTCAGCCTCTGGTTTTATTTTAAATTCCCTTTAATTTATTACATTATAATTTTTCAGTTGTAAAGCTCTAAACAACTAAAACTGCACTCACACAAGGCAAATGCGACACAAGTTAAATTCCTTGATATAAATTATATTTTTTATGGCAGTCTGGACGACACTGCTCTGATCTGTTCACCCAAAAAATAAAAAAAATCAGATTTGAGCCACTTCCAGAAATATCTGATTGTTTTCAAAGCGCCTGCAGTCTGAACGATGATGCTGCATTTTATTCAACTTTTGTGAGGTTGATGTGAGACATCGGTCATAATTCTGCACCAGATGAAGACAGATCGGATGGAAACAATGGCTGAAAAAAATTAATGAAAAATTATTAAAAATGAAGTTTGTTCCATTGAAGTGAATCACTTCACATCCCACTAATCCTGACTTGAGTCAATGCTCCACGAAACGCTGGTGCTTTTAGTTGTGGTTTCTTTTTATTAGCTTCCTTCACCTCATCACGACTTTGTAACATTGTCATCTGCCATCGTTGAGTAAACCTGGTGCATAGATCACTTTCGTAAACAATGTGCTGCTCTGTGACGTCAACGTAAATTAACACACAAGTTTGACTGCAGTCCCATCATTTGGGTAGAATAAAAATATCCTTTATTGAACCACAATGGATACAGAAATTCAGTGGCATGAACCACAATGCAAAATAATCCGATTTCAGCAAAAACGTTGCCTTAATTATCACGATTTGTTTCCTTTGGCATATTGGTGCAAACATTTCTCAGCAGAAATTAATGAGCATGATCAAAAACTGACATTTTATAAATGTATGCAAATTATAACAAAAGCAGTAAACAAAATGAAACCAAACGGTTCCAGATTGTCTTAGATTTGGTTTCGCAAGCAATGACCTAACTTCCCATGGATCTCGGTTTAATGTTTCTGTGTCAAAGTTCAAATGTAGCCAGAGCCTCATTTAGGCCTGTTTTTAAAGTATTTAAATTATCTGTAACACAAACACAGACGGCTCCTCTATCGCAGCTCTGGGTGACACTGATTGATCAAATGTGAGCCGATTCCACATCTTATCTCAGAGTTTGTAAACCAAACGCCGGTGGAGTCGGTCCCCCGTTCGTCAAAACGTCGTGAAACATTCCTGAAATGTCTGTGATTCATGATGGGAGGGCTGCACAGCGTGTTCCCTCACGCACATGGGCACGCATGTGTCTCCGCGGAGCGATGGAGGTGTTTTACAGAAACCAGTGGGTTAGTGTGTGAAAGGTCGGGCTGCTGTTGCGTGTCTGGTATGTTGCATCAGCCCCTTGGGCCGAGTTTGGGACCAGGCGTGCACAGCTGTGGGGCCGCGTGCAACGAGACCCAGAGAAACGCATGGACAGAGGGGCCGCTGACTGATCACAGGGTATTTTTAACTCCTGTCGGGACCTTTGACCTCTGATTATAGGAGTTATTGGTTACTTCGCAGAGCAAACACCAGAGTGGGGGAAAGAGAAACAAGATGGCGGAGAAGTTGTTAAAACTCCAAAATACATTTAGGTAGATCTCGGTAACAAGAAGGTTGATTTATCTCAGTAAAAAGTTAATATTGCATAGTTTAAATAACTCCTGAGTGATAAATTTCCTACTGCAACTATTAAGGCAATACTTTAAAAAAGTAAAAGAATTATGAGAATAAAGTTGAAGGAGAATAAAATCATAGTATTACAAGAATAGTCATGTGAGAATAAAGTCGTAGTATAAAGTTAAAATAATATGAGAACGTCATGAGAACAAAGTTGTTATTATTATGACTTTATTCTTGTAATTTTATTTTTATTAATTTCTTAACATGGCCATAATAGTGATTTCTAGCTTTGCTGTAAATTATTTTTTACTCTGGCTTACGGCTAATGAAAACTCAAAATTGAATTCCTCCATTCACTCAAACGTGTGTCTGGAGGTCTGGGTCATTCGGGTCAAATTTGGCCCAAAACAACCATTTCTATGGTAAAGAACCAGAGTGTTGCTATTTTTTAAAGATGAAAGTGAATTTAGCGTTTTATTCAATGAAGCCCAGTACAAAGTTTCCACAGTCGGTGATGATTTGTGGTGCCATTTTATCTGGTTCGTCGGATTTTATCAAGTGCAAAGAGCTCCAGACCACTAGGGGGAGTCAAGAGTAGGTGAACTACGTAAATATGCTGCTGCTAACATGGTAAATGACTGCATGTTTGAAAAGTATGAGGTTTAACACACCTTTTCTTTCTTAATTCCAGATTTCTTCTAGAAATCCCATTAACCCTCGTCTTTACTGATGGCCTCGTCCTGTGTGATTCCAGTAACTCCCCCTAGTGGTCTGGATGACTTACTGGACTGTTTTATGCTTGCTGTTTTAGCTTATTTTGCCATTTTTTTCCCCTTTCGTTTTGTTTCCTGTTTGCAACATTTTTCTGATTGCATTTTTTTCTTCAATTGCAGTATTTTTTTTTCTGTGGTTGTAGTTTTTTTCCAGTGTTTTTCCATTGCAAGAAAGAGAATGATTTTCTTTTTCTTTTATTTTTTTTTTTCCAAAAACTGGATGACCAAAATCTTCAGTTTGGGCTTTTGTCTCAACTTGCCTTTTGTTTTCTTTTTTTTTTTGAAAAGCAGTTTTGCTTACAGAGATTTCATCATCTGTTTTGTTGTTTCTCTTGTTTTGTTTCTTTATTTTGGATGGTTTTGTGCTAAATGTTCATTAGAATTTAGAGTTTATTGATCTTTGACGATATGTTTGTGCATTATTATAATTATCATTATTGTTGTTTACCACAACAACCAGCTGCGTTTGTTTTCTGTTTTGACGGTTTTCTGTTAATTTTTTGGGCTTCTGGCTCGTTTCAACGTCTCGGTTTCACGTCACGGTTTTTGGCTGAGCAGCGAAGTGGTGAAAGTTGGATTGGGTTTGCGCCTGCCGTCGTGCGCGGCTCGTGCGCGGCTCGTGCGCGGCTCTGCTGATGGGTCACCCCGGGATTCAATAATAGCAGCTGTTATTTACAAACCAGAGGCCGATACTCCATCCTTTCGCTTCCATCACAGCGACCTTTTACCCAGTTTCCTCCTCTCCTAAACTCTCTGCATCCCCGTGTCTCTCCTCCTCCTCCTCCTCCCGCTGCCGTTGCACTTTCACCCAGAGAGAAAAGATGTTTCCCCGAGGCGTCTTCTCTGATCTCAGACTTTGTGAGTCAAAGGTCGTCCGGTGTGTTGATGGCGAAAGCTGCTGGTTTTTTCCTTGTTTTTATGAGATGCTTGGCTCATTCTTTTGGGTTTTACGATGACAGTAAAACGTTCGAAGTAAGCGTTAAAACCCACCAAAAAAAGGCTTCTGTGTGGAAGTTATTATGGTTTTGGGGTGAGGAACTGTTGACATGTACGTCATTTACTCTGCCGTGTTTGTTGGTGATAGACTTCCTTTGTGCTGATTCAAAACAAACATGTCGGCTTCTGTCCGATCCTCCCCTCAGGATCAAGTTCTGGTCAACGGTTCCGTTCACCTTTCACCTACTTCTACATTAACTGTGATTTCTGTTGGTACTTTCTTAAAATAAAACTATATTTAGCAAGTTTTGATCGACTTATTTCAAAATCCAGCAGTTCTGCTTGTTTGATTTTCAATGTTGTTTATTTGATGGAGACATAAACAATAAACACAAGCGAAGGGAAATAAGAGGAGGTACAAATCTTTAAAACACATGGCTGCAGAACTAAAGCATTTTTTTAGTGTGTTAATGTCACTACAATGAAGTATAAAAAATGTTTCTGCATATAAATTCAGCTTAATTTGTCTCTATTCAGAGATGTCTGACACTAAAAAAATCACAATATTAAATCACAAAAAAAAACAAAATAGCTTAATTTGAACTAAGTTGCGCGTTTGTGCAGAAATGTTTTCAAGTGTTTCAGGATTATTTTAATCATCGATTCTGTTTATGATTTTTATTATGTTAATGTCCATTTTTTAATTCCTGCTGATTGTGAAAAATGTACTTAATCTCTTTTTTTTCATTTTCTAATAAATCTATGTTGGCGTTTCACAAAGAAATGTAATATCTGCTGAAAAAGCACCGTTGGTTTGGAGGAGAAATGTTGATTAAATGTCAGAAAGTGGGTTTTATCTGACTGGAAACATTTTAAATCCAGTTGCATTTATTATGTAAATAATGATTAAACAGAATAAAATTATGTATATGAGTTCTTTAATGTCACTCAAACTTGTTTGTTTTATCAGAAGAAGATGAATAAATGTTCTTATAAAATGGATATCAGTGGGACAAACCTGGTTAAATATTATTAAATGTTGGAGAAAAGCTTTTAATCGGAGGTTGATGCCAATGTCAATGTCAAATTTATTTATATAGCACTTTAAAACAGGTATAAAGCTGCACCAAAGTGCTATACAAGAACAACAACCCAAATAACAAAACAGAGCACAAACAATGCATCAATTAAACGCCAAAGACTAAAAATGAGTTTTAAGAAGAGATTTAAAATGATCCAGGCTGTGGGCAGATCTAATCTGGAAAGGTAAGTTATTCCATAAAACAGGAGCAGCAACAGAAAAAGCTCGATCTCCTTCCCTCTTAAGTCGAGTCCGAGGAACTGTAAGTAATAACTGATTATTTGATCTTAAGGTTCTGGACACAGACCGGAAATTTAAAAAGTCCCGAAGATAAGGGGGGCTAACCCATGTAAAACTTTATAAGTTAACAAAAGAAATTTGTTAATCAGTCTAAATTTAGACTGATGATAGAAAGTGTAATAATCTAAATGAATTCAGAGTATCTCTACAGAAACACATCGTTGTTCACCTTTAAACTCGGCACCATTTTGTTGAGTTTAATATTTGGCTTTCAGAAAGTTTAGCAGGTTCTTTACAGCAGATGAAGATCTTCTCTTTACAATGTTCATAAACATCTAAAACCTGGAACACGCGTCATCTTCATCTCTGTCCATGAGACATATTCATGCTCTCAGTTTGGACTTTCACCTTTGACCTTTGACCACTGTGTTACAAAACTCACATTTTCCCCCCTTTAAAGTCCAATAATGGTGATTGGTTTGCTACTGAAACCTGACCAACCTCTGCTCTGTTTTGAAGGTAAACCCGTCCTGACCTTCCCGTCCTTTGGCGGTGTTGGGTCGATCAGGTATTGGGTCCAGACGGCGGCTGTTTGCCCAGACGGTTTGCTGCCTGTCCATCACCGCGGCTCCGCTGCAGGTCATTCTGCTTTTTTATTCACCTTTTGCCCAGAAACCACCAGGTGAAACCAGCATGTGAGAAAAACACGTGTTCATAACGGCACATGGAGTTTGATCTTATTCAGGTTGGCGAAAATCAATCGATAAAAACTGGAGAACAGTTTGAATTAAGCTTGAAAGTTCTGATAAGATGGACTTTTTCATGTTTTCGTCACCTAGACGTTGACAAAATCAATCAAAATTTATTCATAGTGAACTTTTTATTCAGCCAATCGTAACACGGAGGTTTAAAAAAAATAGATTAGACACAAAATGTACATAAAATATTTAAATTCTCTTTGGGATTAATAAAGTATTTTTGAAATTGAATTGATTTGAATTTGAAACTAAAAGAAACACTTACTAAATAACCAAGTTAAGCAAACAGACGAGCCTAAAAATAACAGTTTAATATGAGATAAATCAGTCAATTATAGGGAATGAGGAACTATGGAAATCTAATAAAACAAAAACCCCTAAAACTAAAACATTTTCTGAAACTTATTTGTCCTTATAGCTCAAAGGTCAGTGGCTCTTTGGGCCTTTTGCAATGGCTCTTAATGATTTGGACTAAAAATAAAACGCTTCTGTTTCTAAATTTAGACAACAAACGTGGGTTTTTAACAGTTTTCAGTTTATGTCTTCAATATTTGCATTTAATTCCCACAAAGGTCGATACTAAAACTACTAATATGATTTTAGATGTTTTTCTTGTCTTTCTTTCTAATTTTTATTCAACCATTTATTTTATATCCTAAAATATAAATAAACTAGTTTTTTATAGCAGATATTGATCTAATATTATCTAAAGAAGTTTTATTTCTCTGGGCTGAGAGTGAAAGTGTCTCTATACGTTGTAAAGGTTGCTGACGTCTGATCCAGCTCCTTTTCTACAGTTTTCATCCAAAACTATATAAACATCTATTCCATACTTTTCATATTTCTAAATGAAAACATTTATTTTATTAACTTTTTGTTTTGCTAAATTTGATATATCCATTACTTTTATTTAACGTTTATTTTTGCAAACGTTTCAGTCAGATGCCCGTCTGCTTGACGACAAACTTTTCTGGGTTCAGTGAAGTTGAAAACTTCGATCGATTCTCCCTCACAGGATTGATAACCTATAAACTGACTTTTGACCCTTTGTAAACGTGCAAGCAGAAAACGAGATGCAACTTCTCAGTTTAATGATGGAAGAGAGCTGGGATGAGGAGGAGAGAAATTCTCCAAAGTTACACATGCAGTTCTCTAATGCTGCACTTTTTGATTAATTAAGTTGTAACATTAAAGCCATAATATAATAACTGAAGTGGAAAAATGGAGAATGTTCCTGAAACCTGTGAACAGTTTGATGGCTGAAAATCTCCATGGATAAAGGTAGTTTACTTTGTTCGTTTAGCATTTATGCTATTGTTGAAAATGTTTAGCGCACCTAACTTTTGCCCAATTTCATTTTTCCAGATAAATTCTAAAGCATTAATTTACTTTAATTAATTTTCTGTTTTGTAAATGTTCAATAAAGTTTGACATCTGTGATGCCATTTTGGTTATGGACTTTTTACAAGTCTTCAGGTAGCTAGATGTTTGTATTCATGCTCTTATTTTGAAGTGAGCGAAGACTGTTTACCCAGAAGCTCCATTTCCTTTCCTCTCCATCCCTGATCTAGAGCAGCAAATGTCTTTAGACTGTACCCAGAATGCATTGCAGCAGACCTACAGTAACATTTTAAAGTATATTGATGTCCTGTTGGTGTGTAGCGCATTAGAGTTAGTAGAACTAATGTTTGATTTGTGCTTTAGGGTTAGCACACCTAACTTTAGAGTTAGGTGGAAATTATACCAATGAATGAACCGGATCATATATATAATAAAAAAAAAAATTTCCCTTCTCACCCTCTTGGGGTTCTCTCTTTCATCCTCTGAGCTCGGTCCTCTACCAGAGGCCTGGGAGCTTGAGGGTTCTGCGCAGTATCTTGGCTGTGCCTAGTACTGCACATTTCTGGACTGAGATGCTGATGTTGTTCCTGGGATCTGTTTTAGCCACTGCTCCAGTTTGGGGGTTTCTGCCCCGAGGGCCCCGATGACCACAGACACCACTGTGGTCTTCACCTTCCAGTTCTTTTCCAGTTCCTCCCTGAGGCCCTGGTATTTCTCCAGTTTCTCATGCTCCTTTTTCCTGATGTTGTAGTCACTTGGTATAGCTACATCCACCACAACGGCTTTCCTCTGTTCTTTATCCACCACCACAATGTCCGGTTGGTTCTGCATTACCATCTTGTTCTGTCTGGATCTGGAAGTCCCACAGGACCTTAGCTCGGTCATTCTCCACCACCTTTGGGGGTGTTTCCCACTTCGATCTCGGGGCTTCCAGTCCATATTCTGCACAGATGTTCCTGTACACTATGCCCGCCACCTGGTTATGTCGTTCCATGTACGCTTTCCCTGCCAGCATCTTGCACCCTGCGTTATGTGCTGGACTGTCTCAGGGGCCTCCTTGCACAACCTACACCTTGGGTCTTGTCTGGTGTGGTAGATCTGAGCTCTATTGCTCTGGTGTTTAGGGCCTGTTCCTGTGCAGCCAGGATGAGAGCCTCTGTGCTGTCCTTGAGTCCAGCTTTGTCCAGCCATTGGTAGGATTTCCTGATATCAGCCACTTCAGTTATTTGTCGGTGGTACATCCCATGTAAGGGCTTGTTCTCCCATGATGGAACCTCTAGCCCCTCATCCTCTGTTCCCCATTGCCTGAGACATTCCCTGAGCATATCAGTCCGTTGAGGCTTTGTCCTTGATGTATTTATGAATCTTGGATGTTTCATCCTGGACAGTGGCTCTCACACTCGCTAGTCCTCTGCCTCCTTCCTTACGGTTTCGTGTACAGTCTCAGGGTGCTGGATTTGGGGTGGAACCCTCCATGCATGGTTAGTAACTTCGAGTCTTAACATCCGTGGCCTTTATCTCTTCCATTGGCCAGCTAATTATTCCGGCAGGGTATCTGATTACTGGTAATGCATAGCTGTTTATTGCACGGATCTTGTTCTTGCCATTGAGCTGGCTTCTCAGGACTTGCCTTATTGTTGGAGGTATTTGGCTGTGGCTCCTTTCCTTGTGACCTCGTCGAGGTTGCCATTTGCTTGTGGTATTCCCAGGTACTTGTAACTGTGCTCTATGTCTGCTATTGTTCCTTCTGGGAGTGAGACCCCTTCTGTGCGGACACCTTCCCTCTCTTTGTAACCATCCGACCACACTTTTCTAGTCCGAATGACATCCCAATGTCAGTGCTGTATATCCTGGTGGTGTGGATCAGTGAGTCGATGTCTCGCTCACTCTTAGCGTACAGCTTGATGTCATCCATGTAGAGGAGGTGACTGATTGTGGCCCCATTCTTCAGTCGGTATCCGTAGCCAGTCTTGTTGATGATTTGGCTGAGGGGGTTCAGGCCTATGCAGAACAGCAGTGGGGACAGAGCATCTCCTTGGTATATGCCACATTTGATGGACACTTGTGCAAGTGGTTTGCAGTTGGCTTCAAGGGTGGTTTTCCACAGCCCCATCGAGTTTGCAATGAAGGCTCTTAGAGTCTTATTGATGTTGTACATCTCTAAGCATTCAATGATCCAAGTGAGTCATAGGCTTTCTTGTAATCTATCCAAGCGGTGCCCAGGGTGGTGTGTTGGGTTTTGCAGTCTCGGGCGACTGTGTGGTCTACAAGGAGATGGTGTTTGCTATTTAAGCCGATGCCCTTCTGTGCCGTACTCATGTATTTATTCATGTGACCACTTATCTTAGCCGCTATGATGCCTGATATGAGCTTCCATGTTGTAGAGAGACAGGTTATTGGCCGATAGTTGGATGGGATTGAACCCTTTGAGGGTCCTTCTGTATCAGGATTGTGCGACCTTCAGTTAACCATTCAGGGTGAATCCCATTTTGTAGCAGCTGGTTCATTTGAGCTGCCAGTCGCTCATGGAGGGCAGTGAGTTTCTTTAGCCAGTAGGCATGGATCATGTCAGGTCCTGGTGCTGTCCAGTTTTTCATACCCGAGACTCTTTCTTGGACATCTGCCACAGTGATGGTTACCGGGGCTTGTTCAGGGAGGTTGCTGTGTTCCTCTCGTAGAGAGGTCAGCCACTTTGCATTGCTGTTGTGGGTCGCCTCCCTTTCCCATATGCCTTTCCAGTATTGTTCAGTCTCCAGCCTTGGTGGGTCTGCTCTGTTGTTAGTACCCTGCCATTAAGAGTACACTTTAGCTGGTGGGTGTGGAAGAGCCGTTAATCCTCCTGGCTTCAGTCTCTCTTGTGTATCTCTTCAGGCGGCTGGCCAAGGCTTGGAGCCTTTGTTTGTCAGTTTCGAGTGCTTCAGGTATGGACATCTGGCTGTACTTCTTGTGTACTGATCTATTCATTGCACCCCTTTGGAGCTCTGACAGTTGGCTCACTTCCCTCCTTGTTATCTTGATCTTAGCCTCTAACCGTCTTTTCCATGGTGGGTATTGGGTCTCAGATTGCTCTTATAGCCAAGCATCTCAAGGATCACTGATGCTGAGTTGTATATGAGCTCATTGGTTTCTGTTATGGTGTTGGTAGGGATCGTTCTCAATGCCGTATTAACATCTTCAATTAGGCTTTCTGGTGGTACTTCACTCAGCCGTTGTAATTGGCGTCGGGGTTGTCTGGTGTTCATTACGGCCACGATTCTCTCTCTCAGGTCAGTTGCTGCCTCGTTCAGCTCTGATGATTCGTTCATTACTGGGGCTACATACCCAGTCTCTGGGTGGGTAGTTAACTCCCTTCTGACCTGGTGTTCTGGCTCCTCCCCTTTCCATAGCATTTGTGTTGTACCTCGTCAATCTCAAGTTGTGACAGCAGTTGCCGTTTGCGGATGTTGGAACACTGAGCCACTAATTGCTTAGCAGTAGTGTTGACTGGGGATGTCGAAGTAACCATTCCCCTCTCTCTCTCTCTCTCTCTCTCTCTATATATATATATATATATATATATATATATATATATATATATATAAATTTTTGGGCACGAGATGGAGCATAATTTAGACAGATCAGCTATCCATCACAGGTCTAGATGGATATTTTTTCCTATATTCTCCAAATTCCTGAGTTTCCATGTGTTGCAAACTCAATTAATCAGTGTGATTTCGCAGAGTTTTTTTTAATTTTTATTCTTGACAACTATTAACACAGACAAGAAGGAAAATTAGCCGTTACTGCGCTGAATTTTCGTTGGTTGCTCAGTAAATTACTTATTTTTACAATCTGGCTCAAACAATTAAACATTCATATCTTTTGCTCAAATATCAGGTTATTTCACGTTAGCGCACTTCTTCTATACAAGCCAGCTAACATAAATAGCAGCGCTAAATTGTATTTCCCTGCTAACACAACATAGCGATAGTTAGCGCGTTAGCTCGCTGAGTGCTCATTGTGTTCTATACGCCCACTGGTGGCGAACTGCTGTAACTACAATTTAATGCCTCCCTCAGTCCGAATCGGAGAAGTGCAGCTTAAAATAATTTCTATAGTCAAACAAAAGTCTTCAGTGTAACTAAGAAAATGGAGGCGGTGTAATTATTTCTAATGCCTAACGCGTCCAGACTGCTATGTGTTTAAACGGTATTAGGAAAGTTTTATGGGTATCTGTTCATGATTCCTTCCTGTCTCACCCTGTTTGGACTCTTCTTGAGAAAGTAAACATGTTGTTCAGCCATGGACTTTGCTCTTTGAAGGCTGACGGACAGGTATCCTCCTATCTCCATCCTGTCGGTAACGGTCATGGCTCAGTGGGGAAATGACTTTATGGGTCATTGTTCTGATAAAGAGCTGCAAAGGTTTTGGCATCCAGGTTTGTTTTTCCTCTCAGGTCGGACAAAACCTCCGAAGGTTTCAACAAAGCTGTCAAAAAGTGTTGCAGTAAAAGAAAGAGCACAGTGGTGAGCTTGGAAAGTTCAGCTTTCACACCCAAAAACAAAATATTATGTCAACATATTATGTCTGATGCTTTGGTGCATTTCAAAAAGAAAAAATAAGTTTTAAAAATTCTCTAAACAATGGATGTCTCATCATTTTGGCATTAAGTAAATATAAATAATTGAACTGACGTAAAACAGAAAAACTGATTTAATGTCATTGAGGACAAAGGGCTTTATTTTATGCATTGAATGTAAACAACTAATTTCAATACTTAACATTGAGCTAGAGATATGGTATCTTTATTTTATCTTTTAGCTCATTAGACACGGATTCTGTTTAAAGATAATGGTCGTAAATTTAAAAATGAATGATGGGTTTATTATTTAAACAAAAGCAGTGTGATAAATTCGCACTGATGTGTTTTTAGAAAACTAATTTCTAGTTATCCACAACTCTGATATAAATATGTATGTAAATGTAAAAAAATAAATGTATTCAAGACTAAATTAGTCTGCATTGAAAAAAAACTAAAGACAAACCACAGACCAGTCGCTCTGATGTTTATTAAAGCTAAAAATGTTGCTATAGTCAACAAAGCTCTTGACTCAAACGGTGCATAAATTTAAATATTCCTCAATAACGCAGGAAAAGTAGAAATGTTGCTCATGAAAAACATTTGACTTGCAGATGTTTCTAAATGAATCCTGAAAAGCTAAAAGCAGTTTCTTTTTGACTATTTTACCGTAGTTTCACCACCAGTCAGTCTCTCTTCACCTCGTCATCACAAAGATCGCTGTAGAATATGACCTAAACATTTTACTTTACTAAATGAAAAATTGAGCTTCTGCAATCATAACATCCACTTTAAGGTTGAGCATGTCAAACTGGACGCCATATTTAGCATAGAGTAGCTGCTGCAGTCCAGCACTGTAGAGAGACGAGGGAACCAAATAATCTGCAAACCTTAAACGACTTACAAGGTGGTTACCAAAACATCCGGTGTTAAAATCACTTCAAAAACCATTAAGGTACAAATTAAAGAGACAAAATTTAACTTGGTCTGATTCTATTAGATACAAAGATATTTTAAGTTTGCTTGGATTACGACTGCATAGCGACATATGAATCCACTGTTATAGGAAGAAAGCATCGTAATTGTCGTAGGTGTGAACAAATTGGCATCCAGGTGTTTTTGCTGCCCCCAAGTGACGATAAACCTCCAGTAACGTCATCTTTTAAATCAAATCCACCATAAATTAATGTGAAAGTTGCACTGCTAGGACTTATGAGGTTACATGAATAAACAGTGCTGACTCTCCTGGTCTCTCGTGTGTTACGTGCCGACCAGAAGCACAAAGGAACCTGATTATTTCCTCTCTTTGTTTGAATTAAGGGACTCAGTTTCTGCTTCACACAGAGCACATCATTCTGATAAGAGAGCCACTCGTTACTATAATAATAAAAACATCTCATTAAGCTGCTACACTGTTTTTATATCTCTGCTTCAAGCAGAGCTGAAAGTAGTTTTAAATTCTTGGGGGTACTGTGACAAAAAATAAATAAATAAATTATGATCACAAATGATAATGCGCATTATTGTGCACAGAAAGGTAGCAAGCATTTTACTTTTTACTTGCACACACACACCTACGGCATGTCCTTGAATAGTACCTGACCCAAACTCTTGCCCAAATTATTCTTGAAATCTGCCTTTAAATACAATCATGAAGCCTTTTTATCCCAAGGCTCCTGAATGACACAAGCCAAGAACTTCTGGGTTCTGGACCTCAATAAAATGATGTATAAGTGCAGGTCTGGATTGCTCTTCTGCTTTTGTTCTGATGTTTGGTAAAGTAGTCACAGCATTAAATTATCTGCAAAAATTAATAAAAATAAATATAATAAGTCACAGACTGTTCCTAGCTCTGTGTAATAATTAATACATGAATAATCCTGATGAATTAACAGTAATTAAAAATAATAGTGGATCAAAGGCTTCAGAAAATTTATACCACAGCAGGTATGGAAAACCACAAAAGCAAAAATTAAATCATACAAATCTATTAATTTCTTCATGTTAAATAAATAAAAAGTATAACATTTTATTTAAGTATTTATGTCAACTTGAGTCATGCAGAGCTGAGCTGATCGTTTCCATAGCAACGATCAGAAGCAAGGCGTTGGCCAGAAGTCCAGTGAGCTCAATGATGAGGTCATGGAGGACATCATGTACTTCAAGATCAGAGCATGCAGCTTCTCCAGTGTGCTTAGAGACCATCAGTCAGGATCCAGACGTTTCTTGGAGTTTCAGATTTGTGTAGAACAACAATGTTTAGTTTTGCGACGGCGCTGGTTCCCCTGATATTCCCGGTTGGTTGGGGCGTTGGATATGCCTTGACGACTGGGATGAAGAAAGTGTGCGATCGTTTCTTCCCAGGGAAGGATTGCAACGAAGGATACGATCAGGATGAAGAGGACGATCCGTTTTGGAAAGGATTTCCATCCACTTCCGAAGAACAAACTGACCCGGCTGGGGAGGTTTGTTCTGAAAAGGCATTGGATGTTGGGACCTCGGACTCCATCTCGTCCTCTGAACGAGACTGTTCAGAGGACAAAAGTACTGTCTCTGGACAAACTGACCCAGCTGGGGAGGTTTGTTCGGAGATGATGGTACAGCGTGAGGGTGAGACAGTCAGAAAAATCTATCCCGGCTGGGAAGATTTGTCTGCTGCTGATCTCACAGCCAAAGCTTTGGTTTTGCTGGTCCCATCGCTTTCCTTACAGAAGAGTCGTCTGAAGGCCACATTCACAGGCTCCACAGTTAGAGCAAGAGTCGTTGTCGTACAACTTTCTCTCTGTGTCGCCGCCAAACGAATCCTGGTCCAGCCAGACCAGCACGGACTCCAGCAAACTTTTGATGTCGTAGTCCTTTCCCACGCCTGCCAGCAGCTTCTTCTCCCTCAGCTCCATCAGAACTGGGGAAAGGTCTTTCTGACTAAAATGCTTGCCGGGCTGACGGACAGCTGAGAATATGAGACTCCCACAGCAGGGGATGGACGATGCCTCCAGAAAAACCCTTAACTTAGCGAGACACCGCTTGGTGACGCTCAGCTTTAGGATGCTCTGGAAGGCAACGTTCACCCAGCTGTTCTGGAGCTCATTGGAGAACTTGAAGAAGTTCTCCTCCGCTTGTCCTTGTCCTGCAGATGTCCTCCCTACATCTGGCAGCTTGGATTTCTTGCCGTAGTCGACAGACAGGCGCTCCATCAGCAGGGAGGTGAAACCAGAGCCAGTGCCTCCACCAAAGCTGAGGAAAACCAGGAAGCCCTGAAGACCATTACACTGGTCAGCCTGAAGACAGAGGAGGGACAACAGAATCCACATGTCACAAAATTAACTTTCGTCTTTCCAGATGATTTGAAATTTACTTCATTCCATGAACTAACCAGTTTGTGAATCCTATCCACAACCGGATCGATGATCTCCTTTCCGATGGTGTAGTGCCCACGAGTGTCACTGGGCATCAGTCCATCCGGCTGGATGCCATGTTCCAGGCAATACAGCTCCCAGCAGGCATTGCCAATCTGGACTCCGCACTGACCAACATGGATGGAAATACATTCACGCTGGACAGGAAGAAAAGATCCATTTTAATATGGGACACAGATAAAACATGTCATCTGGCCTCAAAGAGGGAAACAAAACCATTATAAAGCTAACAATCAATACAGAAAAGGGCTCATCAATAAATAATCTATATAAGTTAGTGATATAGATTAGAAACTAACCCAACAAAATCAGCCAGATACACTAAATATTTGACAAACTGCTTATAGTTTTGTACTTAGAAAATGAATCTTATTATTCAAACTGTGGCTGTTATGAAGGAATTCATTCAAAATATTATTTAACACCGGTGTTCTGTCAGATAGCCATGCGTTGTCAGATCGTCATACGTTTAGCTCAGACATGTATGCGCTGTCATTACCATATGATTTTATTTAATCAGCAGCATAGAATCAAGACAAAACAATTAAAATTGCGTTGTCATACAAATACGGTTTCTGCCCGTACAGTCTGGTAGAGTGTGTGTTTGGGGGGGAGGGGAAGGGAGGGATAAGGACAGTGAAAAAAATTAAACAAATCGTTCAATTTCAACATTTATGAATTAGAAGTAATCCTAATAAGTAAACCTATGTGTCGAAGTCCTACCTGGAAACCCATCACTGTATCCAAGCTAGCAGAGGTGTTATCCAACCCAAAAATATCAGGCAACTGGGGACGTGAATTTAAACAGGGCGTGTTTTGTAGTTTACTGCAACTGCAGCAGCATTAAATTTGATTTATTTACTTACTTTTTATTTGATTTATTTAGTTACTTTTTATTGGGTCTTGTTTTCTCTTCTCGCGTATGACAAGCTGACGACTCCTCTCAATATGGCGGACCTCCTGCAGAATGCGCATGCGCTCTTACTATGTGTATGCCATTCTGACATGTATGGCTATCTGACAGAACACCGGCAAAAAACAAATCAAAACAAAAAAAGTGCAAAGACAAGTTTCTACAAAAAGTGTATTTTTCTTTACTCCCAAAACATCAGGATGTCTCTAGGAAAATAATAATTTGAGCAAATACTAAATGCGCGCCAAAGTCCTTGATAACCATTAGGATAACTGTCGACTGACGGTAACTAGCAGTTGGTTGAGCCACCGCCACAATTTAAAGAAAAGTCTGACCATTTTAAATGCATTTACACATCAGGGTTGAACATATTTGGTCACAATACCGTGGATAATAAATTGCACTTTGTTCAAATATGCGCGCAAATTTTGAGAGCTAAAATCAGCTCCGTTTTCGTTTCCCATCCTGTGAAAAGTCAAAACGAAACAAAAGCTTAATTATTCTTACCATTTTCTCTCTTTTCTGGACGTGTGAGGACGAAGCAGAAAACAATGAGCGAGTAGATTAACAAGACGACATTGGCTGGATCATACCATTGTGTGACAGTTTAGGGATTGTATAAACCTTAAATTTTACGGTTTTATTAAAACTAGTACAAATTTAGTATGTTAAACAATAATTATGTATAAAGTTAAGCAAATAAAAGTCAGTGAAAGCGTAGATTCCTAACAGATAAACAATATAGTTGCATGAATCCCCCCTACATATTTTCAAGATGGTCTCGCCCTACTGCAAAGCCTGTGCTGCCTAATCCCGTCCAGTAGGTGGCGGTAATGCGCCGGTCTAATACTGCACAGGTTAAAATAGCTGTCAAAATCCAGATGATTGATTACAAACGAGTCTTAAAAGTACAGTAGTACAGAAAACCTCTTCACTGTGGTTCTCTTCACTTTAAAGCCACTTATTTCAAAAGAAAAACAAACCCAACTCATAGATCCCGATCTGCCGCTAGCATCCTCCAAGTTCCCAAATTTTAAAATATGCTGGGTATCCATTCTCTGGAATGAACTGATCGTACTGCATTCCTCAGCATTCATAGTGCTGGAGACATCACTGTTAGTAATGCATTCATATCTCCATTCAGCTCAAGCAGAACAGACTGCAGGACCTCCGGTCTTTACAAAGAGTCACATTCATTTGTTTGTCTCACTGTGGATCAGTGATTTGATCAACTATCACAACCTTGTGAATATTCTGTGCTGAATTTACAGTGTAAAAAGGAAATAAATATATTCAATACTTTCACAAGGTTATGTTTTGTTGACAATTTGGTCAGTCAATCTTAGACAGATATGAAAGCTACCTTAACCTACTGAATAAAATCATTTGTGAGAATTTTGGCACGAGATAAACCAGGTTATACTGTTTGTTTCATCGTGTGGAAAACATTAAACAACCAACTCAAATACTTAGTTTTAAGTTTTTATTGATCTAAAATACACAAAAAATGTCCACTTCACCATACAAACGCTGCACGTTCTGCAGAGAATTACAGCAACTCCCTGTTAACTGGCACAAAGGCAACAATTCAAACATTTCACAGAACAAATAGTCCCTGTATTTCTACATGTTCTAATTTCAGGCATTCCTCTTTTTCAGGTTTATTTCTTTAATATAATTTAATAAATTCTATTTTCATTAAATCCTTTAATTTTACCCCATCAAACGAGCCTGGCGGACGTAACAAAGACAAGACAGAGAACTGATTACTGAAAAGATTGTTTCCTATTCATTCACAAACATGTATTGGATAAGCAATGGAAATAGAATGGGTTTCTTCCTACAATTGGGAATACAAAGTTACAACAAACACAAGTAATTGAACCCCTTCAAACTTGGCTCTGCTCTTTAAAAGTGTTGTCAACATCTCAACGTATTTGAGCACTAAAACAGCAAGTAGAAAAACATCAGAACAGGCCGCGAAAGATTTAAAACCCAGAACTAGCTTTAGGAGGCCATTTCAATATTCCCCTCCTTCTTCCTCACCCTCCCCTTCAATCGAGTCGGTTCCGACCTCTTCATAGTCCTTCTCCAGTGCAGCCATGTCCTCCTGGCCTCGGAGAACTCTCCCTCCTCCATGCCCTCACCCACGTACCAATGAACGAAGGCACGCTTGGCGTACATCAGATCAAACTTGTGGTCGAGCCGAGCCCAGGCCTCTGCTATGGCCGTGGTGTTGCTCAACATGCACACAGCTCTCTGGACCTTGGCCATGTCTCCACCAGGAACCACAGTGGGAGGCTGGTAGTTGATGCCCACCTTGAAACCAGTGGGGCACCAGTCCACAAACTGGATGGTGCGCTTGGTTTTGATGTTGGCAATAGAAGCGTTGACGTCTTTGGGCACCACATCTCCACGGTACAAAAGGCAGCAGGCCATGTACTTGCCGTGGCGAGGGTCGCATTTCACCATCTGATTGGCTGGCTCAAAGCAAGCGTTGGTGATTTCAGCCACGGTCAGCTGCTCGTGGTAAGCCTTCTCGGCAGAGATGACTGGAGCGTAAGTGGCCAGAGGGAAATGGATACGTGGATAAGGCACCAAGTTGGTCTGGAACTCGGTCAGATCCACGTTCAGCGCACCGTCGAAACGAAGAGAAGCCGTGATGGACGACACGATCTGACTCATCAGTCTGTTCAGGTTGGTGTAGGTGGGGCGCTCGACGTCCAGGTTCCGACAGCAGATATCGTAGATGGCCTCGTTGTCCACCATGAAGGCACAGTCTGAGTGCTCCAGGGTGGTGTGGGTGGTCAGGATGGAGTTGTAAGGCTCCACCACGGCTGTGGACACCTGTGGGGCCGGATAGATTGAGAACTCCAGCTTGGATTTCTTGCCGTAGTCGACAGACAGGCGCTCCATCAGCAGGGAGGTGAAACCAGAGCCAGTGCCTCCACCAAAGCTGTGGAAAACCAGGAAGCCCTGAAGACCATTACACTGGTCAGCCTGAAGACAGAGGAGGGACAACAAAATCCACATGTCACAAAATTAACTTTCGTCTTTCCAGATGATTTGAAATTTACTTCATTCCATGATCTTACCAGTTTGCGAATCCTATCCAAAACCGGATCGATGATCTCCTTTCCGATGGTGTAGTGCCCACGAGCGTAATTGTTGGCAGCGTCCTCCTTACCACTGATCAGCTGCTCAGGGTGGAATAGCTGGTGGTAGGTCCCAGTGCGCACCTCATCTATGGAGGAGTGGAAAAGAAATAGTCACACATCAAATAAACCTTAATAAGCCCATATTCAAATCCTTCATGTCAGTTGCTTCCTTCACTGCTCTCCAGCAAGTGGTGAGACTTACCAATGACAGTGGGCTCCAGGTCCACATACACGGCCCGAGGAACATGCTTTCCAGAACCGGTCTCACTGAAGAAGGTGTTGAAGGAGTCGTCTCCTCTTCCTGCGGTCTTGTCACTGGGCATCAGTCCATCCGGCTGGATGCCATGTTCCAGGCAATACAGCTCCCAGCAGGCATTGCCAATCTGGACTCCGCACTGACCAACATGGATGGAAATACATTCACGCTGGACAGGAAGAAAAGATCCATTTTAATATGGGACACAGATAAAACATGTCATCTGGCCTCAAAGAGGGAAACAAAACCATTATAAAGCTAACAATCAATACAGAAAAGGGCTCATCAATAAATAATCTATATAGTTAGTGATATAGATTAGAAACTAACCCAACAAAATCAGCCAGATTTTGACAAATATTTGACAAACTGCTTATAGTTTTGTACTTAAGGCGCTTTCACACTGCAGGAACGGGACGGAACGGCTGTGTTCACATTACAACTTGCGTTCCACCGACCCCGAGCGTTCCAGCAGCTGATTGGCTGATACTGAGACGAAAATCAGCGTCTGACTCCATAGCAACCAGCGGCCAATCAGCTGCTGGTTCTAAGCAGAAACGCTTGGGGCCGGGTTAACAGTTGCTATGACGACAACAATGGACCATTATAAAGCTAACAATCAATACAGAAAAGGGCTCCTCAAAAAATAATCTACATAAGTTAGTGATATAGATTAGAAACTAACCCAACAAAATCAGCCAGATACACTAAATATTTGACAAACTGCTTATAGTTTTGTACTTAGAAAATGAAGCTTATTGTTCAAACTGTGGCTGTTAAACAGGAAGGACTGAAGTAGCCTGCAGAAACTTTATGTGGCCTAAAATGACAGCATGAGGCTCTCAGAGAGCCTAGATGGAGCAGCACCAGCCATATGTTTGTGCATAATGATGTTCCCACATGTGCAGCTGTGCTCAGGAATCTCATGTATGTGTAGATTTTTTGTGTCATGCAATAATATAATTGCAATTTTAGTAAATCCTGTTTTTAGTACAGTGAGATTTTTCTCAAGATTGTGGAAACATTGGTGTCATCATTTATTTGTGACTCAGTGAATGTCATGTTTTTTTATTTATTTTTTATTTTATTTTTATTATTTTGTTTTTACCTTTTTATTATTGACCTTTTTGGTCTGGAATAAAGATTGATTGATTCAAAATGTTGCATTAGCGGAATCAAACGTTTGTCTTCAAAGATAAATGGACCGTTATATCAGTTAAGAAACTTCTCTTTAACAGAACACTGGCAAAAAAAATAAAAACTTAACAGCAGCAAAAAACAAAACAAAACAAATACGTCCAAAGACAAGTTTCTACAAAAAGTGTATTTTTCTTTACTCCCAAAACATCAGGATGTCTCGAGGAAAATAATAATTTGAGCAAATAGTAAATGCGCGCCAAAGTCCTTGATAACCATTAGGATAACTGTCGACTGACGGTAACTAGCAGTTAGCAGTTGGTTGAGCCACCGCCACAATTTAAAGAAAAGTCTGACCATTTTAAATGCATTTACACATCAGGGTTGAACATATTTGGTCACAATACCGTGGATAATAAATTGCACTTTGTTCAAATAGGCGCGCAAATTTTGAGAGCTAAAATCAGCTCCGTTTTCATTTCCCATCCTGTGGAAAGTCAAAACGAAACAAAAGCTTAATTATTCTTACCATTTTCTCTCTTTTCTGGACGTGTGAGGACGAAGCAGAAAACAATGAGCGAGTAGATTAACAAGTCGAGGGGCGTTCGGGGATCTTCAACTCCACAACTGGTAGTTGGTGGCGGTTAGGCGCTTATATTGGCTGGATCCTACCATCCTGTGACAGTTTAGGGATGGAATAAACCTTACATTTTACGGTTTTATTATAACTAGTACAAATTTAGTATGTTAAACAATAATTATGTATAAAGTTAAGCAAATATGAGTCAGTGAAAGCGTAGATTCCTAACAGATAAATAATAGAGTTGCATGAATCCCCCCTACATATTTTCAAGATGGTCTCGCCCTACTGCAAAGCCTGTGCTGCCTAATCCCGTCCAGTAGGTGGCGGTAATGCGCCGGTCTAATACTGCACAGGTTAAAACTGCTGTCAAAATCCAGATGATTGATTACAAACGAGTCTTAAAAGTACAGTAGTACAGAAAACCTCTTCACTGTAGTTTTCTTAATATTAAAGCCACTTATTTAAAAAGAAAAAACAAATCAAAACCCCAACTCATCGATCCGTTCTGCCGCTATCATCCTCCAAGGCTCCTGGTGCTGATGACCCCCAAAGTTCCCTCTCAGCAATCGATGTTATCACATCGGCCATCTGTTGTAACTACGTAATATAAAGTCTCATCATCAACCATCTGTTTTTATTCTATAGTTTGATAAGTCTTTGCTGTAGTTACAACAGATGGCCGATGCGATAACATCGATTTTGATTTGGGTGTGGCTTTTTAATCCATCAAACTTGATTTATTAAAATTTGACATACTGGGACCCTTTATATTTTTGAAGATGTCTTACTCGGCCTCACTAAGTATGCTTAACAATCCTGAATTTCTCATAAATCCTTCATCATATTCATTGTTCCAGATGGGAAAGCCATGCTTTGCTGCATTTTACAATGAAGTCAAGTTTTATATCCAGACTATCAAAGACACTGACAAAAATAACTATAAAAACAATTTAAATCTGTACTGCTTTGATTGTACTGTTAGGAACCAAAACCCCTTGTTTCTTGAATACTATATATCTGCATTTATCTGAGGCATAATAAGTGTTTCACTCTGTCGTTAAGTAAAAAAAGAGAAAAACATCCTCCACCTTACACGATGGAAGGGAGAAGAGGAGTCTAACTCAGAGGAAATCCCACCATGTGAAGAGACCCCAGTAGAGATCACACCAGTAGAGATCACAGAAGAGACCCCGACTCTTTGGAACATGGGAAAAACAATGTTCCAAAGAGTCGGGCATGTTTTTGTGGATATGTACAATTCGGGAACTTTAAGATACTGGGTGCAGGGTTGGATGTTTTGATTTAAAGAAATCAAAAAATGATTTTATTTTGGTTGTTTGAGAATGCCCATCACACATGCCCATTGTGTGATGTGCGGCAGCTGGGGGAGACCCTGGTGGTCTGATCTTCAGCTGCAGAAGCTGGCTCTTGGGACGTGGAATGTCACCTCTCTAGCCAGCGCTAGTGTGTGAGGCTGAGAGGTTCTGGCCAGAAATAGTCGGTCTCGTCTTGACGCATGGCTCTGGTTCTGGAAAGAGTCTCCTTGAGAGTGGCTGGACATACTTCCACCTGCCTTATTCTGCTGGGGGACTTCAACACTCACATGGGCAATGACAGTGATACCTGGAGGGGAGTGGTTGGGAGGAATGGCCCCCGATCTGAACTCTAGGTGTTCTGTTGTTTTACTTCTGTGCTCGTCACGGATTGTCCATCACAAACCCCATGTTCAGGCATACGGGTGTCCATATACTTGGCACCAGGACACCCCAGGCCGCAGTTCGATGATCGACTTTGTCATCGTTTCATTGGCTCTGCGGTGGAATGTCTTGGACACTTGGGTGAAGAGAAGTGTGGAGCTGTCCACTGACTACTACCTGGTGGTGAGTTGACTCCGGTGGTGAAGGAGGAAGCCGGTCAGACCTGGCAGGGCCAAACATGTTGTGAGGGTCTGCTGGGAATGTCTGGCGGAGTCCCCTGTGAGCTTTAACAGAGCTTTAACTCCCATCTCCGGCTGAACTTCAAACACGTTCTGGGAGAGGTGGGGGACATTGAGTCTGAGTGGACCATGTTTCGTGCCTCCATTGCAAAGGTGGCTCGCTTTAAGGCAAAAAAATTGATCTTCCTGCAGTATTTCATATTAAGAAATAAATCAATCACACAATATATTTAAACAAGCAAAATTTCCATTTGCATGATTTATAGTTTTTCTTTTCTCTCTACCAAAATCTGAGAAAAGTGTTTTAGTCTCAATTAGCCATTGTTTGACAAACAAGCCACTGCTGAGACGCCATGGTCGGGTCGGTCCTCTGCTGCTCTGTTTAAACACAAAAAATGGCTTCCATACCTTAATCAGGGACGAAACAAACAACTTCGAACAAGGATTCCAAAAACTAACTTGCCACATATTAAATGCAGCGACTTCAAACATGGCGGTCCCACGGCCTATTCGCCCACTCCACCCGATTCTCAGCAGGTGTGTTAAGGCGCCAGACTAGTAGGCCCAATCAACACGGAGACGATTTCAGGTGAATCCGCAAAAGTTTTCAGTTTTAGGCTGGGAGTCCAGGTGGGTTCGGCGTCTTGGGAGATGAGAAAAAGCCATTTTTAAATCCGGGTTCCAGAGCGGATGAATGTCAGAACGCTGGTTTGGTGTCTCCATGTGGACCGAGTCTTTTTAAGCGCTCACGTCGAAACTGCATCACATTTCTATCCAGCATGGAGCATGCGCCTCATGCTCATAACATAAAAAACAAACATGGCGTCGTTCGGCGAAGTTACCAGATTTGACAGCTTTCAGTCCAAACCCAAGGTAAAACCCGTAAAACCAGCCGAATTGCAAAAAAGAAATAACACCCCAAATCTGAACCTTTGATAAAACTCATTTTAACTGCATTATATATTTTATCCATGGTCTACTCCTAATATAGTTTTAGAACAATTTAGAGAAACGGTTTTAAAAAAAATGGCCTATAATTGTTTTTATATATTTTTTGTTTTATGTCTAAAACTATATTAGGGGTATACTAGACTGTTCTTAGAAAAATACACATTTTCAAAACTTAATTCTAATCTACTGCTCCAAATCTCCACCCTCTTAAGGAGAGGGAAGAGTGCCATTAAATAACAATAAATGACAATAAATAGCTTAAAAAATATTTAAATGTGTCCATTTAAAACTCTTCACTCTCCAGAGATTCTGTCTTTTGATCCATATTTTATTTTCAGGAAGAAAAAAAATTAAACATAGGAGCAAACCCATTGAAACTGAAATCAGTACTCTTTATTTCCTTTTTCTTCAGTTCAGTTAAAAGCTGAAATTCAGACCACAACTGGTTTAGGCATATGCCACACATCATCATTCACAAAATTTATTCAAACAGTTGTGCAATTTCAAAAGTTGCGTAACAGACAACACAAAACAATAAGTTCACTCAGTTAGCTGTTAAAGCTTGGAAAAAAAGATAATTTGCTTGAAAGTTTGCTGCAGAGTTTGTTCCCCTTAAGTGCTCATATCAGACTTGCTTTACATGAAAACATAATGTTGCTCAAGCATCACATTATCTTTGACCCGGTGTGCCGAGGTGCGTGGTCATGGAAAAACATGTCGACGTACTGCAGGATGTGGTCAACGGCGCTGAGCAGAAGCACGTCGGTGTTCAGATCCAGGTCCAGTTCTGACGCGTAGTTCTTCACTGGAACGATGTAGGAGGTGGACATGCCCAGAAGAGCTCCGGCTTTATTCATCTGCAAACACACAACTCTTACATTTCAGTCCAAGCTAAAGCAAACACAAAAGTTGTCTGAAATCAAACTAATAAACTTAGCGCAACTTCTGTTATTTATTAGATAAAAAATAAATAAAACAGAAAAATGTGGGCACCTGGAGCCACTTTTGGTGCCCTAACTGAACGAAAAATTATTTTATTAATGCAAACTGCAATACATTTTTAGGTAGTCCTGTACATCAGCAGGTATGAATTGATGCATTGTCAGTGTAATACATCCCAATAACTCCAAAGAAAGTGACTATAACTTTACAATATTTTAATATTGTTTATTGGGGCTGGACTATAAATTTGAAAAAATCACAATATAAGCATTTCATATCAGTCGATAGATAATTATCAATTAGTTTTGTTTCAAATATCTGAGATAATAAAAGCAATAAAAAATTTGACAATGCAGCCTTTCCTGTTTTATCCAGTTTTCACTCCAAGCCATTGTTATTTATTTTTAAGCTGTTATGAGGCAAAGTGCCAAAACCTTAAACTGCTGCTGCGCCAGTTACTCAACAGCTCGTTGCTAGGTAACCACAAGTTACTCAACAAGTTGTTGCCAGGTAACCAAAGAGTGAGCGTTTGATGCCAGTAGTCTTGCTTAGCTGGCCTTGACAGTTTGAGCAGCTAATATTTCCTACTTTTGTCTAACTGTCCCAGAACGCTGTGCAGTTCTGGATCGGAGTTCAATGAAAGTTTTGATTCATATTGATCCAACTTTATCGTGACATATGTTGCTGTGGATTTCTTGTCCAGCCCTATTGTTTATACCCATAAAAATTCAAAATTTGGGCCTCATTTGGGCCAACGAGTAAAGAGAAAGCATAAAACCTGACTTTAGGTTACACATTTCCACCCACCGTCTCTCGAATGCTCAGGCTCTTGTAAACATTGCTCACATCTTTGGCCGTTTCTGGACAAATCTGGTCAACGTGGGTCAGCAGAGCCACCTGGTGAACCCCTAAAACAAAACAGAAAAATTAAATAACCCTGAAGGTCATTTGAAATCCTAACTTTGGAGGAACTGGTAAAATTAAGCAATCGTCTTTTTCCGCATTGTAACGGTTGAAAGGACAGGACGTCCTTAAATGTATCAATCTTTGAAAATTACTTTTAAAGACCAGTATATTTACACTACTACACTGTTTCCCAAAATAAATAGCCATCATCCACATCTATTTCATTACAGTAGAGAAAAAAACAGTTCAGTAGGGAGGAACCTCTGCAGAAAACGCTGTAATTATGACATTTTGTAGTAGTGCCATCTGGTGGACAAAATAAACAAATGCTCAACAGAAATGAATGCACCGTATTTCCCGCACTATAAGGCGCACCTTCAATGAATGGCCTATTTTAAAACTTTTTTCATATATAAGGCGCATAGAATAGACGCCACAGTTATGTTGCCATTCACTACAAATATGGATGTCTAATGATAAAAAATTGGTCCTGAGTCCTATATATAGCATCTGCACTAGTCATTGTTTCACTCACGGTTTTGGTGTTGCGATATTGTGCCCAACTGCTTTCTGGTCAGCACAGACCAACCGACACGCTGCCGCCGCAGCCTCTGTCTCTCTTCCACCGACCCCCACAGCTTTAAACGTATAGCTGCTGGTCCCTTGGTAACTCTAGCCGAAGCTCCCGGGATAAATGCCTAAAGCTACTTTGTTGACATAAAGAATGTCAACAAAACAGTCCGATTCCGGTCGCGAGGAGAGCCTTCCGACTGGAATGGGGCGTCTGGGCCGGACGATGGTCACCCGTCTCCGTTCGCGCACAGCATGTTGGTGGAGAACCTGATGCTAGATGAACCTGCAGACGACCTGATTATCAGGTGGGTAGGTAGATGCATAGACATGTCTCTGGGTAGATCGGTCAGTCAAACTTTATTAACAAACCAGTTTTTTGACAACTTTTTTGACAACATCCCGGCATGCACTGCGCGGTTCTTCTACGGGGAAAATGAAGTCGGCAGCTGCTTACCGTAGTTGCTACACCTGTTGTGGCTCAATACTGATCCATGTATAAGGCGCACCGGGTTATAAGGCGCATTGTTGGCTTTTGAGGAAATTTAAGGTTTTTAGGTGCGCCTTATAGTGCGAAAAATACAGTATAAGTTTGTGTCAAGTGAACAAACTAGTCTGTGTGAGTTAGTTTAGGATTATATGAAGAACTGAGATGGGAAAAAAAATCTAATTTGAGTTGTATTCCCTCAACACAACCAAAATGCTTAAAAAGTATAAAATGCTCTAAAGATCTGCTAGTAATGATTATATTCATAGTCTTAGATTCCAACACTTCAATTAGAAACACTTTGTGACTTTCTATTAAGTACATTTCTTGTGCTTTGATTCAACTTGCAGAAAATGAGACTTTAAAAGCATTTACCTGTTAAAGTTGCATGGAAAACGGTGATTAATTTACATTGTTTGTGTGTGTGTCTGTGTTGGCTCACCCAGGTCGCTGATGTACTCTCGCAGCTGTTTGAAGGTGGAGCCGAAGCCTTTGTGGTAGGATGAGATCTTCGAGGCGTCCACCATGAAGGCCACACAGTGGATTCTGTCCCTGAGGCTGGGCGTCTTCAGGTACCCCGCCGTTTCTGTGCCAACTGGTTGATCCGGACTGAACTGAGGCAGACAAGTTCAAAGATCAAGCTTTGAACAATTAACCGAATAGTGAGTTTGCCCCATAACTGTGAGGAATATGTGTTCAGAAGATTTTAAACATCAGATATAAACGTCCTACCTTGTGCCCCTCAGGAACACGGCCTTTAATCACAGACAGGATGTCGTGTAGCGTCAACCCGGTCGTCTCTCCGTCGCCGAGGCCCATGATGTCACACAGCACCAGCCCAGTGTTGTCCTCCCCCTTCTGATCACGGATGTTGAAGGACTGTAGCTGACAAAATGGGTCAAAGTTAATGATGAGCAAAACTCGTCAACAAGAGAGAGGAGGGACAAATAAAAAAAATAAATAAATTGAATTTATTGAAGGAGGTGAGAAATAAAAGAGTGGAGTGCTGAACAGCAGGGCAGGGTGGACTGGAGAAAGAAAACCGGTTGCTTTGTTAAAAGTAACCACATTATGCTTCCTTGAACAAGTTAGGATAGCTATTCAAAACATGTTCATCGCTTTTTTCACCCCACAAAACCATTCTTAGATAATGACTTTTTATTTCTGTCTACTTTGAGCTCTTTCAGAATGAGCTCTCACTGCTCCTCCTGTCACTTTAAATCCAAACAAGCTGCAGCTGGCCACGCCCCCCCCTACTCACTGTTGAAATGGCTGCAACGGGATTCATAATTATACAACTGTACATCTTTAAAAAGCAGAAGTGGAGCCTCCCGCACAGCCAACAAGAATGCAACAGGTGATTTCTGGATGGTAAGTCAACAACAAAAACACTCGTCTTTTCCAGCAGCCATTGTACAGGCCACACAGCGGTAAAACCAGCTGACCAAACGTCACCTTGCACCTTGGGTTGCTAGGTGATGGGCTGGGCTTTGCTTGGGTTGCTAGGTAACGAGGCAGTGCCTGCTGATTTGTAATGTTAAATTCAGATGGTTTTTCAACCAGCTAATTTTCCAGACACCAAGAAAATATCAACTTATTCCCAAAAAGCAGCTGTTTTGTTTCAAAGAGCTTGGATTGTTTTTAGGAACAGTTGAGACCCAAATGGAAGTACAAAAATGAGCAAAATGTTAATTTAGCAGAATACCTCCCCTTTAAAAAGACCTTTTCAACATGAATGTGTCACTTTCTACAATGAGCCAGAACATTGGGGAGGTGGAAGAGACTAATTAAGGCAGAAACTTTCAATTTGGAGGTATAACATGTCATGGAACAACACAAAATAGCCGAAGTAGACAAAAAGATCCATGGTTTAAATTTTTTTAAAAAAGATTAATTTTCTATTTATCAGGACTGTGCACATCAACCAACGTTTACAAACCGTTCATCAGGCGTGAAAACATCCTTTGAGGATGTGTCCGCTGCTGGTCAAGCGTTACCTTTTTAGTGAAGCTGGTGTTGAAGGAGGAGCCCACCATGGCACGGTTCGTCACTCTGCCATTAAACACAGACTGGACTGAACTGATGAAACTGGACTTTCCAGAACGAACCGGTCCGAGGAGGAGAACTCGGGCCTGAGGCACATCCTTACAGCTGGGTCTGTAGGAGCTAACAGCCTTCATCAGGCTTTTCTTTTGCCTTTAATGTAAAGATTGAAGGATCAGACGAAGACGGAAACCACATTCATCTGCTGGAAGGTGGAGAATACATGTACTCACTCTTCAGTCCACTGAACATCTCTCCACTGAGACTCCAGTTTTGACTGAAATCCTGTAAAAACTTCAACAAATAAAAGATTACCAGCTCAATGATAGCTGCCCTAAAAATATACCATGTCAAGATATGACAATGCTTCTTTAATCCACTTATTATTTTAGATTTGTCAAACTTGAGAAATATCATGTTGTTTTTTTATCTTTACTGTTTTCTCAAACTTTAATTTGCAAAAACTGCACATTTACTCAAAAGCTTTAGCAAATAACTTAGGTTTATTTCCAAAGCACATATATTTGGTTTCTAGTTGTGTTTACTGTACTTAAAAACCAAAGAAAGTAGAGCAATGACTGATTTTAAGATAAATGTGAAAATTTAGGGTTAGAGATGATTTTTAAATTATTAATATAGACATATTAATACGCTAGTATCTTACCTGGGATTCCTACAGGTTTCTCCTTCTTTTCTCTTTTGTGCTGTCATTTTGAAACTGACTGGAAATAGTGAAGCTGGATGAGGCCAAAGTAAGAGCAGAAGGCGAAGGATTGCTTAGAGGAACGAAGGAGGAGGAGCTGATGGGACGTCCAAACGAGAAACCCGCACTAATAAAAGAAAATATGTCAGACTAAAAACAAAACATTTTTTTCTTTTTCTAAAATCTAGACTTCTTGAGTAGTTCAACCCAAACTTTTGTCAAAAACAGTGTTCTTCAGAACAACTCCTATTTTCCCCTCCCTCTCCTTTAAGTATATCGGAGTATGAAGTATGAATTTGCAGTACGATGATTTGCAAAGGTATTTAAAAAGGAGCTGCCATAAAGGCATGGCTGTGGTTTATGGCAGCTGCAAGACAGCAAAACATTACACTGAACAGAACTGGAATTAGAAAAATACCTTTCAAACTTTACAGTAAAAGTAAGTCCTCTGAGCTCAACATTTTTGATATTTTATAAACAAAGAGAGACCACCAGAAAAAAATAACATGAAAAATTACTAGTTTTTCCTAACTAGTAAAAAACATGATGCTTTGTATTTGACACCTTTATTCTTCTATATTTTTGTAATTTTGGGCATCTTGTAGCTAATGGAAAAACCTATAAGCATACAGAAATTTGTATCCACAGGAACTTCAAAAAGTGTGACAATTGTCTGTTTTATAAATTATGGGAACAAAGTACAGTTCATATAACTGAATAGATGAACAAATTTAAGTTTAAACAAAGCCCAGTCACATTTAGAGTGTGTGGAAGTAGTAAGTTGTAGGACAATACTAGTTTTATTTTATCTAAAATATATTAAAATGCTTCAGGAAATAAGTTAATTTGCTTTGTTGTAATTTATGCTACCTGTTTCTGCTGTCCATGGGTTTGTATTTTATAGCTCTTTATTTGATATCTTGTCTCCGTTTATAATTGTGTCTGATATCTGGTTTGTTTATGGAAGCTTTTCCTTTTACCTAACAAACACAGCTGTGTCGCATTGCTAATTTACCCTCACTGTGTTTATTCCCAGGTTTTCTCTTTGCAGAGCCTCTCCTCATTGTGCTGTTTTTCTTCCCTCCATAGTTTTTTATTCTTTAAGAACTTCCTGGTAGTTACATATTTGCTTCTGTTTATGTTAACTATTGCTACAATATTAGTTACTTTTATGTAAACAAAAAGTGTATAAAATCCTGATTGTTGGAGCTAACATCTGCTGACAGATTCATTTCTACAATCAGGTTTGTATTTGCAATTTAGAAAAATATTTAAATAAACTAGAATTATAATCACTTTAACACAATTTAAACATACTCTTTATTCATTAAAAAGAATGATGTACTTAGAATACATCACTTAATAGACTTTGCTTAGGGAAACTCAAAGCTCCACTTTTTCCTTTCTCTCAATTTTCCATCAGTGGATACAGAACTGACTCAAACTACTGCTGCTAAAGAGGAACTGTCAAGCCAACAGCCTTCCCAAGATTGTTTATGTTAATGGCAACATAGTATCTCTTAATTAAAAATAACTGTTTTACATTGTATAGGTTGAGAAACTGGAATTTTTGTTACAAGTTTCTGTAAATAAGTCAACACATCTCAATTTCACTTTTTAAATCGAAACACGAAAATAAATCAACTTTTCGAATGTATTCCAGATCGTTTATAAGGATCTTTTCTGCTGTCATTTCCACACCCAGTTTTTACAGAAAGCGATCAAGCCAAGTAGGTCTCAGAAGTGCAGAAGCCTCTTGCAGAACTTTTAAAGCAAGTAAATCAAATGGATCATTTACTTCTTGCAACAGAAACCCTGCATACCTGGGTTTGTCTTCGCTTTTGTTCTCCATAGTGACCTCTGCGAGTAGACGTGACGGGGCGCAGCAGATGCGTGGACAGACGAAACTTTAATTTCTCCACAGCGAAGTTTTACCAAGAAAAGAAAGTGAAACCGAAAACCGACACCGGGGAGTGGCGGAACAAACGATCCATTTACACAGACGGTAGTTCTTACAGTGAAACTCAACCCCAAATCAACTTTTTTTTTTATTTAAATTGTCCAAATAGGTTATTTGAGATTCTATTAGTGATGGATCCGGCAACACCGATGCGTCGGCGCATGTCTAGAAGATAGACCAAAACCCGTGTCGGTGCGCGTATTGGTTTCAGCAAGTCACGTGGCCGATGCCGGAAGCGAATCTGTCAAATGCATTTACCAAACCAATTCTTGATCTTTAGCGTCAACTAATGACGGACGATGCAAGGACCTATAAGTACCTGCATCCGATAAGTACCTACCTATAAGTATATCTGAAGTATACTAAAAATACACTTGTACCAATTTCGAAATTAGTACTCTAAACACACTTGTATTGTACCGAAATACACTTTTAATATATCAAATAAAAGTATGCTTTAAGCGAACAAAATATGAATGAATATGTATGAACTTTTAAGTGCCTTAATAATCTTTTGCTATTTATTAAAATTGCATACCATAAAAAAAGGATAATCATGATGTAATTTTTAAGAAAGTACCCAATCAATTTTCAGATGTTTGATGGCATCAACGGCATTAGCTCCAGTTCACACTCCAGACCAGATGGTGGCGGTATTGCACATTTTCATTTATTTAAAAAACGCCACAAAGAGAAGAAAAAACTTGAAGCAGGTTAGATAACAGACGTTGTTCAAATTCGCCATTTTTACTCGCATAATATTGCCTTAAAAGTAGAGAAGGCCTTGACAATAGTTAATAATTAGTTAAATTCAGGGGGAGCCCAGGGGGACGAAGGCTGCTAAGTGTTGCTAGCTGGTGGTAAGTTTGCTTATTAATTATCTTAATTTAATTATAAACAGTGCAGTAAAGATATATAACTTATGTTGGTTTCTTAAATAATTATTTTATCAATTTTATTGTGACTTATGTGATTATTATAGTAACAATTCAGCTTCATGTTATAACTGCATGGAGGCTGTTTGTTGCGACTTAGACTTTAATTCATAAACTAACCTGGTTTTAATTAAGCTCCATAAAACGGAGAGACTTTGATATTGTGAGGTTGTTGTTCTAACTCATTCATCAATGTTTTTATCTTCAACATATGTTTGCAGTCTAACTGACCAAATGAAGACGAAAGAGGAAGCCAGAGAAATCGGGTGTTAAGAAACCTAAAGACTTTCTGTCTCAGAAGAAGCTCTGACTCCACCAGGTCAACAACCAGCTCTGAGGATGAACCTCCACATCGGCTTAATGGTGTAAGCTACATTTTCAACAACAAAACCTGCTGTGCTACCAACACTAAGTGCTTAATAAACATGATTTGATTTAAAGGTAACTGGAAATAATTTTTCTCTTCTTGTTAATCTAACATTTATCTTTCCTTTTTTTTATTTGTTGTTGATTTTCAGGGCCCTGTGATGAACTGGTGACCTGTCCAGGGTGAACCTGCCTTTCATCTGATGGCTGCTGGAGATGGGCACCACCAGCCCCCCTCACCACCCTGCAAGGATCAGTGTGTTCAGATCATGGATGGAAAGATTTTAAGGTAGTTTGTCTCCTTAAGTTCACACTTAAAACAGCTTTGTAGTTAATGCCAACATCAAATGACTCTATGACATTGCTGACTATTTTTTTCTACTTCTAACATAAACAGGCAAAGAAGACACCCAGAAATGTTTTTCCACATCTGGTCCCAATCATCATCAGTTCTGATGATGTCACATACATGGCGAGTCCACAACGTATTAAAATTGTAAGTATTATTTTTTATTTGCCATTTTTCTGTTCTCTTTACATACAAATGCTTTCTCTGTTTAATTGCTCTATTGTTCTTTTTGTAGGTTTCTGTAAGGTGCAGTGAACAGGAATGTTCTGTCGTTGATCCTCACTGTCATGTTTTATTGTCACACTTAACTTTTCATGTTCATGTGTTCACTTTTGATGTGTAAACTGATAATTTATGTAAAGTTCATAAAGTTGTGAGTAAAATTGGACAAGTTTAAAATGCCTGTAATAAAAAATATTTGAATTACCTTGGGCATCTTGTGTAATTAATCTTTCCATGTAATTTTAGCCTAAAACAATGTAAGTACTGTAGTGTAGTTATGCATGTCATTTAAAAAATAGGTATGTAGGAATTAAGACTTTCACGAATAATTAAAGTTGTAGTTTATTATCAATAGCAGGAAAAAAAAATAACAATTAATTGTAATTTAAATAAATTATTAAATTAGTATATTTAAAATATATTTTAAAATATTAAAATATTTTAAATTTTAAAATATATTTAAAGTATATTTTAAATATATTATATAATTTTGAGACATAATTATAATTAATAACACTCATAATAATTATATCAAAATGTAATAATAAAGCTCTGAAATATGAAATTTAAAAAGTATACTTTATGTACACTCTAAGTATACTTGAAGTTGTTCCAAAAAAGTATGTGTAGTATACTATTAGTTGTATTTTTAAACAATTTAAATACTACTAAAGTATACTTTAGTACTATGTACATAGTACTTTGTACATAGTACTTAGTACTATGTACAAAAAAAGTTGTTCCAAAATAGCACAGTTGAAGTACATTGCTAAAAGTATACTAAAGTATGTTAAAATTTACTATACAAAAGTATACTAATTTTTTTTTTTTTACCAGGGTAGGCTATAGTCACAAAGAACGAAGTCATTAGTCCAAGTTTGTCGTTTATTGAACGTTCAGAAATAACAGCGGCTCTGATGCGCCAAGACAAAGGTAAACAAAGCTAAAACAGCCCGAACAGGTGATCAACTCTAAACCACTCGCACATTTTTATTCTCCGTCTCTCTTTGTCATTAAAACACACCGTTGCCATGGTAACCTCCTGAGCTCCACAAGCCGACCAGAGATTATGTTAAAAATATAACATTCAGTCTGTTACGTTAGGTTTTCAGGCTTGATTTTTATTTTGCCATCATTAATAAGCCTCCCTGAACACAGCGGTGGTTGGTTAGTTAAATTTAAACTCCTGCTCTGCTCGTTATTTTAGTAATGGAACAGAAACGCACAGAATTGCGCAACACCTTGTTGAAACAATAATCACTGAGATTATTGTTGTTGTTGGGTCATTAATATGAACACGTTTTGTTGATTTTTTTTGTTGTTGTTCTTGTTGTCAGTGTCTTTGATAGTCCGGATATAAAACTTGACTTTATTGTAAAATGCACCAAAGCATGGCTTTCCCATCTGGAACAATGAATATGATAAAGGCTTTATGAGAAATACAGGATTGTTAAGCATGCTTAGTGAGGCCAAGTAAGACATATAAAAGGTCCCAGTATGTCAAATTTTAATAAATCAAGTTTGATGGATTAAAAAGCCACACCCAAATCAAAATCGATGTTATCGCATCGGCCATCTGTTGTAACTACAGCAAAGACTTATCAAACTATAGAATAAAAACAGATGGTTGATGATGAGACTTTATATTACGTAGTTACAACAGATGGCCGATGTGATAACATCGATTGCTGAGAGGGAACTTTGGGGGTCATCAGCACCAGGAGCCTTGGAGGATGATAGCGGCAGATCAGGATCGATGAGTTGGGGTTTTGATTTGTTTTTCTTTTTAAATAAGTGGCTTTAATATTAAGAAAACTACAGTGAAGAGGTTTTCTGTACTACTGTACTTTTAAGACTCGTTTGTAATCAATCATCTGGATTTTGACAGCAGTTTTAACCTGTGCAGTATTAGACCGGCGCATTACCGCCACCTACTGGACGGGATTAGGCAGCACAGGCTTTGCAGTAGGGCGAGACCATCTTGAAAATATGTAGGGGGGATTCATGCAACTCTATTATTTATCTGTTAGGAATCTACGCTTTCACTGACTCATATTTGCTTAACTTTATACATAATTATTGTTTAACATACTAAATTTGTACTAGTTATAATAAAACCGTAAAATTAAGGTTTATTCCATCCCTAAACTGTCACAGGATGGTAGGATCCAGCCAATATAAGCGCCTAACCGCCACCAACTACCAGTTGTGGAGTTGAAGATCCCCGAACGCCCCTCGACTTGTTAATCTACTCGCTCATTGTTTTCTGCTTCGTCCTCACACGTCCAGAAAAGAGAGAAAATGGTAAGAATAATTAAGCTTTTGTTTCGTTTTGACTTTTCACAGGATGGGAAACGAAAACGGGCTGATTTTAGCTCTCAAAATTTGCGCGCCTATTTGAACAAAGTGCAATTTATTATCCACGGTATTGTGACCAAATATGTTCAACCCTGATGTGTAAATGCATTTAAAATGGTCAGACTTTTCTTTAAATTGTGGCGGTGGCTCAACCAACTGCTAACTGCTAGTTACCGTCAGTCGACAGTTATCCTAATGGTTATCAAGGACTTTGGCGCGCATTTACTATTTGCTCAAATTATTATTTTCCTCGAGACATCCTGATGTTTTGGGAGTAAAGAAAAATACACTTTTTGTAGAAACTTGTCTTTGCACTTTTTTTTTTTGTTTTTTGCCGGTGTTAAGTTTTTATTTTTTTTTGCCAGTGTTCTGTTAAAGAGAAGTTTCTTAACTGATATAACGGTCCATTTATCTTTGAAGACAAACGTTTGATTCCGCTAATGCAACATTTTGAATGAATTCCTTTACTGTTTAACCGCCACAGTTTGAACAATAAGCTTCATTTTCTAAAGGCGCTTTCACACTGCAGGAACGGGACGGAACGGACCGGAACGGCTGTGTTCACATTACAACTTGCGTTCCACCGACCCCAAGCGTTCCAGCAGCTGATTGGCTGCTGGTTGCTATGGAGTCAGACGTTGATTTCCCGTTGACTGCTGGCTCTCACTGTATTTTGTAACGACTGGTATTTTTCTTCCGTATTTCTCCTTGCAATACGTAGAAGTCGTTCAGCATTTTGTCTTCTGAGGGAAGCTTGTTGGGGAATTTAATTAATTGTATGAGGTTGATAAGCAGCAAAATTAAATCCATGTCGTCCATTGTTGTCGTCATAGCAACTGTTAACCCGGCCCCAAGCGTTTCTGCTTAGAACCAGCAGCTGATTGGCCGCTGGTTGCTATGGAGTCAGACGCTGATTTTCGTCTCAGTATCAGCCAATCAGCTGCTGGAACGCTTGGGGTCGGTGGAACGCAAGTTGTAATGTGAACACAGCCGTTCCGTCCCGTTCCTGCAGTGTGAAAGCGCCTTAAGTACAAAACTATAAGCAGTTTGTCAAATATTTGTCAAAATCTGGCTGATTTTGTTGGGTTAGTTTCTAATCTATATCACTAACTTATATAGATTATTTATTGATGAGCCCTTTTCTGTATTGATTGTTAGCTTTATAATGGTTTTGTTTCCCTCTTTGAGGCCAGATGACATGTTTTATCTGTGTCCCATATTAAAATGGATCTTTTCTTCCTGTCCAGCGTGAATGTATTTCCATCCATGTTGGTCAGTGCGGAGTCCAGATTGGCAATGCCTGCTGGGAGCTGTATTGCCTGGAACATGGCATCCAGCCGGATGGACTGATGCCCAGTGACAAGACCGCAGGAAGAGGAGACGACTCCTTCAACACCTTCTTCAGTGAGACCGGTTCTGGAAAGCATGTTCCTCGGGCCGTGTATGTGGACCTGGAGCCCACTGTCATTGGTAAGTCTCACCACTTGCTGGAGAGCAGTGAAGGAAGCAACTGACATGAAGGATTTGAATATGGGCTTATTAAGGTTTATTTGATGTGTGGCTATTTCTTTTCCACTCCTCCATAGATGAGGTGCGCACTGGGACCTACCACCAGCTATTCCACCCTGAGCAGCTGATCAGTGGTAAGGAGGACGCTGCCAACAATTACGCTCGTGGGCACTACACCATCGGAAAGGAGATCATCGATCCGGTTTTGGATAGGATTCGCAAACTGGTAAGATCATGGAATGAAGTAAATTTCAAATCATCTGGAAAGACGAAAGTTAATTTTGTGACATGTGGATTTTGTTGTCCCTCCTCTGTCTTCAGGCTGACCAGTGTAATGGTCTTCAGGGCTTCCTGGTTTTCCACAGCTTTGGTGGAGGCACTGGCTCTGGTTTCACCTCCCTGCTGATGGAGCGCCTGTCTGTCGACTACGGCAAGAAATCCAAGCTGGAGTTCTCAATCTATCCGGCCCCACAGGTGTCCACAGCCGTGGTGGAGCCTTACAACTCCATCCTGACCACCCACACCACCCTGGAGCACTCAGACTGTGCCTTCATGGTGGACAACGAGGCCATCTACGATATCTGCTGTCGGAACCTGGACGTCGAGCGCCCCACCTACACCAACCTGAACAGACTGATGAGTCAGATCGTGTCGTCCATCACGGCTTCTCTTCGTTTCGACGGTGCGCTGAACGTGGATCTGACCGAGTTCCAGACCAACTTGGTGCCTTATCCACGTATCCATTTCCCTCTGGCCACTTACGCTCCAGTCATCTCTGCCGAGAAGGCTTACCACGAGCAGCTGACCGTGGCTGAAATCACCAACGCTTGCTTTGAGCCAGCCAATCAGATGGTGAAATGCGACCCTCGCCACGGCAAGTACATGGCCTGCTGCCTTTTGTACCGTGGAGATGTGGTGCCCAAAGACGTCAACGCTTCTATTGCCAACATCAAAACCAAGCGCACCATCCAGTTTGTGGACTGGTGCCCCACTGGTTTCAAGGTGGGCATCAACTACCAGCCTCCCACTGTGGTTCCTGGTGGAGACATGGCCAAGGTCCAGAGAGCTGTGTGCATGTTGAGCAACACCACGGCCATAGCAGAGGCCTGGGCTCGGCTCGACCACAAGTTTGATCTGATGTACGCCAAGCGTGCCTTCGTTCATTGGTACGTGGGTGAGGGCATGGAGGAGGGAGAGGTTCTCCGAGGCCAGAGAGGACATGGCTGCACTGGAGAAGGACTATGAAGAGGTCGGAACCGACTCTATTGAAGGGGAGGGTGAGGAAGAAGGAGGGGAATATTGAAATGGCCTCCTAAAGCTAGTTCTGGGTTTTAAATCTTTCGCGGCCTGTTCTGATGTTTTTCTACTTGCTGTTTTAGTGCTCAAATACGTTGAGATGTTGACAACACTTTTAAAGAGCAGAGCCAAGTTTGAAGGGGTTCAATATACTTGTGTTTGTTGTAACTTTGTATTCCCAATTGTAGGAAGAAACCCATTCTATTTCTATTGCTTATCCAATACATGTTTGTGAATGAATAGGAAACAATCTTTTCAGTAATCAGTTCTCTGTCTTGTCTTTGTTACGTCCACCAGGCTCGTTTGATGGGGTAAAATTAAAGGATTTAATGAAAATAGAATTTATTAAATTATATTAAAGAAATAAACCTGAAAAAGAGGAATGCCTGAAATTAGAACATGTAGAAATACAGGGACTATTTGTTCTGTGAAATGTTTGAATTGTTGCTTTGTGCCAGTTAACAGGGAGTTGCTGTAATTCTCTGCAGAACGTGCAGCGTTTGTATGGTGAAGTGGACATTTTTTGTGTATTTTAGATCAATAAAAACTTAAAACTGAGTATTTGAGTTGGTTGTTTAATGTTTTCCACACGATGAAAACAAACAGTATAACCTGGTTTATCTCGTGCCAAAATTCTCACAAATAAATGATTTTATTCAGTAGGTTAAGGTAGCTTTCATATCTGTCTAAGATTGACTGACCAAATTGTCAACAAAACATAACCTTGTGAAAGTATTGAATATATTTATTCCCTTTTTACACTGTAAATTCAGCACAGAATATTCACAAGGTTGTGATAGTTGATCAAATCACTGATCCACAGTGAGACAAACAAATGAATGTGACTCTTTGTAAAGGCCGGAGGTCCTGCAGTCTGTTCTGCTTGAGCTGAATGGAGATATGAATGCATTACTAACAGTGATGTCTCCAGCACTATGAATGCTGAGGAATGCAGTACGATCAGTTCATTGATCTTACTGCTTCATGAAACACTGCAAGGATTAAAGACTTAATTTATTGCTGTTATTCAAAATTTTTTGTCCTTGAATAAAATGTTTATACTGTTTAATTTCTGAACCCCAGCAGCAGCGCAATCACAAAAGCTTTCTAACATACTGATCATTACAATCAAGACTTCAACAAGGCAGGATGGGAAGGGAAATAAATTCATCTCCAAAAGTCACTTTTGGAGAATTGCGTGGACCTTTTGACATCAATAACCATAAAGGAGTATTTTTTAACAAACGTTACATACAAACAGCAGGTCACAGTTATTTTAAGACACAGAAAAGGCCCAAAACCTCTACTTACCAGCTGTTGGTGCTGTTGCCTCAAATTGACACGGTGAGTTGTTTCTTGAGGCTGTTTTGATGAAAGGAGGGAGATTTAACTGACAAATATTTCAGTTCATATAGAAACAAAATATGACATCAAAGCACTTAAAATGTTCACATTATTCAACTATTTTTCTTTAAGTGGAGGATGTCTACATCTTCTTCAGGTCCTTCTCTTTATAAAAGCATCTTAATCTGTTCCTGACGTTTCCTTGTTTCTTTACAACGAGTTTCACTGCTGCACGTGACCGAGACAGGAACTGTTTCGAAATGACGTTAACGCGCCAAACTGTGTTTATAAGGAAGCGAATCTGTCAAATGCATTTACCAAACCAATTATTGATCTTTTACAGCGTCAACTAATGACGATGCGAAAGTTGGAACGGGAGAGGATTTCTGTTTTAAATGTAAGTATATTAAACCAGTTACTTTATTAGAATTTTGTCGTTTATTAAAACACATTTTTATATTATTTTTAATTTAAAAAATGCTCGTAAATGAGATCCTATGGTTGCGGTCATGTGGTTTTTCTCCTTCTGCCGCTTATGTGCAGCTTATTTTTTTATATTTGCGTGTTAAGCTGTTTCTCTTATGCTTTAGGAACCAAAGAGAAAATGGTTTCTTTTGGGAGAAAAATATCTCCTCTTCACCGTAGACAATAATACGACCTCGCTGGCCTGGATGTAGGAGAAGTAATTATTATTATGGCAACAATAGATGGGCAGGCTGCTTTTATCCAAGTTTGTTATAGTTTCCTGGATCTAATTTTATTGTCAGAATAAAGCAGAGCAGACAGTTTTCTTTATTGAGAAAACATTTATTTTAAAATAGACAAAAAAAGAGAGAACAGCACACACTTCTATGGAACAATACCTAGTACAAAAAAAGACAGAAAGCAGGTATTATAGTAAGTTAAGACATTCAATGACCTACATTATTTATATCTGTTTACAGCTTTTTTGTTGGTAGTGTTGTAAATGGTGGGTAATAATAGTTTGATTTCCTTAATTAAAACTGTAAAAAAGGATGAAAAATGATGAAAATTTGCATTTGTCATTGTCTTCCACTTTCATTTGTATTCTTTGCATGAAAACCAAAAATAATATACTCATGCCTTATTGAAAATTTAGTAACAACATTACAAATTATAAACTTATTAGGAGTTGTTTATTAAGCAAACAAATCCAGTCCGCTAGGGGGCGCTCCAGGCTCACATTTTAAGCTAGCACTCTACCTGCTGATTAACAGCAGGGGTCAACTTGAGGCCATACTTGTGTTGTTTTACTCTTTTCTGCTACCAAATAAGATAAACTTTCTTCCACTACAGTCTGCTGCTCTCTGACCTTCATCAATCAGCAGCTTTTAATAACCTCAGGATATTCTGTCATGAATATCCATCTGGTAATGTTGGTGCTGACTGGTAGACCTTGGAAAAAAACTTTCATTTTGTGTGTGTGTGTGTGTGTGTGTGTGTGTCCTGGAGCTCCACTTATATCACCTATAAACTCAGTCTGACTCATAAAATTAGTCCTCAGTTTCAAACAGGACACGTTTTATTTGTGGTGTTAAGTTTTTTTTTCTCGAGTTTGACATATTCTTGCTGGTGTAGTAAAGAAATGCACAGAAATGCCATCCAAGTGTTTTAATAAAAGAAGTTTAATGAAAGCCTCTGCCCAGATGACGTACGTTTTAAAATAAAGAAAACAAACAAGAAATAACTAAAGTTACACAAATCTTATTTTATTCCAAAATAGTTCATGTTGCAAACGTTCAGACTGGATTTTCACATTGTTTTCATGCATTAAAATTTTAATGGTTTAAAAATGTATATTAGACATCCAATGAAATGAAATGAAACTTGTACGATGCTGTAATTAGCAGCAAAGATTCCACATAATCTCTGGGTTATAAATAAACAAACTAGCAGCAGGTACATGCTCTACTTTAAGATTACTTAATTTGGGGAGAAAAACTATTTATGCTAAAAGTTTGATGATTATTCCTTGGTTGTTGTTCAGCTTCAGCTATTAACAGATTTGCTCTGGTAACATCCTTAAAATCTTGAAAGACTAAATTTATGATCGTCTCCATCTTTTTTTATTATCTCTGGTGAGAGGTTAGAAATAAGTGCAGACAACCACACTAAATCTAAGAAAAACATTTTCAGGGGCATCTCTATAATCTCTACTGTTATGGTTTGTTTGCCCCAGACTGAGACCAGGATGTGCTTTTGCTGTGTCAGCAGATATGAACTAGAACCCAAACTTTCATTTAGAAGTATCTCAAGACCCTGTTTGCAAAATAAAAAACTAAAGTGGTTGTGTCTTTGTTCCTACAGGCTTGAAGAAATCGACATTGAGTTTGGAGTTGCCTTGTCATTCGAGGTCCTCACCTCAAACTGAAATTCAGCCTTCAGCCTTGTGGTCATGACTCAGTGTCATTTTAAGTTAGTACAAGTGCCAATTATGTGAAGGCACCGTCTGCAGCCTGTCATCTGTGGATGGAAGAGGTCGTTCCGCAAACATTGAATTCAGGTATTTATAAATGCATGTAATGTTCACTTTAATATCCTTCGGGTGGCTTTGAGTTTAGAGCCTAGCATGTTTACCATTAAGGTTTCTGATGTGGTTTGAGTTTTTTGAGCTGATGTAATCATTTTCTCACCAACTTAACTGGTTGTTTGTTTGTTTTTAATGTTTTCATTAAGAAAAAACAAAAATTAAAGCAAAGACATTTGCACATTTACGTTTTGTCAAAATTTAATTGGGCTGCTAGGCGAGGGGCTGGGCTTCTCTGGGGTTGCTAGGTAACGGGCTGGGCTTTGCTGAGGTTGCTAGGTGATGGTCTGGAATGTGATGTTGCATTCTGGGAGTTTTAGAAATGGTTTTTCAAAAAATACTAACTTATTGCCAAAAACCGCCTTTGTATGTGTGTGTGTGTTTGTTTTTTAAGAGTTTGTTGTTAGAAGCAGTAGAAACCCAAATAGAAGCACAAAAATTTGGAAAGTATAAATCTTCCCTTCAAGTCCATTTCACTGACCCTTAGTCAATTATTCCAAGTTCCACAAATGGCCTTTGGACCCTCCTAGTTTAAGTGACTTACTTATTTGATGATGTTTTATTTAAAGATACTAAGATTGAAATAGAGATGCTATTGGCCCTCCAGCCACGCTCAGTCAATGTGTGATCCAAATTACAAAATAGTCCAGGAAATTCACTGCCAAATGTCAGCCAGCAGTTACATAACCATTAGGGCAGAGGTCACGGTGTTTACCTGTTTACTCTGGTAATTTCTCAGTTTCATTGGAGTGTCAGTGACCAGCTGATAGCTAATACGTTTCCAGCAGCTCGTCTTCATCGTCTGAGGAGTTCAGCCGGTTTAGACAGCTTTGACTCAGCAGCCGCTAACAATATCCATGGAGAGAGAGGAAGAGGAGGAGGGTGAAGGTCTAAACAGGGACTCATCCCTGCTATGCAGCCGTGTGACACAGCAGTCTGTTTTAAAAGCAGAACCTCCTCCCCCCCCCTCCACACACCTTTACCCCTACACTGCATCCCTACCAGCCACATTTGATGACACACATTGACTCAAGTTCTCCCTCTGTCTGACTGAAAGCTTGCCAGTGGCCTCGGTAACCCGAAGTGCAGCGAGGGTGGAAATAAAAGCGCTGCGGAGATCTGGACGGAACAGGTCGGAGCCATGGGTAGGGCTCTCAGAATAACAACTCACACTGCTTTTCTGATGCTGTTTACTTCACAGCCAGAGGAGCACCGACGTATACGATCAGGGAATCAAACAAAACGTAGGTTAATGGGTAAAAATGAAGCATAAATTTGAACGAAACTCAGATAAAAAGTTATCCTTCCCATGTTATGAGTTTGTCATCATCAATTTTAAAATGGCAGTTTGTTTCTTTAATTTTGCTTTCAAGGAACTGGACTCGGACACTTTCTTGTAATCGTCAACGCAGTTAACTTCAGCAGTTCTGCAGGGTTTTTTTTTAAAGCTACGGCTCTGCAAAACAAACGTGGATCTTGTTTCATCTGATTATTTATGTACTTATCAATTATCCCAGAGAATCACCTTGTTGCTACACTACAAAAACACAAAATCTTGCAAAGTATTTTAGGTCTACTTTCTAGTGGAAATATCTCGGTACATTTGAAATAAGACAAAACTAACAAGTTTCTCGTCAGCTAGAAATAGAAGCTTGTTTTAAGTCAATAACTCCTTTGTATTGATGAAAAAATACCTGTCCCACTGGCTGATTATTTAATTTACAACATTGTAAAAACGTCTTGTTATAAGTGAAATAATCTGCCAGTGGAAGAGCCAGTGGACCAAGCATTCCTGAATGCCAGTTGGGTTGCTACTAACGGACTGAACTCGGCTGGGGTTGCTAGGTAACGGTGCAGACTTGGCCTTTGGTTTTTGAAACGGCTTGTTTTCCAGACGCCACAAAACATTAACTTACTGGATGTTTTTTGTAGAAGCAAATTGACGTCCAAATGTAAGAATTAAAATGTGTAAGATGTGAATTTTGCATAAGTCCCCTTTAAAAGGATGTTCCGAAAACCTGGAGAACTATTTTTTTTTTTATCAAGCATAACAGGCTGAAGAAGAGTCTGGCTCCCTGGAAGCAAAGAGGGATGACTCAAAACGTTTGCACAGTTTCAGATCCCAATTTAATTTTCTTCAAGTAAGCAGTTACCCGTCAGCTGACGCCACACAAAGGGGAATTTCTTCTTCTACAAGTTTGACGTTTTATGAATCTCAGAATAAAGCAGCAGAGTTGGAGCGTTTCCTGAGGGCCTCTGCAGATATCAGCCTGACTGTCTGTCTGACTCAAACTTGTTTGTTGTTCTGCAACTTTTATTGGTTGGAGGGTTTTATACCCCTTTAATGTGTTTCCAAAAGTCATGTGAGAGGGGAAAAGTTTTGTTGTGTAAAACGTTGCTGTATTTTCCATTAAATTGCACCCAAACAAAATCCAGTCTGAATATTGGGTCCATGTCTCTCAGTAAAAACATCACGTAAACGTACTCCGTTCCCTCGTCAGGCCCTTGAATAATGAATACGAGTAAACATAACACTGCAGGCTACAGGTTGTCTCTCCTTACATAGTGAATTTTAACTTTCACTCAGTGGGGATACATTTTGAAAGCTCATATAATTTAGTTAATATCTTAAATGTGTGCCATATTGTTATTCAACATCTAGCCAGAGTAGACTTTGTTTTCAGCTGGAATCTGAGCCATATCCGGAGGGTTGTTTTGTGTTACTCAAACCTACTTACAGTTGGAACATTTAATTTATGAGGTGGAGTTGAGACAATAAATCATTTTTATGTTTCATAAGAAGACAGCCTGGTATTCTTCCCAGAGACTACAACCTGTGAATTGCACTGAAACACCTTGTGTGACACTATAGGCATATCTCGTGTGGAAATTTATTATCTTCCGTGTTTGGACAAATAGCACGTGTCTAGTTAACACGTAGATCGCTCAAGGTCCTCCAGTTCAACAGCTGACAGCAGTAAAAGAGCAGGTTTTTCTGCAATTTAATTTCTGGTGCAGAAATTAAACCCCTGCATCAGAAATGAAACAGGTTCTATGGCAGAATCTGCTCTTAAAAAACCAAAAAGGAAATGATTTTGACTAGGGACACTAGAAGAAATTAAATTTTTAGGAATTTTTCTCCAAGTTCTTATGGAAAATCTGCATAAAATATTCACAATGGACAACAAATTTCCTCTTTTTGTTTGTAATAAAAGATTAATTTTGAAAGTAGAAACAAATTTTGGTTTAATTTGGGCTTAATAAAACATCTTATGTAGAAAGTCTTTGTGAGGCTTGAAATTAGTTTTATATTTGTAGCAGTGGAGGCAGAAGTTGCTCTTTGAATGAAAAGGTTGCTAACCCGTGTTAGTCAACGAGCAACTCTTACTATGTCGCAATAGCAGAAAAGTTTTTCTAATTTTCTAGATTTTCTAAACATTTTTTTCTACCCTCTATTATTTAATCTAGTTTTTATTTTCACAACACTTTTCTGTCAAGCTGACATCTTCGTTGCCTTCTGTGATTCTACCGGCAGCTACTTGCTAATGTACCTTTACTAGCTAACTAGCTTTTTTGCCTCTATCGTGGGCACAAAGCCAGATTCACAGTTTTTGCTATGTTTGATTGTAATGTAGCCTATTCTTCCATTCCTGCTGTTTAGTTTTTTATTGGTCTTAAAAGACCTTTTCAAGCAGAAATGTTAGCTTGTTTATATTTTCTGTTCTTGAATAACCTTTATTCGGAGTGAGTAGAGTGACACCCACGCTGATAGGAAGGAAGGCTTCTCTGACAGCTTTACTTAAATCCACCAGAATGCTTTTGCTGAAAAAGTCCCAGCTGAAAAACAGAAACTAAAAACACATATTACCAAACTCAGAGTCTTGTGGGTCATGGAGGAAAGGGATGCTCTTCAGGTCATGAAAATAACTGCCAAGACAAACTCTCAGCCAAGCGATATAATCTTTCAGTTGGAAAATTAGAGAAGCACAATCAGGAGTTGAACATAAGGTTCTTGTCATGTACTCAGTGTCCCAGAGAGTGACGGATGAAATGGCTGCAGCCAGAACTGCTGCATGCCAGCGGCTGTAAGTAAGACAATTGGGGGTCGGATTTAATAAGTGTTGGTTTTCCCCTGCTCCCTTTTGAACTGGATATGGAACCCATGTTACAGTTGATTATTACTTTTATTTCTTTATTTTTTTGTTTTCTTCTTATTTATTTTTCTTTGTTTTACATGTTCTAAATGAATAAATATTTCATACGTTTTCCTCATTTAGTAAAATAACCTGCTGCCTGTCACTGGAGCTGCTTGTTTGTGCACAATGTAACAGAAATAAAGTTATAACCTTTTGAAAATATCATTTTAGAAAGGATATTTTACACTGATAAGATACAGAAAACACATTATAAAGTAATATGCAAACAAACAGATCTGTAAATGTTAAGTAAATCATTATTGATGCTTTCTATTAAGAAAAGCCAGAACATCTCAGTGAATGCACAGCTGGCTGGCTTTGAAAAATAAAGAAAAACAGAAATGAATCAAAAAGCTCACCATATTTTAAATGTCCAGACTCATCTATGAGAATTGTGCATAACTGATTTTAGCTTGGTGAAGAATTGGGAGCCAAAATTAAAGGAAAAGACAATGAATCTAAATAAATCTGTAACAAACACATTACATATTTAACAAATATAGTCTAATTATTTAATTGAGTCAATAGTTTAATTTTGCAGTTCAATAACTACATTTTGAAGTTATTCATTATTAATTTATGATGTATTATATAGCACTTGGTATTCCAGACCGTTATGAAATAATTTAGACTCTTTGAATCTCATCATATTAACCCCAGTATCTGATTAGTTAACCTTGATGATAATGACTCAAATTGAATACAAATTATCACACAAATACATTTCTTTGTGGTGACTTATTGATGCTTTGACTCCCGTCAGTGAACAAGCAAAAGTAGTAGTAGTACAAGAAGATTTAATCAATGTTTATGTCTTTTTCTTTCAGTTATTCTTATTCCATCAGAGGAACTGAAGGTGTGTTAAGTTAGGTTTTTATTTTTGGGAATGTTAAACAGGAGGAATTTTATCTTATGTCAGAATATTAGGTTTTATTTAGTCATGTAAAGGCTGTATATTCCAGTTTTTTGACTTTGTAGCCACAGGAAGGGAGTTTGCAATAAAAAAAAATGGGGTAAAAGTGAACAGAACAGAAATAGGAGAGGAACAAAAAACAGGAGGGGAAATGCGATAAAGCAAGTAAGCCAGAGGTTACAAAAAATCACAAAAGAAGGGGAAGGAAAGGGAGCAACAAACCGGTCTGAACCAGCTGACAGCGGGGTTTTTCATACTCTCCCATACTCCTCCTCCTGCTTCTCCTCATCTTTCTTCTGACTCAGACGGCATGAACTTTCTCTTTTAGCGCTCCGTCATGTGCTCATCGTCACAGGGAAAAAAAAACGGACAGTACAGACTCCCAAGAAGTGAAAGAAAATCCGGAGCAGAGGCGGGGTGGTGATGTTCGCCGGACTGGCAGGTGTTTCCCATCGTTATGCAAGGATTCAGAGAGTGTCTAGAGGGAGTAAAACTGGGCGTCCTGAATTTTGAGAACATGTTTGGGATTTGTTGGATACTCGGGGTGGGACACTTTGTCCCCCTGCTGCACCCGCTGTAAGGTCTATTTCTGGGTACAAGTTGTAGATCTAAATTTAGCTACTATATAGGATGAAGCTCAAACTCCTGAAATGTTTCTCAATGTTTTGCATGACGTACATGACGTGATTTAGTGCTCCGACTAGGAGCCTCAGGTCGTCCAATTTGAACTTGTTGATGGTCCCTCGGACCTTGTACAAGACTAGGGGACACAAATCTTTTAAAGCTGTGGCGCCTCGTCTGTGGAATGAGCTACCTTGCACCATTCGATCTCTAAATTGTATTGACACTTTTAGGAAACAACTTAAGACCCACTTTTTTAAAATTGCTTTTTAATGTAACACTGTGTTTTATTGTTTTATTGTTTGTATAATGTTTTAAATTATTTTGTTTTTACATTGTGCAGCACTTTGTACCTTGGTCTGTGAAAAGTGCTATAGAAATAAAGCTTACTTACTTACTTACTTAGCTTTTAAGTGATTTTAACAAACTTTAAAGAAACAAACGTGTGAAAAACAATGTTTCAGTAAAACTTTGCTATAACACATTATGTTACACACGAAAAAACAATTGTAAAGTTTATTTAAAGTATATCAGGAAAAAAACATGTTGGAGATTAATGTATCAGAGACATTTATCTCTTGATTTGGTTGTTTCCTCTGGTGGTTTTGTGTTTGTAGGATTTTTAAGGTTGATTTTATTGTACAACGCTTTATATACAAAAACATTTTTTATGTAAGATCAAAAATATAATGTAAATTCAGGAATTTAAAAGTGAGATTCTTTGATCAGTCAGTAACTTTGATTCATGGCTGATGGTGGAGGTCACTTTTATCCACTCTGATTTAAATGCCATCAGATCCACTTGGATGGATGAGGATGGATGGATGGATGGATGGATGGTTAGACCTATGGTTGGATGGATGGATGATTGAATGGACGGGCCTATAGACGGTTGGATGGATGAATGGACGGGCATATAGACAGTTGGATAGATGGTTGGATGGATGGATGGTTGGTTGGATGGACAGCCTATAGACAGTTGGATGGATGGTTGGTTGGATAGATGGATGGATGGATGGTTGGTTGGTTGGATGGACAGCCTACAGGCAGTTGGATGGATGGCCTATAGATGGATGGATGGATGGCTGGTTGGATGGATGGGCCTACAGGCAGTTGGATGGATGGATTGTTGGATGGATGGCCTATAGACGGATGAATGGTTGGATGGACGGGCCTACAGACTGTTGGATGACTGGTTGGATGGACAGGCCTACAGACAGTTGGATGGATGGATTGTGGGTTGGACGGCCTATAGATGGACGGATGGATGGATGGTTGGATGGAGGGGCCTATGGACTATTGGATGGCTGGTTGGATGGATGGTCCTACAGACTGTTGGATGGATGGTCCTGCAGACTGTTGGATGGTTGGTTGGATGTATGGTCCTACTGACTGTTGGATGTATGGTCCTACGGACTGTTGGATGGTTGGTTGGATGTATGGTCCTACAGACTGTTGGATGGTTGGTTGGATGTATGGTCCTACAGACTATTGGATGGATGGCTGGTTGGATGTATGGTCCTACAGACTGTTGGATGGTTGGTTGGATGTATGGTCCTACAGACTATTGGATGGATGGCTGGTTGGATGTATGGTCCTACAGACTGTTGGATGGTTGGTTGGATGTATGGTCCTACAGACTATTGGTTGGATGGTTGGTTGGATGTATGGTCCTACAGACTGTTGGATGGTTGGTTGGATGTATGGTCCTACAGACTGTTGGATGGTTGGTTGGATGTATGGTCCTACAGACTATTGGATGGATGGTTGGTTGGATGTATGGTCCTACAGACTATTGGATGGATGGTTGGTTGGATGTATGGTCCTACAGACTATTGGATGGATGGTTGGTTGGATGTATGGTCCTACAGACTATTGGATGGATGGCTGGTTGGATGTATGGCCCTACAGACTGTTTGCTGTAGGCAGATGTTGTATTGATGTTGTCTCTTAATTTGAAGCTGTTGTCAGTCCGTTAGTTTCTGCTGGTTGCTGGAAACCCTGATGATCATCAACCAGATATTCTGTCAGGACAGGCTGAGACCGGCTCCTGTCTTCACTCACATCTATTAATACACTCTTCTTCTCTGACTTTTCTCACCGCCGCTAACAGGAACACTGCAGCGGGTCTGCAGCTGGTTGACTCTGTTTCCATTCTGGGCGACACGGCTACTGTTAACAAGCTGCTCTTTAAAGCTTCAGGGCAAATTTGATCAGGTTTTAACTGAAATTTACAGAAAATCTTAACAGTGTAAAACATTGGTTTTTCAAAGATCACTATAGTTAAAATACACTTTTATGAAACAAATACATTTAAAATGTTTGACTTCACAACTGGAAACTGGTTTGATTCTGTGTGGTAAAAACAGATTTCCCAACGGAGATATAGATTCATATTCGCTACAAAGAACAGGTTGGAGTGAGTGCTCTTTCTTTCCACAAAGATTCTCTACAGTCTGTCTGTTGAAGCACTTTTGAACTATGATCTTTGATATAGAAGACAATTCATACCACAGCTCCATAATATTTCTCTGGGTGAATATGTATCTCGTGTCAAAATGACATGTCTGCTAATGTAGGACGTTATCAAGCTAAATCAATGCTAACCGTCTCCTACATGGCTGTTCAAATTCTATCCAGGTGCAGTCAAAACCTGTTTATTCCCAGTGACTGAGCCAAATGAAGCATTGCATTACATTTCATTTAAACTTATAAAAAAGGGTACATGTTTTATTAAGTGAGACTTTTAGCTGCTTCCATTCACTTCCAAGAACATGGACATTAGTAATCAAATGGATTTTGTTGCTTAGGATCAGAATTTTTTCCAGAACCTCTTACTCTTCATCAGCTGACTTTGATCCTAGCTACTGTTTTATACTTGATCAAATTGCACTTTTTGTCACTTGATCTGAATGTACACTGCAAAAACACAGAATTTAAAAAAAAGTCTAATAAAGTGCAAATATCTTGGTACACATGAAATAAGACAATCTTATAAGTAACTTTGTAGCAAGATGAGCTTGTTTGAAGCGCCTACAACCCTTTTTCACCCTATCAAGTGGTTGAGGCATGTGGGCCGTGCCGCCCCCTGTTCCATGCCGCCCTGGGCATTGAGGCATGTGGGCCCAAATTAAAACAGCCAACTTGCATTTTTAAGACAATGTTAAAGGGCTAAGAGTTACATCATGTTTATGAGTCCAGTGTTTTTAGTCAAATGCTGACACAAGAAGCCCAGTTTGAACTCTGACACCTGACCTCTGACCTTTCCAGGATCCATGCAGCTTGCAGAGCACTCATCATTTCTCTTTATCGTAAGTAATACGCACTGCTCAGTGCTGGCTCACAGGGTTTATTAGTGCGAAGTAGCTGCCTGAAAAGCAGTGAACTCATCTTTGTTTTATTCACTGGCGCCAACGTTGGTTCGGTATTTAGTTTATATTCACAGCAAATATTTTATTATCAGCTGTAGATTCGTTCCAACATCGGAGATCTCCAGAAAGTTGTAACGAACAAGTTCTCTAACAGGATATTGTGTTCTGACAACTTAAAGCACAAAAATAAGCTTATTTAACCACCTATATATTATTTAGAAATGCATCCTGGAAATTTAGTGTTAGGACCTTTGACTTTAGTACTTTAGCAACAGTTACACTGCAAAAATACAGAATATTGCTACGTATTTTGGTCCAGTTTGCAAATATCTTGGGACACATAAAATAAGACAAAACTAATTTAAAAATGAAATTTCAAGAAGTGATAGGAGCTTGCTTTAAGTAAACAATTCCTTAATATTGATGAAGAAGTACTAGTTCCATTTGCAGATTATTTCACTTATAATATGGGAACATTTCTTGTTCCAGTGGCAGATTATTTCAACTACATTTAGTACTTTTTGTTCCTGAAATGTTACTTGTAAGTTAGTTTTGTTTTATTCCAAGAAAGATATTTTGACTAAAAACTGGACCAAAAATACTTACAGCTGACTTCAATCAGAATCAGATTTAGTCAGGCTTTAATGACGTGTTGAGATAATTGCAGCTGAATCCTCAGATTTACATCGACTCTCCACAAAAGTGTCATTTATAACCCTGAATTTCAACCTGGTCTCATAACGCAATCATCAAATCAATTATGATGAATGTAAATGCAGGTAAATGTGGTTTTAGAAACCAAACTTCTTTTGTTTTGAACGCTTCAGGAACTAATGTAACAAAAACTAAGCTCTGCAGTCTAAGCAAGCAGACTGAGCTGAAAATCACTCCCACCTGTAGAGACGTGACCTGGTGCCACTTAGATTTTCCATTGCATAGCTCTCCAGCTGCATCTTATTTATTGCTCCAAAGATACCATTCCATGTCCAGCAATCTATGCTTTACTTGTCTCCAAAAGGAAATGTTTCTTTCTTTCCAGATTGCCAGGACTTGGATAGATTTTTCCATCCTTAATATGGGTCTTTAAAAAGCTCTAGAGGACGAAAGCTTGGAGAAAATGGAGAGAGAGTGAATTTAATACCTAATGAATCAAAAAGCTTGTTTGATTCTTCCACACCTGATAGTCACATAGACTTGGTTCAATTTGGGACCAAAAGTGCAACATTTGTCACGTTTTCAGCTGGTGTGGTTCAATTTCACTCTCTGCTGTCAAACAGTTCACCATTAAAAAACCTGTTCCCCTCCTCTCCTGTGGAGGCTCTGCATCAAGAATTACTGAAGGAAATGACATAATAACGTCAGAAGAAGACAATGAGCACAACTTCCTTCTTCATGAATGTAACTAAGTAGCTTCAGATTTTGCCAAAGACAAAAGAGAAATCATACAACCGCTAAAATCTCATGCCACTCCGTTTTTGTTTACATTTTGTGAAGGAGGAAGTTACACTCAGAAATTTGTATATCATTTCCTTCATTGGTTCTTGGTGCAGCGCCCCCACAGGCGAGGAGGGGAGCATCTTTTTCAAAGAGTTTGGATCTTTCTTACACAGTGTAGTGTGAATGTGAACCAAACCAGCTGAAAATGTAACAAATGTTGCACTTTTGGTCCCAAATTGAACTGAGTCTACCAGGACTCTGTTTAGGGACTAATTTGGACCAAAATCTGTGATTGGTGCAGTAATTATAAACTCTGATTGCTTCACCTGTTATTGATCTGTTTCCTTCAGACCTATTTGTCCTTTTCTTCTGTGAAATATCAGGAAATTTGAGTATATTAAAATAAAACTCAGAAAATGTTGACATCTTTGTACTTTTTCTTCCTGAAGATTTACTTATGAGTTAGTTTTGTTTTATTCCAAGAAAGATATTTTGACTAAAAACTGAACCAAAAATACTTACAGGTGACTACAATCAGAAGCAGATTTAATCAGGCTTTAATGACGTGTTGAGATAATTGCAGCTGGATCCTCAGATTTACATCGACTCTCCACCAACGTGTCATTTAGAATAACCCTGAGTTTCAACCAGGTCCCATAACGCAGTCATCAAATCAACTATGATGAATGCAAATGTAGGTAAATGTGGTTTTAAAAAGCAAACTTCTTTTGTTTTGAACTCTTCAAAGCAAAAAAGCATCAAACAACATGACACACATTACGACTGGAGTGATGTACAGTTGTTGCACACCGTTTCCTTAAAACTCACCGACTTGTCAGAACTGTCTTGTCACTAAGTTTGGTTATTTCGTATTATTGGATGCTCACCTTATATTGGCCGATCACTATATTTATTCTTTCACGTGTTTAGAATGTGATGCATAAACCAGAATATCACATGGCTGAGTGTTTCAGTCTGCTCAGGGCGAAGGGTGATAGCTGCTACTGCGTGCTTTCAGATAAAGCAGATAACTGCCCCACATTTCAACAGGCGGCCCTGCCAAGAAACTCAGAGCTGCAAAGGGCAATCGAGGCACTAAGTACCCCCCTCCTCTCGATTCGGCCCTCCTCCTCCCCCTCCAGCCTCGCTGCGCCAGTAAGAAGCGGTGCAAACCGGAGCGAGCCAGCGCTGGGAGCCTCCCCCCGTCCCCTCCGCCGCCTCCTCATGACTTCTTCCTTTCTAAAGTTCACACTCAGACTGAGATGCTTGAACGCATGAGGACTTGATGCACGTCTCTTTCTCTGATTTCTAACTGAAACGAGGCTGAAATAGTTTCCAAAAACTTTATTTATGATATTTATTTGATTGTGACCTTTGTTGCAAAAACACAACATCTTAACAAGTCATTTTGGTGCAGTTTCTATTTCAAATATCTTAATACACTTGAAATTAGACAAAACTAACTTTTCAGCAAGTCAATTATTTCTTCATATTGACAAGGAATAACATGGAGAAATTGTCATATTATAAGCAAAGAACTTTTTTTTCAACATTAAGGAATTATTGACTTAAAACTAACACCTATATCTTATAAGTTAGTTTTGTCTTACTTCAAGTGTATTAAGGTATTTGTACTAGAAACTACACCAAAAATATTTGGTTAGATTTTGTTGAATTTTTTTTGTTTCACTCATTCTTTTACACAGTCCAGTCACATTAATGTGACCACCACGTACTTTCCACTTCAGAGTTAAATAACCAATCACAGAAGGCAGGTGGCAGCACAGTGCAGTTGAGCGTATATAAAGGGTGTGTGTGGGCTTCGGAAAACATTTCAATCGTTGGCGTAATGCAGAAACGAAGCGATTTATCCGACGTCCAAAAGGGCATGATCATTGGCTTTCGGGCCAAGGGTGGAAGCATTTCCGAAACGGCTGAGTTTGTGAACTGTTCGCGTGCCGCCGTGGTAAAAGTGTACCGTGCATGGCAAAATGGGACTGTCCAAAATCAACGACGTGGCAAATGTGGTGCACCACGGGCCATAGATGACAGAGGCGAACGACGGTTGCGGAGATGCGTTCGGGCAGATAGACGGGCTACCGTTGAGCAACTGACCACTAAAATGAACCAAGGGGCTACCACAAGTGTCTCCCAAACCACTATTCAGCGAACATTGCTGCGTCTGGGCCTCCGAAGCGGACGCCTGGTTCGTGCACCTATGCTGACTGGTGTTCATCGACGACGAAGGCTAGAATTTGCACGCCAGTACAGCAGCTGGACGTCCACTGAGTGGCGACAGGTAGCGTTTTCAGATGAATCGCGTTTTATGCTCCATCGGACAGATGGACGTTGGCGTATAAGGCGTGAAACCTCTGAAAGGAACCACCCTGCAACCATTGCAGGAACGGTCCAAGCTGGAGGCGGGAGCATTATGGTCTGGGGAATGTTTTCCTGGCATTCTCTGGGTTCACTGATTATTGTGGAAGGCACGATGGATCAATACAAGTACGCATCTGTCCTTGCGGACCATGTCCACCCCTACATGCGCATTGTTTTTCCTCAGGATGATGGCATCTTCCAGCAGGACAATGCGAGGTGCCATACAGCTGCCAGTGTACGTGCGTGGTTCGAAGAGCACCAGGATGAGTTTACCGTCCTCCCCTGGCCAGCAAACTCACCTGACTTAAACCCAATCGAGCATCTGTGGGACCATCTCGATCGAGTTGTTCGCGCCATGGATCCTCAACCGCGTAATCTAGCGCAGCTGGCCACGGCATTAGAGTCGGCATGGCTCAACATCCCAGAGAAGACCTTCAGGGACCTAAGTGACTCTCTTCCTGCACGTCTCGTAGCAGTTCGCTCTGCGAAAGGTGGTTATTCTGGCTTTTGACAGATGGTCACATTAATGTGACTGGACTGTGTAGTTTACAATTAGAAGTTTAGAAGTAACTTGTTTCTTCTTTCTCCATATATTTTGAGTTATTTCTGTGTTTTGTTGTTTATCTCTCTATTTAATTCTCTATTTCCTCCTCTATTTTCTGTGTTTACATGGATTTTTATCATTGTTGTTTCAGCTGCATCATCTTCACTTAATGAGACTCACCTGTTCATTAGTTCCTCCTCATTACATGAACTCCATTTCATCCCGACCTTACTGGACTCTTGTCCTGTTTATTATATCCTATTGTATTTATGTTTTTTTCTGTGTTTTTTGTTTCAGTGCTTCCATTTCGGATTTACATTTTCGGTTCAGATTTCCAAACTTTCTACCAGATCAAATTTATTATCAATATTACGTATTAATACTTAAACTTGTACTTTTAATGCCAACGCTTATACATGTACTTTGGTAATGGTTACTTTGTACTTATTTCTATGGCAAAGTACTTCAAGTACTTTTAAATACTACATTTGCTTGGGGCTGACTGGAGATGGTGGAGAACTGGGATGTTTTAGGGAAAAAATAACTGATATCAAATAAACTGACATCAAATAAACTCTCAAACCCCCCATATTTACTCTGTATTATTTCTCCTACACTTTTTCAGACCATAAAAATACTAAACATTCAGAAGATTTTCCAAACGGCATTGGAATCCTGTTTGTTAAGCTTCACTTTCACATTACTGTGTCTGTCTCCTGCCTTTTGTCGGGTCCAAACCAACATCACAGCTTCATAAATTCAGTCTTTTATCAACATTTACTTTAAAAACTAATATTTATAGGTGCTTTGAGGGGACATGAATTAATAGAGAACTATTTTCCAAGCTAATCTACTTTTAGCAAAAAGTTTTCCTGTTATGGAAGAGGACAAAAACGTCCCTTTGTGTTTAACACGGTGATATAAACACACATTTCCTCGTCTGTCCTCCAGAAACACTCTGAGTGATAAATAAAGAAAGGACGGCCTTGAAGAAAGGAAAGAAAAGAGGATATGAAAGTCTTTCCATGAGTGTGAGATTTTGTCTCTGGGGGAAAAAAACTGCAAAGTTTTGTTTTGCAGATCCAAGTTGACAAGCCCTTTTCCTGTTGTGAAAAAACTGAGAGTATTTCTGGGAGACAATTTCCCTTTAAATACAAGCCAGGGTCACTTTACCCCCATCTCACTCAACTCCTTCTCTAACGGTGAAAGATCAAATATCAAATAAATATCAAAGATCAAATATGGAAACATACCTATAAATATAACTTCACTGTATAATTTTCAACAAATAAACCGTTATACTGTAAGTGAAATCGAAATGTTTTGACTATGATGGCTCATGATAATGAAAATTACCCCTTATGCTTGCTTATAAAGTGCATAATTTATTAATTATACCTCAACTAAATGCTAAACATGTTTCAGATTATGCAAAACAAAAGGAGAAAACTAAATATATTTACCTGAAAATATGTTAATTTGACACTATTTTTTTAAATTAGTTTTGTTTAAATACAAGTAGGACTGAAACAAGTAATCAGATTAATCATGATGAATTGAAATAATCAACTAATATAGTAATTGATTAATCATTACAGACTAAAAAAATTACTGAAAGAACCCAATGAGAGCAGAAATTAATGCAAAACTGTACAAAAACTTGAATGCAAAAAAACATTTTACATTCAAGTTAAAACTTTGAGCCGAACTGTTTAACATATTTCTAATATTTTATATTAAAAAAGGTTTAATTGGTTACTAAAGTAACTGTTAGTTGTACCCTAAATACAACCAAATTGTGCACTTTTTGCACACATTATCTTGACACCACATCATTGTGGTGCATAAATGGAGTGAAAAGTTTTCGCCCATCTCATGGAGACACAGCCGCGTATATTTTAGTCAGATACCTTGTAAGCCAAGTTCAACCAAAGTAAAGCAGCGAAACAGAGTGTCAGACATCAGCATGTTTTTGTGTGAGAGGATTGACTTGGTGTTGCAGCAGACGAGAGGAGGGTTCCTGCAGAGCAAGCCAGCTGATGAGTCGCATGTTTAAAACCTCCTGGAACAGGAAACACGGTTCCCCTCTGACAGGATGCAGCGGCGCAGCTCTGCCAACCACATGAGGGCGGGTATCTCTACCTACGGAAAAGAAAAAACGAAAAAAGAAAGAGGAAGCAGTTTGGTGTTAGTTCATAAGGTCAGAGGGGGAAAAAAAACCTGGCGTCTTTAAGATCAGCGCTGCTCTGATGGCTTTAAATTCATGCATGTAAACAATGTCAGATGTTAGCGTGGAGCAAAGGCATGACGAGCTGCTACTGAACCATAGTTTCTAGCTCTCCATCCACGCCCCATGCGTTACTGCCTCGCTCTTGTTTCCTGGATTTGCCCCTTTTGCCTCTCCCTCGTCGGACTGCTGTTTTTGCCTACCCGGATCTCGACCCTAGCCTGTTTCTCTGACGCCGCTCACGCCCACTCCCTCGGACTCTGCTATCTTCCCCTTTGTGAAGATATGACCTCGGCCCGGCTGACCAAGAACTAGGATCTGGACTTTACTCCTCTGACTGTGTTGTGAGTACGCTGCCCTGCATCAGCGCCTCTCCCCCTGCCCCGACGCACCATCTGCTAGCCAGTGCTACCGCTGTCCATCCAGTGTCCTGCTCTTTGCCGTCTCTAAATAAAGATCTGAGGTTTTTTGCTCACTCCTGTCTCGTGGCTGATTTCGGGTCCTCCTATGTGCTTTTACATAATCCAAAAATATTGATACTATATTTGCTATGGTGTCAAATAGAACACATTACACTCAAAATAACACTTATAAATAACACTTATAACACTTATACATCACAATTAGCTAAAGGAGATATTAAAGAAATAAGGACACATTAAGCAACATTAAAAAATTTTGATGTACATGTAACCCTGTCCCTGTGAGATGAATCCCCGCTGTTCCTTGGACTCTGCGTTGTGTTCTTGAGGGTTTCTGTCGGAAGGAAACTAGACAGGAATCTGACACACACGGCGGTTGAAATCGTGGTTGGAACCGTTTATTCGGATCACCCGACAGCACAGCGGCACCACCTTTAGAATCCAGAGCAAATACTGCGTGCCAACATGTTTCATTAACGCAGTTATTTTCGATTTTCAGATACAGCATATATATAAAAAAGAAGAAAAAGACAAAATGATACACAACTAACATTAAACATTAAAAGTAACATTTGGCTACATTGAGGAGCTGGCGGTCAGCATTGCCTACCTTTAGAATCCAGAGCAAATACTGACCGTTGTACCACCATGTTCTTCAAAGGACACACTTTACAAAGTTCCAAAGCCCAAAGAGCAGATGCAACACTTTGGTGACATGCGCCACCACATTCAAGCACTGTCCTACATCCACCTCTTGTTTAATTGATGGCGTCCCAGTCATCAGACTAAATACAAAACAACATTGAATAAATAGATAAATAGATAGATAAATAAATAAAAAGACTGTGTGGTATGCCAATTGCTGCCATATACTCCATTAAGTGGAATTTTCTAAGTGTTTATTGCTTTTTCTGGCTTTAGCTTTCTCCCACAGCTTCCATCCTCTTTTTATCTTCTGTTGAGTGTCCTCACTTTCCACTACTTGTGACTCACAGGAAAATCTGTTTGGGGGTTGCCGATTTCTGTGCATGTTCCTTTTTTGAACACTGGGTCCAGGAGCTGAAGTGATGTCCCCATCTATTACATGTTCTGTCCATCCTTTAGATTTTCTGTCTGGCATGTTCACTCCTTCCATTTCAGGCTGCTCAACCCATTTATTTGTTGTCTCGCCTGCAACTTCCTCCACATTTTCCTCCAACTTTTCGGGCTCTGAGTCCTCCATCGCCTGCAAGGTCGCTCCAGAGGCTTGTACTGTCATATCCCCTGTGTACTCCTTTATCTCTTTTGCTGTGCCTGCCTCTTCCTGGTCTACTGGGAGGAACATACATTGTGTCAGAAGGTTCTGGTGGACCACCCTCTCGGTATCGCCGTTTTCTGGTCGCACCACATACACAGGCATATTGGGTTGCTTTGTCACCATAATGTAAGGTTGCGACTCCCACTTATCCCCTAGTTTTTGCCATCCCTCTACATGGCAGACTTTGACTAGGACTCTGTCCCCTTGGTTGAAAATCTGACCCTTTGCCTTCTGGTCATAGTACTTTTTCTGTTGACTTCTGGCTTGGTGAGAGGTCTGGTTTGCTTGGGCGTATGCCTGTGACAGACAGTCATGAAGTCTCTGCACATATGCACTGTATTCTCCTGGTTCATTTGCAGTCTGGAGCCCAAAGATGATGTCAACTGGGAGTCTTGGATGTCTGCCGAACATCAGAAAGTATGGCGTATACCCGGTAGAGTCATGCCGTGAACAGTTATATGCATGTGTCACTGCATCTAAGTGCTCGTGCCACTGAGGTTTCTGATGTGGCTCTAATGTCCCTAGCATATTCATGAGTGTGCGGGGTTGTATGGGTTTTAGTAATGCCCATTCATTTGCACAGCTCCTTCACTACAGCACTTTCAAAGTTGCGCCCCTGGTCAGTGTGCAACTTAGCAGGAAGCCCAAACCGGCAGAAGAAGTTTCTCCACAGCACCCTGGCTACAGTGTTAGCCTTTTGATCTTTGGTGGGATATGCCTGTGCGTAGCGTGAGAAATGATCCGTGACCACAAGGACATTCTCAATTCCACCCTTTAACTTTTCCAAAGTTAAAATGCCTACACACACTAGTTCCATGGGGCCATTACTGTGAACACTGACCAATGGGGTCTTGACTCTCGAAGTTGCTGTTTTCCTGAGGCAGCATCTCTCACACTGCTCACACCAGTTCTTAATCTCTTGGAACATTTGAGGCCAATGAAATCTCTCTCTTAACAGCTGAACTGTTCTCTCAAAACCCAAGTGTCCGGAGTCATTGTGAAGAGCCTTCATAGCTCCCTCACGCAGCTTCTCTGGTAGCACTAGCTGTTCCACCACTCCTCTTTGATGATCGCAGCTGCGACGGTACATGATGCCATCTCTGATCACTAGCCTCTTCCACTCTTTCAGGAGAAGACAGACCTGTCGGCCACCACTGACCCTCTCACTGCGACTGGGTTTCACATTCCGACTTTTGTAGTGCCAGACAGGGCCAATAACAGGATCTTTTTGTCCTGCGCGGATCTCTTGCTTTGTCATGGCGGGAAGTGACTCCATACCCATGTCTCTGCATGGCTCACTAGATCCTGGTGATTCTGAGTCCAAGTTGGCTGAGACCACTGTGTTCTGGTTTGAGGAGTTGTCTGGATCTTGTATTGACTGATCTGCACCGTGTTCGTGCTTTTTGGTGCTCACCCGCAGAGGGCATGAGTGCAGAGTCTCTGTGACCTCCTGATTGGATATACGGGAGAGGGCATCGGCGTTTGCATTGCTTTGTCCTCTCCGGTACTGGACATCAAAGTCAAAAGCAGCCAAACGGGAGACCCACCGTTGCCCTGTGTCATCCAACTTTGCAGAGCTCATGATGTACTTGAGGGGGTTATTGTCTGTCTGGACAGAGAACTTGCGCCCATAGAGAAGGTCGTAGAATTTGTCTGTTACCGCCCACTTCAGGGCAAGGAACTCTAGCTTGTGGGCGGGATACCTTGCCTCTGCTGGACTCAACCCTCGGCTGGTGAAAGCTATGACTCTCTCTATGCCATCTTGAACCTGGACCAAGACAGCGCCTAGTCCTTCCCTTGAGGCATCTGTCTGAAGCAGAAACGGTAGGTTGTAGTCCGGGTAACCCAACACTGGCGCAGTCGTAAGTCTGTGTTTTAAGGCCAGGAATGCCTCCTCACATTCCTCTGTCCATAAGAATGGTGGGTCAGAAGCCAGGCCTTTTTTTCCCTTTCTTTTCTTCATTCTCGGGTCACCACTCGTGAGCCGATATAAGGGAGCTGCTAGGACAGAGTACCCATTGACATACCACCTGTAGTAGCCAGCAAACCCCAGAAATTGCAGCACCTCCCTGCGGTTTGTTGGCCTGGTCCAGTCTTTCACTCTGCAAATCTTCTCTGGGTCAGTCCGGATTCCCTCGGCAGATACCAGATGACCTAGGTAGTGCACTTCTTTTCTCATCAGCTGGCACTTACAGGGTTTAAGTTTTAGTCCATGTTCCCGGAGTCGATCAAACACCAACTGCAGTCTGTTTAGATGCTCATCAAAGGTTTTAGAAAAGATGATCAGGTGATCCAGATATATTAGAAGTTGGGCGAAGTTCAGGTCTCCAAAACAGCAAGTCATGAGCCTCTGGAAGGTCGATGGAGCATTCTGCAAACCAAAAGGCATGCGGTTGGCCTCATACAGACCCATTGGTGTACTGAATGCTGTTTTATGTTTGTCCTGCTCTGCCACCTCCACCTGCCAATAGCCTGAAGTGAGGTCAAGCGTAGAGAAAACCTTGGCCTGACCCAATGCTTCCAGAGCCTCTTCTATTCTTGGTAAGGGAAATGCATCTCTTGTGCTGCAGGAGTTCAGTTTATGGTAATCGATACACAACCATAATGAGCCGTCTTTTTTTGTCAGCACCACTACAGGTGAAGCATAAGGACTCTTACTGGGCCTTATTACCCCTGCCACCTCCATCTCAATCAACATATTCCTGACATCTTGCCATTGTGATGGAGGAATTTTGCGGTAGGGGAGCTTGAATGGCTTAGAGTCTACTAATGGAATTTCATGTTGCACCGTCTTTGTGTGACCATAATCTAGAGGATGTTGAGAGAATACGTCAGCATTCTTCTCTACCAGCTTTTTAAGAGTGGAGCGCTGGTCCTCATTCTCAACTGCAGCTTTACTCAGGTCAATACAACAACTCGATATTACCTGAGTCAGACTCAGACATGTGTCTTTGGACCCGCTTTCATGGCTTTGGCCCTGCTTTTTGTCTGAGAAATCCACAACACCATCCACTAGGGACATATTTGCTAGGTGTGTGTGTGGCTTGATGATGACTGGATGTTGAGACAGGTTCATCACTCTGACAAGGGTGCATCCTCTTTTCACATTAGCAAGAACCTTGGCAACCAGAAGGTCTTGAGGAAGCTTGGTGGCTCTCAATCAGTGGTGTATAGGTCCTTCTCTTCGGGCCGGCAGGCACCTTGCACATTCGATCCATTTCTTTTCCCCCAGGAATATGTATTTTGTGGCCTGTATACACAGCCGGACCCACTCTGTCCTCCACATTACAATGTTCTGTGTCACCCACCTCCAGGAGTGAGGTGTACCACTCTGGATGACTCTCTCTGACATGCTGGAGAAATTGTTGGCCATAAGTTGCTTGGAGATGGGTTCTGGAGGCGCGGAGAACATTAGTTCCTATCAGCAGAGGGACAGACAGGCGATATTCTGAATCCTCAACCACAAAAGCTGGCACATTCTTAAACTCTTTCTCCAACACTTTTAAGTTGATGCGTAGAACACCATGGTGGGTTACACTCTGACCGGCTGCACCTTCTATAGGTATCTGAGAGGGCTGTAACTTCTGTTTTTGAAGGATGGGGTGGCTGCACCAGTAGCTGCGGGTAATGCTGGTTACCTGAGAGCCAGAGTCAATGAGCGCTCTGCACTTCATTCCACTGATTTCCACCTCACCTTCGTTTCTAGGGCCCACTAGTGGAGTGCTCTCTCCTCCATCAGTCATCTTCATGTCTTGTGGCTGGGGGTCTGACTGCTTGCCCATGGTTGCCCCGGTGACCACGGGCTCTACCCGTTTAAAGGCTGAGCTGGGTGGGGGTTGTTCCCATTCACTTGACTGGGGTCTGGTAACACTGCTCTGCAGACTCTGGCTATGTGCCCTTGTTTACCACATCTGTGGCATGTCACAGTTGAGGTTTGGGCTCGGATTGGAGGCCCTATGGGTGCCTGGACTTGTGGTGTTGGGACCGGCAACGGAGCAGCAACTCTTGATTCAAGGTTGGTCAATTTGGTCATCTGCTCTGCTTGACAAAGAGCTAACTTTTTAACCAGTTCTGTGAGCTCTGACAACTCTGATGCATGGGTGGTCTTCTCCACATACACAGATGGGCTGCTGCCTGATGCAGTCTGGATCTGGGTGTGAGCTCGCTTTGATTTGTGGAATGACTGGAACCTTTTAGTTTCTTTGGTCATATCTCTGAGCTCAGCCTGCAGTTCTCTGAAGCTTAAGAGCCTGGGCTTAAGTGGAGTGATTCTCATGTACACCGCCACATCATTAAGACCCCTTAAAAACTGCTGAGTGAGTTTGTAGTCCTGGTCTGGGAATGGCTTGCCTCCTCTTTGGCTGTCCTCTACCACTCTCAGATTAGCTTCCAGCGATATGGCATATGAGCAGGCAGACTCCCCTGGTCTTTGGCTCCGCTCGTAGAAGTCAGCCAGTGGATCTAGGGCACTCTGTGTGTCACCATACTCAGCCTCAGTTCTTCAAAAGCCCTCTCAGGGGTTTGGTCATATAGAGGTACTGGACATCAAAGTCAAAAGCAGCCAAACGGGAGACCCACCGTTGCCCTGTGGCATCCAACTTTGCAGAGCTCATGATGTACTTGAGGGGGTTATTGTCTATCATTAATTAATATGAAACCCCCCACCCCTTGTGACCGGATGTCCCACCTCGTGACCGGATCCCCCCCCACCTCGTAACCGGATGTCCCCCCCCCACCTCGTGACCGGATGTCCCCCCCCACCTCGTGACCATCTCGTGACCGAATACCTTCCTGCCTCCCCGAACAAAGACTTTATTTAGACTTTGGATCACCCAATAGAAACGGAATAATTTACTTGTAAGTTAGCAGTGAATAAATATAGCATATTCCAGCCAGATCATAGCATGAATGATCCATCTGTGAGAAAACAATCATTTAAGAGTTAAATAATTGCAGAGCAGTCAAATGTACTGCTGTGCTGATATAAATAACACAATAAATAACAGTGTACAGGGATGTCTGATCTTGGTTGCCTGGATGTAGGAAATCAGATGCATTCAAAAAGAACACAAATTCTTTTTGAATGCATCTGATTAATCTGATAAATAACAGTGTACAGGGATGTTTGATCTTGGTTGCCTGGATGTAGGAAATCAGATGCATTCAAAAAGAACACAAATTTAAAAATGAGACTCACCCATTTTTTTCAAGGTATCTCATCCAGAGGTAGTCAAGCTAGATAAGAAGCAGAGGCTGGTAATCATCAGATCACACAAAAATCCAGATAATAAAACAGTGGAAGTAATAACAAGATAACAAGATGGTAAATCTTCAGAAAAAGATAAAAATGCGCAATAAAACTTAAAGTCTAAAAACCACTAGTCAGCTTTATCTACATCCTACCTAAAAGTACATTTAAGATATCTAGAATTACAGTGTATTTCAATTAAAGAATTATAACTAGCTAGAAAAGTTAATTATTATATACTTACATTATGACTAGCCATAGTTTAAGTGTTGATACATGGAAATATATGCTTAATATAGTTTGTAATTAATTGTGAATATGTTGAATTTAAGCCACCATACAAAATAAGGGTAAATTTGAATAGAAGAGAATAGAATATACTTTATCTTCAAGAGGAAATAAGTTTTTTAATCACAAGTCACTCCATTAAAACTATTAGTAAATACAAATATAACCATAAGTGATACAAAACTGCAGTACCAAAGATTCAAATAGGGACTTTGACTAATTAAAATATAATCAGTGATATCTTGATTTACTAAGTCTAGTCAAACCAATTTCAGATCTGGAATGCAAGTGTGATGAAACCAATTTTTATGTTAAAACTGTCTGCCATTAGCTGGGTGTATGAGACATCATACATCATCAATGATGTCACATATACATCTGTGACATAGATAAAAGGCACATTCTGCCAGTAGAATTTCCTGCACTCTGCTAGCGTTTCTTTCACTCTCACATTTTGCTTCGTTTTAAACGGCAAGAATTTTAACGTTTAAGTTTTAGACAGCAAGAACAATTTCAAAATGTTTGCATTTTTCAAGAGGATGCAGAATTCTGTTTCTCTTGATCTTGAAGAAATGCGCAAAAGGAATAATGAGTCAATCCAAGAACTCTTGGAAAAGAACCAAATCCTTGAAAGAAAGAGAGATCTCCGAAATCCCAAAAAAGTAATGAAAGCTGAGATGGAGTTGAGCAAAGAATGTGAACGACGGATTAAGAAGTTGAATCTGGAAGTTGACAAATGGAATGCAACGGAAGAAAAACAGATGTATTTAGAGAGAAAGAGGAATGAAGTTTTCCGTGCTTTGGAAAGGACGAATGAAGAATTAATTGAGAAACCAGTGTTAAAATCTTACTTAAGTGGGGCTAAAGAACAGCAGAAAGGCCTCAAACGTCTTAACACTAGATTAGCAAATCATGTTAACATCTTGACAGACCAACTTTCATATCAAACTAAAGTATTTGATAAGTACCCAAAGTCTGCAGACGGTAACAAAAATTTAATGAAGATTCAAGAAAACTGCATAACAGAGATTATGGACAAACTGGAAATATTCAACTTGGTGGCTTTGAATGACAAAACCATGGAAAAAGCTGAAAACCTGGATCATTTAGGCAAAATTAACAATAGTCTTTTGCAAAAGGTTAAAAGTTTGAAAGAACAACTAGTTGCTGTGCCTATCGCGAGATACCACTACAGGTGTGTAACAAAAGAGTGCCAAAGACTCACACAACTGAACCCTAAGTTAGAAAAACTGGTTCAGGACCTGACAGACGAACTGTCATATCAAACTGCACTGGAACGTGATTACAAAGAGGCACGTGATCTGATCAAAGAGCTGGAGGAGACCAAACAAAATTACCTATACCAGATAGAGGAGTTAAAATCAATGGTAAAACTTGGGATTAAAACAAAGAAAAAGGACAAAGACAAGATGGCAAAACGTTTAAGTTTTCTTGTACTTAAACTCAATGATCTCAAGAAGGAATTTATTTCCTTCCAAACAGACATTCAGAACATTGTTGGAAACATTCAGCCTTTAAATGCTCATAATATACAAGATGGAATTCGTCCTGCAGACGATCAGAAATTTACCGGACAGCCTTCTAACTTAGCAGGAGAATTGAAACAAATTTCTCTGAATTCAATATTATCTGAAGGGGAATGTGTGCCTTCTAATCAAATGCATTTCTTAGTCTCAGAGGATGAGGCAAGCAATAAGGAGTTGGAAGACAGCTCTTCAGAAGAAATGACAACTGAAGATGACTTGGCAGGTTTAAACAACATAACTGTGAAAGAGTCAGACCCTCAAGAATGCCAAAGGCTAACAGAAAACGAGAAACAAGTTGATATTTCAGAGTCAGAGGATGAGACAGGTGACAAAGAGTCAGACGACAGTACTTCGGAAGACACAAAGTCTGAAAATGAATTAACTGAATCAGATATATATGAGTATATATACATATTTCGTCAAGCCCTCCAAAGGAAGAGAAAAAACAAGAAACAAGAAAAGATTTCAGAGTTGGAGGATGAAACAAGTGATGAAACATTAGAAAACATAACATCTGAAGATGATTCAACAGATTTATGGAATACACGTGTGAAAGCGTTAGACCCTCAAGACTTCCAATGGTTGAGAGGAAACAAGAGACAAGATTTTTCAGAGTCAGTGGACAAAGTGAGTGATAAAGAGTTACAAGACAGGACAACGGAAAACACAACGTCCGAAGATAACTTAACAAAATCATGCAACACAACTGTGAAAGATTCAGACCCTCAAAACCTCCAAAGACTGAGAGAAAATGAGAAGCAATTAGATTTTTCAGAGTCAGTGGACATAACATGCGATAAAGTGTTAGAAGATCTGGAAAACACATCTCAAGATAATTCAATAGATTCACGCAACCCAACCGTGAAAGAGTCAGAGCCTCAAAATCTCCAAGGGCTCAGAGGAAATGGGAAACAAGAAAATTTTTCAGAGTCAGAGGACAAGATGTGTGATAAAACGATAAAAGATAGGACTTTGGAAAACACAACATCTGAAGATAACTTCAACTCTAAGATTAGGAGACGACTTAACAGATTCATATAACACAACTGTTAAGAGTCAGACTCTCCAGACCTCCAAAGGCTGGAAAGGAAAGGGAAACAGGAGGACTTCACAAAGTCAGAGGACAAGACAAGTGACAGAGATAGAGGAAAGTCCTTAGGAAGACATAATATCTGAAGAAACTTAACATATGAGTATCAAAATATTTCCCTGTATTATGACTGCACATTATTTTTTAGCAGTATGTCATTCAATGCGTCTTGTATAGTAATTACCACAGCAGCATTTATTCGTATATGTAGGTTTTCCCCAGGTGCTCTGGTTTGCCTAATCCAAAAATATTGATATTATATTTGCCATGGTGTCAAATAGAACATATTACACTCAAAATAACACAAAATAACAGTCAGAGGACAAGATGTGTGATAAAGAGATAAAAGACAGGACTTTGGAAAACACAACATCTGAAGATAACTTAACAAATTCATACAACACAGCTGTGAAAAAGTCAGACTGTCTGGACAGTCTGACTTTTTCACAGCTGTGTTGTATGAATTTGTTGGAAGGTCTGGACCTTCCAACCCTGAGAGGAAATGAGAAACAGGAGGATTTTTCAGAGTCATTGATTAGATACATGATAAAGAGTTGGAAGACATAACTTTGGAAGATACAAGATTTAAAGATGACTTAACAGATTCACACAACACAACTGTTAAGAGTCAGACTCTCCAGACCTCCAAAGGCTGGAAAAGAAAGGGAAACAGGAAACAGAAAGCCAGAGGACAAGACAAGTGACAGAGAAAGAGGAAAGTCCTTAGGAAGACATAATATCTGAAGACAACAGATTCACAAGACACAAGTTTGAAAGAATCAGACTGTTTAGACCTCCAAAGGTTAAGAGACAAGCATCAAGAATCCACATGTGAAGACCGAGACCGTTCAGAAAATGAGTTATTTCACACTCCGACAGTTTAGATAAGATTGGATTTGATTGATTGTGCTTAGTAGATTTTATTATTGTTTTTATGTTGTTGATGAAGATGTATTTCACAGGTCTCCCTTATAATTTAAACATATGAGTATCAAAATATTTCCCTGTATTATGACTGCACATTATTTTTAGCAGTATGTCATTCAATGCGTCTTGTATAGTAATTACCACAGCAGTATTTATTCATATATGTAGGTTTTCTCCAGGTGCTCTGGTTTGCCTAATCCAAAAATATTGATACTATATTTGCCATGGTGTCAAATAGAACACATTACACTCAAAATAACAGTCAGAGGACAAGATGTGTGATAAAGAGATAAAAGATAGGACTTTGGAAAACACAACATCTGAAGATAACTTAACAAATTCATACAACACAGCTGTGAAAACGTCAGACTGTCCAGACCTTCCAACCCTGAGAGGAAATGACAAACAGGAGGATTTTTCAGAGTCATTGATTAGATACATGATAAAGAGTTGGAAGACATAACTTTGGAAGATACAAGATTTGAAGATGACTTGACAGATTCACACAACTGTTAAGAGTCAGACTCTCCAGACCTCCAAAGGCTGGAAAAGAAAGTCACCATTAGTTAAAGGAGATATTAAAGAAATAAGGACACATTAAGCAACATTAAAAATTTTTGATGTACACATATCAAAACTACGGACAAGGAATATAGGACCACTGACAAAAAACATCTGACTTTATTGTCAGAATTCTGAGATTAAAGTCAGAATTCATATTTTTTTTTCAGTATAGACCACATAATTACCACAGCAGCATTTATGCATATATGTGGGTTTACTCCAGGTGCTCTGGTTTGCCTAATCCTTAATGGTGACTGTTATATTCGTGCTTGATAAAGACAGACGATGTTATGCTCAGATACTTTTATTAAAGCATCTTTCTTAGGTTTGTTCACACAGCATGCTCACAGGTGTCTCTCATTAGACTCTCCAAGACTCTCTCTACTTCTATTGTTCTGTTTTCTACATTTATACATTCACATGAGCTCATGCTCGCCACCTGGTGGACATAAACATAATTCATTCAATCATGACATCCTCCTTTCTTTAAAGTAAGAATGTTACAAAAGAACAATCCTATCAAAAGAACAATCCTAAACATACATTGCATGAGAGACAGTTATCATATAGCTATACTTAACACATTAAAACCATTAATTACAAAATAGACATATCAACTTTCAACTTTTTTTTTTTTTTTTTTTTTTTTTTTTAAAGTTCAATCTGTCAGGTTTTTTCACCACTATGGTAGATCTTCTTAACACAGGTAGGTTGTCCCCAAGACTGTCACAGGGTGTTTCAGTCGTAGGAATAATCTGGGAGTCCTTAGAAACTTCACTCGACTCAACCACAAGCTCTAATGGAGTTTTTAACAAACTGCGCCGATTTCGTCTCAGAACTTGTCCATCTTCAGTTTTCACTTCAAATGAACGTGGAGCTACTTCCTGCAGAATAGTTGCTTTAGTTTTTCATCCCTCATCATCCTGAATCCTAACTTGATCCTTGTATGACAGTGGAGGTAGAATCTTAGTTGATCTGTCATAATATGACTTTTGTTGCATTTTCTGCTTTCGTAACTTGTACTCCAACTTTGATGATTTCTTTGCACTTTGTTTATTACCATCATAACTTGGCAAAGTTGTACGAATCTTCCGATTCATCAAGAGTTCAGCAGGTGAAAATCCACATTGCAACGGTGAAGATCTGTAGCTCAATAAAGCTAAATACGGGTCAGAGTTACTATCTGCAGCTTTCTTCAGAAGTTACTTAAGAATATGAACTCCTTTCTCCGCTTTTCCATTCGACTGTGGATAATGTGGACTTGATGTTACATGTTTAAAGTCATAATGTTCTGTAAACGCTTGCCATTCTCTGCTACTAAAACATGGTCCATTGTCACACTTGGCTTTAATTTTATCTTCATCTGGTTGAACACCTTGGGCAGACAGTTTGTCACCAAGAAACATAATTTCTTTGACACTAAACTCACATTTATTTTTATTGAGCTTCAGTCCATTTTTCCGTATGCGCTCCATGACACGTCTCAATCTGTCATTGTGTTCTTGAGCTGTTGATCCCCAGATGATGATGTCATCAATGTAGACTCACTCCTTCCAGACCTTCGATGATCCGCTCCATCGCTCTATGGAATATTTCTGGTGCAGATTTTATTCCAAAAGGAAGTCTTAGAAAACAGTATCTTCCAAAAGGTGTGTTAAAAGTACAATACTTAGTACTGCTTTCATCCAACTTAACTTGCCAAAACCCTTGTGCTGCATCTAACTTGGTGAAATAACTTGCTCCAGCCATTTCACTGATTATTTCCTCTCGAGTGGGTATTTGATAATGTTCTCTTCTGATGTTCTCATTCAGATCTTTTGGATCCATACATACTCTTAATTCTCCATTCTTTTTCTTGGTAATCACAAGGGAATTAACCCAATCAGTGGGCTCTTCTACTTTCTGAATGACTCCCAACCTGATCATTCTGTCCAACTCTTTTTTTTCAACCCTTCTCGTAATGGTACTGGAATACGACGTGCAACATGAACTACAGGCTGCGCATCCTCTCTCAGCTGGATCTTGTATGTGTAGGGTACAGCACCTAATCCTTGAATAACATCCTCATATTCTTGAATCATGGCATCAACAGGGTTATTAGGTTCAATCAATTCAGTATTTATGTGATAAACTCTTTTCACCAGTCCAAGTTCTTCACAGGATTTATCACCTAAAAGTGACTCACGATCCCCCTTTACAACTGAGAAGAACACAAGATGTTTTGTTCCTTTAACTGTCACATTCAGTTCACATGTGCCAATGCATTCAATTGATTGCCCATTATAGTCTCTTAGACTTGATTTTACTTCTTTTATGTGAGGTTTTACTTGCATTTCTTTTATATCAGACATGCTTATGAGATTAGCCTTAGCACCTGTGTCCAATCTGAACTTGATTGTAGTTCCATTTATCAACAAAGGAATTGTCCATTTATCATCTCTGTCAACATACTGCACTTTTTCTGACTCATTTTCACAATTCACAACACCAGTGAAGAATGTGTCACTTAAGTCAGTTTCGTCTACTAAGTTTACACGATTCCTCTTCTTTTCTTTTCTCTTCATAAAGCATTGTTTTGCAAAATGATTTTTCCCACGGCAATTCAAACACTGCTTACCATAAGCAGGACATTGTCTCACTTTGTGCCGTAACCCGCAGCGCTTACAGTGGATAATGGCTTCCTCTTGCAGCTGCCTCGTCTGAACATGGCGTTTCTTCTGGCAGGACTCCGCTCCCACTGCCACTGATCCGTCACTGGACTGTGAAGTAGTTCCTGTAGAAAGTTCAGAAAATGTCCTCACTTGCTGTAGCGACAGTTCGCTTGCTCGGCACATCTTTACAGCCGTTTCCAGGGTCAGATCCACTTCTCTCTCTGAGCTTCCCATCACCTACTCCAAAGACGATCTGATCTCTGACCATCGGGTCCGTCAGCAGGACAAAATTGCATGACTGAGCTTTTACTTTCAAGTCTGTCAGAAAGTTATCGAAATGTTCATGCTGGGTCTGCATTCGGGAACGAAACACGTATCTCTCATAGCATTCATTCTTCTTGGGTGAACAGTGAGCATCAAATTTACTCAGCACAACATCCAACTTTTCTTTGTCTTCCGCTTCATCAAACACAGATGTGTTGTAGACTCCAAAGCCTGCGCTCCAGCTATGGTCAGCAACATCGCTACCTTTCTTGGCTCCGGCTTTGTCTCCAATCCCATTGCAGCGACATACAGTTGAAAGCGTTGTTTGAAAGCAGCCAGTTCTCATCCACGTTTCCCGTCAGCTTCAAGCTCTCCGGTGGTGTTTTGAGACCATCCATGTCATGTCCCTCATCTCCCTGATTCCCTGCAGCTGTGTCGCTCCCTGATTGCTTCCCTTCTTAAGCCTCCCTCTGCTACCCACACACTGCCAGATTATCGAACGCTTTCAGCAACAGTGGGGTGGAAATCTGCAGCAAACATCACAGACCTACACGGGAAAGAGAAAATAAGATAAGGTGATACTTTATTAGTCCACAAGTGGGAAATTCAAACTGGCAAAACAGAAAGAAGTGGACAAAACAAGAGTAGCAAAACTGGAAGAAGACAAAACCAGTACAGTGCAGAAAAAACACCATAACACCACTATGTATTTCTAAGCCAGGAACAAAACAGGACATCAAGTTGGTGGTTATCAGTCTGCCTTCTGCCTTATACATTAAATACAGTGCAATTAATAAAACTAAACAAACCACAGAGCAATAGCTCCCAATGAGCAGTTAGCAATTGGAAAATTAAACATAATTTTAAAATGCACAACATTAATAAGTTAGATACAAAGCATAGCAAAATTATTCATGAAACACTGTATATGATTTAATTTATCTAAAATATATGTTAAAATACAATAAGAAAAAAACGTCACAGTTAAAAAACGGCAACAGAAAAAGGGGGCGGAGCTGACGGTTACCGGTTGCTATGGTAACCACCAATGGTCTGGAGCAGCAACAGAACTTAAAACACCAATAAATGTCTGGAGAAACAACATATTTACCAAACAAAATAAGTATTTTAAGATATTTACACTAGAAAGTAGACAAAAAAAAATACATGGTAGAATTTTGTGTTTTTGCAGCGGAGAGTATTGTTTAAATATCTTCATTTTTATTTGTTTCTAGCACTTAAACTTTTTTGTGAATAAGATTTATGCATGACCTGAAGCAGGGAGTATTCTGGATTACAGAGATGGATGGATGAACTCAAATACATTCACTTGAGTACTTTTCGGAGTATTTCTGCCACCCTGTACTTTTTAATCTTACTTGAGTAATTTTATTAAGAAGGTTTTCTACTCTTACTTGAGTCAAATTTCTGGATTTTCTACCCACTGAATGAAAAACAAACATCTATTAACCAAAAATTCATCAAAGACACATGCCTGGAGATTTTGTTAAAATTACAATTAGTAAAAAAAAAAAAAAACTTATTTGGAAAAAAACATTTTGCCTAATTTTGTTATTTATATGAATCATTGTCATTTTTGTCTTTCAAATACCAAAATTGCTCTATCTGATTATGTAATTTTTAAGTATTAAATGATGCTAATTTGATCAATCATTCAGTGCTTGAGTAGTGTATTTACAAAATATTTTTTTACTCTAGGCCCCCCCTCCATCCCCCGAGGTTTCCAAACATTTTCTGGGGCCCCCTATCAATTAGAAATAGCTGTCTGGTTGAACATGTGTTTGCGGGGGGGATCGACTTTTAGGGGGACAAAATGAATCAATGTAGCTGTACATAGACAACAACATCGGTAGCCTACAGGCTACTTGTTAAGCTTAAGGTGCTGTATTGATATTAGCTAGTCATCTTTTAGCTAACATTACCTGCATCCAACAGCTTCACTCAACTCAGTCGGTTAGTTTGGGGGAAAAACTGTGAAGTTATTTGCGATTTGCTGGTTTGCTGCCATGATTCTAACACACCTGTGTATCTCTGCACAGCAGCAGCAGCAGGTCTCCTTCACTGCCACAGGTCTAAACCCAGTGCAAGCGTCTTAGCGCTCATGTTGCGTTTAAAGGAGGCTCGGAAAAACAGGTTACCACATGTTAACAACGGATTAAACAGTTTTAACTGCTGATAAAAGTGACAGATATGGGAAGTGTGGAAGCCCCTACTGTATCAAACTGACATAGGAATAACAGAGAAATGGCCATTCTAAGGTAAAAACCCAGTGCATACAGCGTTCATGTTTTTGTTTTTCCCATCCAGACAGCTTCCGCGCCCCCCCTGCAATAGCACGGCGCCCTCTCTAGGGGGCGCGCCCCACAGTTTGGGAACCTCTGCTCTAGACTATTTTCTTAGATGGCTACTTTTTATTTTTTACTTTGGTAAACATACGTTGAAGTAGTTCCACTCTTACTTTTTTGGCACTCTGCCCAAAAATAAATTTTTTTTCTCAACTTTTAATTTTAACAACAAATGCACTGCATTCCCCGCTGGCTGTCTGTCTACTCCTGCTCTTTAAGAGTTGATCTGATGACTACATAACCCCACAAGGCTCTATTGTCACAAAGCGCATTCAGGCCAGATGTTAATGACAGTCTGAGGCGTCTTGTTTTGGTTTCTAGGTGTGTTTCTGCCTCTTTGGGCCATTTAAAAACTGCGGTCTGCGTTTAAAGGCCCATGTGACGTCACCTCAGATAAAGGCCTCTGGCAGATCAGGGGAACTTCTCACCCTGCAGCGATTGGCCAAGAGCAGCCGACTTGTTTTCTGTTAAACGCGCTTGACAACAGGCGGGCCGGCCAATGAGGAGCGGCGGGGCGTGGCTTCATGTTCCCAGCTGTCCTGCTTGCAGACACAAACAGACACCCACACCCACGCGTTCTTGAGTTTCACTTCCCCTTTTGTTGTTGAGGCAGAAGCGGAGAGCGAGTTTGGCCAGTTCTCGCTCCTGAGCTGCAGCGAGTCTTTACAGCTTTGAGCGACACCAGAGTCATGCGTTTCAGACAGGAGTAAACAAGTCAGTGCAACGGGCTGCAGAGGAGGGAGTTTATTGCTGCTTTGCATCATCGGTTGTTAAAGAATGACGACGATGTTTCTGCAGACTTGACATGTGACGGTCTTTAAAGGCCATGATCAAAAACATCCCTACATTTTCAACTGTGCATCGTTTAGTTTGGGGTTTTTTACTCTGCAAAAACACAAAATCGTACCAAATAGTTTCTAGTGCAAATACAAATAAGACAAAACTAACTTGCTTATCAATATTAAGGGAGCTATATTTTCCGAAAATGTTAAATTTGTCTTATTTCAGCTGCTCTAGTTTCAAATGAAACTAGAGCAAAAATTCTTAGATTTCATGTATATATTTTATAATGATGCTAATTTGATCAATCATTCAGTGCTTGAGTAGTCTATTTACAAAATACTTTTTTACTCTAGACTATTTTCTTAGATGACTACTTTTTACTTTACATACTTTTTTACTTTTACTTTTTTATATATTTTATCCTCTTTAAGTTCAGTTTGGCTTGTTTATGAGGTATTTGTGGATAAAACATTTAAAAATGAGTTATGAACACGATTTCCTAGTTGTTTTTGTTGCAAGAAAATCTCTTAAAACAACAATTTGATTTAATTCTTTAATTTTTTTTCTTTTAAGAAGAATCCAAACAATAAATATGTTTTGCTTCTTCAAGTACAGGAACACTTTTTAAAACTCTTTTTGCAACAGTTATGTAAAAATCATTTCTACACACAGCTGTTCTTATTTTATTTGTTTTGCTTTTAAGTTGCATGACACTTAATACTCAGAAATTGTTTTTGTGCATGCAAACAACTTTCCTCTGCAGCACAAAGCAGCGCAGACTCCCGTCAGCCAACGCGCTAACGAAAATATCCAGGAAGGCCGCCCACATGAGAGAAACAGGCTTCTGCACATTCTGTCACACAGTCAGGCACGCACATCCTCCATATGTTGCTACACTTAACTGTTTGCAGCCTCAACACAGCTGGAGCTGCAGGGGAATGTGTGTGTGTGTGTGTGTGTGTGTGTGTGTGTGTGTTCACGTTGCAGCTCAATATGAATCAAAATGACAGTAATTTATGTTTTTCACGTGTTTGCAACCACATACAGAATGCATGTCAGATAAAAACGTTTTTTTTTTTTTGTACTTTGTCCTCAAACAGACACACAAAGTGGAAGACGAGGTGAAGCTGAGGAGAGCTCAGCTTGGTTTGTGGCACCTGTAATGTTTAAACAGTCGCTCCAACCCAGATTAGGCTGATGCGACTTCCTTAAATGTGTGAACAAACTGTTCTGTTTGGTTTGTTGATCTGCTTGACTTTCACAGCGTCTTGTCACTGCGTTTTGTTTGAATCTGATTGACAAATGCTTTTCAAACTGAGCTACACTGCGAAGACATGAAGTACTACCAAGTATTTTGATCTAGTTTCTAATGCAAATCTCTTAATATACCTGAAATACGACAAAACTAGCTTTTCAGCAAGATATAGGAGCTTATTTGTGAAAAAAATTCCTTAATATTGATGAAAAAAGATTTAAGAGTTGTAAGAGTTGCACCATGTCAACATATTTTTACTCAAAAGTAGAAAGTTGCTGTTGAAGGAATTACTCAAGTATATTTGGTATCAATCATTTAATATTTGAAAATTGGATCAAAATATAAAGTTTTATGGAAATGCTGGTGTTTTAAGGACCAAATTAAACATAATTAACATAATTGGAAAAAGAAACATTTTTCCAAATTTCTTTCAATAGAATAGAAAGTACAGTGTAGTAAAAATACTCCTAAAAGTTTTTTTTGTCCAAAAAGTTACTCAAGTAAATGTAACTAGTTCCTATCCACCTCTTTTCATTTGAACTTCATATTTGTGATGGTTTATCACATAAAATCTTAGTAAACCTCATTCCTATCTGTGGATTTAATAGTACGAATTGTGAAATACCATCCAGTGGCATGAATACTAATGAGATGCAGCGTAGAAACATGTGGGTGGATGTTTCAGACTTTAATTTGTTGTACATTGTGATTTATTGTCGCTTGACTCACAGTATTTGTTCAATAAAGTACCTTGAAGCCACAGACTCCTCCAGCAGTCGGCCAGGTGTGCTTGTTTTTCTTTTTTCTTTTTCTTGACCAACGTTTTCTTAGTCAACATCTAATCTCGAAAATAGCTGCATGAGTAAGACTTTGGCTTTTCTAGATTCTCCTGAACCTTTTGCACAAGCATGTAGCCGTGTTGTTTTCATAAACGCGGTACACTGCTGTAGATAACTTGATAATCCAGCTTGTTTTTATCCCACCTGTCAGGGCAGAGGACGCCAGGTACAGCGTGTTCCCGAACCGGGTCACACAGTAGGTCTGTTTGCCTGAGTCTCTCCATCCATCCGGCAGCAGCCAGCCAGTCTCTCTTTCTTCTCCGCTGCTTGTTTTGCAGATTTTGGATCAGATATGGCACAATGGGCCCAGTGTGTTGCAGGTATTCATTCTCATGCTTCCCTGGCTCCAGGTAGGCAGCCGTCGCTGCTCTGCAGCCGCTGCCCCACGTCACAGAACAAGTTTAATCTTCCACTGGTCGATTTGTCCAGCTTTCACACACAGAGCGCCGATCAAACAGCCATTACAAGTTAATGATCTCTCTGCAAAACCATTAAATCTCACCAGGAACTTTTCAAACAAGACAAAATTAACTTACAGGAAATTTTTCAGCAAGATAAGAAAACTTATAATTTCTTAATTTTGATTCAACTTCATTAGTAGATTAACTTGTATCAATAATATTAAGGAATTATTGACTTAGAACAAGCTCTTATGTCTTCCTGAAAAGTTACTTGTAAGTTAGTTATATCACTAGAAACTGGAGCTAACAAGCTGACAAATCAGAATCAGATTTAATCAGGCTGTGATTATTGCAGCTGTATCATCATCAGATTTACAGACGGTCCACAGAGGTGACATTTAGGAAAACTGAGTTTCAACTAGGCCCCATAACCCAATCATCAAATCAACAGTGATGAATATCAATAAAGGTAAATGGAAAGAAAATGTCTGTTTTATTTTTGAACTCTTTAGGAACTGATCTAACAAAAACTAAGTAGAACTAGTACTTTTTAAAATAAATATTAAGGAATTATTGACTTAAAACTGACTTGTTTATTCTGCTTAACAGTTATAAGTTAGTTTTGCCTTATTTCAAATTTGCACTTGATCTAGACCAAATGACTGGGTAATATTTAATGTTTTTGTAGTGTGACAGAGTAATATTTAATGTTTTTGCAGTGTTCTCCTCTCTCCCTGCTGTGATTTATGTTCTGCTCGCCCATCATATTGTGAATTGTTACTTAATGCGTTTGCCCTCTTTCCCTGAACCTGCCCAAGTCATCTTTCAGATTTTTTTCACACTCAACTATTTCACAAATTTCTCTCCTCACTCCTCTGCTTCTGTTATCTCTGAGCCATCAGTAGATAAATATGTGGCTTTCTGACATGAGGTTACGTGACAAAGAACGCATTACGTAAATACAAACAGCTGGTTTCTCCCTGAAACTACGTACGCTCCTGCTTTGCTAAACACTTGACAGGTCAGTTCAGGACAGACAGGACAGTTCTTTGCACACCCTTAGTCATACCAGCACATCTACAGGCTGAAAGTTTACACATCTTCTTATTTGCATAGTGGCTCAGATTCAGTCCGGTTGGATGGGGAACATCAATTTTACGCTTTACTGTGTGTTTTCAACTGGATTAGGGTCTGTACTTTGACTAGACCAGGAATATGGTTTGACTTAAAGCATCTCATTGTAGATCTGGCTATCTTTGTAGATATTAAATGATTGATAATTTGATCAGTTACTCATTACTTGAGTCGTCTTTTTATTAAATACTTTCTTACTCTTACTTGAATAATTTTTTTGATGGCTACTTTTTACTTGAGTAAAACTAAGTTGAAGTAGTGCTACTCTTACTACTTTTTTTCTGCCCATCTCTGCTTGTTGTAAACGAGTCTTTTCCGCCTGGCATCCTCTGACAAGTGGCTTAAAGACGAGCCTTGGATGTGAAGCTGCTCTTCACATCCTGGAAAACCAAGGATTCCTGCCAGAAGCGATTAATACGACTTCAGTTAAACCCCTCAGTGCTCTTTTGGCAGCTTTAATTAGACGTTTTCCCACTGCTGTGTGTTTATGTGACCCAAACGAGGGATTGGATCAGCTGAGTGACCTCCTGACTTCCCAGCTGGCCTGTTGGCTGGAGGAGGACCGAGGAGGAGGAGAAGGTGACGGGGTTTCCCATGGTGCTGAGGGGACTTCAGGGGTTGGGTTTGTTTTCCCAGCTTTGCTTCCACTGACGGTTCCCCGTTGAGAATTGGTTTTCCTGCAGGCTGTCAGCGACACAGTCCTGCTGTGGCTGCCTTTTTCTAAAAATCTCTAAATGTTGCAGCTTCTTTCTCCTTTCACTTCATGTTTCCGTCTCAGCAGGTCAGTACTCAACAGTGTTGCATTTTACTAGCAGTCACTCTTCAGCCCCGCTGGCACAAAGCATGACGGTGATTTCTCTGCTGGTGGGGAACTCCAGCTGACTCGTTTTGTTTTAACTGGTCAGGCTGGTTCCAGTAACACTGGGAAAATCCTTCCTGAGCTGCATCGCTGTCTGCGATCCCAGAAGCTTTTATGTTTCGGCCTGAACTTCACCTCCAGAAAAGGTTGAGATGTTGGAAAGCAGCTGTCACCAGTTGAGTCACCAGTTGAGTACATCAAGCAGGAACAAAAACCAACAATGACGTAAAACAGTGCTGCCTCAGCACTAATTGTTCTCTTAAATGTTGCAAGAGATGTTTCCCCTTTATTCTGTTTACTAAAGCACTTAAAAAGTTTCCCGTCTGAAACAAGAATTTAGCATTTCTCCTGGTTGACAGTGATAAAACTACAGCAGAGAGAAAAGAAGTTAAATATGTCCTAGCAACCTGAAGTTTACAATCCAACATGGCTTTTTGAGTAGAAAACGTAGCTAATGTTGTAAATATTTGTTTATTAGCAAATCTGAAATGTGTGACTTCTAGATTTTCTAATAACACAAGACAATAACAACGTTGCTTTCTCCTTTTTGAGTGTCCAGGATAGTGAATGCACCACAGTGTTTGTGAAATTTGTTCATTAAGATGCAAACAGAAGTACGGAAGCCTAGGGTGGACATTTTCCACATATACTTTTTCCTGATGGTTTTCTCGAAATAACGAGTTGATCAAACACCAAACGAGATCATTGGTGTGTTAAACCTGATTCCAAACTTTGAAATGAGAAAACCATCTGGAAATAAACCAGTTATCTCAGGAAAACCATTGGGAAATAAAGTTGTTACGACAGAACCATTGAAAAAGTTTATGTGTAAAACGCCCGTACTTGGTTTCCGTAAGTCTGACTGTATCTTAGTAAATAAGTTTCACACCCACTCTACAGTTCTGTGAACAGTTTCTTAGACACTTGGAAAGGGAGAGAACAACATAATTATTAGGTTGTGTTGCTAGTAAATCTAGAAACCACTCATTCCTGATTTGAAGTCATTCCCAGATTCAAGCTCAAACTTCCTGAAACAAACTGAACAAACCACAAGTCTGTGAGTCAGTTTCAAAACTTCTGCCCTGACCCAAATTAGAAGCACGACTCGGGTTTAATTTGTTGAAAGCTGGGTGAGAGACAAGCAGCGGTTTAGTGAAAACAGGCTGATGGGAAAACGGAAACGTTCGCCAACACATTGGTGACTAATGAGGTCTGTGCCTGTCTGAACAATAGCAGCTCCGTTTGCTCAAGATGGGAACATGGCAGGTTATGACGGGTTTGTCAGGCCCGCTGCCACCTGCACCGTCACAAGAATGTGTTTCAGATCAGCTAGCAACAAAAACAGCCGCGCCAGCTCTGCAAAATGGGTTTAAAGGTTATAATCTGGCATGCCAGTGGAGAGGGAAAACATTTTCTCCTTTATAGAAAGAAGTTTTTTAAATGACATGAGACAAGAAGAACTGGATGCTGTCTGCTTGAAGTATCGTCCAACCGGTCTTAAAGACGTTTGTGAAAAGATGAGAGCGATACTTCCTACCCGTTGTTCTCCACAGCAACTTTATAAAAGTATTTACACCTCTTTAACCTTCTCAAATGTCATGTTGCAACTACAAACTTCAATGTGTTTTTGTTAGTATTTTATAGAACAACAGAAAGTGACAGAACTTTGAAGTGAGAGAAATGAATCCTGGTTTTTAAGAAATAAAAACATGAAGCTACGCTGAGCATTTATGTCTGTGCTCCACAGTAAACACTGAAGGTTTTGACCATTCCCGTTTTAAAAAGTTCAGTCAGATTGAACAAAATGCATCTGTGAACATCAGTTTTTAAGATATTATGTCTGGACTTTGACTAGATAGGGTCAAATACGGTGTAAAACACAATAGGGTGTTTTACACCCTATTGTCTGGTAAACTCGACTTGGACATTTGTTAGATTTTCAGCTGGATCAAACAATCCAAACCATTTAAAAAACCTGTTTCCCTCCTCGCCTATGGTGGCACTGCAGCAAAACTACTAAAGCAGTGATTCTTAACCTTTTTTGAGGTACCAAACCCCCTAGTTGCATATGCACATTCACCGAACCCTTCTTATTACGAACCCAGGTTAAGAACCACTGTATAAAGGAAATGACACAAAATTTTTTGAAGAAGACACTGAGTAAACTCTTTTCTTCACAAAATGTCAACAAAATGGATTGTTTTGTTGATGTGTCGGATGTTAATAGTTGTAGGATTTCTCTTTTGTCACTGGTGGAAAAACTACAAGCCTTTTCTCCCGTTAGCACTATACACTCTGGCGTTGTTTTGGTTGTTTTTACCCAGAATGCCCTGTGCTCTAGTCCATTTCCTGCTTCTGGAGTGTTCTCTGGTCTACTTGCATTCATATATGCAGTTGAACTGCACCAGAGTTCACTTTAGCCGAGCCGACGAGAGTTTGCTTTATTGGTTCGTATTGGAGTTTGATTGCACATTCACACCTTCCCAAACAAACCGGACTTTCAAGACAAGCGAACTAGAATTTAATTTGATTTAAGTGGACTAAGCGAGGCTTGTGTGAATGAACCCTAAGATGAAATTGAACTACACAGAATTTTATGCTGTTCACTATATAAATATATCCTGGAAGTCAGTTGGTTGCACTGAAGAGTTGAGAGAGTAAAGAGTTGTGATTGCTGAATTGGTAGCTGTAATATAACAAAAACTCAACGGTTCACAGGATCTGCATATTTTTACGAGGTTCTGTTCCTCCAAGCAGTTTGCTACCTGTTTTTCAGAAAGATGAGTTATGTAATCTCCAACACCTGGGCTTAAAATCACAAGCAGGGGCTGCGGTATGAAGGAAGAGTGAGAGACGTGAGGATGAGGAGCTGCTTGGCCTCTTCACCATCTGACAGAGGAGTCTGTTTTGTTGGCCTTCGACACAGAACCAGCAGGATTTCTCCTGAAGTAGCAGTTTGCTGCAAGCCTGCGGGTGGGAGTGGGGTGGGAGACCTGGAGAGGAAAACAGACGTCCAATGGCTTGTGGACGTGAAGGAGGAGGGAGTTTGTCCACCATTTGACCTTTTTCCTCCTGATAGAAAACAGCTCATAATTCCACAAATTCACATCCACTATCCAAAAGTCGGAGGGTAAATAAGTACAGGTGTTGGGAGAAGAAGAACACGTGATTTATGGTGATTAAAGACAAACGTGAGGAGATCCAGGAATCTCTGGGAAACACTGAGCAGATTGGTAATAATAACTTGTAAAACGTTTACACCTCTGGGCTAACAAATACTTGGTTTTTCTGATCGTCTTTGTTTGTCAATGAGATTTGAAAAACAAATCATACGACTGTCTTTATGGGCCATGATGTGTTTTGAGGTTTCTGCTCTGGTTTGTCCAAAACAACCCGACGCCTCTTAGCGCTGCAACCTCTCCAGGGAGACAAGCTGAAGCAAAACACCGGTCCTCCAGTCGAAACATCAGACCCAGCTGCTGTTCCTCCTTCACACTCCATGTTGATATAGAAACCAAAGCTGGAGCAAAAACCATAAAAGTCTCAAAAACGGAGTTCAAACTGGAGCTTGATCCAAAATGTTGATCCCAAGTTGGTATCAGAAGTGGATCAATGCCAGAGTCATAAGATTGATATGTTAGTTTCAGTTTCCTTTTTGAAATTTTATCTTATTTTTGTTTTGTAGTTTCTTTACTCTGCCATCTAATTTTACCAATTTTTCAGGGTTTTGATCTCAAATGACAATTTTTTGCACTTTATTTAGAAAATAATGCATTCAAATGTGGTTTTCTGTTGTTTCTCTTTTTCATTTTGACATGTTATTAAACTTCCTTGAACAGGTTAGGATTGGTCTGTGTGTGATATAAAACATGTTGGTTACCAGCTGACCAAATGTTCTTGAGTTATGTTGGGTTGCTAGGTAACGGCATGGGCTTGGCTGGGGTTGCTAGGTGACAGCGCAGCGCCTGTCCAATGTGACACAATCAGGAATTTTTAAAAACATTAACTTATTGCCATAAAACTTCTGGATAGTTTTAAATGTTTGGACTGTTTTAGTAGCATTTTGGATCCAAATGGAAGTAAAATATGTAACCTTTAAAATTCACATTAAGTTTAAAGTTCAACCTCTTCTACATTTAAGCATTTGTGCAAATCACAATAGTTTCTTGTTCCTGTAGTTATTCCCAATAAAACTAATGATCCTCCCTTCATTGTGTGAGTCATTACAAACAGAAACTATTTGTGAAATTTGATGCATTTCTTCATCTTTGTTTCCTGAAATTGTCTCCCAAATTTCTCTCAGCTTTCCCTGGTATTTACAGCTTCTCCCAAAAGTTTGATGTAATTAAGTTTGTACTTTGCTTTTACTCGGTGAAGGAATCTGTGTGGGATGGGGGAGTAAAGTCTCGCCCAGGGCAACATTTTATCTGGACCCGCCTCTGCTGAAGGTGCTGCTACAGCAACGAGCTGCGGGTCATTACAGATGATCAAAGTTTACATTATCAGGACAATTTATCAAGGAGTCGTTAGCAGACTGATAAACAGAGCAGCATCTTGTGAAGCCGCGTTGGTGTTTTCTGGAGAAACTGCTAACGAGCCAAATTTAAACTCCACCGCTGCTGTGTTTACGGCAGCAAGTAATCTCCTGGTGCATCAGTCGATGATGTCACCCAGAGGTCGGCCTGGCTCAGTAGCTACAGTTCACTTCGCAAAAGCAACTCCTGCATGAGGGAAGTTCATGTCAAGCAATCAGCCTTTTTCATTCTGGCTTACCTCACTGGTTTTATGTTCTTTGCAAAGAACTGAAATGTTTTTTTAATCCATGTTGTGCAGAAAGTTAGGTCGATCTCACCAAATGTCCAAATTCAGCTGGTTTATTATGTATCGCCCGTCAGAGCTGTAAACCTTTTAAGTTTCACTTTTGACTTCTTAGAAGTCAATCAAAACAGTAATTATGTTTAATAAGCTATTGGAGACTTCTGTAAAAGTAAGTTTTTGAAACTAATGGTGTTTTCACACCTGATAGTTCGATAAATTTGGTTCGATTGGGGACCAAAAGTGCAACATTTGTTACATTATCAGTCAAATGCTCCAAACCATTTGAAAAACCTTTTCCCTCCTCTCCTGTGGAGGTGCTGGACTACTGAAGGAAACCACACAAAAACCACCAAAATATGGGTGAGCGCAAGTTTTCTCTTCATGAAATATAAACAAAAATGGAGTAGCGTCAGATTTTAGTGGTTGTAGGATTTCACTTTTGTGATCAGTAATAAAACCACAAGTCATTTCTCCCAGTAGTGTTTGTTTTCTAGTTGTATATACCCAGAATGCCCTTCGCTATAGTTCGCTTCCTGCTTTTGGACCGATCTCCAGTCCACTTGGCGTTCACATTCGAACTGCAACAGAGTTCACGTCAAAAGAACCGAGACTAAGGTTTTTGGTTTAATTGCACGTTCAAGCTTTCTCAAATGAACTGGACTGTCTAGGCAAACGAACGAGAGTTTAAAAAAACTGAACATGGCTGTGAATGCAACCTCGGCCTCGGTTCAGTTGAAGTGAACTTGAATGAATTTGTGAATGCCAAGTGGACTAAAGACAGCTCCACAAGCAGGAACTGGAGTATAGCACAGGGCATTCTGGGTAAATTCAATTGAAAGAAATGTGAGAGTCTAACGCTAGCAGAAGAAATGGTTTGTTGTTCGTTTTCATGTCATTTCCTTCAGTGGTTCTTGCTACAAAGGTCAGGAGGGGAACAGCTTTCTCAAATTGTTTGGCTCAGTTGACACAGTAAAGTGTCAAATTGAAACTCAGCAACTGAAAATGTAGCAAATGTTGCGATTTTGGCTCCAAATCAACTCGACTCTACCGTGTGGAAACACCCTGAAGTCAGCGCTGGACAAGAACAATCCTGTTTGGAGACAGAAAGCCTCGGAGGCGATGCCAGCTTACAGGAAAAGTCGTTATGTTCCCAGTTTTGTTTACATCCTCCTTGTGCTTCCCAAACTCTTGTAGCAGAACATGTGGGAATATCCTGTGGCAGCGGGCATCACAATGGTGGCAGCGGATCCTTTGGGTCCAGTAAGCAGCAGGATGGAGACGTCCATCGTTCGCTTTGTGTGGAAGTCGGGTTAAATCTCTGATCTCTCTTTCGGCAGAAGTTTGTCCGGTTTGGCAAAGAACGGAAACTCGGGGGGATTGCGAGGCTTTGGGTCAGGCTTTAGGTTTTAATCCAGTATGTTTATAATATTCATGGATTAAACTCTTTATTTTTGTTTCAGATGAAACATAATCTTCCCAGATTCAAAGAGATGCATAGATTCATGTTTGGCTTCACATCTAGACTGAAGTGTTGGAAATATAAACAAACCAGCAGCTGGAGGGAAATATGATCACTAGTCATGTTTCTACTGGAGATAAGAGACTTAATGTTTTGGTTAAAGTGTGTCCATCTCATTCCAATTACATCCAAACTGAGTTATCTTTAGAGTTTTAATTAAAACATTGTTCCTTTATTCTATGAACAACTGACAACATGTTTGTGAAATTCAAAAATTTAGTATTTATGTGCATAGAATGAAAAATAGTCAAAATAACAAAAGGATGCAGTGGATTCAGAGCTCAACTAATGCAAAGAAAACAAGTTATTATTCATTTAGAACAACAATATTAATGTTCTAACTCAGGAAGAGTTCAGAAATCCACATCTGGTGGAATAACCAAGAGGTTTTTAATGGGGTTCAGTGCAGTGAGCTCTTTTCCAGAGCAGAATACATTTAAAGCATTTTTCCTGTTAAATTTGGTTCTTGTAGCTTAAAAAACACAGTGTAGTTGAGAGGTTTTACTAAAAACAAAACATGTTTGTGTGAATGTTGTTTTCCTTTCTGCAAAGTTAAAACTCTTAAAATGACTCCGTGATGCTTTCAAGAAGAAATGAATCCGAACGGCAGTCGTAAATCTGAACGCTGTCATCTCACCGGTTCACACCAGACAGAGGAGGTGGTGAGTTTGGCAAAGCGCATCTTCACTTCCTGCTCAGATGGTTACAGAACAAAATGTACAGAGGAAACTCGGCGTAAACCTCCTGGGTAGCACGTTCAGCCGAGCCGCAGAGAAGCTTGATGTGGGTTACAGATGATGAAATGTTTTACTTCAGGGGATGAGCAGAAGGGCCTTTTAAACGACTTACTTTCTCTTCCCCTGTTGTTGTTACAACTTTTGCACATCAGTCAACATCTTGGGTAACAGCCTGCAAGGTGGAAATCCCCGAGGATTTATCCAGTTATATAACTGCTCCATTAATCACAGCTGGGAACAAAAACTATTTCATTCTGTTCATTCATTCACCTGAAGTCACTTAAAACAATGGAAACTCTTTTAAGGAGAAATAAAATAAAGTTGTGTTAAAAAGCCAGACTCAGAGAAAGATTAAAGTGTAAAATCTGACAGAATAACAAGTTTAGAGGGTTGTAGAAGAAAGACACCAAAAAATAAAAAGTAAACATCCAAACCACCAAATCTAGATAAAATTTCAGGGATTAAAAGCTCTAAAGAGACTCGGGACAGAGCCGAGCATCATTGGGATCAAAGCTGGAAATGTTGGATTAAAGGAGCAACAAGAGGTTGATTTTCTGTTCATTTTTACAATGATGTCAGTTTCTGACGTAAGTAAACAGCGTCTCATCATAAACATGCTATTTAGCCCAAAACAGCTGCAGCTCCACCTGCAGAGAAAAGGGGGTTTGCAAAGTTTTGACATGGGGAAGATGACTATAAATAATGACTGACACACTTAATATTTTTATAGGTGAAAGAAGTTCACATTTCTGCACTCCTGTCTGTTGATGCACCACAAAACAAACCAAAGTAAATGTCTAAATGTGTTAGCAACGTGCTAGCTGTTTGCTAAAAACCCCAAAATACAAAATATTACGAAGTATTTTTCGTGTAGTTTCTAGAGCAAATACCTTAATACACTTAAATGAATAATTCCTTAATATTAATTTAAAAAGTAGTAGTTCAACTGGCAAGTTATTTCACTTATAACATTGTTGTAAGTGAAATAATCTGCCAGTGAAACTACTACTTTTTAAATCAATATTAAGGAATTATTAACGTAAAGCTGTATTGTATTGTATTGTACTGTATTGTATTGTATTGTATTGTATTGAGGTAAAAAGTTATTTGTAATTAAATTTTATCTCATTTCAGGTGTGCTAAGATTTTTGCTATTGAAACAGGACAAAAAAATCCTTAGTAATGTGTATTTTTGCAGGTTGGAGTTTTTAGCAAGCAGTTAGCATGTTGCTAACACATTTATATATTTCATTGGGTTGTTTTGTGACACTCAAGCGCAAAGAAGTACAGAAATGTTAACTTCTTTTAAAAATAAAGAACTTTAAAATGTGCCAAGCATTATTTATACTTAGACCAAGAATACTTGGCCAGATTTTGTGTTTTTGAAGTGAAGATATTTAACAGGAGTTAAATTTAAGTAGTTTGTCTTTGCACAGTAAATGATATCAAACAGAAAGACGTGCATCACATATCAGAAAACCGTTTTCTGCGCCATCGTCTTTTCAGAGTAACAGAAATGCGGCAGAAAATTAAAGGTCTCTCTGACACTTTTCCCAGTCCTCCAAACCTGACCTGCGTCGTAGTTTGGTTCTTCATCTGCATCTTATTGACAGTGACAACAGCTCTGTTTACACGGAGACTCTTCCCCTGATTGCTCTGTTTACTTACCCATGGAGGCTGACGTCAGAACCGGGGACAGACGCTCCTCGGAGACGGTTTCAACTGTGAGAAGCAGAAAAATTAATGACGTTCACAGAGAAAAAAGGCCGCAAAGGATTTTATCATTTTACCATGTGTCTTTTAAAACCTGAGCATCAAACTCATTTTAATTTTCAAAATCTGAACGTTCTTAAAGGGCCGGTTAATAAAACCCAATAATCTGTTAAAATATCAATAAAGATCTTTGTTTCTGTATTCAACATGTTTCTTAAAAACATATTTTCACACTGATCAGTCCATCCAGGATTTTGTTTTTTTGCAATCAAAGTCACAGATGTTGTGGTTCTAATTCAGAAATATTTGTAAGGAAGTTTTACAAAATTTGTGCTGCTTTGGTTTTGAAGATGTGGTAACACTGTATTTTACAGCATGTGCATAAGACTGACACGTCACGATCATGAAAGAGTCTTTATGAATGTCTGACTTCAGTCATTGAGTGTCATTCGGTAAATAATTAAAAGTGCCAACTTTTCTTATTTTGTAAATAACACTTTAATGCAAAGTTCTGACTTTTAATGGACTTTTAGAGAAACTTTGCATTAAAAGTGTCATTATTTACTGTTATGTCATGTCAATCAAAATTACCTTTAAACTTTCATTAATATCTTCAAAGCCAAAGCAGCACAAAGATTTTTGCTGCACAAACGTAGTTGAGTTGATTGACACCAATTTTGTCTGATTGAGGAAGGTGATCGGCCTTTCATGACCTCTGGAAACATTTCTTAATATCTTTAAAATGATAGCGGCACAAACGTAGCACAAACACCATTTTTGTCTGATTTGAAGAAGGTGGGGGTCATCTTCATTCAGGTCATTCATCTCACTTTTAATCCAAATGTAAAGTTTTGGTTGAAAATCAACATTTCTTCAATGCAGAACCTCTAACTGGTCAGCTAGCGTCACTTTCTGCTCACTGAAGGACCGTTTTGTGGGTCTGAACTCTCCATTATGTGTCGTTTACTGCAACTTACGTTGACCTGCGCCACCTCAACCAGGCCCCGGTGCTCCTGCTCATTTCTGCGGGAGTTTCTCCAGTCGGTCAGATCCGATCTGTCCAAACAGAGGCGCTTTCAGGCGTAACACGTCCTACACAGAGGGAGTCGAGTTACATTCTGAATAACATTTATGTTTATGGTGTTCAGTTTACGCCCGCATCCAGGCATTCACTGCATGCAGGAGAGAAACCTGCAGGAAATCAGAGACAACGACGATGATGATGTTGACCTGCAGAGATTCATGTGCGAGGACTCGCAGGAACTTTATGAAACAGAACCAGAAGAAGTAAAATCTGTTTTTACCCATCCTCATTAGCTGCATTTGTATTGTTTTTTTATTGCATCTGTGTAAAAAAACAGGATTTCTCCATTGCAGAGTTTCTATTAAATGAAAAAATTAAGTTAAAATGATGTGGTAAGTAATTACAAATCATGGCAGGGAGAGATGTAAACATGTACATAAGACATATTCATGTTTCAGCCATGATGCTAGCACTAGCAACAGCTACATATGTAACATTTTGGATAAATGATACTTGGATTTTACAGAACAGCTTTGGATTCAGCAAGCAAGAGTAATGTTGTGAGACTCATGTTGTCAGAAAAAAAACTAATTCAAACTTCATCCTCCAACCACTTCCTGTCGTCTTCTTCGTCATTTTCACCTGTAGTAACGTCGGGCTGTTGATCATGTGACTCGTATGAATCTTTAAAAGTGTTTGCATTGCAGTTGTGTGAAATGCATCCATTTTGAAAACGACCAACTTTATTAAAAAACATGAGTTTTTTTAAATTAGCATGTTTCCATTCAGCTAATTTATTTTCATTATTATTATGTCATTGTTTGCAGAGATTTATTGTTAACAGAAACACGACTGGTGTGACAAAATGATATTTAAGATATTTATTGACCACTTGTCCTTTAAACATATTCCTAATTTATTTCATCTGTTCATCATTGGCTGTGATGCTTTTACTTAAATTTTATTGCCCTGAATTACCCTTGTTAGCATTATGTTGCTAACGCTAACACTTCTGAACCATTAAGTAAATGTGAATATTTCTTTTGTAAATTTCGGTTAAATTAATTCTGTTTGTCTCTGTAGCTCCTGCAGCCAGAACAGGAAGTAACAGTCAAACATTTCCTGTTTAAATTGGTTGATGATGTCAATGATTACATCACTGGGTACAAACAAATGGAGGACTTTCTTTTGTTTATTTCTCTTTAAAGTAACATTTAGTAGCTCTTTATTGGATGATTTACATTGGAGACCATTTAGTTGAGGAGATGGGTTTGTAAGTTAGATTAATAATTTTATTTCTTTTAGTTTTTGTGGTTTATTTTGACCCATTTGAAGTGCAGATGTGTTTCCAAATCTTTATAAAACCTTAAGAAGTTAAGATGCCAGAAAATAAAATTGACCAAGAATAAACTTGGACCGTCTGCCAATAACATTTACGTATTACCTTGACACTTTAATTACAAACTTCACACTCTGAAGTTTCTTCTTTTACGGAAAGAAGCAACAACATTCAGTAAGGAAATGTGAAATCAAACCCACAACCTAGAATTATCCAGACGTTTATTTATTTGCTTGTTTAAATGATTATTTGAACCACATTTCAGTTTTCAGCCTCTAATTTTCTCCACAAATATTTTATTTTAATATTCTATGTAAAGGATAAATAAAATAATTTAGTTCTTGTAGCATTTAGCCAGACATGTTCCTTAAACACGAGAAAAGACAGAAACTAACGTCTCTTCAGATCAGATGCATAGCTGCCTGTTTTAATAGCAGTGCTTTCATTTTCCCATCCTATAAACAGCTAATCTAATTTTAATTCCCTCGGGTGCTTTTAGGGTTTTGTTCCCTTTCACTTTTCATTTTCAGAGCCGTTTAGTTTCTCTACTGGAATCTAAATTGTCCCGTTGGCAGACCGACTCGTTTTCATTTCGTCTGAAAAGCTTTTCCTAGACATGAATTTCTCATGGAGACATCATGTCGGAGAAACTCTGTCAAATCTGATTTGTTTTTCTTGTTCTTGACTTTTTTTTGTAAAATGATTCCCTCTAGTTCTGGATGCTGCAAGAAATGTTTCCCTTGTGATAAGAGGAAAAAATCTGCCAGTGAAACTCGCAATTTCTCTTAAATAGTAAATAATTATTGACTTAAAAGACGTTCTTATATCTGGATATTTTTTTACATGTAGTAAATATCTTAATAAATAAGATATTACTACACGTAATGCCTAAAATAAGATATTACTATGTATAATAACATATTTTACATGTAGTAAAGTATTTGCACCAGAAACTAGACAAAGTACTTGGTAAGATTTTGGAGGGGTTTTTTTTTGCAAAACTTTAATTTGTTTCATTAAAATCTTGCACAATTTGTTTTTATTTTTTATTATTGCGTTGTGGATGACATGACTGGAATTGAATTGAATACACTAACTATAATTATAAGTTGGCAGTTATACAAGAATTTGTGCTGATTGCTTTGGATCGTCCTCTGTCTACATCATTAATGTGACTCAAAAGAGACGAGGTGTGTAAAATCAGTATTAATTGGCTTTTAAAAGGGCTATATTAATATTATAATTGAGTTACATACATGTAATTTCAAACAGTTACACTTTTTATTTCAGGGTATCAGACTGTATCTAAACAGAAATGCACGCCACACTTTTCAGATCTTTATTTAAAAAAAAACTGATTCTGATTAGGTTTGTGGTTGCAACTTGATAAAAAGTGAAAAAGTTCAGAGAGTTTTTCATGGAACTGCTTTCAGTAAAATCAGAGAAAATCATTCTGACATCAACGTTGAAGCTAAAAAGTTAAAATGTGTAAATATGGAGGAAAGTTTGCAGCTGTGGGAACTTTTCCTAGAGAGGAAAGTGGCTGCAGCAGCTGCCTGAGTTACTCCAGCTGCTCCTCCTCCTTCCATACGTTTCGTCATAATCCAGGACATCTGACGCCCCTTTCCCTCCTTCCACTGTGTTTACATCAGACTTATATCACCTTCATGGGACATAATGTTCTGTCTGCCATGAAAAGAGAGACGATTGGGTAATTTAAGTCAAAACCGACTCGTCTCCTCAGCTTATCCCTGGAAATTGTTTTTCCTGCTCTGAGGGAGCTACACGATGTGCTAATCTCGCTCCCTTTCCAAGAAAAACACATTCCTCAGCAGCACGGCTTTAATTTTTGTCACATTTAGCAGTTTTGTCTTGTGGATCTGGCCGGATCCAGTTCCCTCCGAGCCAAACAGCCGAGCCATGTGCGCCGCTGCTCAGGACCAGAGGGGAAACAACTGGCATAACTCTGCAAAATACAGGAGGAGGAAACGTTTGGACCTTCTGACCAAATGTGGCTGCAGCCTGAGCCAGTCAGAGGGGAGCAGCACATCGAACCAACCATGAAACCTCAGGTTCTACCTGCACTGTTGGCTTAATTGTAGCCAAAACTTTATTTTCTGCACATTCTGAGATACCTATTAATTCACCTGGGGTTGAAACGGTTAATCAAATTAATCACGAGTAATCGATTACTAAATTAGTAATTGATTAATCATTAACAACATACTGTACGAAAATATAAATATTTTTTGCTATTAATATATATGTAAAAAACCTTCATCTGTAAATATATTCTAACCAAAAAATCCTCAAGTGGGAAACTTTTAGCTTCATCTGGTTCAAATTCATGAAAAAAGAAAAAAATCTCATATTAGCACCTTTTTCCATCCAACTTTCTATCAGTTAACAGAAAAACTGATCAAATTTACATTACACTGGTTTTAGGTCAAGCAGAAAGTACTTCATTTTTCACGTTGATGCTAAAAGTATTTTTAAAGTATTTCTTTCCTTTGCTGCAAATAAAATATACACTAAATTAATGCTTTTTACTGTTATAGGCAATAAGAAAAAGTTTTCTTATTTAAAAAAAAGTATTTTAATGTGTTTCTAATGTTTAAAAAGCTTAATATGATAAATGAAAAATCTGCAGCTTGTGCCAATTATTTATCCAATTAATTGATTTTTTTTTGTTGGAATAATCAATTGATTACCAAAATAATTTTGTTTCAGCCCTAAATTTTAATGTTTATGCAGAGAAATAAAGATCTATTACTTCTAACATCATGTTTTTAACACTTATAGTCACATTTATAGTTTTTCAGTACTTTTTCTGACATTTTGTTGCCAAATTCTGTTTTGTTTTCGTGCAATGTCAGTGAAGTAAGTTCAAGTCTATTTTAAAGGTTCAGTTCATACATTTGAAGTAAATAAAGATTGTTTTCTAAACGTTGACTTGCTTGATTACTCATAAATTAAAAAACAAAACCTGCTCCAGTTTGCCACAGTGTTTGATTTCCCTAAATCTCGTTAATCATCTGCTGTGTTTGATTAAATCTGTCTGTGCCTGCTGGCGATGGCGCCTTATGACACACAGCTTGGATTTATTTGACAAAATTCATGCTCTTTGTGCTGAGCCTCCATTGTGTCACGGAGGATTCACAAAAACAAAGGGCGTCGCAGAGAAACAGAGACAAAGAGAGAGACGATCATAAGCGCCACAAAGTCGATTTTCTCTGAGCTGCGGCTGGAGTCGGGGCGGACGCACAAAGCTGCTCTCATGGCCTGTTGTTTGGGAATGTTGTTTGCTCCGGCGTGGTAATTTTCCTCTTCTGGAATATTTCGGGGAGCAGCGGTCTGCACCTGGCCGATGAAGTTACCATGCTTTCAGGAAGCCTTGAAAAGCCAGCAGGGAGGGAGGCTGCAAATTGATCCCACTCTGCCCACGCTCCCTTCAGAGGCGGACGACACAAACCAGCTGACACAAACCAGCTGACACCTTGGTCACTTTGACATCATTTTTGTCACATTGGCCATCATTTCTGTTATTTGACCATCATTTCTGTCACTTTAGCCATCATTTCTGTTATTTTGACCATCATTTCTGTTACTTTGACCATCATTTCTGTTACTTTAACTTTGTTGACCATCATTTCTGTTATTTTGACCATCATTTCTGTTATTTGACCATCATTTCTGTTATTTTGACCATCATTTCTGTTACTTTGACCATCATTTCTGTTACTTTGACCATCATTTCTGTTACTTTGACCATCATTTCTGTTATTTTGACCATCATTTCTGTTATTTTGACCATCATTTCTGTTATTTTGACCATCATTTCTGTCTTTGACATCATTTCTGTTTTTTGACAATCATTTCTGTTATTTTGACCATCATTTCTGTTACTTTGACCATCATTTCTGTTACTTTGACCTTCATTTCTGTTATTTGACCCACAATTTTTACTTTGACTATATTTCATGTTACATTTTGAACCAACATTTTCCCGTACATTTGGAAATTTCTGTTATTTTGACAATCATTTCTGTTATTTTGACCATCATTTCTGTTACTTTGACCATCATTTCTGTTACTTTGACCATCATTTCTGTTATTTTCCCCATCATTTCTGTTACTTTGACCATCATTTCTGTTATTTTGACAATCATTTCTGTTATTTTGACCATCATTTCTGTTACTTTGGCCATCATTTCTGTTATTTTGACAATCATTTCTGTTATTTTGACCATCATTTCTGTTACTTTGACCATCATTTCTGTTATTTTGACCTTCATTTCTGTTACTTTGACCATCACAATTTTAATTCTGCAGTATATAGTGAGGTAAAATGCATGCTTCACATTTGCAAATATGCAAAACCAAAGCAGAAACCTATTTACAAAAAAACAGAAAAACAAACTTTGGGAAAAGTTGTGCACAATTCTAATCAAAATAATTCATAAAAGTTAAAGTTTATCTGTCAGACATTTTCATATTTAGACAACTCATGTAAGGAAATGAAGATTATTAGCCAATTAGTTCATTTTTGACTTGCCTGATATTTGTTAATGCTGGGGCTTTTAGCATTCTGTATCTCTGCAGAAAAATGTAATATTTCAGTACTTCCTGTTATTGCAAAGACAAAAATCTGCAGATCACTTTCTTTTGGCTTGTTGTCATCCCTTTTATTGCACGTTAATTGCTTAACCATGTTATGATTAGTCTGGGACACGATGTACGTTGAACCGTCAGCAAACCAAGGACCCCTGATAACAAACTTCCTCTTATTTTTAACCAAACGGCGTCTATAAAATGTTGCAGTTGCATCATCTGATTTTTCCAGACCAGGTTCTGCGTCACTGTTGCCCAAATCGTCTGCAGCCTTGATAAAATAAAAACAAAAAAGAAACATGATTTGAACATTTCTTTGTTAAAGAAAACACATTGTTGAGGTTTCCAAGAGGAAGAAAAATGTCCAGATTTGTTTCTCCTTACGCCATTTAGAGTCTGTTCTGAAGTTAATTCGATGCAGATGACAGAAAAACAAGACAGATCAAAACACGTCACTGCCCCTCCTTTGTCTCTGATTAGAAGGACACGTTATGTTTTTGAAGAGATTAAAAGGGTTTGCAATAATAAAGCTGGTTTGATGGTGTTTTAAGACCAGACAGATCGGAGAAGAACAATACAATATACCGTCTGAAATCCAGTTTAATCTCTTTGGGTTAGTTTGGCCTTGCAGACTAATAAAAACTCGGAAATTAAACCAGACAGTGGGTGTAGCAGGTTTATAAGATTCAGTGAAATTATTTGCTAAGAGCAAATAAATTCTCTCTATTTGTTAAAAACAAAACCAGGTGACTAACCATTTTAAATAACTTTAACTCTGCTGACGAGAAGAGTGCTGGAATATCCAGACATATTGTCTTGTGATCTTGTTGATGACCACAAAAAGCCGGCAGCTTGCTGAAGGACATTTACCAAAATGAGAGGGTTGTGTACACATTATAGCTTATTTAGATAAACATTTATACTTAACTTTTGTACTTCCATTTGGTTCCAACTGCTTCTAGAAACAGTACAAGTGCTTAAAATCACCCAGTCGATATTTTTTCCCTATAAGTTAAGGTTTTTGTTCGGAAAATGAATCGTTTCAAAAAACTCCTAAGTTGTGTTTTCTAATGCTTGTTACATTTCTGGTAAACTGGAATCAAAAACTGTGATAAAATATGAAAACACAACTGATTGTTGACGCTGATGTTGAAATCTAATTCCAGATACTTGCATAATATATTTTTATTTTTTTAAAAGTGTTTATAACCTTTAAATCCTTAGAGACATTTTTTCCTCACCCATACAAAATAGACTTTAGCCGTTGTTCTGGCTGTTAATGCAGAAGAAGCAGACATGTCCAAAAATGTCGGAGCAATATTGCAATTAGGAGATGCACTGATGAACCGAGCAGAAGTTTGAAACTTACACAGCTACATTCTTTCCTAAAAACATTGTAAAAACAAATCAATGTTGTGCCACTTAAAGTGTAATACAGCAAAAATAATTTGCCGCTCTTCACTGCCATTGTAGCTTTGCCTGAACATATGTTCGGGCTGCAATGAATTATGGGATATGGTTAAGGATACACCGGACCCATCCTTTAAAGCAGTGACGTGCGGTAAGGTTCATAGCTGGTGAGGCACCGACTTAATTATAACCGGATTAGGCCTGTCGCGATAAACGATAAATCAATTAATCGCACGATAAATTAAACATATCAACCTCATTTTAATTATCGGCCTCATCGTCTCTTCCGGCCTTTTTTTCTTTCTGTTGATGACACTGAATGAACAAAGACTCACCTGCGGTCTCTCCAGTAATCCCTCCGTTCCTCATGTCCTTAGTCTAATGTCCAGCGCACATTACACTAGTTGTCGCCCATTTTCAAACCCTGAGAGACACATGAGCCGACAGAAATCCTCGGTATAACGGTTCGATCGGTTCGTCGCGCCGTGTGGTGTCCAGCCACATGGGCACAAAATAATGGCTACAAGTCCAGTTAATTAATTTTAAAATAAGACATAAGACATTAATCATTGCTTTACTAGAATCTACCTGTGAGCCATGTGGCTAGAGTCAGTGTAAAGTCCCGACTGAATGAAAATCATTATAACCGATTTATGTCACGTTAACGAAGAACAGCTGAAAACTTACCGGGTAGCAATATGACTAGAATTCCTCCTGTCATTTCTATATTATTTGCACGAAATGTTGAATAAATATTAATGTCGTATCCAAATATCCTCTCCATGCCCGCTGGACTTCGTTTTGGGATTCCTCTCCGTAATTTCCCCTCAGAAAGCAGGAGGAGAATCCGCGCTTTCTGATTGGCTACCTGTCACATTCAGCATTAAGCTCCCACTCGGGTAAAACCCCTGATTTAGATCGGAGCGGCCACTACGATCCACCGTAACCTGCCATACACTACAGGATGATCGGTTACGAAATCACCAGCGACAATCTTTGATCGGCCAACGATCTAAAATTTTCGTAAGGGGAAAATGGGGGCAAAAAACATGTGCTCATCTTCTCTATTTAAATCTAGTGATTACTGAAGGCCAAAATAGTATAATCTGCACTCTTTTGGCTGAATGCAGTATTTATTTCCACTTTGGCTTTATGTTGTTTAGTTTTTATTCAAGTACGTTTTTTTGTTAATGGAGACTGAGAATCCATTTTATTTTTGTTTTTGGTTGTTTTGTTTATTTAGTTTATCAGTTCCAGTGTTATGTGTTCTTTTGAAAATAAAGTGTATCTATCTATGGCAGGAAATCACATGCATTATTAAGTCATTTCCATTAAATGAGTGCCAAAAGGTCTTGAAACAATATTATCGTTTATCGCAATAATTTTTTTAGACAATTTATTGTCTAAAATATGTATTATTGTGACAGGCCTAAGCTGGATTTACAAATCTAGACCCATCCATCCATCCATCCATCCATTTTCTTCCGCTTATCCGGGGTCGGGTCGCGGGGGCAGCAGCTTCAGAAGGGAGGCCCAGACTTCCCTCTCCCCAGCCACTTCTTCCAGCTCCTCCAGGAACCCCAAGGCGTCCCAGGCCAGCCGAGGGAGAGCCCAGTCACCCTGCGGAGGAAACCCATTTCGGCCGCTTGTATCCGTGATCTCGTTCTTTCGGTCATGACCCAAAGCTCATGACCATAGATGAGGGTGGGAACGTAGATCGACCGGTAAATCGAGAGCTTCGCCTTTTGACTCAGCTTCTCTCTTCACCATGACGGACCGGTACAGCGCCGCTTCACGACAGACGCCGCCCCAATCCGCCTGTCGATCTCCCGCTCCCTTCTTCCCTCATTCGTGAACAAGATCCCCAGATACTTAAACTCCTCCACTTGAGGCAGGACGACCCCCCGACCCGGAGAAGGACCTCTACCCATGTTATTGGGTAGAGCATGTTATTGTTTACATAAAGAAATTTTGTGTATGCGTACAGTGCTGGAGGGCAAAAAAACTATTCTTTAACATGTGATGCTTAATTATTCCGTTATCTCAATCAAACTTGACATGCAGATATTATTAATTTCGTGCTGTGCTTAACAGCAAAGGGAGAAACCATTAAAGTACAACTCAAAACCACGTCTTTCTCGCTCTCCGTATCAGCGCAGCTTCTGTATGACCAGCTCGCTGTACTGTCTCTTACTCTGCAGTTGTGGAGTCACAATGTCTGGGTTCATGAGCGATGAGACACAAGAACTGCCTGGCTCACCTCGAATCTGTTCTCTGCCGTTTCTGATCGCTCCTTAGCACATGAAACATGTCAAATAAAAACACAGTACATTAAATACATAAGCTAAATTATGGAAAATCAGTTCATACATTAAATGTTTTTAACCATTTTATTGGCGACGTACAGACAGGAGGAGCCTGCTCTCATAGAATAGCAGCCAGTGCAGTTAGTGAGAGGTTGCACAATCCCAGGTGAGGCTCTGCCTCACCTGCCTCCCCTGACCGCATGTCACTGCTTAAAAGACAAGGCCGCCTCTTTAAGCCACATTTGAAGGAGTCTCTGTTTGCTGTCTGACCAATTTATATTTTTATTTTACTACCATCTTTTTTTATGTGTGCTTTAAGCCTGGAAGACTTGACATCTCCTTGTACATATATGCCACGTGATTCTGTACAATTGTTCAAAATGTTTAATAAAAAAAAGGAAATTTGACAGGCCTTGTCGCCGCGCTATGATGTAATCACTCTACAAATCTGGCCTTCGAAGGATGCGGAATCCAGCTTTATTATTATTATTATTATTGAGCTGCTGTTCTCAAAGGTCATTCCTACATGAGCCTTAAAGAAACACAGCTTATCAAGTTTAAAATTATCTTGGTGATTTTTAGGTTTTAAAACAAATAAACAGCATATGGTTTACAAAAACAAAATTGCAAGGATTAGGTTTTTAAAAAAGCCCAGATATTGTACTCCTAAAGCTGCAGTATGTAACTCTTATAAACAATGTTTTTGCATATTTCTTTTTTCTTAAATGTAAGGTTAAATTATATTTTTGTGGGAAGTGTTTTGTTCTAGCTCAGGGATGGGCATCCATCATTAAAACCACCACGTCACTGTAGTCCTGTGCAGCATCCAGGTAACAACCTGTTCACTGCTGTAACATCATCAGCTTAATTAAAGGCGGTGCTAAAGTCGGCGTATTATTTATGTGCACCAGGAAGTGGCATGTTGGGTTTGTGGGGGGTGACATGTTGGAGCTGTTAGTCTGTAACCCAAGATGTTGGTATTAAGTCTTAAATCTCCCTGGCTTTAAAGTTCTTCATAATTACAGTAAACACAGCCGGCCCTCTGAATGCTCATTGGCTGACGCAGGTCAGGTGAAGCACGGCAAACAGTGATTGGCTGGCCTGCAGCCGGTGGGCGGAGCCTCCAGTGTCCTTTCAGAGGAGCTGATGCAGTTTGTTTGTGTCTGGAAGTGCGATCAGACCAGATCTGTTCATTATTTCTGAGGCCCATAAACCCTAAACTGCATATTAGACGTGCAGGTGGAGCATAAATACATGTATGATGTCTGATTCTGATGTACGGGTTGCAGCGGCTGCAGCTTTCTAACTGGTAGTTTGACAGACACATAACTCTGCACATTTACAAATGACTCCTTTTACAGTCCACAAATATCTAATTTAAATCAAAAGTCACATCATCGTTTAAAATTATGATAAAAACAGCAGAGATTAGTCCAGTTTGTGCCAAAATTAAGGCCTGAGGGGGCCATAAAAAATGTAAAAAGGTTTACAAGTAAACAAACTTGTATTTTATCAGCGCTATAATAAACTAAATGTGTAAAATTTTAATGAAGCAAATAAAATAGAGTTTTGTAAAACACTTCAAAAACAAAATTTTAAGTATTTTTGGTCGAGGTTTAATTTCAAATATCTTATAAAATTTGAAATAAGACAAAACCAACTAAGAAGTAACTTTTCAGCAAGAAGTAGGAGCTTTTTAAAGCAAGTTAATCCACAATACTCATTAAAAAAATGTATATTTATCATAAGACATTTTGTCCATGTTTCAATCTGCCAGTGAAAGTAGTAGTTCTCATCATTATTAAAGAATCGACTTAAAACAAACTCAGACAGAAAGAGTAGGAGCTTCTTAAAAAGACAGAAGTTTCTTTTGTAACATTCAGCTCTGGAAAAATTAAACTAAGAGTCCACTGCACTGAACCCCATTGAAAACCTCCCTGTTTTTCCAACAAATACTGATTTCTGAGTTAAAACATTAGTATTGTTGTTTCTAAATGAATATGAACTTGTTTTCTTTGCATTTTGAAGTCTGAAAGCTCTACATCTTTTCCTTATTCTGACCATTTGTCATTTTCTGCAAACAAATGCAACATTTTTGCTGGTATCACCAGAGACATGTTAGTAGGTTATAGAATAAAAGAACAATGTTCATTTTACTCAAACATAAACCTATAAAAAGTAAAATCAGAGAAACCTTTTCACAGAGCTGTAGATATAACAATGAAGGGAACATAAAGTTACTTAATTGTGCTATAAAATGGTATTATGTGGCTGGAAAATACATAATACACTTTAAAACTGAAATGTACCTTAAGGTGTGGGGAAATTTGTACAATAAATTTAATAATCATATGTCTGCCTGTCACAAATTAAAACCATAATTCCACAAATGATCGTTTTTCTCTCTTTGTTTCTCCAAAACTGGATGATAAAAGTTTTCATTCTGCTTCATTTGTCTCAACTAGAACTTTTTAGGGACAATTTTGTTTAATAATTAACTAATTAATTGTTTTTATTTTTAATTTTGGATATTTAAAATGTCTTCCAGTTCCAGGGTTGAATGTTCAGTAGAATTTTAAGTTTATTAATATTTCAGGATTTATTGCATTATTATTATTATGCCTTTATCATCATATTACTTCAAAATAATCTCAAAACAACAATATTATCGTTTATTGCAATAACTTTTGGAACAATTTATCGTCAAGCAAAAATTCTTCTTGTGACAGACTTATTCATAAATTTTAAAAAAGGAAAGTTAAGAAAGTAAGAAAGTCATAAATAAAAGGAAATTATTTATGCACCATTGTAAAAAACAATGACTTTTGTTTACCTGTAAATATAATAAATTCTATTCAGTCCATTCACTGATCAATATATTTGAATCATAAAATCAAAGCTCTGTGAAAGGAAGAAAAACCCACAAAACAAACCAACCCGACATGAAAGGTTCAGAGTGAAACCAGAAATATTTGGTCCCATGTTTGCGACACGGAAAGGTTCGGTCGGTTTGTTTGGTTCTGTTGCACAACGTCGTGATCATCTGTTTGACCCGAAGGCCTGAAATCCAAACTCCTGTTCCTGTAAACGAACCGTTTTCCATGAGTCACCCATGAAACCGTGCGAGGAGCGCCGTAAAAACGCTCAGGGCTGCTGGGAGTCAGAGCCACAAACTTCCCGTCAGAAACAGATCAGAATTTACGTCCTGGTCCGAGAATGTGTAAATGTTTATTATTTCTAACGGCGTAAAACTACAAAACAAATCTGAAGATATTTAACTTTGTTTTCCTGAATTTAATCCAGGATCTGAAACTTGTAAATTAAATAGATTCAATAAACACTAACTCTTACATTTCAGGCTTGTTTTTATTCTCTTAGATTTGAGGATTATGGTGCTCTCTCTGCAAAAACACAAAATCTTAGCAAGTATTTATGTCTAGTTTCTACTACAAATATCTTAGTACGCTTGAAATAAGATGAAACTAATGTACAAGTAACTTTTCAGCAAACTATTAGAGCTTGTTTTAAGAAAATAATTCACAATAGATACTAATACGAGTGAAATAATCTGGCTGTGAAACCAGTAAAAGCCGCTTAACTTGCGTATGCCTTGGGCCGGCATGCAGACGGAGCTGCTAGTTATTCTACCAAAGTTTTTTCGTCCACTTAACTTTCCTTTATTATGCCGGGATGCGACACCATGATTATAGTCTTATCTTTTTGTTACATTCTTCCGCATGTATTAAAATCCATTTTTATTATTATATTTAACTTTCAATTAATGCATTTGGATTGAAGTTTTGATTTTCATAATAATCAAATTATTGGAATCTATAAATCTCGAAGTTTCAAAGTGTTGAAGTTTGACGATTTATCCAGGCTGTTGTCCTTCTTCGCCTCCGTTTGTTAAACATTTTCTCATTGTGTTTTGGGCTCAGTGTGGGAGTTTTTTGTGCTGTAATTCACTCAGCAGTTTATTCATTCCTGCATTCTTCCAAAACACAGCTGGATTCCTGCTGAATTTGTCCATGTGACCAAACTAAGAACTGAACAAGAAGGTCCTGGATAAAACCCAAACAGCTGCTTTAAAAAGAAACAATACACATTTAAACTGTCACCACGTTAGTTTTGGTCTGTAATTATGGTTATTTTAATCGAGAGTGCAGCTTGTTCTTCCAGTAAACTGCAGAGTCGACCATGGCGTACCCGTCTGCATCTCTACAAATTAAAATGACTGAAAACGATTCTTTATTCCATATTTCAAATTAAAATGATGTGAAATTAATAGAATGTGTTTTCATGTTATGGCTTAAAGCCATGTTAGAATATTACATAAGTTTAATTAAAAACTGAATGTTGTGTTCAAGTATATTAGTGGAAAGTTGAGTGGAAGGAAAAAGTGTGGTAGGAATTTTTTGCTCTCATCATGTGTCAAACTCAAGCCGGTTGGCCCAAAATGAAAATAAGTTTGCCACCCCTCAGGGTGGGTTAGGGTAAAGCTAAAACTACACCTGTAGTTTTAGTCAGTGGTGATGCGTAACCATGGCAACAAGTTTTTTTTTTTACAACCCAGAAGAGTTGATCAGCATCTCAAAAGCTTAAATAACACGTGACTTACGACCCCAAAATCTCAGAGGAGTTAAAATGGAGGATCCAAAGAGCAGCAAAAGCAAACACAGTGGATTAGCAGCAGCGGATGTCATCCAGGCCACGATGCTGTGAAATGTAATCTCTGCTGGCCAGATTTCATGTTGTTACATAACGGTCTTTATGCAACAGTGTCTTCAGTCAGAGGCTTCTTAAAGTTCACTGCAAGACTGATTGCTACTGCGCAGCAACTAAAAATACAAGGATGACGTAAATTACAACTTTAATTTTCCTTTTTTAAATTGAATCTTTGTGATTGAATGGAAACAACTTCAAATCTGAATCTGACAGGGGTATGAATAATTTTTAACGTTACTCAAGAATTAGTAAGTTCAGTTTGTGGTTTACAAAAGCCACTAGTTCTGACTTAGTGCTGCATTTTAACATATTTATGGAAAGTTCAGTGGAAAGAAAAAGTATAATTTTCCAAATTGAACTGAATTGCCAACATTTCAATTATGTAAAGAAACTAAAACTGTATCTAAAGAAGCACTGAAGGCAGATATTATTTAAATGTTTTATTAGGAAAAACAAATAGAAAAAGTTGACAAAACATTTTGTATAAAAATACATTTTTCCTTTAGTGTGCCCCAACTTCGCACATTTGACCCTGAACTCATACAAACTGACTTTTTTTGGAAGTTGAGGAAAATTAAAATAAAAAAATCCTCAAAGTCAGTCAGTTTAGCGGAATGCTTCAGTGGCGTCTGCAGCGTTCACCGGCCGACCTCTCAGCACCGAATGGCTCGGTCCGCATGACTCCGAGGCCGCTGCTTATCGCAAAGAAAACAAAAACAAAACAATGCAACATCCTTCCTGTTGCCAATCCACTTAAACCAAAACACTCCAGTGTTTTCCACACAAAAACTACTCTCTGATTTCAACCATTTAGTTTTTTTCTCTCAGGTTTCTCTAGCTCTGAGAGGAAAACGCCTCTAAAAGCCTCATGCAGGTCATTCAGGCGCACGTTTCCTTTCTGCACGTCTTCAGCGGCATGTATTCAAGAACAAACTGCTCCACCTTCACACCTGTAGGTACATCATGTAACAGACGCAGCTGTCCAGTAACAACGCGCAGCAATGCGGGTTGGCGTCTGCCTGCTGCCAGGAAACGGCAAAGTTACAAACTGACTTTGCCGACAGTCGGCTCAGAAAAAGACTCTGCCTGATAAATACCAAGTGATCCTGAAACGCCCAACAAGTCCCAAACTCCATACGTCTCACAAAAAGAGGGGAATCGTCGACTGGGAGGCGGAAAAAAAATCGTAGGAACATTTTTGAAAAAGACAAATCACTCGTGAAGGACAGTATCTGGTGCAGAGAAGCCGTTTCCCCGTGTCGGCAGAACCATTCGTGTCTGCCAGCTTTTCAGTTCCTGTGAGCTCCTCCTCCAACGGGTGGCGCTGCAGTCCGGCGCCGCGGTCCAGGCGCTCGTTCAGCATTGAGGATTAGATCCAGAAGAAGACAAATCTCTCGATTCGTTTTGCTAGTAACTCAGCTCGTCGCTCAGGCGGGGCTCGTGGTTCAACACGTCATGCAGCGCGGTCGCATGTGGGGGGGCTGAGGGTTCGGGTCGATCTGGACACCAGAAGAAGAAGAACAGAGCGGCGTTAGATAAGCAAGATTCAGCCACATGCAGTTTGAGTTCAGATCTTCTCAAAAGGAAGAGAAAGTTGGTGTCTTCAGTCAGAGGCTTCTTTAAATTCAATGCACGATTGACTGCTACTGAAATTCCTTCCAGCCCAAATCGACTCTTTGCCAAACATCTTCTATTAATTTCTCTTTGGGATCAATAAAGTCTTTTTAAATTTAATCTTTTTGACTGAATGAAAGTAATTTCTGTGCAATTTGTGCTTCACCCAAGTTAATTTCAACATTGGTGTTTACATGTTAAGACGCCTAGTTCAATTTCCGTTTTGGATCTATAAACAACTTATGGAAAGTTTAGTGGAAGGAAAAAGTAACGTTCTCCTGACTGAACTGAATTATTGACAAACTTCAGTTATATTTTGATCTTATTTAAACAGCTATCCAGCTAGCTTCCTAGACACATTATTAATGGTTTTTCTTCTTTTTACGTAATAAACTGTTTTCTCTTTGGAGTCGCTCACCTCGCTGTAGACCGGCGGAGGCCGGAAGCGAAACTCCTGAAGGAAAGCCATGAGCGGCCGCTCCATGATGCCGCTCAGGTCTTCGGCCGGCGGCGGGGCGACGCCGTTGTTCCGCTGCTCCGCCTCCTCCTCCGTCACCACGGAGCTGTACTCTGGAGGAGCTGCAGGGGAAACAGACTCGGTTATCCGACCGATCCGATTCAAGTCGGCGGAGCTTCCGGTTCGGGTCGCTGAAGGGAAACTCACGCTCGGGCTGCTCCGGGATGGCCATGCGCAGCCACTCCAGGTTGACGCTGTAGTGGCTGCTGATGCTGGACGTGCGGCTGCCGAAGGGATGCAGCGGGATGGTGCCGATGACGAGCGGCAGCTCCAGACACAGCTTGGAAGTTCCCGGAACGTCGACACAAACCTTGGAGAAGGAAAACAAAGAGTTAGCCCTTAAATGGAGACGTATGTGTGTGAATTAACCCGTCACAATACGCAATTAATCAACTAATCGCATCATAAATTAAAATAAGTTTGATGATTTTCATCCCGGTGGTTAATATTTGTAGCTTAGAGTTAATAATTCTTTTTATTTGTGGTTTTTGTTTGCTGTGTTTTATTTTTGATATTTAAGCTTATTAGTCTTTGAGATGGTAAACTTGCATAGGTGAGAATTTATCGTATCGTTTATTGAATATTGTGAAAAATGTATCATGATTCATCACCTTTTTGAAATTGTTTTTATTGTCTAATATTTCCTGATTGCCTGTTGGCTAACTATTGATTACATTACTTTCTCAGGTAATATAATTGTAATAGTAAAGTTATTATCAAAGATCAACAAACTTCAAATTCTAACCAACATTTAAAACTGTTGATTAGTTCAAAATAAATAAAAACAACAAACAAAATGAATTATGACGTTCCTATAAAATAAAGCGGATTTTTGTCATCCAGTTTTTGGCAGAAAAAGAGAGAAAAGTGGAAATCATTGATCTCATTTTAATGAATCATGCGATTTATTGATTTATTGCGACGAGGTGTGAATGGAGGACAAAGATCAGCCTGGACTCACCTTCAGCATGTACTCCACCTTGATGATGCGGCACTGCTGGATGGACGGCCCCACCGGCGGGATCTTGATGGCCCGACCGTGCCACGTCTCCCGGGTTCTGGCGCTCACCACGTCGCCGCACAGCGTCGCCACCACCGAGCGCTTCTGCTTCATCGTGCCGCGCGCGATGAAGGTCTGCGTCTGGATGATGAAGGCTTTGGGCACGATGGACCTGGACGTGGCGTTGTCAAACTCGGCAAACACAGGTATGACCTCACCTGCGGCAGAGGGGGGTCGGGGCTTGTTAGAACCTGCAGCCGCCGTCGGGTTGCTAGGCGTCACGTTTATGGAGGGTCTTCTTACCTGGAGTGTAACCTTTGCGGTCGATCTTTGCGGTTACAGACACCTGTCCAAAGTTACGGTACCACGTCCGGGCCAGCTTGTCCTTCGTCCCCGCCTGAGGAGCCTGAAGATAAACAAAAACCAGTAAGAACCAGTTTGAAAATCCATGAGGGCCAGAATTAAAAACAGAGATGCACCGATAACGTCATCAGTATCGGCCCAATATTGATAAAAAAAAAAAAAAAAAAAAAAAATCAGGATCCGGTATCGGTGTCAATGTGTTCAATCCATAATGGCCAATCTATTCAGTCTAATTCTATACTTTACAATCCTAACATGACTTTCTGAACCATTTAAAAGAAGGTTTGTTACCTTTTGCTTTGGTCAGATTATTTTACATGGGATGTTATTCTACTGGCTGCACTGATTGAACAAATTAAAGTCGAGTTGTTTTTACACAGCACAAGTTTGTGGAGCTACTGGTGTTTGAAAGAGTGATGTACTGGTGCAGCGTTCTCACATTAATGTATAATTTAGTACATTTACTGGCTTTAACCCAGAAAAACTTACTAAGTCTGGCTGTAGGGGGCGCTAGGCCAGTCATCAGGTGTGTTTGTGGCTTAAAAAATGATTAAAGTTGACAGGAAATTTGAAAATATCACTGGTGAATTATGTGGTATTGGAAAACATCATTAACAATACCTAAACTCCAACTGTAAAGTCTTAAAATAGGCAAAAATATAAAGAAAAATTAATGTTTAGCCTGGCAGGGTTGGGTAAAGTCTGGCAGCCCGCCAGGCTGATGCTAAACCTCAGATATGGTATGGAAGGTGCGTCCCAGCGACTCACCAGCAGGCTTGGCGTGTTGATGTCGATGGGCTCGATGACGGTGAACTCCTTCTTGAGCTTCCTGACGGGACACCACGGCCTGTGCAGCTTCACTTTGACCCAGTAGCGGATGCTGCCATGCTTCCCCTCGAAGGAGGTGACCAGCGTCTCCTCCGGCAGCTGGAAGCTGAACGGGAACTCGTGTCTGCCGGCAGGAAGGACCGTCAGCTCGCCGTTATCTGAGGAGACGCAGAAAAACACGATCAGACTTCTCTTCTTTTACATGGGAGTGAATAAAGCCGTTAGCATTTTAATAAAATGTCTACAAATAAAGTTGGCTTGGCTAAAGCAATAAATTCAGTTTGGTGAGGCTCTGTGCTTTTCTTTCAAATCACATGGTTTCTGTTTTTGCTCTGAGAGGGCGGTTCTCCATAGAGAACATGCTTTTCTGCCTCAAGCTACGTGATGAAGCCCATTTCTTCCACTGTAGTCTTGCAGAACAGGTTCAAGAACGTGTGTTTGGGTTTAGCACACCAGATGTTTCTCCCCACACCCCCATGACGTTTTGCAACTTTCAAAAGTCAAACGGATTAAAAATAAACCCAGTAAGTTAAGATTAAGACGATAAAGTGTAAGCAAGTTTCTGCAGGGCAAAGTTCAGCTGCAGCACAACAGTGCCAACTTCCTGGTGTGCCCTTTAAACCTGAACAGCTTTGTGGTGAATGAATGAAGGCAGAAACCCGAGGCTCCCCCAGCCTGCAGCAGTAAACAAGCCAGGCTGCTGCAGCAGATGTTTTCACAATGAGGAGGCAGCTGCGCTCTCTCTCTCTCACTAAACCAGAATGCAATAAGAGTTCCTCAACTTTACGCAAAAATAATAATAAAAAAAAAGTAAACGCAACATCGATCTGATTTATAAAGACACAATCAGTTTTTTTGTGTTCGTTTCTGATCCAGTTTGCAGAACAACGCGTCCCTCTCCCTCAGCAGCGGACTGACCTGCCTGCAGCAGCACCTCTCTCCGGTTCAGGTACTCCACCTCGTCGCTGTAGTTCTGGGTGTAGGCCGTGCTGGAGCCGGCGGACCGGGACTCGGTCCAGTGGACCTTGGCGAACCCCTGCGCGTGCAGCTTCAGGGACTCCACTTTGGTGTCGCCGAACAGCTCCAGCACGACCCGTCCGGACACCACGTCCCCGCTGCTGAACACCGGCGCGCAGTCCAGCTCCGGCGAGTCAAACAGCACCAGGAACTTTTTCAACTTGTTGAAAATCATTTCCGCAGGTTCGGAGGTTCTTCTGGGAGTCGAGTCGGTTCGGTAAGTCTCTCTCTCTGTGTGTGTGTGTTGCGCAGGAAGTTTAAACTTGCTGTTGCGCTTCCCCGTTGTCTGGTTGCAAACTCAAAGTGTGCAGCGCCGGCAGCCCTTTTTGGAGGCTGAGCGGGGGGCGTGGCCTCATAACTTATTATGTAAGGCCTCAGGAGAGCGAAGGCCGCGTTCACGGACGCCTCCGCGGCACAGACTTTACAGAACCGGAGTTACAAAACAACACAGTCCCTAACTCAGGGAATCCCACGCTTTTTATAGCTAATGCCGCCTCAGAAAACATTCACTTTCTGAGGCGGCATGCAGTTGGTAGAGATGTTGCCTTGCAGCAAGAAGGTTCTGGGTTCAATTCCCCAGTCTTTCTGCATGGAGTTTGCATGTTCTCCCTGTGTATGGTGGGTTTTCTCCGGGTACTCTGGTTTCCTCCCACAGTCCAAAAACATGACTGTCAGGTTCATTGGTCTGTCTAAATTGTCCCTAGGTGTGAGTGAGTGTGTATGTGCATGGTTGTTTGTCCTGTGTGTCTCTGTGTTGCCCTGCGTTCCAGGGTGACCCGCCTCTCACCCGGAACGTTAGCTGGAGAGGAACCAGCACCTCCCGACCCCATTAAGGGAAAAGGGTGTAAGAAAATGGATGGATGGATCTCTAAAATGTTTTTGATGGTGATAAAGGGGGCATGAAGGATCTCCAGTAGCAGTCAGTCTCGACACAAATCTGAAGGAGCCTCTGACTGAAGACTACTTCTGACATGTTAACGGCTCAGTTTCCAACCAGGATGGATAATATCCCACATTAACATGTCCTCGATGACACCATCAGTTTGTGAGCAAGTAGAAAGTAGAAAGATATGATTGAAGTTCCTCCTTCTCTCTGCTCTGCATCCACAAAGCCTCATTTTCTTAAAATCCTCTCAGGATTTGGGGTTGTAGTTCAAGTATTAATATAAAGAAGGCGTTAACAGAACTCAAAAATCAGGGAAATGTACTGCTACTAGCCTGCATTGCTAACAGTAGTCAGCCTGGCCACTGAGTTAATTAATAACTGAATATTTCAAATGCAGTTTAACCTCCTCCCAAAAAAAACAATGTTTCCATTTGGAGCTCCAAATGTAAAATTATATTTATTTTAAATCCCATTCAAAAGTGAAGATACACAGTTTATCTGCATTTCAACACACAGATATCAATATGTTTGAAAAATGTTAGAAACATTCAGCCAAATCAGAGCAACCCAAGATTATGATGCCAGAGTTTGCAAGAACAAATATTATACAAAGAGAAACTAAAAACACCTAATAAGCACAGAACTCCAAACTCCCGGACCGTCCCTGAAGGCAGCACAATAAACATCCAGACTGGGTGTGGAGCCAGAGGAGGAAAACAGGGTGATGATTGATGGTTACAGGTTCTTAGAAGAAAACAGGCTTACTGAGCAAGTCCTGCTCTGGCAGCGCTCAGGGGAAAATTGTTTCACTCTGGACTAAAGCTGTTTACTCCACTTCTTCTGTATCGATGCGTGGGGACGCCTTGCAGATGAAAACATGCAGCTAAGAGCAAAAGTATCCCAGCAAACAAACTGCTGCTCTGACGGAAACAATCACAAACAAACTGCAGGCGTTTACTTTATTCACATTAATCTAACTGATGATTAGAATGAATGAACAAAACCACATCTGAGCAAAATCATCCTAAACTTAGTTACAGACCCACTAGAAATTCATCCCAGCAGCTGGTAAATTATTATCTTTTCATTGCAACTCCTTCAGTCGAAAGCTGTCTTCTCTGTGAAAAACAAAGTTGTTTACTCCTTTGTTCCCGGGGACAGGGGCTCTCTAGTGCCACCAACTGGAGACATGCTGCAAGGACGATCATGCAGAGACAGTTTTTCCAATGAAAAAAAGACCAGATATAAAACTAAGATTTGATTTTCCCATTTAAGAAAAACAAAAAACAAAAACAAAAAAAAACTAAAAATTTGTTTAAAAAATTTCCTTTTGACACCAATTATTTTATGAGGTGTTCAAAAAGAATCAAGAATTTTACAAGAAAAATCGCCTGCATGTGGATACGCTTCATATGGAAGAGCTATTTAATGTTTTGGCTTTAAAACAATTTTAAAACGGCATAAATACAAGTACGCCACCTGCCGGTGAAGGTGAGCACAGCAGGCGCATCATGAGGCTCCGGAGGCGGCAGAGATAAACCCCGCGGCTGCCCAGATGACTCGGTGCGATTAGCCGGCCGCTGCGGCTGAAAACGCCGCTGCAACGCCGATGCGGGGTGAAACAGACGCATTTATTCCTGGAGCTCCTCTCTGACCACAGGCTTTCTCAGTGTTGTGACACAAATAGTGACTGAGATTAAGCTGTTTGCCTCAAAACAAAGAGGCATTTCAATCTTAGGAAGGCGACGCTTCTCTGAAACTGCATGAAGACTGAAACAGAATAATAACAACAACAACAAAAAAAACATCTACATTGTATAAAAACGTCAGTAGTTTTTAAGAGAGAGGTAAAGTTTTGTTTTGTAAATGATGCGCAGCTGCTTTGTTGAGGTGGGCGGGGCCAAGCAGGCCACGTGGTGTTTTCCCAGTTGCCATGGTGACGGAGGCTGTGTCTTTTTAAAAAGTTGGCTTCATTTCCTCACGTTTGTCTATAATTATCTGCTTTGCAAACAAGGTTTTTACTTCACCATTTGTTCCTCATGTTTTTTTTTACTTGTTTCATGCTTAATCCATTTGGACTTTTTTAAAATTATAATTTATGGTGCATTCAGGTCAAGACAGAAAAATGAAAAATAAATCTAGATTATATTACTTATCTCTAATTTCAGTATTCAGATTGAATATTAATCACTGAACATTTGAGAGTCACATATTATTTCACTAATTATCTTATATTTGCAGATTTGTGAAGAAATTGAGACTAAACTTTAGACAATTACTTTTCTAAAAGTAGATCAGTCATTTAATAATTACCTCTGCTAAAGAGTGTCAAATAGATTATTTAGTAAAATTAAAAATAAATAAAAAGGACATGCCGTTTGATTGCTGTCAAATAAACACATTATTTACAGCTATAAAATGCATCGACAGCCTATAAAGCGAGCTTACCTACCAATCTGACCAAACATTAAAACCAATTTTCAGTGTCTTTACTCACTTACTATTGCTTATTGTCTGGTTCTTCAATGATTATAGCTGCCTGTCTTCTCCACACTGGAGAAATTTCACTCATTTTACCTCACGGTGTGTATTTGGACTCTGCACTAATGGATTTGTGTTTAATGTCAAAGATTGTGTTATCAGGCAAATCCATCTGACCTTCTCCCAGGTTTCTACGCAACACATTTGGCTTGAGCACGTTTGCTCTGTGAACCTCAGGGACTGCAAGACTGTTCAGACACAGTGGCTGCTGCCTAATCAGGAAATTTAAAACACACTTTTCAGAGACATTACATCCAATCCTTAGGGCTGTATAATAATATCGATATCGCGATATATATCGATATTTTCTTTCCTAGAAAAATAATCAATATTCATCTGCAAGTATCGTAACATCCAACTGTCACCTTTCTCACTCACTGCTTGCTTCACACCAGGTCATCAGGCTTAGAGTGAATCCTTCAGATGTTCAGGTTAAAAAGGTATCAAACTATTCAGAGCAGCTACTTGGTTCACTTTATTTACTTTACTAATGCATGTCAGCTACAATTTACACTGTTTCAATTAAAAGAAACATGTTTTCTCATCACTTCTTTGATTAATTTTGTCCTTCTGTCAACTTTAAGTCTGTGTCCAACCAGAGCCAGGTATTGTGTAGTTGGTGCTTTTAATCAGTTTTCAGTTAAATTAATTCAGTCCAACTTTATAACAGTCACAAAATAACACCAAAATCACTCTGTCCCTCTAAAATCTTTCAGAAAATTGCAAAAGTGTATTGAATTGTATTGTTTGCTGAATATCGCGATATATATCGTATCGTGGGCAGAATATTGTTTATCGCATCGTATCGTGAGATTATTGTATCACTACAGCCCTACCGATCCTACAAGCTACCACATAAGCCCTTTGCAACTATGTCACTTCATCATTCAAGGCGCCATGACGGATGTCGGAAATGAGGATCAGGAGAATTGAACAGAGCGACTGAAATTGTTTTCCCAAGTTGTTTTTGCCAGTTTATTCATGGTTTCTACTTGTTGGAGTCAAACTAATTTGTCTGTGATTGTAACACACCTGTTTGGGGCTCATAGACGGCGATATTTACAGAAACTAGAAACAGCTAGCTTAGAAACCAACCGACCTGTACCTCCTCCCTCCTAATGTGTTGATCAAATGACCTATTACATCATTTCACCTGAGCAGCCTTAAAACCGTACAACAGGAAATGATGACCAGTTTTTTCCATACATGTTTGGCTACATGATGGTGGACATTGTCTCCAGTGTTATTAACGATTAGACACGTACCTCCATGTCTTGATGGAGCTCAGAGACAATCCTTCATATTACAATATTCGATATCTTTCTAATCATACTTACTTATAAAGTATGTAGATACTTTTGATTTTATATTGATCATCTTGTAAAAAGTGTTCGCTGCTAATCCGCGGTTACACCGAGGGCTGACAGTCATTATGATTGCTACCTATTGCTGCCGTATATTTCCTCATTAAAAGTTATTCAATAAAATGACAAGTGTGGTTTACATCCTTGTCTGTTTGTGTAGCCGACTGCGCAGCACCTGTGACAATTTATAAAGTAAAATCAACTAAATAAAAGCGATATTAAGCTACAGATGTCTGTTTTTAGACAGGCTTTACAGGAGCGCATTGGCTGGTTTGCCATCCGTCATGCACAAAGGGTTCATAGGGATTAATATATAAAAGCCACATTGTGCATCCACCAAAAGAATGATAAGAGTTGTGCAACCTAATTATCTACTAACCTCGGATTAGATTCTGCCTCTTCCTGAAATAGGTGACTTTGGACGTGTAGTCGTTGTACACCGAGTTCATGCCGCGGTTCTCCAGCCAGTGCACCGTGGCCACCCCTCTGCCCTGCACCTTCATGGACTGCACTCGTGTGTCCCTGCTGAGCTCCAGGATCACCTGGCCGGACACCACCTCCCCAACCGTGAAGGCCGCATCCGCAGGACCGTCCAGCTCCAGGGTGAACGTCTTGATGGAGCTCAGAGACATCCCTTCATAGAGAGGAATGATGGTAAGACTAGTAACATCCAGTAATGTCTATGCAAAAATAATCCAAAATAGTCCTGCAAAAATAATCCAAAATAGTCCTTAAGCAAGTAAGAGAGATTATGGTAAATGTATTTATAATCTGCCAGAGACCACTCTAGGATATATGTTTTAGATCACTGATACTACTGTATCAATGATCAAACAATTGATCATTTTTTGAGCAATGATCACACAAGGGACCACTCTAGGTCCTTTGTTTTAGGACCAACACAATAAAGAACCTTAATTGTTCATGTCTCTCATGTGAAAGACATGAACAATTAAGGTTCTCTATTGTGTTGTTCCTTAAAAAAAAGAAAACTAATTTGCAAGTAATATACAAGGATTTTAAATATCTGGCATAACTGCATTGTCGTCTTTTTAAAAGCTTATTTTTAGGGAGGGGAGTTTGTTTGGGTGGATCCCTGATGGTCTAATCGCTATCTGCTGCTGGCAGACTGTTTTAATACAGAGAGCAAATCTATTACCAATATTTCTTTTTTTTTATTTTGTTGGCTGAATTTTACCAAGAAAATAAAGTACACTGATTACATTCAATATGTATTCATATGTACCGTAATTCAAGTAAATGTGCAATTTAAGCTGAGAGGAACTTTATTAGACTTCTTAAAAACATCTACAAACTGTTAATTTTTAGAGCATATTTTTATTTAGTTTTAGTTTTGACAAAAATGTCATTTAGTTTTAGTCAAAATTGTTTCAGTCTAGTCGATTAAATCAATAGCAGGCAAAATTATATGTAAAATGTAAATATTTTTCCCATCAATTCACTTGAATTATTAACACAAAATGAGTAATGCTTTTAACCAGTTATGGCCATATCCGAATATGCAATACATAGAAAAACAGATTTAACATTTTTCACGTCTTTTCATGTATTTTTTTGACCTTGCTTTCAATAATAAAATGTTTTAACCAGTCGCAACAAAATGCAAATTTCGTTCCTCATCTGTAAAATTCACTGTAAATCAAAAATAAACGGCAAACATGTAACCATTATCCTATTAAACATAAAACTAGCTAATACCACTGTATCAATGATCATTTAAACTCAACATCTAAAACAATTAAACCACAATATTCCACTGAAGCACATCAGGAAATGGAATCAATCATGAAATTAACGTTCCACCACCATCATCACCATTACCAGTCTCAGGAGATGATTATAGAAGAACTGTGATTCTGATCACTGATCACCTCCAGGGCTGTTTTCCTGATCCACTCTGTCGGATATCAACCAGTCCTCTCTACTCCCACTTAAAACAATCACTGACACGTTTTCTAAATCTGAAGCTGTTCATCCAGGAATGCGCATCTTCCTACTCACATCTGTACTTTTTGCACGTTTTTGCTGCTGAGGACGCGGTGTTGTACCGCCTGGACGGTTTTTTTTAAAAGGCGCAGGTTTTGAGAGCAGCGCGATGTTTGTAGTCCGTTTCTAGGCAACCGTGACGTCAGCACCTGAAGGCAACGTGTCGTACGTCATGGGCGCCGTGACAGTTCTGATGCCCTTATGTTTCCTATTTAAATACTAAATAATGAACGATTCCGTATTTTACAAGTCTAGACCAGTCAAAGTAAAAACCTTCTACACATAACAGTCACTTAAAAGCCACGAAAATGACGTCATCACGCAACCAAGCGCACTTTAGCTTGATGTTAGCGCCCATGTGCGCCAGGAGTTGTGCGGGATTTTATGGCTTAGTATGAAATTTATTACAAGCCGATTGTCGATAACATTGCATATTTGTAATAATTTATCTTTGAAAAAATGTCAGTGCCGCTTTAAATCCATATGTACCGCTGTCTCCCTTAACAATTAAGGTGTACTTTTAAAAGGGTTTTAGCCTATTTAAAATAAGTCCATGAATCGTTCATTTAGCCCTACCTATAAAGTCTCCTCAACAAAAACTCAGAGGTCATCAAGACCCATGTTATTTTTGTCATGGTGTAATGAAAAAAGGGGCGTCAACGAATCGTTGTCCTCATCCTAAACGAAGCAATACATATTTTGGCTTAGAAAATTAATTGTTGTGACTAAAAAAGCTATCATAAGAAAAATAATACTATTATAATGTAACTTATAATAATGGAAAACGTCCAAGGAAATATACGGCAAATTTTCATTGAAACTATAGGGGATTTTATTTTGAATTCAGCTTTGCACTTTACACCGATATCAACAAAAAATCCGGTCAAAAGCAGATCATGTCAACAATAACTAAGCATTTATTATTACATATCTGTAAGAATGTTTATTCAGGGTGTGTGCAGGAATATACGGAAAACCTAAATAAAACAGGTTTTCCCTTTTGACAAACGTAAGCCTTATTAAGCACAGCTTCATATAAAATTTGTGCCGGTACGTATGAAAAGCTAAATTTAAATAAGGCACATAAAGAACAAAACAATACTTATAACACCGGCTGCAGCCATTATGGTGATTTTTTACCTATTTTTGTTGCACTAGTCTCAGCCAAGGAGGCTTCAGAAACGGCCCTGCGCTTTATAAACGCAGCTGAAGTGATGAATGAAAGTGTCCACACTCACCGACAGGACGTGGGCTACGTGAGCGCCGTCACGAAGACGCAGCTCTGCGGAAACGGTTTTCTCCTCCGTGGGTTTCCAGTGTAAGTCCCCCTTTTTAAACGACAGCGTGGAGCAGCCCCCGCTCTGTTTTACACCAATGACAAGGAGGTTATGGCGGTCACGCCCGCCCTCACAGCCAAAAGAGAGGAAGAGGAGGAGGACGACGCGACCCGCGTGGAGTGGGCTGAGTCTGTCACGTGACAGCCACAGCGTGGTTTTAAACACGCCGCTTCAGACTCTCAGGGCTTTTGCACAATGCCAAGAGAAGGTTAAGGTTACATATTTTTAAAGATAGGCCTACATTTCTTTTAAAAAATACAAATAAAAAAGAAGATATAATCTTAATTTTTACATTCTCTTGCAAAGTCCGCACATTTTTTTGCTCAAAAGAAAACTTTGCTGCTCCCATATCTGTGGAGAGCCATTTCAGCCAAAATTAAATAAATGGTTAAATTAAAAAAATAGATTAATGAAAAATGGGTAAATGGATAAAGGGATAAATAAAAAATAGATAAATGAAAAAGAGAAATTGAGAAATTGATAATATGAAAAATAAATAAATGAAAAAGTGGGTTCATGAAAAAGCAAAATTAAAAAATGTTTAAATAAAAAATAGATTAATGAAAAATGGGTAAATGAAAATAAATAAATGTAAAATTTTGTTAATGAAAAAGCAAAATTAAAAAAATGTTTAAATAAAAAATAGATTAATGAAAAATGGGTAAATGAAAATAAATAAAAGAAAAATTGGGTTAATGAAAAGGCTAAATTATTTATTTAACACAATTTTTATTTATTTCACTCATTTTCTTCATTTTTTGATTTATTTTACTCATTTTTTATTTATTTCACCCATTTACTTATGTATTTATTCATTTATTTATTTATTTAATTTTGGCTGAAATTGCTCTCCATATCCATGTGGAATAGTCTATTAAGTATTTTAAAAAAGCTTGAAAGAAGAAGCCATGACTCAAATAGCTGCAGAAAACCTGATTACAGTTTTCAAATGCACTCAGAGACTAATTACATTTTTGGTGACATTCCCTGTGATCTGACAAAACTAAAATTTAAATGTTGGCCACAAGACCTTCATTAAATATAAAGTAAAAGTGTGAATTTCTAAGTCCAAGAACATCTGTAAGACCTGGACAATGACCCCACATACAGAATAAGGATATAAAAGTTAATGTTTTGGAGTGACAATTTAAAAACTGATTTCACTTCCATGAAAAAGCTGCACACAAGTCAGTTGGCCAAAATAAACTCTGCTGCACCAATTCTGCAAGGAGGAATGATTAAAGTTTCAGTAAGCCGTTTCCAAAACCTTTAACTCAAGCTACAGTTTGAAAAACAATCCTGAGAAAGGAAGAGCACTCATTTATTCACATCTGAATTTGAAGACAATGGATAAAAAATACCCTCATTATTCTGTGCTTCAGCAAACAAAAATATATTTTTTGTCATCTGATGTGAAAACTTTAGTAACATTTCATGTCAGACAAAAAGTGATAATTCTATAAAATAAATTTTGAATATAATCTTCCCGCTGACTTTCCAGCACTGCTGTATTTTAAATGTTAAATGATTAAACTTAAGGCTTCAAATAAAATAGTTGGAATTGCTTTAAACATTAAAAAAAATTTAATATTTGAAAAAAATCTTCCAATATTTGCTGATTTATTTCTGGGGGGAGAAAAAAGGTTTTGGTGGCCTTTTGACCTGGTTCTTGCGTCATTGGACCTTTCTGGCCAGAACTGTTTTGGCTGCTTTTTTTGCCAGGTTGCTGAACTGCATGTTCAGTTTACTTACAGCTGCTCACCTGCCTGCCAACATTTCCCTCGTTTTTCATCTTCTCAGGCTCAGGGCTCTGTTATTGCTTCAACATGGTTTGTTTTTATGGGCAGATAGTAACCTTCAATGCTGTGAAATTTACAGTGTAAACAGGGTGGAAGTGCAGGGCAGCCAGGAGGGGATCCTTCTGCCAAACAGTAACCTTCTTAGCACTTCTAAATGTCTTCAAAGAGGGAAAAACCACATTAATATTTGAAGCTACTTCCGTTGAAGGAGATGCTAAGGGTTTATGTTTAAGCTAGAGCAGTTGCTGCACTCTGCTTCAATATTTCACTTTTCTGGGAATTGGTTTATTTGGATCCTAAGAATTTGTCTGCAGTTCATTGGAAGAGAGAAGTTTAGTTGTGTTGGTGAGGTGAATAATTTAAGTTACTAAAGTGGAGAATGGTGCGTTTCCCAGTCCACGTTAACCAAACTCCTGCACCAAAAAACAAACAAACTCTGGTGCGCTTAAAAAGCTCAGTCTCGGTTCCATTGATGTGGTTTGAAAGCATTTGTAATACATCGCATATTTGCTTCTTAATGTATGGACACTGGCTGTTCAGAAATATTTATTAGGAACTGCAGTCCTGCTGTGATTCACAGTCATCTCAGCTTAACTTGGCTGTGGCGCTGATCGTACGGAGTAGGCGGCGGGAACAACGGTTTGACAGTGTAGTCATCCTTGTGGTTTGTGCTGAAATTCATGTCGCCCAGCGGGAACTTGAAGTTGGTCTGTTTGGTTTACGGAGAGCAGCAGATTAATCACCAAGCTTAGACATCCCTGCCTGGAGCTTTTTTAGTGAAAAGGTGAAAATCTGATGAGGGATTTTATTTTGTGATTCCTCACCTTTATCTGGGACTCACATGGCTGCTGTCGGATGACCTTCTTAGGCTTGTAGTCAGCCATTGTGGTGGTGATTCTTGGGCCCAAATCTGAGAAACAAGTAAATAAACAAAGTATTATTATTATTATTACTATTTTTAGTCTTATTATTACTATTACTACACATACCTGGTCCGCTCAATATTTGACTATTCGGATAGGTAGTTACTTTGGGTTGATCTACTTCCTCTTGGATCTTCTGCTCAGTTACTTTCAGTTTGTAGCTTTCTTTTGACTCACTTTCTGGGCCAAAATACACGTTACTTTTCGTAATTAAGTCGGAATCGCTTAAATGCACTGGAGGTCGTGAGCCGATCTGTTGGTGTGTGAGTAAATGGGACACGTTCAGATTACTGAATCAGAATAATCTACATTAAATTAAATAAAACTAACAAGCTCTATCAAGGGCCCCAAACTGGCCTTATACGAATTTGACAGTTATGAATTAAGAAGTATGTAATGTTTGTGGTAATATGAATACATGAAAACTGTAAAAAGTAAAGTTTGTAAGCTTACATTTGAGAAGAAGATGTTGTTGGTGGTCAAAGGAATATTTTCCTCCTTGTTAGTGTCAAAGGACAGAGAGCTGGCATGCTGCAGATGTTTTAATTGGACAATAGGCTCTGTAGTCGAGGAAACAAAATTTGATTAATTAATGTGCTAATATTTTATCAGTTGACTTGATTTATTAATAAAATGTTGCTATATAATGTGGTATAGAGTGACACATAATTTTTTTTTATTATAAAACTTTAGTAGTGTTGAGTTTAGAAGTATATATAACTTGGAAAATTTGTTTTAATGCATCTATTGACATGAAATTCACACCAGAAACCTTATTAAAGCTAGACTTATTCACATTGTTGGAGGATTTAGATTTAAATGTTGTTGTTTTTTTAAAACCAAGATTTTTCTTTCTGGTAGAAAATTAGATGTACACTTCTCAAAAGAAACAGAACAAAGTAAAATGAGTGCCACTTAAAACATCTTTATATTTTATTTTAAAAAAATTGGATGTTGAAAAGTGTTCAACATTGCTCTTCATCCAACGCGTAAAATGTTTATTGGCAATAAACTATTGAACCCAACCGACTATCATTTTCAATGCTTTTTTGTTGTTTATCCTCGTTACAAAGAAAGAGTTTGAGGAAACTTAGCTTGTTCGGTTTTTGCAGCAGAATAACTGGGAACATTCATGAGTTTAAACATCAACTTCAACTGGTGTCAAGGTTTAGAAATAGCAAGGATGTCGAGGTCTTTACAGAGTTTTTTGCCTTAATTGATTTGTCTATAATGAGAAACCTGATGATCAACTATGAGTCCGGCCTAAACCAGCTCTTATCATCCGAACATAATAGCAGGATCGCTTTCTAAATACTCTCAGCTGGTTTCTTTTAGAGATTTGTTTCATCCCATGTTGTTCTACTTATTAGACCTAATTTAGGGCCTAATTTTTGCAGGTTTCTTTTTGTGAGTAGAATTCCTTGGTTATTGTTGGAAGACATTGTTGGCCCATTAGAAACATGTTTACTGAGAAAAATTACATATTCAACACTTTCTACTCGCCGTAAAAGACCAAATGTTCCACAGTTTCACTTTTGTAAAGCTGCTGTCTGTATCTAATTCACTGAGTAAACTGTGTTATTATATCAGGAAGCCATTTCAGCAGGACAGAAGTCAAAATGAGGAAAAACAAACCAACTGTGTGGACTTTAAATTCATCTCTGGAGGTGACCCATTTGTCTTTGTAGTCATATCTAGGTCTCACCTCATCCGGACATATCGGCTTCACTGGGCTGGAAAAATGTTTCAATCGTTATTTTGTTCATTAGAATAAATAAGAAAATACAAGATGACCAACATTTTTTAAAAGCAACAATAAGATTCCAATTTATAAGTATTTAATGGTGCCTAGCAATACATAGATATTAAAGGTTTCAGCATTTTAAATGTTCTTCCTTTTTATTTTGTTATTGCAGTAAAAGTTGTCAATCTTAAACTGGATAACTTTTCTCCAGCCTCCTTTCGGTTGGAGAAAAGTTATCCTTTGGAGAAAACTTTATCCAACTTAAAGTTTGGATCAATCCAAACTTTAAGCCTTTGTGGGGTTAAAGTTTGGACGGATTTACGCTTCAGCTTAATGTCTCTTGCTCCTTAAAACGCTCTTTCACAATATGAACCTGATCGTTCCTGATATTGATGTCCTGCTTACACCGATACAGCCATGAATGTGAAACAGAAAAGCACTTTTCAGACTCAAATATCTTTTTTTAGAGATCCAAAGTCTGTTCTTTATTCTCCCTGCTGCAAACTGAAGAAGTTTATTGAGTTTCTTCACTGCTGAAGACACTGCTGAGAAGACAGCACTTTAATCCTTTCACATTCATCTATTTGACTTCCTTGAAAATGATTAGTCATGACTCTAATTTATTTAAGTTTTAACATTTCTCCCCCTGACTGTTTGTTATGAGTCATTTACAAAAAACCTTCCAGAAAACTTTCTGACCTGTTGACAGAGATCTGAGGGAATGCACTTGAATATGATGTCTGTGTTTCTGAACCCTTTGCAGGATCACCCATACAGACGGAGGTGGAGAAATGCTGAAAAACAACAAGAAAAACTTTTAATCTAGTGTTAATTTTAGATTTCTATAAGGTATTTACACCAGAAACAATTCTTTCATAGATTTTGACATTTAAAGCTGATCAGACACATTTTAGTTTCATTAGTTCTATAATAATTGACTGTCTATGTAAATCTGTTATCAGTGCTGCTATGGAGAGTTTCTGAAACAATAAAATTGTCTCAGAAGTGAATGTTTTTATTTCCACCATATTTTTTGTGCAGTACCACTGGCTCCACTGGTTGAACAAGATGCTTCCTATAGGTGTCTTTGTATTCGGAGAGAAAGTTGAGAGTTCGTTGATCTCCTTGTATTGTTGGAAAACGTTCTAGTACAAAGAAAAAAAAACATGATTTGACATTTTTGTTAAACATTACGAACAGCAGGATCAAGAAATACACCTCGCTGCAATGATTTTAGTGTTACTCATTACAAGGGACATAAGGTTAAAAGGTTAATTGTTCAATGTTTAACTTGTTGTTGGTAAACTAATCTTAGCAAAATCTGGTAAATATACAAATAAATCCTGAGGTCATTCATTCATAATTTAGCATGGCTTTTCATTTAAATCATGAAGCAAATGTGAACAACATACCTAAATTGCTGACTTTGGGTTTTACCAGTTTTGATGGTGGATGTGGAATAAAGCTGGCTTGTGTAATGCTTATAGGAACCGACCGGAGGTTCATTTTTGGTTGAAAGTCGCTAGTATCTCTCTGGAGATGACTCATGTCCTTGGAGGAGGTTCGCTGAAGGTCTGCAAGCATGCTAGAGTTATCCATATGCAGGTTATGCGTGACAAAATATGAATCAGGACACCTGTCTCAGGTATGTGTGGGGTACCTGAGCTGTTTATGGCCTAAAACAGCTCTAGTAATCTGACTATTAGGGCTGTGTAATAATATCAATTTTGCGATATATATTGATATTTTCTTTCCTAGAAATTCATCCACAAGTATCGTAACATACAACTGTCACCTTGTTCACTCACTGCTTGCTTCGCCGGGAGAGAGATTAGGTCATCAGGCTTAGAGTGATTCCTTCAGATGTTCAGGTTAAAAAGGTATCAAACTATTCAGAGCAGGTACTTGGTTCACTTTATTTACTTTATAAATGCATGTAAGCTACAGTTTGTACTGTTTCAACTAAAAGAAACATGTTTTCTCACCACTTCTTTGATTATTTTGTCCAGCTGTCGACTTTAAGTCTGTGTCCAAGCAGAGCCAGGTATTGTGTAGTTGGTGCTTTTAATCAGTTTTCAGTTAAATTAATTCAATCCAACTCTATAACAGTCACAAAATGCCACCAAAATCACTGTGTCCCTCTAAAATCTTTCAGAAAATCGCAAAAGTGTATTGAATTGTATCGTTTGTAGAATATCGCAATATATATCGTATCGTGAGCAGAATATCGTGTATCATATCATATTGTGAGATTATTGTATCTCTACAGCCTTACTGACTATGACATGAGAATTGCTTTCTAAAAACTGACTAATTTTGGTGGTTTCTAAGCTGTTTTGTAGCTTCTTTTCAGTATTAACCCTTTGCACGTGATGTCACGCTCTTCAGAACTCGGCCCGCTCCGCCATAATGGACGTCAAAACAGCCAATGCGCTCCTGTAAAGCCTGTCAAAAAACCAGACATCTCTAGCCTAATATCGCTTTTATTTAGTTGATTTCACTTTAGAAATGGTCATAGGGTGCAGTGCGGTTGGATGCACAAACAGACAAGGATGCAGACCAAACCTGTCATTTTACTGAATAACTTTTAACGAGGAAAGATGGACAGCAGCCGTCAATCATTCTGTCAAATCGTGATCAGCAGCGAATACTTTTTACAAGATAAAAGACTATCGTTTATATAATTAATAAGTATGATTAGGAATATATAAAATATTGCATAATGGTAACCATTGGTAGCCATGGAGACAATGGCAATGATTAGCCTAGCATGTATGGAAAAAATCTGGCTAGCATCTCGTCTTTTGTACGCATTTAAAGATACTCTGGTGTAAAGGGAAACAGTGTTTATGACATAGTGATATAAATCATGTGGTGTGAATTCAGGAAAAGTCAATAGATAAACACGTCAGGAGTTTGGAGATATGGGTCGGTTTGTAAGCTAGCTGTTTCTAGCTTCTGTAAATATGGCCGTCTATGAGCCCCGACCAAGTGTGTTACGTTCACAGATAAATTAGCTCGACTTGAACAAGTAGAAACCATGAATAAACTGGAAAAAACAACTTAAGTTGCTCTGTTCAATACTCCTGTATCTCTCTTCCGAAGTCCATCATGGCGCCTCTACTGATGAAGTGACTAGTTGCAAAGGGTCAATATTTTCAGTGATTTTTGTCCAGTGTAATTTAATTTATTGAACATGATTTACAACCTAATTTTTGTTTTTCTTGTTAAGTGTAGACTACTTACTACCTGTAAGTTTGATTTCGATTAGCCCGTGAGAAACATTTTTACTGAGACAAATTAACATCTTCAACACCATTTTTTCTTCACTATAAATGGCAAAATGCTCCACATTACAAAACACTTTCATCTTGTTAAACTGTATCATTGTATATAAAAGCCATTTTAACAGAACTAAACTCATAATAAGTAAAAACATACCAACTTTGTGGGCTTTAAAGTCATCTTTGAAGGTTGAGGTCCAGCAATCTTTAAAGACATTGCTCGTGATGAGCACCTTACTATCTTCCTTCTTCGCCTCTCTGCGATAACTATTCAATGATTCTTTTGTTAATTACAAACAAGAAAAATACAAGATCATCTACATTTTTCAAAAAGCAACAATAAGATTCAGAATTGCAATAGTTTAATGTTGTCGCAAACAAACTTTAACTTTACACTATTTGTAGAAAGATTTCAGTGTTTCAACGCAACATACCAAAATGTTTTTTCTTTCTCTTTTTTGATATTGCATTAAAAATATTTTTTCTCCAGTCATCCTTTAATTATCCTCTGTGGGGTTAAAGTTTGGACTGATTTATGCTTCAGCTTAATGTCTCTTGCTCCTTGAAATGCTCTTTCACAATCTGAACCTGATGATTCCTGATATTGATGTCCTACTTGCACTGATGCAGTCATGAATGTGAAACAGAATAACTCTTAACTTTTCAGACTCAACAATCTTTTCCTTGAGAGTCAAAGTCTGTTCTTTATCCTCCCTGTTGCAAATTGAAGCAGTTTATTGAGTTTCTTCACTGCTGAGTGGTTTCCTTTAAGGCCAAGCAGCACTTTAGCCCTTCCACATTCAGAAATGTCCTTTAGCCATTGAATCTGGTTTTTTACTTTCTTGAAAATGATGAGTATTCAAGTTTTAACATCTCTCTCCAAATTTCACCACTTAGTTTTGGTGAATTTTGTCAGTTGTTTGCATGACAGCATAAACCTTTAAGGTTTGAAACTCTCTATATCTGGGATAAATAACTTTGAGGTGAAAAATACTAAGCATTACTGTAATCTTCTAATAACAGATTATTACATTTTAACATTGTAAAATTAGTGGAAAAGACACTTTTAAATCAACGGAGTAATTTAAAAGAAACCTTCCAGAGGTGGAGAAAAGTTTCGTACCTGCTGAGATTGAGGTAGGGGTATGATTCTGAGTAGACTGTTTTTGTTTCTGAATGTCTCCCAGGATCACCCATAATGATGGTGGAGTAATGCTGAAAAACAAACGGAAGAAACGTTTGGTAAAAATAACTCTAATCAGTTATTTTATGGTGGATTCCTAACTTAATTAGTTCTAATAACATTTTATGGGCTACTGGATGCAGAAATATCTGCCAGGATAGACAAGGAAGGAAGGAAGGAAGGAAGGAAGGAAGGAAGGAAGGAAGAAAGGAAGGAAGGAAGGAAGGAAGAAAGGAAAGAAGGAAGGAAGGAAGGAAGGAAGGAAAGAAGGAAAGAAGGAAGGAAGGAAGGAAGAAAGGAAAGAAGGAAGGAAGAAAGGAAAGAAGGAAGGAAGGAAGGAAGGAAGGAAAGAAGGAAGGAAGGAAGGAAGGAAGGAAAGAAGGAAGGAAGGAAGGAAGGAAGGAAGGAAAGAACCCAGATATATTGGGTTATATAGATATAACCCAATATATCTGGGTGATATTTATATCCCAGATCAACATAAAAGTCATGGATTATTCATTTGAAGTTTATAGAGACTGACAAAGAAAACATGACCAAATTAGGTGAACAACACATAAAATGTATCAAATCACATCTACTTTCTTTTTTTCTTTTTTACTGATTTGAGTGTTTTTATCAATCCTATGTATAAATTGTGACCAAAATTCAAACTAATAAAGAAACTGAAAAGCTCCTTTGGCAGTTTATTTAACACATATATAATGTTGAATTTCTGTGTAACTCTGTTATCTGTGCTGCTATGGAGAGTTTCTGAAATAATGTTAGCTGTTCTCCCATTAAATTATCTCAGAACTGAATGTTTTTAATCTCGTCATAAATCTTGGGAAGTACCTTTCTGATAGGCGACGCACGCTGGAGAAGATGTTTCTTATAAACGTCTTTGTAATTCGAGGTAAAGCTGAAATTGCGTAGATCTCCTTTTATCGTTGGAAAACCTTCCTCTACAGACAAAAAACCAACAAAACAAAAGCATGATTTGACGTTGCCGACAACAAGATCAAGTAATAAATCCTCATTGCAATGATTTTAGTGCTACTCATTACGAGCTACATAAAGTTAAGAAGTTGACTTGTAAAATCTGGTAAATATTCAAATAATTCATGCAGGTGTATGAATTCATGAGGCAAATCTAAATAACAAATAGGAACGTGACATACCTAAATGTTTAACTCCACATTTTACTAATTTTGATAAAGGTTGTGGAACATAAGTGGCATGTGTGACGGATTCAGGAACATGATCCGGCGACTCGAATATTGTTGCGTCTGTTGGTTTAAATTTTTTGACAAATAGCTGATGGCGAGTTAATCCCTGGGACTCCATGGTAAAAGTCTCCCGTTGCCTGAAGGTTTGAAGACATGTTAGAGTTATTCTACTGCAGGTTATCCATGGAAAACGATGCAGCGGGACACCTACCTCAGGTATTTGTGGTGTCCAAGCTATTGATACTCTTAGAATACTGTTCTGCTGCTTCCACGTTGAAAGTCTCAGTCTACCCATATGAAAGTTGCATTAGGATATGGCTAATTTCTGTCTCAACAGATCTTAGTGGGTCCTTCTTGGAGCAATGCTTGTTTGCTTAAGTCTTCTAGATTCAGAGCATTTGAAAAATGCTACAATGCCTCACCGTGGAAACTTCTGTGCTGTGGAATATGCTAATGTTTGCTGCTACTGCAAAGAAACAAATTCAAGACATGGTATCAAATAACCTATCAAAATGAAAACAATAGCAGCAATTTTTCATTTTCATTGTGTGTAAATCTACAAAGGGACAAGTATAGCAATAGGAAGGTGGCACAATCTTTTAAAGCAAAGGAAAGACAAATATGATGCAACATGATGTAATGCACATTTGCTCATGCTTCAATCTAATGAGACTTTTTTACAGTTTTTAAATAATCTAATTAGAATGGAAATGCGAGAATACAAAGATAAAGAACAAAAAGCCTATTAGAGATAGCAAAGAAAAAATTATACATAACATTTTTAAATCAGTTTCAGTATTTATACTAATCTTCATTGTAAATATCAAAAGTATATTCCTTCAGTGTTCAGTTTAGTGATTAAAACTGGCTGGAATATGACAAAATTAATTTGATATCTACAAATTAAATTTGACTTCTTATTTTTGCGGGGTAGGTTGGAAGTGGGAAAGGCGGTTTGCATCTTTAAGGGAGTTTATTAACCAGTATCATTACGTAATTCCTTTTACTTTTATAAGGCATTTGTCATGGAGAGTTTTAAAAAATAATATCGTTGTGCTTTATTCGTGCATAACGACATTCTGATTTAAATTCCCCTTCAGTTGCCGTACTCACAACTGAAAATATGTGAAAAATCAAGCAACTATTTAAAAAATATTTTTAAATTTACAGCGACCCAGGGAGCTAAAATAAATTAAAGTATATTCAATCTTTTACTAGTAGCTGTTCTACCTAGCTACATTTGCCCTGCCACGTAAAATCAATTTCTCCATGGCAACGGCAGAGGTCAGTCAAATTGCATTTCAAAGTAACATTTCAAATCATAGCAAATAATAACAAAAATCTAAAATAAATTAAAACAAAATGTATGGATGCGGTGAAATGTTGATTAAAGATTAAAAACGCTCAGTAGAAAGGAAAATAAAAAAAATAATACGGTCTTTTTCTCCAACGTTACCAAGAAAACGGAAGTGACGTAGATCAGCGGCATCTTCTTCCGCTCTCTTTTCGGTGAGGCTCAGCTAGCGGCCGGGTGCGTACACGTTTTGTTCGCTTTTATTTTAGGATTTTTAACCGTACTGAACACTTTTATACAAAAAAATATTTAGTAGTGTCGTCTATTAAGTAAAAACTCGTTCCAGTTTTGTTAGTATTGTTAGTGTTTTAGGTGGAGAATTGGCGTTTTCCTGTTTAGATTTTACGTTACCGACAGGCATGTGGTGCGGCCCAACAACGAGTTCACCGAGCTAACGGCTAATGCTACGTTTCCTGTTGGTCTGTACTGGCCCTCTAGATACGTCTACATCATTTTTAGATAACAAAAATACGGCCAGCATAAAGATCAGCATTCATATAGCTTGTAACAGCTTTGAGACGTCATTGAAGGAGCTGACCGTACGCCATGTCTGACCTGAGTTTGTTCCCTGCAGCCTGCAAACATGCAGATCTTCGTGAAAACGTTGACGGGGAAGACCATCACCCTGGAGGTTGAGCCCAGTGACACTATCGAAAATGTCAAGGCAAAAATCCAAGATAAGGAAGGTGAGACGTAGCATCTTCACCGCACTCAGCTGTAGAGAAAAAATATCCACAGCATTTTCTACTCGGTCATTATCACAGATGTGTTGGCAACATTTCTAAAGATGCCCAAAAACAAATGACTTGATCTGGAAGAGGATTTAAGCAAATTAAGTTTAAAAGAAATCAACGTGTGGGATAATTTATTGCTCAATTTGAGCTCATGATTTAGTACCACAAACAAATCTTAAACTTGAAGCTCTTTCAGTTTACCACAAATGTCAGTAAATTGTTTTCAATCTGTTTGATTTGGCCAAAATGTCACATTAGTTACAGTATAATGGGGTATTTTGTTTGTCAGTTTTATTACTTCACAGCCAAGGCAATGGAAAATACCAAATGATCTGGGTTTGAACTTTAAATCTGTAACAAGAACGCAACCACAAACTATAAATGTGTCCCATAGCCTCACACTGCACTGCATCTGCTTTCAGGCATATTGCTATTTCAGCAGTCTTGTATTTTTCCTTACAGTAAACCCAAAAAAAATGTACGGTTGCAGGTTTTGAGGTGGTTCAGTGGGTAGTGTTGGTGGTCAGCTTCGTCTCACTCCATGTTGGGACTTTACAGTTTATGGCGAGGTGTGAAAAGTGTGACAGGGATCCTAATTGGTTTAGAAATGTTTGGTATTTGCTCATTTTCCAGGTCTAAGTATGATTAAAAACACAAAGTGTAGAGATGTTGGATGCATTTTTCTTCTGTTGTCTATGGAGCAACAGAAAAAGTTTGCTCACTATTTAATATTAATTTGTGACTTTATCTTGGTTTTATTATTTGTATCATCAGTGTTTTAGTGTTTGGGCTTACTGGATCAATGTGCATGCTCTGAAAAATTAAATACCTCAAGTAAATATGCCATCACATTATCTGATGAAAATGGGAAAGTGAAAAAACTTAGAATATTCAGTCTGTGTTTTGATCAGGGTTGGTTTATAAACATTTCTATACATTTTTAAGTGGTTTTTAAAATGTTGGGACTCGGTCATTAAGTAATTTGTTTGTGTTTGCAGGTATTCCCCCAGACCAGCAGCGTCTGATCTTTGCTGGAAAACAGCTGGAAGACGGACGCACACTGTCAGACTACAACATCCAGAAAGGTGAGGCCCGAATATCCCAAAATGCACAGAACTAAAACACTGAGTCATAAGCCACGGTAAATAATCTGTCGGTTTAGGTTGTGTCAACATTAGAAAGCTTGAGTCTTTCTGTAGATCTGATATTCCTCCTGTAAATGTACCATATAAGTATTTTAAGTTGTTTGGGAAATAGTTTGGAAATCTCTTTGAGGTATAAAAAAGTGTTTTCGTTGTGTTCCAGAATCAACCCTCCACCTGGTCCTCCGTCTGCGTGGCGGCATCATCGAGCCGTCGCTCAGACAGCTGGCCCAGAAGTACAACTGCGACAAGATGATCTGCCGCAAGTAAGTACAGTTATGCAGAAATTTGCACCATTATGTGCAAAATTGCTCTTAAGTGACCATGTTCAGACTAAACAAGTTTGCATTTATACAGCTGAATGTTAAGCTAACTTTTAATCTTAAAATAACTTTAGTTTTTCACTTATTTTAATTTCCGTCACATCTAAGTTTTCTGTATTTAATAGATTTTTGATGTTGATGTATTCTGACTTAATGCGATCTTAACAGAACTACGTCTTTCATGAACTGTTGAAACGCGGGTCATTCCCCCCCCCCCAGGTGCTACGCCCGTCTGCACCCTCGTGCTGTGAACTGCCGTAAGAAGAAGTGCGGACACACCAGCAACCTTCGCCCCAAGAAGAAGCTGAAGTAAATACTTTGGTTGGATTGGCACTATGCGCCATTTTGCGTTAAAATAAATAAGAAAATTGTTTCCAGCCTGGTGTGTGTGTCATTCAGTCACTTTCCACTTAATGGTGACATAATTACCTGGAATAAGCCACAGCTGGTCCAATAAACTCTATTACTGCTCTCCAAATGTTCTCAGATGAAGATGGAAGATGGGTGAGAAGTTTGCATTATTTCTGTTCGCAGAAACTTCCCCCCTCTGTCCTGGATAACTCATTACAGGATTTCCTGGAGATTGTAACTGGACTTTTCCAGAACCTACTGGACTGAGTATAATCAGTACAGAAAACAGAACATCACCTGGACGAGCTCATTAAGACGCCACAAGGAAAGAAAACTAATTAATCAAATGAATACAAATACAAAATGTAATGTACTTTTAAATGGTAAATGGTCTGAACTTATATAGCGCTTCATCTAATCATTTTGAACACTCAAAGCGCTTTACACTAGAGCCACATTCACCCATTCGCACTCAAACATTTATACACCGATACGCAGCTCAGTAGGCAATTTGGGGTTGGGTGCCTTGCCCAGGGGCATATCGACATGTGGCAGGAGGAAACTGGAATCGAACCTACAACCTTCCGTGGCTCCAACCCTCCACCAACTCTCCTTCTGCGACCTTTATATTTAAACTGGAAAGTATTTCACTTTCTAAGTAGCTAAATGAACCTTTATAACATGTTACAGATCCTGATGATTTCATTTCTGTAGAAATTGTCGGACACAAATCAGATTTTTCCATGAAAAGAACCGCAGCAGGGTTATTGCAGGGCAACGTTTTAATGTTTAAAACAGCTCAGTACAAATATAATGAAATCATCTCAACAAATCCCATCAAAGATTTATTTAACGCTTATAGTTTAGACGTCGGCTCACTTCCTGTTGGGCGGCTTGCCTCTGCTCCATGGACAGTTCTGAGGTATTTGGAGTCGTATTTAAAGGTTAAATATGTCGGACAGAAGGAAAGAAAACCTGGAAAAATAAAATTTAACATCAGATTCCTTCAGGCGGAGTTGGTTTCTGTTCATCAGGCTCCAGTGGAAAATCTTTGGCGCTGTCTTTTGCAGGTAGCGCTTCCTTTTGTAGTCTTTATACTAGTGTATGAAAGAAAAGATCATTTCATGTCACTGCTACATCTTTTGTCTCACCTAATATTTCAAAAAGTATCTACAGTCACACACGAGGGATACAAAATGTTATTTTTACTCTTCATTACAAGCAGATTTAGAGAAAAAAAAACAGCAAATTTAAATACTCCAAATGTTTAGTTATTAACTTTGCTCTGATACTTTATCACGATCTGCATGTTAAATATGTGAATGTTGACTAAGCCTGCATGAATCTGTTGTGTTAGCAGTAGAGGACATCCTGCCTGTTTCTGGTGAATCTACAAGGTCGCTGTGCAGAAGTCAAACAGGCTGTTCTGACGCAAATGTCTGACATTAACCTTGCAGAGCGTTTTTTTCCCCCTTCCCTCCCTTACACAGCATAAAAGGTGGCAATTCATCATAATCTACTAACATAAAAAAAAAATCATTGAAAGGTTTTGCAAAGGTCTCAATCTACACAACTTCTATTTACTACAAGCAGGCAGCTCTGTTGGTGTGTTTCTGGATCGGGTGCAGCTAGAGAGCAAGCTGAGTTCTGATCCTTAGACTGGTAACGAGGCTGAAGAATGTTTGTAGCGTTAAAGTGACTTATAAAGATCAGAAACAGCTGAGATTTTATTTAAACTATCAGTCAAATGACCAAATCTAAACTCAACATGCAGCCACTCGTACCGCTTCATGGTCACATTTTGTTGCACGATTTTGTCTGGATTTTATAACGCAGAAAATGAAGTGCAAGGAAAATAAAAGTCAGAATTAGATGTGAGGAACATCAGTTTTCAAGTTTCCACAATGATTCTCAATTTAATTCAAGTCTGAACTTTAAATAGGCCATTTTAGGACCTACACCCAGGTGTGACGTTTTCTTTAAGTTCAAATTTTTTTGATTGGTTGTCTTTGGCTAGGAGGATTGCATTTCTTCAAAAGGCAAAGAAAACTTTTCACAGATTATCTGTTTCTTATTAAACTGTCATGAAATGGTGGCAGTTTTAACAAATGTGTAAAATAATTTTTATAAAGTTACTTCTGCTTTTTTAAGGTTTTCTTCAAGCAGCTCTTTCTGGCATCTTTTTTGGATTTCATTAAAACTTAAATCATTTTCCTTCCACTTTACAATCATGCTCTACTTTATTAGTCTACAATATAAAATTCCAATAAAACACTGAAGTTCGTGGTTGTCCTGCGGCAAACAGTAGAAAAGCTCAAGAGGAGTAAATACTTCTTTAGATGACCGTACATGTCATAATGCAGTTTGGTACTCAGACTGTTTTCACATCTCGATGCTTTATGACCATTCTGGCTGTCACTGCTTCATCAGCTGCAAAACAAGAAACAAAACAAAACCCCAGCACCCTATTTGTACCGATACAACTGTCATGGAGAAATCAATAACCAATCAGTTGCAAAGAAGCCATAAAAAAGAAGAAATCGATGGTTTTTGTGCATCTTGGAGTTCACATCTTACGCTGACAGACGAGTCAGCTAAGTACCACTTTACTACTGCGTTGTGCTGTTTGGACCTGAGGCTGCACTGCAAAAATATTAAGTATTACCAAGTAGTTCTATCTAGTTTCTAGTGTAAATATGTATTACACTTCAAATATGGCAAAACTAAATTATAAGTAAATTTTCTGCAAGATGTAGGAGCTCATTTTAAGTAAATAAATCTTTAATATTGATGAAAAAGTCCCACTACAGATTATTTCACTTATGGGAACAATGTCTTATTTTAAGTAAAATAATCTGCCAGTAGAATTACTAGTTTTTTCACCAATATTAAGGAATTATTTAATTAAAACAAGCTAATATATCTCGCAAGACATTTACTTATAAGTTAGTTTCCTCTTATTTCAAGCTTACTAAGATATTTGCACTAAAACGAGACCAAAATGGCTCAGTGAGACTCTGTGTTTTTACAGTGTGCTCACATACAGCGTCTCATTGGTTGGCAGGTAAAGGGATGCTGCAGGACTCATGCATCGTTACCATGGCGACCTCAGTGCTGCATGTCTGCTGAGATCACAACTATTACTAATATTGGTGTTAATAGTGTCGAGCATCACAAAGTATATAAAGTTAAGCTTAATCTTTCTGTGTGTGTGAATATTGACAAACGTAAACAACTAAACTTGGCACAGATACATGATGAAGTGCAACGTGAGACAAAAATTTTCAGAATCATGCGGATTTCTGTTAAGCAGCTGCAGCTTAAATTTAAGTTCAACACTTTTTTTTAAGTTATTTTCTTTTTCTTTCCATTTTTGGCTGCAGATTTCCCATCCAGGCTCTTGTGCGATGAACATGAATAATAGAACAAGTTGTGAGAAAGAGCAGTTCTTATAAAATATAAACAGTTTTATGCTGGCGATCCTCGGAGCTGGAGCGAGTTGTTGCATCTCTCGAGTTTGCTGATGTGCTGGCTGGTATGATCCTGCTGCCTGTGGCTGCAGGTCAGGGCGTTTGTCTTCATGTGTCCAAACCCTGACCACCTCCTACTGGGTGCATCTCCACAGCCTCGTGGCAATTAATGCAGGCGTTTCACTTGGAAGTAGGACTGCAGCAAACAATCAATTTAGTAATTGATTATTCTGGTGATTAATCGGGTGAAAAAAATGGGCACATTCTGCAGATATTTCATTTAACCGCTTAGGTTGTTTTTTTTAAAGATGCAAATAATTAATCCAGTAACAAAATAAACATTTTATTGCCTAAAACTCAAAAAATTGCATTCCTTTAGCGTACGCTTGATCATTTGTAACAAAGAATGCATCTACAGTGAAAAAATAGTTAACTGTTATTTTGTGATTAGTAAAAATATACTGACACTAATCCAAAGGTATTTTTTTAAAATAAACATTGTATGTTTAAAAATGATGACGTTTTTCTTTTTTTATTATTATTTTTAATGTCTCCAAATCTATGGGGATTTGGAGACATTCAAAATAAATGCCTCCATTTATTTTGTCTCCATATAAGTTTCTCCATTGATTTTGGAGAAATAAATGTTTTGACATTTGGCCAACGTTCGCCGGACAAATAAAATATCATTAAATATCCGGAAAACATTGTTTGCTAACATTTGGCAAGCGGTTAGCAGGCTAACGTTCGGCAGCTTTCAGGGGACATTGTCTACATGTTAAATGCTAACAGGAGATTTTTCAAAAGAATTTGAACCAAGTGAAGCAAAAAATGTCACATTAGGAGTTCTGTGTAGAACATCTTTACAGGCAAAAAGGTTTTACATCTAAAAGGCAAAATGTTTATATTTTTTGTACATTTGCTGCTCTAAGATGTTTTCTCAGTAAATGCCCATTTACTCCAGATAACAACCAATTACTAAATTAGTTGATGATAATTTCATTAACTGATCCAGCCCTACTTGTAAGCATTGAATCACTAATAGTAACTATAAGATTTAAACCTAAATACTGCGTTTCTACAAAGACGCAAGGAGTCCAGGTGTTTATTTTAGTATTATGTGGACTTCAGATTAAACGACAAGATAAGAAAATAGATCTTTCACACTCTCTTGTTTTTTGGAACCACATGTAGAATTTTGATGAGGCGCATGTCTGATGCAACTCGCACCCTTAGGGCTCCGTTATCTCACTGTCTGTCCAGACATGCCGAGCGCTTCAATATACATGCTGCTCTAGAGCTGCTCTGTCACTGTCCTTTTCTATCTTACACACACACACACACACACGCACACACCACACACACACACACACACACACACACACACACACACACACACACACACACACACACGCACACCACACACACACACACACACACACACACACACACACACACACACACACACACACACACACACACACACACACACTCAGGTTGTTGTTTGGTTATTTAATAATAATTCAATCGCCACTCTGGCTTCCTAACCATGGACAATATAACACCACAATGAGCTTGAACATTTAAGCAACAGGCCAGAATCATTAAATGTAGTGTTAAAAAGCAATCCTCCTAAAACATGCTCTCCCTTACTTTCTGTCAATGAGGCTTCACATTATTAATTTTGGCCAATTCATTTCGTTACTATGAACATATAAAGCTGAAAGGCCGGCAGCTTTGGTTCTGCATTTTACTTGATAGGCTTCATTTATAAAGTGGATTTAAAACAGAGTACGACCTTCCTTTGATGCTGAAGTGATTTTTATCTCAAAGGATAGTTCACGGATGTTTCTTGCCAAATGCTAATTTGAGTTGGCAATGTCATTAAATGAGTCATGCACATGCAGTCAGTCACATTGAGCAGGGCCACTGGTGAGATACAGGAACCTCGGCTGCTTCCTCACAGCAGGCGAATGTGACCGACTGGTGTATCTGAGTTCTTCACTGCAGTCTGAATGGCCCAAAAACAAATCTGATTTGAGCCACTGGTACTAAGTCAAATACATACGCCATTGTTTTCTGTGTTTGCAGGTTGAACGGTCATGTTGCATTTTATCCGACTTTTACTTTATTAACATGAGACATGTGTAATAGATCTGCAGCAGAAGAAGCCAGACTGGACATAAACAATGGCTGAAGAAATTATAATTATGAAATTTGTTCCACTGAAGCCCTTCACATCGCATCATGGCTCTGACTACGCATCCCAACAGGCTTCCCTACAGTCAATGCTCCACAAAACGTCGTTGCTATTAGTTGTTTCATTTTTTTAGCTCCCTTTGTGTTATGATCTTGTGACCATACCATCGGCTCGCATTGCTGAACAAACGTTCAAATGAATCAATAAACATCTCCATCCATTTTTACTTCAGTAAACAACAAGCTGCTGTGCGACGTCAACGTTCTCCTTTCATTCACACAGAAGTCCAATTGCGGTCACATTTAATTAATAAAACAAACAAGCACGCACGCACGCACGCACGCATACACACACGCATATACATACACACACACACACAGATCAGATTTCAACCTCAAGTCCTGCTGTGTGAAAGTAGCCAACGTTATTTTGCTTTAAGATCCTCAATCTTTGTTCCAGTCTATTCCTGATTTTCATGACAACACTGAGTCAAAGTGATCATTACTATGTTGTCTTTTATGAGATATTTCAAGTCAATGCCTAAAGGCTTGCTAATAATTTGTCAACAATAATACTTTGAAAGTTTTTAAGATAATTTTTTCTTTTTGACATTCATCTATCCATTGTCTTCTGCTTATTTGAAGTCAGTTAGAGTCCAGGTGACCAAAGTGTTAGCAAAAAAGGGATTATAGTCTCTAATTTAATCTGGCGTCTCCTTCCAGCAATACCGTTTTCATAAAACCTCCGACTGGATGCGCCATGGCGACATCTTCCCAAAACACCTCATACATCTGTCTCTGAACATTGTACAAAAATTTTACGAAATGGTACGTCAACAACAAGACACTTTTCTTTTCCAGCAGCCACTGTACAGCGCAGACAGCGGTAAAACCAGCTGACCAAACGTGCTGGAGCTCAGCTGCGGTTGCTAAGCAATGGGCTGGGCTTGGCTGAGGTTGCTAGGTAACAGAGCAGCATCCGTTGATCATGACTTAACAATCAGGAGGTTTATGCGACTCATTTTCCAGACAACAAAAAACATTAACTTATTGCCAAAACCCGTCTGGGGGTTTATTTAAGCACCTGACCTGTTTTCTGAAGCAGTTGAGGCTAAAATTAAAGTAGAAAAACATGCAAAATGTCAGTTTTGCGTATTAAGTTCTCTGTAATTTACTAGTAAAATGACAGGTCATTGTTGTCTTGCAAGAAAATGTCCTCTGCAGAAACAACAAGCAGCTATGGTAGGTCTACACAGGCTCACCTGAAGCCGGGAGGAGAGACGAGGTCAACCGCATGCGAGTCAAAATGTAGCCCCAGGTTCAAACTGCTCGTCACTGTTTGAACTGGACAATTAGCTATCATAGCAGGACAAAAACAAATTAAAGGCTATGTGGGTCGGCTATACCTACTGTGTACCTACTGTGTTGGACTCAACTACTTTTAATTAGATATTTTCACTGTGTACTGATGAAGCAATGTAAAACTACCAAGGAAGCAACTTAAATAGCAAAAAGAAAAAAGGGACAAATATTCGAACCAGAAGACGTGTGTGTGTGCAGGCGTCTCTTGATGTGTTCAGAGGAATTTGAAGGTTTACCTAAACCTGATATTACTGCGATGCTTGTCCTCTACTGGAATGAATGGACAGACTGCAGATAGAGCAGAGGGGCAGCAACTGCAGTGTTTGTTCACATAAAGCTGAGCTTTCTTTACACATTCGATTGTTTTCTCCAGAAGAGGCAAAGCCATCCAGGTTTGCTATGATTCCCAGCTTTTGTGAATCATTTATGAACACCTAAAGGTACCTAAGCGAGTATAAAGATGTCTGTTTTTATTTGTAAATGAGGTCCCAGGAGAGATTTTTTTTACTAAAAGCCATAGCATCAAAAAGCTGTAAAGAGTGCTGTTGTTTTCCATAGCAGACAGATCCTCCTCCTTCAGACTGGCTAGTTAGCAGATGCAGATGATAAAACAGGACAGGACGGTTTTGAGAAAGCTGTCAATCTTCACTGATTCTCTCAGAAAAAGGTCGACCTCAGTGTGATTTCCACCGCATCTCTGTGATCTGTGCTGTCCTGCTGCACCGATTCAACTCTACGAGCTCAGACTGTGGAGATGCATCCCAGCTCCAGCTGTGGCTACTTATCCACCAGTTTTGCTAGACTTTCTCTCAGGCCTTTCAGATCACCGATTTTGACGTCCAGAACCCCGATGATTCGCTGGACTTCAACCTCTGCTTGCTCCTGCTCCTCGAGATTCGTGGCCAACGTTTTCTCAGCGCTCTGAGCACGACTCTCCAGCTCGCTGTTTCGTCGCTCCAGGTCCTATTTGACCAAAGGTAAACAAGCTTTAATTAATGCCTGACATAAACATTTGATCACTGAATATACGAGATGCAACAAGAGATTCACCTGGTGATGGTAAAGTGGCATTTAAATAAAGACGCACCACACTTGACTCTCTATTTCTCAATAACAAATTCGGTTTGTAAAATGTAACAGCAATAATGTGGATCATTTAGGCTGGCAAGAGAGAAAAATATGGGGATTCCTTTTGCAAAACCATATTTTCACCATGTGGTTCATGCATAAATGTCAATTTTAAACTAGGCATTTAACTTACAATTGTAACAAGCTAAATAGTTTGCTACAAGTTAAATATTAGCAAGCTAAATAGTTTGCTTCAAACTTAATATTAAGCCCTAAAGTAAATACTTAGTCTACAAATTAAATATTTAACTATCAAGCTAAATGTTTAACAAGGTAAATATTTAGTTTTAAACAGAATATTTAGCTACAAGTTAAATATTTAATTAGCAAGCTAAATATTTAGCGTCAAACTTAATATTAAGCCCTAAAGTAAATACTTAGTGTTGCAAATTAAATATTGAACTATCAAGCTAAATACTGAGCTAGCAAGCTAAATATTTACATTCACACTAAGTAACTGGCAAATCAAGTATTTAGTTTACAATTTTGTAAAGGTAAATATTTAGTTAAGTTGAATATTTAGTTTCAAACTAAATATTTAGTTCCAATCTATAAATTTAGCTTTGGCGAACTAAAAACTACATTTTTAACTATGAAACTCCATGTTTAGCTTCAAGGTAGATATTTACCTTAAAATTACATATTTGATTATAAAATTAAATATTTAGTTTTCAAACTCAATAGCTAGCCACTTTGAACACAATAATCACTAATATAGAGATGCTGAAGACCTTTTGTCTTTAGTAAATTTAACTATTTTGAATAATAGTAAAATAATGGCAAAAGGTCTTTAGCGACCGCTTTCTCACACCAGCTGTGTGATGTCGTCTACGCTGATAATATAAATATTTTCAAAGCAGAGATACTAGTCAAATATTTCCAGTGCTGTTCTAATATTTTATAGTACCTAAAGATGAATCAAATCATCTGAGATAAATACGACAGGCAAAAGGTGCATAAAAACAGAGCACAACTAGTTGCACTGTGTAGCACTTTGAGATTTTTGCTAATGAAAAGTGTGGTACAAATTAAATTGATTATTATTATTATTTATAAATACTTCTAGTAATTTTACTAAAACAGTTTACGGCGCTGCTCTTTATGAGGTGAGTGTGAATAAATAAGGCCCAGGATAAATTGTGGATGAACACAAGGACTACAGAGGTCAAAAGCGATCATCCATAATTCATTTTCCGACACCACAGCTACGAATGATAGACGACCTAATAGAGGCTATGCAATATGCATCAGATACAATCTTCGGCATTAATAAGGAAATCCAGACTAATCTGTTGTTCTTGAAGGCCTCAGTTCACCACTTCAGATTCAAGTGGGCTTCAAACGTCAACCATCTGTTTTACCCGCATCTGGTTTGAGGACGATACATCCAGAGCATCAAGATGAATTATAAACATTGCTGTATATGTAACAGAGTTTTATTTAACAATATTGTACTTGTGAAGTTTCTCGAAATGTGTTTATTTATTCTTTGAGTTTATTTTGTTTAGTCAAGAAGTTGTTTCTCCAGACATTTATTGGTGTCTGGAGTAACAGTAACTCACAGCTCCTCCCCCTTTTTCTGTTGTCGTCGGTAACTGTGGTGTTTTCTTTACAAGTATATATTTATTATTATTTATTATTATTATTATTATTATTTATTATATTTTGACTAAAGAAGATTTAAGGTTTGAGTCCTTGTCAAATGGCGGTTTGACTAAAGAAGTTTTAAATGTTAAAGTTATTATTTTTACTTTTTAAGTTATTTTTATCTCTCTTTCTCACTTTTTTTTTTTAAAAAAAATCTCTTTCTCACTGTTTATTCAATGTCACATGCTGTTTTTATTTTAATTATGTAAAGCACTTTGAAATGCCTTGCTACTGAAATGTGCTATACAAATAAAATTTGATTGATTTATTGGTATATTTTACACAATTTTTATAATATATAGTGTTTCATGAGTAATTTTGCTATGTTTTGTATATGTTTTTAACTGTTATTGTTAATGTTCTCCATATTAGCTATGTTCAATTTTACAAATGTCATCTGCTGCCATCTTGTCATTAGGAGCTATTGTTTGTTTAGCGTTATTTATTGTATTTTATTTAATGTATAGGAGCAGAAGCTGCTGAACTGATGATAAACACCAACTTGGTTTTCTCTTAGATTAAATACAGAGAACCTGAGTGGGACCATCATGAAGTCAACCTGTTGGACCTGAGGCGAACATAGAAGGGTTACTTATGGAGAAATTCTGGAAATCCAAAAACAGACCAAACATCTTTTGTTAGGCTGAAAATGATCAGATTGCAGGAATAAAATGACCCTACTTGTTACGAGAAAAAGCATTAATTAAACCTAAACGATTTCTAATTTTACATGTAAATTAAATTTAGCAACAAATGGAATGGTAAATTACTGAAACTGCCACTAGAAAAGCACAAAAGACTTTAAAGTTGAATAATTAAGCATGAGTGGATAATGAGGAGCTGTTCAGCTGATTGGTCTCTTGAATTTAAATGAAACCAACATTCAACTTACCTGAAGTCTCTGCATGATCTCCTCTTTCTCTTTTTCCAGTTCGCCCACATCTTCTTTCCTGCACTGCAGATTCTGAATCTCCTGGAAATATATTAGTAATATTAAAACACTGCCACCGTCTAAACCTGTCATTTAAATCAGTTTCCCAAACTTTTACCACAAACAGCATTATCTGCAAATCTGCAGCAAATGCTACAAAATATCCAAAGACACATCAACTTTTAGAATTTCTTTGTCTCAAGTTGATCATCTATTCCAGGGTCCCTAAACTTTGACACCCAACATTTGAGTCATAACAGGTCAATTGAATATCACAATTATTGCAGTTGAAAAAGAGAAAGTTTCCAAGTTTAGATTTAACTTGGCAACTAACTTTGGTAGTTTCCGAAAAGTAACCGTAACAGTAAAAGTGCTGATCCGCTTTCTTCTTCTTCTTCTTCTGTAGATTTCAACAGCAGCTTGCATTCATTATTGTTGCACTACTGCCATCTACTGGATCCTAATATCTATACCTCAAATTCTCACAATGATCCCAGTATTATTTAAAAACACGAAAAATCTTCTTTTTCCCCTCAATGCTATTTAACTGATCAACAGCATCCTCACATTTCAATTCCCTATTAAAACCTAATTTTGTTTTAATGGGCGCTTTCTTCTTTTATTTCCAATATTGATTTCCAATGATTCACTTCCTGCTAAAGAGCCCCCTGGTGGTTGAAGAAAAATCCACATATGTTGTCCGGGAAATATATGAAAAAAAATCTGAATGCCCTCTGGTATTGTTCAGGGGGCCGGACCAAATGTGGAGGCAGCCCGGATCCGGCCCGCGGGCCGTAGTTTGGGGACCACTGCTCTATTCAATAATTATCAATCGTTTATCCGCTATGTACGTATGTGTGAAACATAAGTAGTATCATTGGCGTAATTAGTAACTAGCTAACATCATGCCAGTGTTATTACTGCTGTTGATTTTAAGCTAGCAAACCAAAAAATTGTTTGGATTTTAAGATGCAGAGTGCTGTCTAAGTATGCCATATTATTTAACGTAAAATGAGCTAATAAACATTAAAATTACAGTAAACAAGTTAATAAGTCTGATATCTTATATTTCCCCAACAGTGGCAGCATCCAAAAGCAGAAAGAGATTAAATTATTAAATTATTTGTGTACCAACTACAAAAAACAACATAGAAATTTTTCTTCCATTTGTAATGGTATTTAGTTTGTATCATTAAATGTTATCATAAATACATGAATATATTTTATTACGATGGATTTGGGGGCCCCCTGTTGGTGTAGGGACTCTAAGCAGCCGCTTAACTTGCACATACCTTGGGCCGGCTCTGCATTTAGCACAAGTCTTGCCTCATACCTTCTTATTTCAGATTGCTCTGAGTTCTTAGTGTTTTTGGCAGCAGTGTTAATCACAGCAGCGCTCCTGAACGGCTCCTTCTGTTGATTTTTATCAAACGTGTCCAGTGCTACATTAGCTTTAGCAGCAAAGCAGCTTGATAAACTTTTTCTATTACATGAAATAATATGCATGTTTATCAATCACTAAAGACAATATTTACAAACAGTTGTTTGTTTAATCCAGCACTGTTAATTTTATATGATTTGGCCCAAACAAGTATAAACATTAATTCCATAAAAAGGTATTTTTAAGATCTTTTCAGGACAAAATTACCTGTGTAATTTAAAGAGGGATCAGAATCTCTAATGACACTAAAATCTAGAAAGCTCATTAATCCCTTTTCATTTATTCCCAGTTTTAATTGATAAACATTTACTTACCAGATTATTTGAACCAGAAGGATTCTATTTTTTAACATCAACGATGATTTAGAGCAGTGGTCCCCAACCCCCGGTCCATGGACCAGTACCGGTCCGTGGACCACTTGGTACCGGGCCGCGCAATAAATAATTAAATATTTCCGTTTTATGTATTATTTAAGTCTGGAGCATCTTTTACTTTGAAAATCCTTTAACCGGATTCACTCAGTTACTTGCGCGCCAACATTGAGCCACAAGCAGCAAAATGAGTAAGAAACAGATCAAGTATCTTTGGAAAGTTTCTTTTTCTGTTTGGAAAGTTTCTTATGGACCATTGTACGCATCCCCCCCCCACAACGATTGCTGGACACAGCAGAATTGTCCAAGTCTTGACTGGTCTGCGGTAATAAAAAGGTTGGGGACCACTGATTTAGAGAATAATTACTTAAGCTGACACTTTCTGTTTTCTATCCCTACATTTCCACAAATGGCTGATTTATGAATGTGTCAAAAGATTTTTCTACAGCGAGACGAAGGCTTGACTAACCAGCTCACTGCTGGCAGAGTATTATATCTGCCATTGTATTTATGGGCTAGCTCTCCACTCTTAGATTCCCTTTAATGAGATGGCAAATAGCTTTGGACAGCGCGCGGTGCAGGGGGCGGACTTTGTTTCTTGCCTGCTCTTTGGCTCTCAGCGAGGCTTCCAGCTCCTCCAGCGACCGACTCAGCTCCTCTTTAGCCGGATGACCAGCAGCAGGACGGCCCAGCTGGGCCTCCAGGTCAGCCACCTGCAACACAAAAACATTTAAATGTTACGAGCCAGAAGACCCACACTGCCACAAAAATGTGGGGGATTTTAGAAAACCTTTTTTCTTTATTTCACTTTTAGCCATACACGTAAATATTTTTGAGAGGCAATGTCTAATTTTTAAGAGCTACTTTGTTCAAACAAACATAAGATGATATGTTAAACTAGACTACACAGTATAAATTCATACAACTAATTAAAAAAATGAAATAAAAACAAAGTCAACCTGTGATTTTTCAGTTGAAATCACCTGCTCTGCTTCAGGTCCAAGTAAAAAAAATTACATTTTAAGAAGGTGAACTTATAGGAAGTTTGATAAGATGTAGAGATTGGGGCTGCAAGTATTTCAGTTATTGATTCATCTATGAATTATTCCTTAATGATTAATAGGTTAAAAAAATCATTACATTCTGCAAATATCTAATTTAATCTCCTTTATACAATATTAGAAATGTATTAAAAGATGCAAATAAGCAAATAGTTCAAATATGGGTGCACTGTTTGCACGTTTCTGGTTGTTCGCCGATTAACGATTTTTAAAAAGCCTGACCTGCTGATTTCGATTTTGGCTGATCATTTATTTTTGTCTGAAATGCAATAATAGCAATAAAGTCACTGGTAACAATGGGGTGTCTATTGCTATCAGTAAACAGCTGTTAGGCAGATCTATCAGTCAGTGGTTGAGTTTTAGAGTTTTTGAGTTTGCTGAGGTACATAAGATGGGTGAATAAGATCGACTTCACATGCAACTATTGGCCAATCACTGATCTCCCAAAATTAGGGAAATCGGACCAATAAATTGGCAGGCCGATAAATCAATGCACCCTAAATTCAAATCCTGAAACATTGTTACTTGATTGTGTTGTACAAATAGAAAATATCACTGCTGTAAAAACTCCTGCAATCAGGTGTGATGCACAACTTTTGCATAACCCTGTAAAATGTAAGAAACAGTTTTTTAGATGACCAGTAAAATCAACCATAATCACATTTTGCTGGAGTGAATGTGAATCATACAGAATTGACATAAAAAGGTATTTATGTTAAGGTCGATGCTGCGGTCACACACACTACTGTTAATTGAAAAACGGGAACCAAACAGAGGTTCATCCACCCACAAAGAAAGTGATTCATGTGATTTTCACATCTGAAAAGCACTTTTTATTCAGGAGTATCGTTTAGATGAAAGCATCAGACCTCACTCCTCAGTGCAATCTGCAGAAGAATCAAGGACATCTTTTTTCCTTTTCTCCCTCTCATCTCATCCCTCTTCATTTTTCTCTTGAATGTGCAGATAAACAAAACCCGACACACACACACACACACACACACACACCACACACACACACACACACACACACACACACACCACACACACACACACACACACACACACACACACACACACACACACACACACACACACACACACCAAGTAAAATTACTCTGTGGAAAAACAGCTTTGCTGCCAGTGGGCTCAGAAGTGACGCCTGGAAGATTCCTCTAATAGAGGGATGTGACCTGGCAAAAGATTTCCACAGAAACCGTTTCCCCCAGTCTGACCCAGTTCCCTGAGTTTAACATATTAATGGAAAATCTCAGAGAATCTGAGTGACAGCTTGACAAAACAAGGACAGCGCTGTTCGGCATCCCGATGTGATCGTTCAAGCCTCTGCAATCAGAGCGTCGGGGTTCGACTCCCTCTCGGCTCTGGATACCTCAGATCTGACTGGAGTGTGATATGTTCTGTTCAAAGTGGCAGTAATCAGCTTAAGATGTTCAACTAATTGGATCCCAAGTGTTTACAGAGTTTAAATCTGCAGCAATTAATGGGAATCCAATTTAAATCAGACAAAGGTTGAAATGCATAACATTATTTTGTAAGCTTGACACCAGGGTTGCAGTAGTTTGGGGTTTGTCTTTATAGTTTAGTTTCATTTCCTTGTTACTTTTTGTCTAATTTAGCCGGTTTTAATTAGTTTTTAGAATAGAATAGAAACAGCCTCTATAACATTAGAAAGTTACGCATGAGGGCATCAAAATATTATACTTTAGTAGTATTATAATTCCTCAGGGTCTGGGCACCATGCACTGTTAGTATAGAGAAATAGGTAAATATAACACAGCCAAATAGTTCGACTCAGTTATTATTTATTCCTGATTTAAAATAATAATAAATGAATAACTAGGGTGGGTTTGATGGGGTTATCAGTTAAATATTGTTTAGTTTTCATTACTGATAGTAGTAGTTTTAGTTTTTTCATACTTTCAGAATTCAAAGATGTCAAAGCATTGTATTGTGATTATGTATACATCAACTGGGTAACAAATACTTAAGAGAAGAAACCGTTTTCAGAAAATGTATTTAAATATTGTTGAACACCCAGCTGACTGGTGTTTTATCCCAACTTTTGCTGACTAGTTCAAGCGCCGCCAGGAGGTTTATGGGTGGCAGCAATTTGCCTGCTGTCCTCAAAATTGCTTTTGTAAAAAAAAAAAATCTATTTCACATCAGATTGAAAGGCTAATAAATAGATTAATACATAACAAAAACAGAGGATATTATAACGGTAACTAATGGGGATAGTTTATCCCATTTTTTTCTCAGATTACTTGCCTCATACTATGCTGACACAATATGGTGTCAGTTTTAAGAAATATGTGAAAAAACATATTTTCTAACAGTTATGTACTGCAGCTTTAAATTAACTAAACTATATGTCAGAGAAAATTATTAGATGTCACAAGAAACATGCTCCAAGTTATCTGGGAACATTTTCGATACACTAACCTCTCACAAGACTATCACAACAAATTGATTAATCTGAGATTGTTTCATGGATAAAAAAGAAAAGGAATTCAAGATATGAAAGATTTTTCAGGTAAATAAGAACATATATAGCTGAAAAATATGTCACCATATAAGTGTTTCATATCAGTCTATACCAGTGGTTCTTAACCCGGTTCGATCAAACCCCAGGGGTTCGGCGGAGCCTCTGGTGCCGAGGTAAAGTCGTGATGACGCCCAGCTTTGCCATCACTTGCTGCAGAGGATCACGTTACATTGCTTAGCCAATCAGAGAAAATTCATGCTAGCATCAGATCACGTACATTGCTTAGCAATCAGAGGATCACGTTACATTGCTTAGCCAATCAGAGAATCACGTTACATTGCTTAGCTAATCAGAGGATCACGTTACATTGCTTAGCCAATCAGAGGATCATGTTACATTGCTTAGCCAATCAGTGCTGCGGAGGAGCACTGATTGAAGGAGCTCCACTCAGCATGGATTTGAGCTTTGTCTTTACTTACTTCAGCAAAGCTCACAGTTTTTACCAAATTCTAGTCTAAATCTGCTCCTTAGTCGCATCTTTTCGAGTTGCTACTGCCTCTAGTGGCGTGGGGGGTGGTAACACAGCTAATATAATTACATTACTAAATCAGAATACTGCAAAGTCTTTTGTGTGTCAGGGGGTTGGGGGTGGGGGGTTTGGTGAAGGCGCATAAGCAACTGGGGGGTTCGGTACCTCAAAAAAGGTTAAGAACCACTGGTCTATACTGATAATTGTTGAAATCAATAATTATTCATTAGTTCTTTGTTTTAAATATCTGAGATATGGTCAAACTGGTGATATGACCGACTCTGTTTTAACCAGTTTTGCTGTTTTTTATTTTTAAGCAGTTATGAGGCATAAACTGCTGCTGCGCCAGTTACTCAGCAGGTTGTTGCTAGGTAACCAAAGGGTGAGTGAATTGCTAGGTAACCAAAGGGTGAGTGAATTGCTAGGTAACCAAAGGGTGAGTTAGTCAGTTGATTCCACCAACACAGCCTAGTTAGCTGTGAGACGTTGAGCGGCTAAAGTCTTTTCTCTCCCCCAGAATGCTGTGCAGTTTTGGATCGGAGTTCATTAAATTATTGAATATTCTATCAGATGTATTAGCTATTGGTATTGATCACATGTCTATCACCATATATGTTGTTATTCATTTATTGCCCAGCCCTACATTATACATTTAATTGACAAGTGGCAAACTGAGCTGCACGAACATGGGCAGTTTTCTTTGTATAAAGTGTGTGTGTGTGTGTGAAGATGAGGAATCCTCTTTTCTCTTAGGGCTACTCTTCCTTTTCCTCTCCTTTAAAGTTGTCCCCCACATCTCCACCAACAGTTTCAAAGTAGCGGTTTAGAGATTCAACACCACACCGCATCCACACCGCGCTTCAGAAAACCTTGGCAGGTTGAAAGAGAGGATTGTCCACCGTCCCAGAGGCTTCAGCCCCTTTGCATTATCAGCTCTCTGTGTGTGTGTGTGTGTGTGTGTGTGTGTGTGTGTGTGTGTGTGTGTGTGTGTGTGTGTGTGTGTGTGTGGATGTGTGCGCGCCACAGCTATTGTCCCCAGAGGTACAATCTCGATCTCTGGGCTCCGCACAAACATTCACGGATGGAGAAAACTGAAATCTTTCTCAATTAATGTTCTCGTGGGACAGTTCAGTCTTAAAACCTAAATAGAAAATCGAGCAGCAGAGAGGTAATAGGTATTCCTGGTGCCAAGAAAGCAATAAAGTTCCCCCAAAAACTTCTCAAGTGGAACAAGCCCAACTTTAAATATATTGAATTACAATCATCATCATAATGTCAATGTGTGCAAAAAAGACAGCCAGGCCTGTCGCAATACGCAAAAACATCAATTGCAAGATAACTTTACAACCTCAATAATTTCCAAACTAGCCCCATTTTCAAAAAAACAGTTTTGTTTCCAGAGACTTTAGTGTCCATTTTATTTGTTGTTTCAGTTGTTTTGTTTATTTGATATGAAAATTTAAATATTGTTAAGTTCTAGTGTGAAATGTTAGCTAAAAGTTAAAGTTTATTGATCTTTGATCGGGTGTACTTGCATTCATATGTCATTAACGTTGTGTTACTTGATAAAACATTATTATATATTATTATAACAGTTACTAATTGGATAATTTATCATCTAGCAAATTTGTTATTGTATTTAGAAATCTATAGTTTTTTAAGAACTTTCTGTAATAAAGTACCCACTGTGAGAAACATATTAGCTGATTGGCTGAACCGCTCTTAGGGGTTCAGCCAATCAGCACCAAGGAAAATAAACGGTGTTGCTTGGCTGATTTGCCAGCGACAGCCAATAGCAGATTTAGTGAATGTTCTCTAAAATATTTGGATGTCCTGATACTAAAAAGGCAACAAATACATGTGTATTAACATTTGTTATGATGGCAAAACGTATATAATGTTTACTAGTTTCTCAAATTGGGGACTATGTTGTTTTAATTTTTGCAATGAAAATCACTTTGAACTGCCTTGTTGCTGAAATGTGCTACACCAATAAACGACTGATTAATTAATTTTATGTAACATTAGTGTTTTAAAGTCTATTCTCTGAGCGACAGGACGTCAGTGGAAGGACTTTACATCTCCGGTGACGTGCTCCATCTTCCTGGTTTTAGTCAGAATGTGAGCAGCAGCGTTCTGGATCAGCTGCAGCTGCAGGATTTAATTTTTAAGCAGACCTGTGAAGACACTGTTGTGACTAAAGATAAATGTCTGCATGAGTTTATGTAGATGTCGGAAATGTTCTTCATGTGGTAGAAGACTGACTTTATAACAGACTTACTGATTTTATAGCCCTCTATTTGCAGTCTGTCTGACTTTGAACATGTCAAGTTTTCTGAAGCACAAAAATATCAAGGAAAGGGTAAACACCCCCAAACACAGCCAGGTGAGAAAAAACTGTAAAGTACTTCTTATTAAAATGCAGTACAGACTTCTGTGGTGTCAACTCTCATTAAACCTGAACAGAGGTTGCAGTAAAAGCCAGAAACCCAGAAAATAAACCCAGAGCGTTTCTCCGGTGGATGAACGCCAGGGTGGCTGAGAGTGTGACGAGCGAGAAAAAAGCCAGCCAACCTTGCTCTCCCTCCGCTTCTCCAGTGATTTATCTTCTTCTAACTGGAACAGAGTGGGGAGGAGGAGGGATGTCCTGTCCCAAAAGAAAAAAATAAATAAAAACTACTCCTGCCCCTCTCGATACCCCACTGCCAAACCCTGGAGGCCTGCTCTACTTCCAGCCACCTGGTTGACTTTGCAGCAGCTCAGAGTGTGTGTTCAGCCCTGTGATGTGTGTGTTTGAGGCGTAACCTTCAACCGGACATGTGCAGATGGAAAAGGAAAATAGACGGAATAATGCCCCAAGCTAAAAATAAAGAGCCACGTTCTGTCAGCGGTGATAACGTTTCACTCCAGACTGTTGAACTGTGCCACTGAAGGCGCTTTGTTAAGCCTGACCAGGGGCATAATTTCCTCCCTTTAAATTAAAGATGAAATGTCTGCGTTCTGGCCCCGCTATTATCGCGGGAGCCTGTCAACAGAAATATGCCAGTGAGAGGGGAGCTGGATGAAAAATGAATCTGCAGTTTGAAGCAGTCTTTGGGGAAATTTTACTCTGATACATGCATACTATATGGGAAAAAAATGTCTAGTTACTGTCTGAGTGGTTGTAAAGGACGAACAATGACGAGCAGATCCCGTCGATTCGTCTTGACTTTAGCAGTTATTTTTGTTCGTCTCCTTGCTTTATTGTACCATCCTCTTTTTAAATGTTGAAGAGAACGTTTTCTTGATATATAGGAATTAACAAAATCAAATGATTCTGGGCCAATGCGCCAAACAAGCAGAAATGAAACAATGTTTTAAAAGTGACATGTTTTCCAGTGATAGAAAAGAAAATCCTCTGGGAGTCAACGAACATAAAACAGAATCAAACAGGAAAACGAGTCAAGTTTAATCAATGTAGTTCTTCTGAATGGTAAACTTATGTTAAAAACAAACTGTTTTTGTTGTCTAAGCCAGTGGTTCTTAACCTTTTTTGAGGTACCAAACCCACCAGTTTCATATGCGCATTCACTGAACCCTTCTGTAGTGATAAATAAAATACGATTTTTCCCCCAAATTCAAGACGACCCAACTAGAGACTAGTTGGGTCGCCCCAAGATCACCAAGTCTTCTTAAAAGGTAGAGTTTCTGAAATAGTTCTTCAAAATATAGTCAGTGTTTTCAGCAAAGTTGAGCTGACTGTCCAGGAATGACCCAAGGTATTTAAAATTTGACACAGTTTCAACAGGTTGGCCATCGAGAGAAACTGGAACCACTTTAAGGTCTTGTTTAGATCATTTAATTAGCTCTAAATTATTAAGAGAATGAAAAATTAATAATAAATAATAAAGACTTTGCGGTATTCTGATTTAGTAATGTAATTATATTAGTTGTGTTACCACCCCACGCCACTAGAGGCAGTACCAACCCCGAAAAGATGCAACTAGGGAGCAGATTTAGAAGAACATAGAAATCTACAGAATTTGGTAAAAACTGAGTTTTTCTGAAGCAATTAAAGACACAAGTTCAAATCCATGCTGAGAGTGGAGCTCCTCCAATCAGAGCTCCTCCACAGCTCTGATTGGCTAAGCAATGTAACATGATCCTCTGCAGCAAGTGATGGCAAAGCCCTGCGTCATCACGACTTTACACAAGTGTGTCTTTACCTCAGCAGCAGAGGCTCCGCCGAACCCCTGAGACCGATCAAATCCAGGTTAAGAAGCACTGATCTAAGCCATCCAAAAACTATTTAACTCAAAAACTATTAATAAAACATGAATTAGAGCATATAAACACTAATTATAATTTCTGGTCAATCTGTGTTTACAAAACCTTACAGGTGACCTATCATGCATCTTTGAACAGGTTAAGATCAGTTTATAGGCTATACAAAAACATTTTTGCTAAAATGTTTTGCACAAAATAATTCTTGGATAATAAAATTTCATCTCCTTTCGGAAAATGATCTGTTTTAGGGCCTCTTGTCACTTTGAATGCAAATAATCTGCTGGCCACGCCCCAACTCAACATTTATGCATGTACGTGAAAATGGCTACAAACAGATGAGCTTCTTTGAGAATCAGAAGTGGGGCCTCCTGCACAACCAATGGCAAATCAACAACAAAATACTTGTCTTTTCCAGCAAACATTGAAATGCATATACAGTGGTAAAATCAGCTGACCAAATGTGCTGGAGCTCAGCTCAAGTTGCTAGGTGACAGCACGGTGCCCCGTCTATTGTGATTCAGACACAAAAAAAACATTAACTTATTGTCAATAAACAGCTGAGTGGTTTGTGAGTGGACCGTTTTTAGAGACCTAAAAGTGAATTTTACAAAATAAGTCTCCTTTAACAGTATAATTAATATATCGTACAAAGAGAGATTTCACCACGGTGTTAAGAACTTGGATGGCTTCAGCAGGGTTGCATCAAGGTGAAACCCTTTTATGAGTGTTGGAACCTGAGAGATTGCAGACTGCTTTGAGAATGCAAAAAATGTGACGTTGGTGGTTCATTATTGTGGTGGCAGTACATCCGGCTGCTTGTTGCTACGTGGATGAGCTTCGTAGCAGCTGCAGCTTCGCTATAACATTCGCCCCACTTGGTCATCAAACAGTGGGAAGGAGGACTGGTAAAGCTGGAAACCATTATGCCACATTGGGGATGATGAGACGAAAAAGGGCCTTGATTAGGGTTCTTGCACTCAGATTGGTATCTGTTGCACTCCCGAGTGAACATGGATCAAAGATGAGGAGCAGCACACACTCACGTCCCTCCCAATGGTTCATATATGGTTTAATGAGGGCAGGGAGACCAAGGGAGGTAGAGAGACTTCAGGCGGGCGCAAATGAAAAATGTATTCATTGTATTGTCACAGAGAAGCGCTGGCCTTTACTTGGCAACGACGAGGGAAGAAAAGGAAAAAGAAAAGGAGAACAAACCATGACTCAGAGCCTAAAAAAATAAAACATTCAAGACTCATAAAGCCTCTTGAAGTCCTACTTGTTGGTTTTCAGCCTTTAGTCTGAAAAAAAGGACCTGGAGATTTAATATTTAAGATTTCATATTAAACATTTATTATTAAAAATAAAGATGTACTATTAAGATTTCATATTTTCACACTAGAGATTGAGAAAAAATTTATAGCAATACATATTACAATACAGATAGAGTATTCAATAATTTCACCAAACTGAAATCCAGAACTGCACAGCATTCTGTGGACTGAGGAAAGACTTCAGCTGGTAAACCAAAGATTGTTGGCATCAAACATCACATTCATTCCTTGGTTACCGAGCAACAATGTGCTGAGTAACTTGTGGTTACCTAGCAACAACTTTTTGAGTAACAGTTTAAGGTTTAAGGTTTCGCCAACGGACTCCAAAACAGCTTAAAAATAAAAAGTAACGGCCTGGGATAAAAACTGGATAAAACAGGAAAGGTTTCACCACTAGTTTAGAAGTATTTGAGCTATTTACAACAAAAAATGAATCAACATTTTTCTATACTGACTGATGTATGTTTTTCAGCGATATCGTCCAGCCCTATTTCACATTAACTATTACTATATTTTTTCCAGCAAATATTCTTGAGTCAGCTAAAAATAATTTTCTAGTCAGCTGTTTATCTATAAACTTAGGGTTAAATTAAGATTTATTTTATAGACACATTGGCCCATCTTAATACGTAAAACAACGAACACATTTCTCTTTAATGAGAAAATCACAACCATAGCAACAACAGAGATGCATCTTGGGAAGGTAATTACAACCATACCCAAGTGTAAACAACATTCTTTCCCTCTGACATCCAGGTTAGAAATATTAATGAACTCTTCTATTTTTAAACCAAGAAAATATTGACACTAATTATTTATTTTCTTATCCAGAGAGCATTTCCTAAAGGCTGCAACTTAACCTGTAGTGTATGATTTTATATGAAAATTATACCCAAATATACTGCCAAGAATTTGCTTTAAAAAACACCAATAAGAGTAATCCTTGGTCAGTTTTACCGCTGAGGAAAGAGCAGCAGAGTTGGTCACCTGGTCTCGGAGGCGATCGGTCTCCTCCTGGTATTCTGCCAGCTGTTTCTTCCACTGCTCCACGCTGCTGTTGGCGTCCTGCAGCGCCGCCACCAGCTTGGCGTTGCTGTCCTGCAGAGTGAAGAGTTCAGCCTCCAAGTTGAGCTCACACATGGACCTGCAACAGCGGTCGCAAAAATAAAACAATACAAGAGTTTTTACTCCTTTTGTTGCCATTCTGTTGTGGAAATTCCAAGAAAAACACAAAAACAGCAAAAACTAATGGAGAAAAAAAAACTGCATCTGTTATCGGATCTAGTAAATATATTGTGTCGATTGCATGAAAAATATCTTGTAAAAATTGTAATAATTATAAATTCGTAATTATGTTTGAAAACACCAAAAAACTGGCTGTACTGTCAGACAAATAACATCAATAAGTTTGAAAATAAATTTAAAACAGGGCAATATTATAAAAGTGTAAATACTTCTTGTCACTTTTATTATTAATGTGATAAATATGTGATAAATATCCAAGATAAAAATTTAAAACCATATCGCCCAACCCTAATTTCTATAATTAAATGCATTAGTTCTTCATCATTTTAGCTAAACTTAATTCATAGCTGCTCAAAGAGCCACTTGCAGCTAACAGCTGTGGTGCATGTAATTGATAAAACTACAGTATGTTTTATTTCCCCTAAAATGTACTCAAATTAAAGGTTAGTTTTCTTTAAAATACCCTGTATAAGATTACATTACTTCCATAAAAGATTATTTTATTTTCATTCCAAGCCTTTACCAGGGTGTTAATAGGTTTACTGTGGATCTATCTCAGATTGTGGGGCAATAAAACAAGCTAGCAAGGTGTTATGTTAATATTAAGGCACTCTGGTGATTATTTATGTCAGTTTTAAAAGACTAGTTTTCAATGTGAACCAAAGCAGAGCATCAGTGGAAAATTATGCCGCTGGGTGCATATATAAAAACCAACACAAGACAAGCAATGTGCTCTGCTTTATTAGGAAGTGGAAAAGATCTAGTGCGCCGGTAAAGGTCACAGGATTCAGCAGGGATGTGTAATAAAGCAGGGCTTTCAGCTGAGACGATGCAGTTCAGGAAGAAATCTTTGTCTTGATGACAAAACAGCTTGGCCATCATAAAACCATAGCAACAGAAGGGAAGAGTCTGCTTAGGCTTATGAAAATCATAAAGTACAATTTCTGGGATTATAGACAACAGAGAGTGGCTTTCCTGAGTCCTGTTCTCACATAAATGGTTTAGTGATTAATAGTGACAACGATGAAGCTAACACGCCGCTTAGGTGAGCAGCAGTTAGCCACCATGTTTTTATTTGTTGCTGACAGTAAGTGTGGGGGAGAAATTGCTGGGCTGATGTGACCACCAACTTGATTTTTGTTCTTATTTTTCTCTATTGTTAAAATACATATGGTGAAGCTGAGTGTGTGTTGTGAAGTCGACCCAGTGGACACTGAATCTGGCAGGAGTCGGCGCCTCCCTGTAGCAACTGTTCAGGGCAAAGTAAATATGAATGGGATGTAAATATGTTTGCCGTCACTTTCTGGGCTCCATCAGAAAATAAACCCGGCTCTCAGCTACACAAACATCTGCTGCTCCGGCTGTTGTTTAATTTTAATGTGCGTTTTCTCTCAGGATTTCTGGTTATTATTATGTTGCTCTGAACATACAACTTGTCAGATATTGGTCCAAAACAATCAGAAAGCAAGAGCGCAAACACAACTAAATGCCGTCTCTTTCGTGTGTTATTTTTTCATATGAATATTTAAAGTAAAATGTAAATTAAGTCTTGTGAATTTTTAAAGTAGCTCCTCGTCATGTTTTTGAATCACGCTGTCAAAATCCAACGCTAGCGGCTTTACTCTGGAACGGATCCAATTTTATGATCAGATTTTAGGTTATAAAACATTTTATTCCACTCAATATTAGCATGTATTCCTTAAAAACTAATGAAATTATGTTGTTGTTTTTTTGTTAAGCTCTGCTCATGTTTGTTTTGCCTGTGCGTTTTAAGTAGATGAGGGATTTACTGAATTAAAAATTAATACAAAAAATCTTGCTCCACAACCTCATAATATGTACTTATTGCATAATTTGCAGCTTAATTTCATGACTAATTGATAACAGTACATTATTTTTTAATACATAATAATATGTCTTCCAGTTTAAATTCTCCTATACATAATCTTGGACTTAAATTCTTGAGTTGTTTGTAAATGTGAACCAGGTAGTAGAATCATCTACATCTGAAAACTTGAGATATGCAGAAACTGTAAATCAAGACTTAATATTTTTGTTGACAGCAGATTTTGACAACTAAACTGTTTTGTTCTATAATAAGGTATTTTCCCACTTGCATATTCCTTCTGCTTTTAGTATTTGATCACAAGTCAATGTTTTAGATCATCATGCATTTTTAAATGCACAAAGCATAATGTGATTTACCAATTACATGTTTCTGTTACCCCACCTTTCACTCGTACGCAGCGCCCCAAGACATGCACAGTGGTTTTCTCTGAGCAGCAGAAGATGTCTGTCTAATCCTCGGTAATAGAATAGCGCTGCATAAATCATAAGAAATCTGATGGCGACAGTTAACTCAGCAGCGTTTCCCTTTCATAGACGGTTGGGACTACGTCTAACTTTTTTCGGCATTTAGAAAAGAAGCTCAAAGAAAAGTAAGCTCCGTTGTATGTTGACGTGATGTTAGCAAAGCTAGCTGTACAGAGACACATAAGCATTTGTGATGAAAAAAAGTTGATACTCACTATGCTGAATTATTGTGTGGAGGTGTTGATTAATGTGTCACATATATGGGACAAAACTGTGTCCAAAAGTCTGCAATACAGTGATGTGATATTCACAAACAATCCGATACTTCTGAACAGTTCTTTACTAAGAAGATAGGACTGGAGCCTCACTGAGAGCTGTTCTATGTTGTTGTAATGCTCTGTGTACACTGCAGTAGCTATTATTATTTTATTTAATTACATATATTGATATTTATTTAATTAGCAAATAATTAAAACACAAGAACGAAAGAGGACACAGAGCTTGCACATTACTCTTTGATAGTTTTTGTCACCTGTCATAGTTACTTGTCAACCTCAAGTAACTATGAGGTTAACATTGTTACTTGACTGTTCTATAAATATTATTACATTTCCCGTTGGGATCAATAAAGTATTTTTAAATTTGAATTTGAATTCTGAATAACACTGCTGCTTTAACATGGGGTCTATCTGGTGTGGATTTGTTTTAAAAATGCATTTTGTAATCACTCAGGAACTCTTTGTTGGATCAAATTCCTGATGATTTCTACCTCTCAATCTTCCTATTGCCTGGTTTGAACGTGCCTGACATGTAAATAAAATTTTTCGTTACCCTTCTGACAGCATCTTTTTGACCCGTTCCTTCTCAGCCGTCAGCTCCACTTCCGCGCTCCTGCTGCGAAACAGTTTTTCCTCTCCAGGCCCATTAACTGTCAGCAGCGGTGGAGAGTGACGCTCCTCCGACAGCTCCTACAAAAGAGAAACACACAACAAAACATTAGTCTAATAATTGTTTGTTTTATGAATATATGCAAAAAAAAATAGTGAAGCATGAAGCACAATGTCAAAACTTTTGTTTTACACATTCAATGAAGTATCAACATTCCCACTCCTGAAATTATAAACTTTACTGTTAACACAAAATATTGAGAAAAAATTCTGACATATCACCCATTTTATACATCTCTTCAGTTAATTGTATGTTAAATGTGTATTTTGTAGCCATGAACCAGCTTCTGTTATAATCCTGGCTGAATATTCTACCGCTCTGTAAAATCCTCCAAATTTCTCACATTCCTGTTATAATTGTGGCCAAACAGCCTCGTCTCTACTTCATATCACACTGCTTTGAGTTAGCGATCACAAAAAATCCCAATATAGTAAATTCAGTTTCGGTTTGTAGTGTGAAAAAGTTTTAAATGTGTGAATACTTTTGCAAGGTGCTGTAAAACAAAAACATCTAGATTAAAAACTGAAGTTTGCAAGAGTGAATTTTTCTGCAGTGGTGATTTAAGGTGTTATTTTAGGTGCACAGATCTGACGCTATAACGAATCAGAAAAGACAGGAGTGAGCTTAGTCTGGTGGTGCTGCACATGTCCCATCTGGGCTCCTGTAGAAAACCCCGAGCAGAACAAGCAGCCATGTGTGCAGCCCAGCTGTTCGTCTCCATGCAGCCCTGCAGGTCTGATTGGACTCAACAGGAAATTACTGATGAGATTGATTCTTGTTCCATAGCTTCATCTGCTGTTTACTAGTGATTAAAAATTATGTATGTAAAAAAAAAAACATGTAGCGCTGCAGTTTGAGCGTCTCCTGATAAGTTAAATTTGAAGCAAATTAACAGCAGCCATGGACAACAAGAGTGAGTCAAATCCTAAAATAGTTCAGGTCATTCAAGGAGCTGCTTGTTTTATCAGGTGGAATCGGTATACCGCATAAAACCGCAATTAATTTCAAAAACACTTTGAATTTTTTATGGTTTTTACCTAAACCTCACAGGGTCGCCATTATGTATTCAGGCCTAAATACACACACACACACACACACACACACACACACACACACACACACACACACACACACACACACACACACACACACACACACACACACACACACACACACACACACACACACACACACACACACACACACACACACACAGCAGTGATATTTGATTAATGCCCCGTTGCAATCTGTGGAGAGACGACACACTTTGACTCTGGTGTTGAATATCTTCAATTTTCGACACTTGAGGCTTGGTGGCAGGTGACATTTTATACTTTTTCCAACTATGATGACAATTTAATATGCAGCCTGTTTAGGATTCATCATCATACGAGACAAAAACTAAACATTTTGGTTAAAATTAATAAAAGCATGTCGAAATATGTAATTAAAACTAGAGGTGCAACTAATGATTATTTAAGTAATCGATTAATTTGTTAATTATTCCAACCATTAAGTTGGAGTAAAAACTATGGCACATTCTGCAGATGTTCCATCTAACAACTAAAGCTTATCCTATTCAATATTAAAAATACAAATAGTTCAATTCCTGTTTTAAAAGAAGAAAAATACTTTATTATTTCAATAATCGACTCATCCCTATTAATAGAATTTATTGTTTCAGAACTAGAACCAATAAATGGATAACTGTGTGATCTATTACTAGATTCAACTGGAATTTAAGCATAATTGAATTGAGTTGACTTGTGATGACACGTTGTCAATTAGTTATTTAAATAAACTGAATAAAATTGAAATATTTGAATGTCAATCCTGTTGAAAATCTTGGGAGTTAAAGTTTGGTCATCGCCATGAAATCAACACATTTAAATGAGCCTCGATGAATTTTACCAAAACAAGCTACAAAATATCAAATATCCAATAAAACTGTGTTGTAATTTGATTAGGGATAATTATTTTAAACTTATGAGAACTCCATTAAATTAAAATAATAATTGAAGTTGTTTGTTGTGCGTTTATCCCACACGGGAAACCCAAAATTAATATATTAGTGTAAACTTCAGAACTATATTTGAACATCTAAGGTGATAAATTAGGTATTTTTTCTTTCTTGCATAAAAACCTAAACTTGAGCTCTTAATGTTGCAACCCTGCAGTGCAGAATAAGCCTTTATTATTCATATGAGCAAGCGTAGCTGCACTCCCCTGAGGACCAAAGTTGATTATCTTTTAGCTCAGCAGCTTTCTGTTTATTTTGTCCTCTGTGGATGGATGTGGAGTTAAAACACATGGCTGAGTCCTGCGGATAATCTCCGAGTCCCAAGAGGAGGAAAACACGACTTTGGTCCAACAGATCAGCTGCGTGTCACCATGAATAATTCATGCAGCCGATCAAGTTGGAGTCATTAAGGATTTAAAATACTTGTGTCAAGTATAGATGCTCGGTGAGAGACTGAGATAAAATAATCAGCTGTAAAGAAACACATCTGTGTTCCTGTGTGTATGATCTAAAGACTGTTCATGTTTAAATAATTTATACAGATACACTTAAATCCTGCATTGCTGTTATTGCTTCTCTGTCTCACTGGCTGACTGCAGCTAACTTTTCTCTGAAGTCAGCTCTGATCAGCGTAAAGATGAAATATTAAGCCTGATAGGGCATGCAACATTTACGCTACCATCCAACTGAATCTCTAAGAGGCGCGTCTCTTTACTGCTCTTCGATTGTTGGGTGATGTGTGGCCGTGGTTACGCACCTGCGAGAGCTGAGATGGATGAACGTATCCCAAGATGCAGCAGGGGGAGAAAACACAAGAGAGAAACATGGATTAGATACAAATAATCATAACAAGAATTTTAAGAAAACAGTGATCCATCTGTTTGGTTCTGTACATAAATTTAGAGTCATGCTCCACTCTCCTTGTTTTGACTGATGCAGGAAAAGAGCCGAAAGTCGGTTATGGACAAGGAAGGCAGAAATAATACCAAAATGATTCAGCTTTTTCTATCCCTACCATCAAAGTAAAAAGGGTTTACTTTATTGCGCCATCATTTTCTGTCAAAAAGGACTCGGCCCACTGAGGTTTGGACTGTAGTAGAACCGTAAAGGTGTGAAATCTGGAAACCAAAACGTTGGCAGATGAGTCGACATCTTGACTGAGGGGTTATTTGTTTGTAAACACGGTGAATCCGCGAACAATCTGACTGCAGAAAAACCCAGCCTGCTTTTCAATCCTCACTAGTTACCATGGTTACCTTCATTTATCATGCTGTTTCAATATTAACTGGCATGTTGTCAGCATACTACAACTGTTTATCACAGCGTGAAAAAACAAGTTATGCTACCAAAAAGAATATGAGTGAATGAAATGCGTTTTAAGCATTAAATGCAGGTTAAATTAAATTAAATGCATGCCCCTAACATGCATGGTGAGAAATTAGGGAAACCAGATAAGGAATTTCCCAAAATGTAAGTTTTCATTTAAAAAAATAAAAGGGAATTCAAGGAAATAAAAGGGCGCAAATGACAAATAAAATACAATAATTTCTTCCTAACTTGGTCACAATTAGAGGAAAAATGAATATGTAGCTGTATCCATCAAGGCAGGTGATAAACTAAGCCTTCAGAAACTAAAAATGCAGCGGATTGAGGGAGATAAAACATCTGATAATTGCAGAAGCCACAAAGCTGTGTGTTGTAGATTATTTTATTAGCCAGTTTATTAGCAGTTTAAATTCTTAGAATAATGTATTAATGGCTGCCTTCTGAAGGCGATATGCGCAGTAACTGCTTTTATTGTTGTTGTCTTTAAGATTCTATAGTTGTGGGTTTAAATAGCGTTTCACTGGCAATATTTTCTCCTAACATCTAATTACCCAGTAATATTTTTACATTTCCTGTTGTTAAGAAAATATATTTAAAATATGCTAGTTGTAAAATGTAACCTGATTTAATGGAAAATAGTCTAATAATAGTTTTGGAATTAGAAACTTATTCTGGCTTATTGACTTTTACTTTTTGGTCTAGAGTAAATTGTCATATAAGGTTTCAAATTAGGTTTTTTATGTCAGGATATCACCAGTGGAAGTTCCAGCTGTTTCACAGTAATTTGTGAAAGGCCATAACCCAACAGGGGATCGGAGACATCCTGCTTCTAACTTATTTAAAACAAAAGGAGAAGCCACGTTTTTGTTTCTGAAGGAACTCTAGGGATTTTCTGAGTTTGAAAGGCGTCAGAGACAGCTTTTGGTTGGTCGAGAGGTGTTGCACCTTATTTGAATAGAACACACCTACTAGTATAAAACCTCTTGCACAAAGAGAATGAGCCAGAAATAGCCAATTTTTAGCTCCTTTTGGGCTGAATATTTCTCCGAAGACGTCTTCGACGTCTTCGTCTTTTCCTCTATCTGTCTCATTCTATCAGGTGACTAATGTGTGACTGTGTTTTCTTTAATTTTTCTGTCTTGTGTTATACTGTCCACTGATTGGATTAAACTCTGAGCTCCTGTGACGTCAACACGTAGCGTGCGTTTCTGTTTTGTGCCACACGGCTGCGGCTTCGGCTTTGGATACAAGAAAGGGCCTGGGACCAGGAGGAAAAGCACGAGCCTAGTTGTTTTTTAATAGTTAATTTGGTTTTCCTCAACACTGTCAACATCACATCTTCTAACATAAAAATACAGTGGACCACCGATGGACCAGCGGTGGACCGCCTTGGTGCCCCGACCACCAGGTTAAGCAAAGTTTCTGGGGGAAACCCTGTACTTTAATTTAATCTGTTACACTGATGATATCCCTGAAATTTAAACAACTTACTGAGAGCTTTTATCACAAAGTCTCAGCAGCGCTGTTTGTCTTAACTACATCCACACTCTTTACTTATTTATCCCAGCACTGGTCCCCGCAGCCCCCAGCTTTATAAAGTTCCTGTGTTTCATCGAGACCCTTTTACTTATTGATTGATGCATCCACTAAGACCTCCCTTCATTCACCTATCCCACCCACAAAACAGCAAACCTGCGCTCACTCTCACGCAGCTTCAACTCCTTAAGGTTGCTTTTTAAACCTTTAAAGTCGGAGGTTTAAAATATTGATGTGTTGGTTTTTGCTTTTTTTTTTCCTCCTGCCTCTGCATAGATTCAAACATACAGCAGACATACGAGCTGTAGCATTTCATAGGAGGGAGATCTTTTACCTTTACTGTGGATCTCACTGTTTGTTTATTTTTTAGTCTGTTTCTGTCTCCAACTCATCCGACCTGGACGATGTTACAAATTCAGTAAGAGTGATTATTGTTGCTATATTGAAGCTCCAAGTGGAGCTCATTTGTCTTTTTCCTACCAAGTTTTATTTTGCCAATGTATGCATGTACTGCATGGACATTACATATATACGGACGTTAACTCAATGACAAATATTAAAATATATTAATTAAAACAAATAATAAAGAATAATTACAGACATTCAGGGTGCTGCTGTTAAAGTCTACAGAGACAAAAGTTTATATACTGTATATATACATACATACATACAGAATAATTACAGACATTCAGGGTGTTGCTGTTAAAATCTAGAGAGACAAAAGTTAAATATACCTATATATATATAGGTTGAAGTCTCTCTAGACTTCATATATATTATATATATACACAGTCCAGTCACATTAATGTGACCATCTGTCAAAAGCCAGAATAACCACCTTTCGCAGAGCGAACTGCTACGAGACGTGCAGGAAGAGAGTCACTTAGGTCCCTGAAGGTCTTCTCTGGGATGTTGAGCCATGCCGACTCTAATGCCGTGGCCAGCTGCGCTAGATTACGCGGTTGAGGATCCATGGCGCGAACAACTCGATCGAGATGGTCCCACAGATGCTCGATTGGGTTTAAGTCAGGTGAGTTTGCTGGCCAGGGGAGGACGGTAAACTCATCCTGGTGCTCTTCGAACCACGCACGTACACTGGCAGCTGTATGGCACCTCGCATTGTCCTGCTGGAAGATGCCATCATCCTGAGGAAAAACAATGCGCATGTAGGGGTGGACATGGTCCGCAAGGACAGATGCGTACTTGTATTGATCCATCGTGCCTTCCACAATAATCAGTGAACCCAGAGAATGCCAGGAAAACATTCCCCAGACCATAATGCTCCCGCCTCCAGCTTGGACCGTTCCTGCAATGGTTGCAGGGTGGTTCCTTTCAGAGGTTTCACGCCTTATACGCCAACGTCCATCTGTCCGATGGAGCATAAAACGCGATTCATCTGAAAACGCTACCTGTCGCCACTCAGTGGACGTCCAGCTGCTGTACTGGCGTGCAAATTCTAGCCTTCGTCGTCGATGAACACCAGTCAGCATAGGTGCACGAACCAGGCGTCTGCTTCGGAGGCCCAGACGCAGCAATGTTCGCTGAATAGTGGTTTGGGAGACACTTGTGGTAGCCCCTTGGTTCATTTTAGTGGTCAGTTGCTCAACGGTAGCCCGTCTATCTGCCCGAACGCATCTCCGCAACCGTCGTTCGCCTCTGTCATCTATGGCCCGTGGTGCACCACATTTGCCACGTCGTTGATTTTGGACAGTCCCATTTTGCCATGCACGGTACACTTTTACCACGGCGGCACGCGAACAGTTCACAAACTCAGCCGTTTCGGAAATGCTTCCACCCTTGGCCCGAAAGCCAATGATCATGCCCTTTTGGACGTCGGATAAATCGCTTCGTTTCTGCATTACGCCAACGATTGAAATGTTTTCCGAAGCCCACACACACCCTTTATATACGCTCAACTGCACTGTGCTGCCACCTGCCTTCTGTGATTGGTTATTTAACTCTGAAGTGGAAAGTACGTGGTGGTCACATTAATGTGACTGGACTGTGTATATATATATATATAACTTTTGTCTCTCTAGACTTTAACAGCAACACCCTGAATATATATATATATCTTTAACTTTTCTCTCTCTAGATTTTAACAGCAACACCCTGAATGTCTGTAATTATTCTTTATTATTTGTTTCTATTATTATAATATTTGTCATTGAGTTAACGTTCACGCCATTTGTTTGAAATAAAGTTATTAAAAAAAAATTGTCTTTTTCCTGAAAGTTAAATTTAAATTTACGCATATGTAGCTGTAGTAACTGACCAAAAACGTCAGTTACGCGGTTGCTATGGTAACCACCAACTGCCAAGAGCAGCTCAACAGAACTCCATGGGAAGAAATAACTAGATTTAAAGAATACATAAAGACATTCTGACTAACTTCACATCATAATATTGTTGAAATAAAACCCTGCTGCACATACAATAGTTGTACTGAGAAATTATACAAAAATTTTCCGTCTATGTTTTTCAACACTGTTTTAAAAAAGCTGCATAGAGACAAAAAAACAAAAACAAAAAAACAGCGCTCTTTTAATTTTCCATTACAAAACGAAGGCTTGCCTCAGTACAAACCAGAATACACGACATTTATTAAAACATCCCAGTAAATATGACAGCTCTCCAAAGATCTAATTACTGTCTTTCCACTGGTGATTTCAGAGGTACCGTTTGTCATTTTTCAGTCTCATCTCACTGGCTCCTCCATCTCATGTTTGATCTGTGTAAATACGTCAGAAAGCTGGAGCTTTACTGCAGGCAGATCCCCTGCTGCCGCTCGCGTATCAGAGGCAGAACATGCACTCTGCGAAGCCCGAGGCTCCAAAGATTCGGCTCTGCTACGTGATAGAGCCTCACACTGACCAAGGCTGCTACTGAGCTCTACGCTTATTTCTTCACTGAAGTCTGAACACGTGAGGAAAAATTGAAGTAGACATCAATATGTGAACATTTCTTCTTAAAATAATGAATATTTAATAGGGTGCTCTGATTTTTTCCCCCCACAAACTGAGAGAAAACTGAAAGCCCTCAGAAATTTAAGTATTCCAGAAACTGCTTCAATCATGTTTCAAACTTCAGCTATTATTCTGGTTTTTTCCCACTCACTAAAGTATTAAAGAACTTTATTTTGGTGTATTAATTAAGACAGAAAACAGTCTCCAGTCAGTCCTTTCCTACATCGTCTCCTCAGCAGGAGACGGTTCATGTAAGATGAGTTTTCACAGCTGGGATTCCTCTGGAGTGGCATTTAGATAAAGAATGTGACATTTTTTTTGTTTACATCACAGCGGGAACCGTTGAAAATAACCCAATCCAACTCATAACAGTGACTGTTTTGGTGCTGCCAACAACAGAACCGTGGTCAAAAGAAAGAAGGAAATTATTTCAGTTCATTACAGGTTCTACTTGTATTTTTACTGCATTTTTCTCTGTGCTGCAATTTGATTCATGTCTGAACATTGGTTGGGATTTTGTCACGCCACGACTCCTCAGTCAACCCTCCGAAAACCTGCTGCAATACTTGAGATCTGAACAAAGAAGATAAAAAGCTTCAAGTTCAAAGAACCTTTAAAGACCTTCAGAAATATTCGAATGACACCTATCAAAACCAGCTTGAAAGCAAAATATGAGGAAATAAGGGATGGCTGAAGTGTTTTGCATAATAGAGAAAACAGGAAAACAATCTAAGGGCCGAGTGAGTGCAAAAAGAAAAAATAATAATTTCTATCTCAATGCTTGACAGCTGTAATGAAATGCTTGTACCAACATGCAGGGGAGAGTTTTAGCCAACAGCGCGGCAGATCGTAGCAAAACATCTCCACTTTAGTCTCAACATGGTGGGTTTGTTCAAGGCCTGTTAGAGTTTCTCACAAAGAAAAATAAATATTTATATTTGTCATGGTTTTTACACAAAAATGCAAAACCAAAATCTATAAGAGGATCTATTTTCTTCTATTTGATCTGCAACTTCACCATGACATTAAGAATTATGTATTAATGTTCTGGATAAATTATGTAATTTCAGTAAGAAGAAATGAAGGGAATTTAACATAAAAGCCACAAAATACCTTAAATAAAGTTTATAACTGCGGGCGGGTGGGCGGGCAATCGTGTTTAGGAAACAGGAAGAAATATTGAACCAAAATAAAAACTTTGAAGTTGAATCTGAGCCAATTTGACCTCAAAAGCAGGTCAAACATTGAACATTTTGAATTTCATTGTATAAATGCACAAAACAACAGCAAATAATTTTGATGCACATTTTTTAGGTTAACAAAAGATCAATTAGGGCCAAAAACTTTGATGCATGAATCAGGATAATCATGTAATTCCCTCATTTAATGAACCTACACCATTCTTTGTCCTTTAATGTGTCACAATCTTTGGAAAAAAGTAATCAATCAAACTGGAATCAGCACAACCAACCTCATAGATAAATGGAAGAGTAAAAATAGCTTCATTCATAAAAGTTTTATCTTCCAGCACCAGAACCCTGCTTATGCGACAATGTGACCCAGATGGCACAAACTTTATTATTAGTAGCAACAGCAATCTACTGCATCGCTCCGTGCTCATATTAGATTAAGTCATCAGTAATATTGATTGAGGCCGGGCTCATTCTCCAGGAAACCCATTTAGAGCAGTCCGCACAAATCCATCATCTGGGCTGTTAATGTGGAAACTTTATCTGTTTCTCATTGTGTTTAAATGCAACGTCAATAAGTGTTATATCCTATTCTTTAACGTGATAGAGCATCGCAGGTGAAAACTCAGCAACAAAACATTTTGTCCTTGAACCTGCTAAGCTTTCATTTATCCCTCTGCAGCTCATTTCTGCAACAACGCCCTGGGAGAAGCACCGGCTTAGTTTAAAACAATTATTACCACGCGGTGGCCATTAAATGTCACACACTGTGATAAAATATTGCTCCGTTTCTGCTCTGGCTGTCTCGAGCAGCTGACCTTATCGGTATTGATGCTTCGAGTGTCGCTGTGTCCAGGAGAGTTTTCTCTCAGCTGGGCTAAATAAATAGCAGAGACAAAGCATCAGTGCTTATCTGAGCGTTTCAGAGCCCAGGCCGCTGCTGGCAGCATGACTCTGCAGTCTCACAGACCTGCTGAGTGGCTCTTTGTTAAGACTTACACACAGCGCTCAAACCGCAGCGCAAAAAAACAAACACTCGTCTGTTTTGGATCCATGTTGAGACTCCAAGGAGACACACTCGTACTTGGCAGAGGAAGCTAATAAACAATCACAGCAACGCTGGGATTTCAAAACCTTTTTATGTGAAATTTATCTCTACAATTTTGCAGAATGAATCCCAGCCCTCCTGACGTTTCCAAGAAATGTGTGTTTTATTCTGCTGCAGAAAAACAAACATGTTTCTGTCTCTTATTATCACCTGTGGGGTAACACTTTATGCAAAGGGGTGTGCATAAGACTGACATTGCACTGCCTAGAACATGAAGGAGCCTTTATGAATGTTTAGTACTATTGTTTTGAAGTGTCATTTGGTGAATAATGACAACTTTAATGCAGAGTTGTACCAAAAGGCCATTAAAAGTGTCAACTTTGCATTAAACATGTTATTCACTGAATGAAACTTCATAACAGCAGTACTAGACATTCATGTAGATTCCTTCATGTTGGTGGCAGGTGTTATGTCATGAACACGAAGAAGTTTTCACTAATGTTTGGTTGTTGTCATAATGTGTCATTTGGTAAATAAATGACACTTTTAATGCAGAGTTGCACTAAAGGTTGAATTAAAAGTCCATCAGAAGTGTGATTTAGTGAATGACACTTCATAAAACAGTCAAACATTCAGTCTCCTACATGCTTATGACAGTGTCATGTCAGTCTTATTCGTCCATCCATTTTCTGTACACCTTGTCCCTAGTGAAGTGAGACATTTTGGGCGAGAGGCAGGGTCACCCTGGACAGGTCGCCAGTCTGTCTCATAGAGCATAGAGACAGACAGGACAACCAGCCATGAACACACACTCACTCACACCTAGGGAGTATTTACAGAAACCAATTAACCTGACAGTCATGTTTTTGGACTGTGGGAGGAAGCCGGAGTACCCAGAGAAAACCCACGATACACAGGGAGAACATGCAACCACATGCAGAAAGGCTGGGGCCGGGAATCGAACCCAGAACCTTCTTCCTGCAAGGCAACAGCTCTACCAACTGCACCACTGTGCAGCCCGTCAGTCTTATTCAAATCCCTTTAAATAAAGTGTTACCCATTGTGGAGGTGGAAGGATGTTTAGAAAATGTTTCTGTCTTCACTTGAACATCATCAAGTTTACTAAGAAACCAGCAGCGTTGAGAGGATGAAAGTTGCCCGTTGCTCCTGCTCCTGCAGCAGCAGCAGCAGCCAGATTCCTGTCAATTATAGATGATTCAGCTCCCTCTTTAACCTCCGTCCGCCTGATCCCCCGTCCGTATTTCTTCAGTTTCAGTCATTACTGCCCGTCAGCACACCTTCAGTGCCGACATTTTTTACTGCCAACAATCTCCATTTGTAATGCATGAAATCTGTTAATGGAGTTAACCGATGAGGGAATAATGGAGCAACCAGACGGGGATTTATCTAATCCCTGGTGGGTCTGTGTGAGTTTCAAATAGAAATAAATGCGCTGGATGTTACCACTCTGCTGCCATGGTGACCCCGAGGCCAGACAGACAGGACAGGATTAAGAGAGCAAAAAGACGGACGGACGGACGGATTATTAATAGTTTAATAAATTAATCAATAGTTTAATGAAATCCCATAATCTCAGCGTCTCTTTCGTCATGTTTCACTTTAAATCGCCTTAGAATAATGAAGTTCTTACATTCATGAGGAATCTCTGTCTGCAGAATCAGCAGCTTTAATAAGGACAAACAAAAGGCTAAAGTTAATAAAAACAGTCAAACTAAAAGTGATAAAACTCATTTAAAACACCAGAAGCTCCCAATCATGAGTCCAGTGAACAGAAATAGACGCCATTAAATCTCCTGTGAAGAACTCGCTATAAAACTAGTGGACAGTGATGCAGTGCTCCTCAGTTTGGGGGATATAACCTGAATTTCTGTCTCTATTTTTAATAAGCCTGTCAGGATAAGAAAGTTCTTGTAACAAACACTCAAATGAAAAGTAGTTCATTATATTTAGTCGACCCAATAATACCAGCAGACGGCCACATAAACACAGTACCACTGTACTTTATACAGGAGTTATACTTATAGTTTTGTCCAAACTTTGGATGGCCAAAATAGTCGACTCAAAAGTAAAAAAAAAAAAAAAAGATATTTATTGTAGATCCAAAACCTGAAAGGGTTTTTGTTCCTCTGAAAGTTTTCAAAGGAAATTTTTTTCAGAGAAAATTTCCAAGTGTTTTGTAGAACATTTCTTTTTAATCTATCCTACAGAAACAGTAGTTTTACTTAAAACTGCTGTTTTCTTTGTTGTTTGTGTTTTATTTCCAAAATTTCCTGTTAACTTTTCACATTTTTTAACACAAAGACACAGTGGAGCCACTTTGGTGGTGAAACTCTTTAGTTCCTTAGAAACTGAGCATAGTGCATGTATTTTAGCTCTAATAAGCCAGAGAAAGAGGAAAACTTTTACCTGAGGAGCTGCGATGTTGAGTCCTGGGTTGGCCAGTTCAAACCTCTCCTGGGATTTCTCTCTGGCCAGACGAGCCGCCTCCTTCACCTCCTTAAACTGCTCTGCAAACTTCATGTGGAGGAGGAGAAAAAAAGAGACTTCAGACTCTGAATCTTTAAAACTGGATGAATTTACCGCTGTATCGATGCGGTATCTGTCCTCTATTTGTGCTTATGCATCATGCGGATTAATATCCAAGTTCTGAAGAGGAAGCAAAACAAAAAAGGTCAGAAGTGGAATATAAATTAATGCCACCAAAGGAAGCTTGGTTGGGAAGAAGAAAAGGTCAGTTTTCAGACACCACCTGAATATGTTCGCACACTCCTACAAGCATATTTACGCTACGGCGTCGCGCCACCAGTACCTGCTGCAGCTGCTGCTCCGTGGAGAAACCCAGACCGTAGACGGTGTTCGCCCGGCTGTCGGCCCACTGGCCGAACTTCTGGGACGTTTTGGTGAACGTCATGTTGGGGGTGATGGTGCTGTTGATGATGGCCTGGGAAAAATAATAAAAACACATTTAAACATCAAAGTTAGGTTAGGAAAAATATTGGTGTAGTTTTTAAGTGATGATTTTCGAAACAAGATCAACATAAAATTATTGTATATTGAAAGCTAACAAATTAAACTGAAAATGATTTTTATTTTTACATTTTAGAACTAAATTAATCTTTTACTCAGGGGTGAAAGTAGTTTTAAATTCTTGGGGGTACTATGACAAAAAAACAAATTATTATTCATTATATTATATATATATAATATATATATATATATATATATATATTATATAATATATATATATTATATATATATATAATATATATATTATATATATACCATTATGATTAAAGTCATTATAGGTGCTTTAATGGTTTAGGCCGGTACTGACTCCAGCTGGAAAATTAAATCAACGTCTCTAGAACCAGATGTTGTGATTAGAGGGGATCCTGGATTGCACTGAGGTTTCCTGACATCCATCAGGCCAACATACCCAAACCCTCCCTGTCTACACTCACACTGCTTGATTTCTAAAATTATTAAATGTTTTACTTTAATTTGAACAGAAAGGTTGGGATCATCTGAGAAAATGTTTCAGTTTAGGTCATTAGATGCTTCTGGCGCCGTCTCTGGTTAAGATGACATGACAGCTGGAGCCCAGTTCTGGAAACATCTGTGTGCGGCAGCCTTAGAAGCTCCAGCTGCAGTCCACGCCTCCCATGTTTCCACCAAAATCTCGAATGAACTTTGCTTCATAATCTCCAAGGCTGTAGTTATCCTTAATGTGTTCCCTGCTGCATATGCCATGTTTAAAATAACCCCAACAAGACATGGACGCATCTTAAGCATGTTGTGTTTCACTGGTAATATAAGACATCAAAAGAAGCAGAAGAGGAGAAATTTTATTTTTTAAGAATTACCAGCTGCAGTTCATAGCAAATACTAGTTTACTTAACCGATTGTTCCTTTATTTAGGCCTCCTTTCAGCTATACAAGCTAATTTAAGAACCGCAAATAGAAACAAGTTCCCAACAGCCAGGACGCAGAAAGAGAGGAAAAGCTTGATGTGCTAAAGCGGAGTTGTTTCTATAAAGTCCTCCAGTGAATTCAGTCGTTTCAGGTGCATTTGTTGCCAGATTTGCTTCCTTTAGTCTCTCTTCCAAAAGCCTCCAGTCTCAGAGGGGAAAACTGGCACAACTGTCTTGTGTGTTCTCTATTTTTTGCCCCAAGATGAAGACGGTCTGCTAGAGTCCCGGGTGCTTTAAGCTATCGCAAGAGAAATGAGTTAGAAATATTATTCTGACAACATGCGCAGCATACTAACCATGGCGGCCAAATCCTCCTTTACTTGAAGAATCTAAAAACATTTTGACCAGAGCAGAGCAAACACAATTCAAGAAGATTCTCTCCTAATTAAGACCATCTTCACTGGGGTTGTAATGATTCAATGAATGATTCAAGGAGGTTTCGGGTTCAATTTAAACTCTAGAAAACATCCTCTACATGCATCCAGTTCATTCATAACTACTGACAAATAATGTATATGTTCCCTCTGTAAAAGACAAGCTTTATCTATGATAACACAGAATCTGACATGTTGTGCACACACAGGGAAATCTGATATGTACTTCCTGATCAGGACGAGTAATGACCTGAAAAACAAAAACATTTTAAATCATTTTCCACCTTTCAAAGCTGAGACTGAACATGAAGTGCATTATATAAGGTAGAGTTTGTTAATGCCTTAATTTAATTTTCTTTAATCTTTAATGTTTAAAAGTTAAACTGAAATTAACTTCAGTCAGAGGCGTCTTCAGATTCGCTGCAGCACAGACTGCTACATCACCATATTTAATAACTCTTTGATGAATCTGGATTAATGAGCTACGCCATTTAATTTCCCTTTGGGATTAATAAAGTATTTGAATTTCAAAATGTTTTACTTCTCATCTGTTCTTTTTTCTCTTTTATGTAGCTTAAGAAGCTGAAGAGGACATTTTTTATTCAGTTATTCAATCATCAGAAAAATCAATGAGTTATTCAGTTTCTAAAATAATTGTTTACATCATCCCTAATCTTCACTAAATGTCGCATGAAGAAAACTGCTTCTTCGAGCAAGAAGTTAGTCAATTTCTTTAAAAGTAAAAAACAAATGAAATCAGATTAAGTATCCGCTGCTATCCTTCCACATTCACCATAAAACTCGAACAGAGGTATAAATCCAGATAAGCTGCGTGTCAGGTGTGTGAGCTGGGCTCCCCACCTTGGTCCCGCCCACGCTGATGATGCGGTAGACGTTGCGGCTGGCGTCGTAGAAGAAGGACACGGTGACGGCGTGCTTACTGGCCGGCAGCCAGTTACGTTTGGTCGCCGGGTCGATCTGGAAGACATGAGCTCTGGTGCTGAAGATGGGCTGCTCCCTTAAAACAACGAGACACACAGGAGCACAACGTCAGTCTGAAAGCGCCAACAGGCAAAGCAGGAGTAGTAGTGGTAGTTTCTGTTTATGGATTATCATCTGTTTACTGTTATGAGTTAAATTTGTTTTTTAAGTTGTTTGGTTTGGTGAAGTCAAAAAAAATTAAAAACATTCACACTTTAATGTATTTCCCTGAATTGTTATTTTTCTATGTTGTATATTCAAGTTGCCCTGCTAAAGGCTTTTGTTGTTTGTTTTGTTTTTGTTTGGTTCTGTTGGTTTTTATGCATGTGTTGTGATTACATAATGGATACTTTATGGTACCTTTCTGGGGTTGGTTGTATATGTTTATAAAAATAATACCAAAACATAGATAAAATAATAAAGGAAATGTGTCATCTTCCTGTTTATGAATCATCTGCTTATTGCTACATAGGTAAATCACAAATAAATATAAATTAAAATAAAAAATAGGGCTCCAACTAATGATTATTTTAGTAATTTATTATTCTATTTATTACTCTGACCATTAAACGGATAAGAAAAATATTTTTTATTTAACCACTTAAACCTTTTTATAATATACTAGAATACATAAAAACATGCAATAAACAAATAATTCAATTTTCTTTTTAAATAAGAAAGTAAACATTTCTTTGCCTAAAATACAATGCAATAAAATACTCTAAGCTTCCTTTAGTGTAATTTGAACTTATGTTTGATTTAACAGCAATACAGAGCAGAGCTGAGCTGTTGACTGTCTTTTGGATTAAATGATTAATAATTGGATAGCAAAAGATGCTTAATACAAGATTCAACTTTTTTTTTATCTCAACTTGAACCAGGTGAGACTTAAACTACGCCACTTGATTTCTGGTTAGACATATCTACAGACAAAGGACTTTGTTTTATTTATTTTTTAAATTTAAAAGCAAAATGTATAATTTTTGGTTAAATTACTGTTCTAAATGTGTTGCTCCTTATTAGTTGACGATTATATTAATAATTGATTCATCATGATTAATTGTTTCATAATATATATTAATTTTGCTCCAGCAGGTTCAAGAAATTCCATTTGAGACCAAGATTTTACAGAAAAACTGACTTAAATGCATTAGAGATGTATTAAAAGCTGTATTTCTGATGCTTTAAGCACACAGCTGAAAGCCAGAAGGCGAACACATCAGAGCTCATCATTAAAAGAAAACACAATATCATTATTGTTTGCCAAGGACCCTGAGGTCAGTGAAACTGTGATGATATAATAATGTTTTGGGTGCAGAAAGGCTGAAGATCTGCAAAGCCCCTGCAGTCCAATTAGTCATTCTTCTCTTGTAAGACAAACTACAAACACTGGCTGTGGGGACGAACAGCACCAAGAGACATACAAGACACTGATGGACCGAAGGAGGCCCAATGATGGATTCATGCAACACTACACAGCTAATAGAGTTTGCACAATGTCAATGCATGCAATGAGGCGCTTCTTCTGCAGCTATATACCAACATTATGGCAATAATGTGAACTGGGAGGAGGCAACCTTCCTCCTCTGAGCAGGAGAAAAAACTATTTATATGGGTCAGCACCGCCTATATGAGCAATTGTTCCAGGCAGATTTCATAGGCATTACTGAACATTTGCATTCAAACAATAGTCGTTATTGTTTCTGCCACAGTTAACAATAGACAATAGCAACAGAGCCGAGAAAGCTGATTTAGACGGTGTTATTCAGGTTGAGGACGACTGCAGCTGCAGAAACAAGAAACAGAAAAACTTTAGATACAAGTTTATTTAACGTCCTCCAACGATCACAAAATAGAGATAAATAAATGTCAAAACGCCAAACTGTCTGAGGAGATATTAAAATGATTCTCAATAGTACTAAACAATACTAATGTCAGGTATTTGTGAACAATGTATAAAACAACTCAGACCCTTTTTTTTCCAGTAATGTCCACCATCACTGCGCAGAGTTAAAGGTAAAATCAGCTAACCAGACATGTTGGAGCTCAGCTTGTGTAGCTAGGGAACAGGGCGGGGCTCCGCTACCGTGGTTGCTAGGTAACCGGACTGGGCTCTGCTGCCGTGGTTGCTAGGGAACAGGGCGGGGCTCTGCTGCCGTGGTTGCTAGGTAACGGGGCAGAGCCTGGCAGTTGGAAGCTTTTAGAAACAGGATTGTTTTCCGGACACTAAAAAACACTAAGTTACTTTTAGCGGCTGAACTGTTTCCAGAAGCAGTAGAAACCCAGATGAAAATACAAAAATGTTATTTATATTGTTTTTAACATTGATTTATGGGGTATATTTTGCTACTGTGTTGCTGTAACAAGTGAATGTCACCACTGTGCGATTAATAACTATTCTATTCAATTTTAAAAAGTTAATTTTGAGTAAATGGTCTGAACTTATATAGCGCTTTTCCAATCATTTTGACCAGTCAAGGCGCTTTACACTAGAGTCACATTCACCCATTTGCACTCACAAACACTCACACATTTATACGCCGATAAGCAGCTTGGTAGGCAATTTGAGGTTGAGTGCCTTGCCCAGGGGCACATCGACATGCGGCAGGAGGAAGCTGGAATTGAACCTACAACCTTCCCAGTTGAGCCACAGTTGGTTCCCTGTAAGTTATCAGAACCTCAGTTGGGCACACAATCCCGTCAACTGGAGATGTAAATAATAATAAATGTAGAATAGCCTTTTCTTTGCTGGGGGTCTTCACATCTTTCCAGGCCGTACTACCCTAAACCCCCACAGTCCAATAACATCTGCCGGGTTATTACTGATTTTAAGAAACATAGAACAACAAAAATACAAAAGATCATATTATAGGCTCAAATTTCTTGTCACTAATGAAGCTAAATGTCTTCAGACACATTCAAAACATTAGAACGGCAACAGCTGAAAAGCCTGAAACCGACTGAACATCCTGCAGTTTGTTAACTATGGGTTTGAAAAGCTGTATAATAATGAACAGCAAAGCAGCTGAGAAACACACAAATTTCAACCTGGAAGAAAAATAAAGACATTCTCTATATTCAGTGTGACTCTGTTCTTCTATAAAGTCCTGTTTGTTCTCTCTTGCTGAATGGTGTTTTCATGCAGTCGGACCTTGAAATGTGTTTTTAATATTCTTCCTCTGTTGTTTTATCGCGCGTTGTGCCCAGAAACATTACAGCCCAGTCTCAGCATGATCACACCTAGATCACCAATACTGAAAAACAACCTCCACAGCAATATGAGACAACAATTCACTGAAACTGCACCCCGAGCCACACAGATAACTACGAAGTTGTTGTGTCCTCGACTTGCACGGCTACTCAGTTACAATAGGAACGAAAGCAAATAAAAGAAGCTGGCACAGACGCATCCTTTCACTGGGCTTTAATTTGTTTTTGTTTTTTTTTTTATCTTTGTTCTGGATAAAAAGCCTTTTTACAACCAGAGGAGTTAATAAACTAAAAGCTTATTGCCTTTTAGGAAGTTATCAAAACCGAAACTCAAACGTGGCATTTTAATAAGAACGCTCTATCCAAGCCTAGTCCATCAAATCATCCATAGGTTCAATTAGTGATTTATTGGTAAAACCAGGAATGAGAATCACCATGTCCTCCAACAGCAACCTACATTTCACCTGAATGTCAAAACAGCAGATATGAATCAGCAGCTCAGAAACACCTCATTAGACTTAATTAAACGAATCAACTGGCTGCGAGACAAATAAAGCAGACAATAAGCGAATAAACAGGAGGAAAAAAACTATAATTATCATTGGAGTAAAGCAGGATGTCCCTCCTATCGCATTCACATCTTAATGAGAAGCGATGACTGACGGCTCGTCAGCCCTGGCAGAAATTAATTGGCCCGGCTGCGACGTCACTGTGAAAAAGCCCGTGGAGCTAATCGGCTCAGACAGGAAGCGTCACGGCGATGTTTGATGAAATGAGCAGATTAAAGCTGGATTAGCGCTCTCCTGAGGTGAGAACAGACTACATTCAGGGTTAATCCAGAGGAGGAGCGTCTACATGCGCCACAAAGTTATACATCATCAAAAAACTTTATCTAATTACCACAGATCACCTGCTGTGAGAGCCTGGCTGCTAACAAAGAGGATTTTTAACACTCCAAAGTTCAGAGTTCAAGAAATAGAAATCTCTTTAGTTCTGGTGGAAGGTTTGCATGAGTTTTGCTTGCATGTCACGTCCATTTTGGGCTTTTAATTACTTATTTAGGGTTTTGACTGGTGATGCAACATGCAGTTTGAGTGAGTTAAGGATTTATTTAGTGCAGAAATGATCTGTAATCTACAAAGGGTCGACATACAGCTGCAAGATATCAGAAAAATATATAATTAAGATGTCGTCCATTATCGTCCATGTTCTTTTTATTTTGTTTTTAGGACTCAGGCCACAAACAATCAGGGACTTTTTACTGAACAGATCCGAGTCGTTAAACTTGGCTAAACACAGGACAAATAGAAGAAAGTTTCCATTTTTGTAGCCGATTTTAGACTAAAAACATTTTCTAAACCAAACAGAAAACTTAGAAACCTTCTTTTAAAATAAATAAACTCTGAAAACATCAAAGTTTTAGTGCAAACTTTCTATTTTGTTTAATGACTATATTGCATGATTAAATCACAATCACTTTCAATTTACAATAAAATTATCTAGTATTTTTAATTGGAGAAAAAAAATGGCCAAAGAGCTTGTTTGTCTTGGTGAGTTTGGTCTGCGGTGCAGAAAGTTTGGACACAACTGAAATTAGAAATTTATCCATTGAAAATGTATCATTTTTATCATAACAAGTTAAAACAAAAACAACCTTTTCAGCAGCATTCAAAAAACTTAGCGTCTTAAGCAAATGCGACCCAAAGCCCATAAAATCTGACTTTTTTATGACGTCCAAACGGCTCAAATACATCTGATGCTCACTACTAAATCAGACACATCCAATAGTTTTCAAAGTGTCTGGAGCTTGTTATGATAAATATATTTATTTATTTATCTGAACGAAAACAGTTGCTGCATTTTTACTTTACTAGAAAGAGAAAAGAAACCAAGCAGAAAAAGTCAGAGCCGAGTCCAGGGTTGAACGGACAGGATTTCTGTTTCTTCACTTGACTTCTCACATCTGCGGAAACATCATTTTGATTCACCGACTGCTGCTTTAAGAGCAGCTCTTTCCTTCAATAAAGCCTCTGAAAGTTTCCCTCAGTGAAATCTTTATCGCCGTGCAGGCGAGGTGAGAGGAAGGGGGAGTTTAACAGGTCGATCTGAGCTCACACACCCTCTGAAATTACAGCAGCGACGCGAGATGGCACAAGAGTCGCTCAGGCTATCAGCTGCATTCCTCCCTCATGATAAATCGATAGCAGCACAGATCTGAGAGAACCAACATCCTCTTCTTCCTGGTGAGCATACACATCTTTTTTTATTTTTTTTACACATGGAAATGTGTCTCTGATGTGCAGAAAGATATCACTGCCCAAGCTGGACAGAAACGCTGAGGATCCTACAGAACCAGGAGACTCTAACGGACTTCCTCTGCACTCAGTTTTAAAGCATAACCATCTCCACTAAGAAAAGAAAATACAATCAGGATGACAGCAGGAACTACAACTTTCTGTGCAAATCTGACCTTATCGTTTTTTGTATTTCTTTCTTTTCTGGCCAATCGCTGCATTTTGACCAATAAACTTCTAATTCAACTTCCTGTTTCATGACGTCTCTTCAAAGTCGAACCTGAAAAATGAAATGTTTCACTCTAAATGATAACATTTGCCTTTTTATTTTTATTTTTCTGCAAACCATGAGATGTTCAGTAGGATTTGTGTATAGTTTATGTTGTGCTGAATGCACTTTAATAATTTTCCAGGACTTGATTTAATTTGTATTAAGGGCACTATTTCAAAAAGGTACTTTTATATTTATTTTTTTGTTTTTTTAACATTTATATCACAAGACAAATCCCATTAAAATTACACATTCCTGGCAGAACTTGAAAATGTTATTTGAACTTTAAATATTAAATATGTTAAAAGGTAATAATGTGTAACTTTTTTGTAAGATCATCGCATGGCAAAAATTCAGATTAAAAATGTGCACATTTGATAAAGTTGCTGCAAAATCAGCAATTTTAGGCTGCAACAATCACAACATAAAAGTTTTAAAATAAGTGAAATTATTTCAAGAAATTCTAATTTAGCTGAAGTAGCAAACAATGCCAATCCATAATCAATCTGTTCTGCCGCCTGAGTGAATATTTTGCATTTTATTACTCATCATAAAAATAAGAACCTTTTTAATGTATGAATGTAGAAATACTGACATCTGGTTATCTGACAACATTTGAGTTAATGAAGCCAGAAAGGTGAAAACATTTTCATGAGGTCATGTTTTCTGATGTGAGTTTTAATCCACGCTCTGATGTGGGATCAAATATTCATCAGTTTTTAACTTTTTGGTTTTCTGTTTATAGTTAATGTTATGCGAATTAGATTGAAAGTTTTTGAAATGGAAAAAACCCAACAAAATCCACAGGAAATGCTTATTTCCCACACGGGTTTGATGCTGAATTGAATCCGTTTTCAGTCCAAATCAAACTTATTGTCATTAGTGTCCTTGTTGTAGAGTAAAACTATGGATTATTCAGCAGTTACTCTGTGATTTTCGGATGTAATATTCAGCAGAAGAAGCAGCAACTGATAAAAAAAGATAAAATGTGAGCTAAAAACCTGCATGACGAGATGCAAAATGAAACTTCAGTTCACTTTACAGATAAAGTATCCACTGAACAGGATTTTCATGGGAACAATCTAATTCAGGAATTCATCTCTCAGCAGTTTTCAGTTTGAATGGACACTTATTATTTTATATTCTGATCCTTGAATGTATCATAGTTCAGCAATAATTCACACAAGTAACAAAAAATCTTATATGCAGAAACTTTAACTCCCTAAAACAGACTGAAAGTTATCCGTCTGTGGTATCAAACTCATGAGATACAGGAGGAAACATTTTCCACAGAGATGTATCTGCTCCTTACTGCTTAGTAAAAAAAACTAATAATGTTTCTCTGTATTTCAGAAAACTTACAGAGAGAAAAGCTGCAGCCAGAGAGGCAATAGTTGCTACTTAGACATGTAGAAACTGCAACCATGAGAAAAATGCAGCTAAAGATTATCCGCCTGCAATTTATCATGTAGGCAAAATGGGATTTCTTTAAATCTGAGGGGATTAAATTAAAACCGCTATGGTTTAAATTTAGGACCTACATCAATAAAAAATAACTTGTTACCAGCTAAGGATTTTTTCAACTTCAGTTGGTATTTCTATGCTCTGGAATACGACTCCATCACACCAAAGTTACTTTAATCCAGCACTTCTTTATCTGATTATGATGTGATACATGCACATTTAAATATTTGCTTTAGGAAAATGAAAATAACTTATTCTAATGTAGTAAACTTTGCTAGGTCTTCGGAAGTAACATAAACAAACACACATCAGTCACCAAGGCCACACCTTTGAGGGAAAACATTTTGTCTCTGTTTAGCAAAGGGGAGCTGAAGCTTTTCCAACAGATATTTAGTTTACTAGAGTTATATTTACTGGCACAAAGGTGAGCCGCCCTCAGTAAAAGTCCAAGATTTTTCCATGCCATGACCCCCTAAAGAGCCCCAACCTCTGGCTGGGATCCATGTTACCGAGAATCCTTCAAAACATGTAAAGAAATTCAACTTTTATTCACTATTTAATCATTACTGCACTCATTTTGCATAAATACTGCCTCATGCCGTCAGATTTTTAGACAGCCATGAGTTCTGTGGCAGAAAGTTTTACCATTAGATAAAATATTATGACTTTATTACCACATACATTTTTTATCACAGTCCCCTCTTTTGATCATAAGAAAATATATAATATTTTATATAATCACATCAAATTGTATTTTATTCCAACAGTTCCTATGTTATTTTTCCATTTCTTGCTTGCTATGCTAGATTAAGGAGCAAAGCAACTTGATCAATTTGACTGGCAGCCAGTCAGAAAATGAGGATCAGAAATAGCATTTAAATCAATTATTTTAACTTATATCTTATAAAACATAAAAACTTATTAATAAATTTATGGGATTTTTTTTTCTTCATTTTCTTTATGAGCATTGCTCTAGAAAGCTATCGCTAATTAAGCTAACGCTAATGAATGCGCTAATTTGAATGCAGTTCAGCACAAAGCTGGATGTGGCTTAATTAAAGCTCGATTTAGAGGTGAAACTGGAAAAGTTCCCTAAACCAGCAGCAGAAGAAATGTTTTATTTTTAGAGTCTGGAATAATTTGCAAGTTTGTTCCAAACTCAGGCTGAATTGTTTTAATTAATTTGTATTAATATGCACCATGACCTTAACTTGCAAACAAAGCAAAAATAATACACACAGGATTTGAGAAGTACTTCTTATTCACTATTTAGTTATAACATAACACACACACACACACACACACACACACACACACACACACACACACACACACACACACACACACACACACACACACACACACACACACACACACACACACACACACACACACACACACACACACACACACACACACACACACACACCACACACACACACAGTTTCATCCCTTCCCCCAATCAGTGAGAAAGCTGCTCTCTCATGTCTGGCCATGCCGTCAAACACAATCAGCGACTCATTGAGAAAATGTACGTCAAACTGCCAGTAATGAGGCCTTAAGGCTTTGTGAGCTCTTAAAGAGCGTGGAGGCAGAGGGAGATTTTAAAGTGAGAGCCATAAATTGCACCGGTTATACCTTAAAACTGAAGTTCACACTTGAAACAGCCAAAGAGGACTGAGAGCTTGAGAAAGCCGGGAGAAGGTGCGATTCTGCATGCTGTGCAGAGGCGCACAAATGATTCAAGCTGCAGATCTGCAATGAGCAACTGTGAATATAAGTGGACGGTTTTTATAAGAGCATTTCTAAAGAAAGGAGAAGGTGCATGAAAAAGGTTTGGATTTTAGGAGAGAAGTTCACAGTTTTTAGATCCAGATGATTCAGTTTGATGAATCAGTTCTTTTACTGCTCTGAATGCGTTTGGCTTTTGGTTAATGATTAATCGATTCTTAAAATACTTCAATAATCGAATAATCACAATGAATCTGGTGAATTGTTTCCGCCCCCTACATAAATCTCAGTTTGTGGTTTCAAAGTGTCGCAATGTGGGGAAGTTAAGACAGTATTGTCGCTCAGATGGCGAGAGGCTACTGGAAGTCAAAGCGGACTAATTATTGAACGATTATGAAGAAAAACCAACATGTTTCAACTCATGAATCACAAACACAGACCTTGCTTTCTGCATCTTTCAGTGAAAGAACAAAAAAAAATCTAAATTCTGTCCAAACACATTCAGCTGGGCATCATTTTCTGCCATCTGCGCGTTCAGAGAAGAGACTGAGTGGTCGCCGTTCTTTTAAGCCGTTCTGCTTTTGCTCGTCAGACGCCACTTCTCCTTTAAGGGTCCACTTCCTCCGACCTCTCGGGCTGCAACCCCGGGTCCCACTTATTGGCTCGTTGGGCCACACAACACGCCCTGCTTTCAGCGGCGGATTAAAATAGCACAGCGAGGGAAAACGCCAGCTCACGCTGCTTCTCAGCAGGTCATCGCATTGGCAGCGCCCGAACCCGACACGAGCCGCGTCCGATATTCTCTAACTATGTCAGGAATGCTTTGAAGGATTGGACTAAAAGTGGAGAAATCCTGAAAATGTGAGCTCTGCTTGCAGGAGTCTGACTGATAACCAGCTGCTGTTGTGGATTGTGAAGGTGACACAAAGACGAAGCATTTATTGCATAAAAGGTCAGAGAGGGAGAGCTGATCTGCACACTGTTCTGCGGCTTTATGGTGACAAAATGAAGAGAAATCACAAGAAAAGGCAAAGTCTGGCAGCCGCTCCAGATAAAACAGCATGTCTCCTAAGCAGCAATTACAAAAGCTCCCACATACAGAGCAGCTGCTTCAGTTAAAACAGCTGCTTAGGTAAAATACGTAATGAAACTTCAGCTTGATTCAGAGATTTATGAGTTCCTGCTGCAGCGCTGCTGCTTCTAAAACCAAACTTCATTTCAATAAAATAGAAAAGAGGATATTAGTTCTGTTTGCTCCTTTACTTTCAGTTTCAGTACAAAACATTTCCCGTTGGGTTTTATTTATCTGTATGCTGAGGTGGGAAAAGCACCCAAAAACTGTAAAAATATGTTTCAACTCAAGTAATAGTAAAAACATATTTAGTAAAAAGCCTGCTCAATTACTAATTGTCAATTGTTTAATATTAAAAATGACATCATCAGACAGACTAAAACATAAATTTAAGTGGAAGCTTTGATATTTTAAGAACCAAAATGACAACAATTCATAGAAGCAGCAAAACCAGGCAGAAAAAAGTTTCCAAATCAGTTTCTCTCTATATAAAACTGATGAAAATTTAAATAAACTGCAGGTGTGTGTCTGTTTGTTATAACATGTTTTTATTCAGTGGGAAGAGAATCCAGAAATTTTACTGAAGTAATGGTAGCAATATTTTGTAATAAAATTACTCCAGTAAAAAAAGTACAGCATTGTAAAATTACCCCTAAAAGTGAATTTTATAAGTAAATGTAATTAGTTACTGCCCTGCTCTTTCTGGTCCAGAAATCGTTTGGCAACATGAAGTTGAAGTTGAATTTCAGCTTGGTAATGTAGTGAAGGACTTTTTCTCACATTTCTTGGGCATCTTTAATTCAGCTCTGTCCAAATCTAAACTGGATTTTTCTCACAACATATGCAGATTCTGTGAAGCAGCTGGTTATGTGTGATTAAAAACTCAAAGTATTAACCAGACTCATTTCCAAACTGAACCAGGAACAGTAGCCTTTCTCTTTCCACACCATTCCACTTGATTTTCATCTACCTTCGGTGCTCTGTCTGGGATTTCTCCCATTGAACTCAATTTCTTTGATTGAATCAGCAAACAAAAGTGAACGATTATGTCGATTTTCTTCAATGTTTTAGAATTGTAGTCCGTTATGATTCTCATGTATTATTTTATTGATTATTCTGATAAATAATTCAATAAAAAAACTAGAACATTCTGCAGATTTTTCATTTACCCACTTAAGCCTTTAATACAATATTAAAAATGTATTAAAAGAGACAAATAATTAAATTCCTTTGTCAAATAAGTAAACATCTATTGCCTAAAATGCAGTGACAAGGCATTCCAGTGAACGCTTTAAGATTTAAATGCAGATATTTCTGCTTTGATGTGGATGAAAGTGACAATAAACCTGTAGGTTTAAAATCAGTACAGGATGGTATAGATGGCCATTTATAATTTATAATCAAAATAAAATTAAAACAGGCTTGTATGGTGTTGGCAAAAACAAACATTTTCTTTCAGGGAGTAGATAAACATAAATAATTTTATTTTAGGTGTGAAAAAGCAGTCAGTCAGCCTGGGCGCTTTTCACCGCCTCATTACTCTCATATCTCATCCAGACCTAGATCTACAGTATATCTTCATAATGTTCAAAAACAAAATGTAAAGGTACTTTTATCTATGTAGCACATTTTCAGCAACAAGGTGGTACAAAGTGCTTTAAAGGAAAAGCTCTGCAAACTTTCTACCGGTATCTTCAGGCTTTCTTTTTAGTGACCGGTCTTATCCATTAAGCCATTATTGTTTTTAAACCCGACCTTTTAATAAGCTAACTGTAGCGCTGCACTTTGAGATGGCGTAACGGCAAAGTGCAGAACCTCTCGGACCACTAGGGGTTGAGAAAGACAGACAAAGGGAAAAAAAGATAGCTTGGGCAGCTGACGTCATCATGAACTAACGTCTTTCAGATCTGTATCTCCCACATTTAGGTCAACTTCACAATAGGACCACCAGGCCTACAGAATCACAGTCTCCATCTCACTCTGCCATGAGTGTGTAATTCATCTTCACTCACTGCTCCGCCTGCCAGATGCTACAGCAAAAAATCTGCAACATTATGGCTCCTCTGGTGCCTCGTTTACCATCACCTTTAAAACTGAATCATTCACCTTTGGTACTACAACTTGTGCTGTCAGTGAGTGTAAATTTACACCCCAAAAACCAAAAAGTCTTACCAGGTATTTTTGGTACAGGTGAAATAAGGTAAAGCTAAATTTAAAGTACGTTTTTAGTAAGATAAATAAGCTTGTTTTAGGACAATAATTCTTTAATATAAAAAAATAAAAGGTTTTTATTAAAGACTCTTTTCCTTTTGTAGGTGAAAAAATCTGCCAGTGGAACTAATACTTAGTTATTGTTGTCTCATTTCAACCATACTACATTTGAAATATAAATTAGACAAAAATAATTGATAAGATCAACAATTTTGTGATGTTCCTGCAAAATCCCAAAATCCTAGCATGTATTTTAGTATAGTTTATAGGACAAATTCAAGTGTAATTCAGTACACTTGAATTAAGACAAAACTAACTGAAAAGCAACTTTTCATCTAACTTTTCAACTTGCTTAAATATTGTTTTTTAAAAAGTACCAGCTCAACAGCCAGATTATATTTCTTAAATTTATGATTGAAATAATCTGCGCAAGGAACCTGAACTTTTTTATCATTAAGGAATTATTTACTTAAAATAAGCTCCTATTTCTTGCTGAAAAGTTACATGTTAGTCAGGTTTTTCTTATTTAAAGTGTAAAAGTCATTCATACACTTCAAAAAGTTTTTGTTAAAGTTTTTATGTTGAAATTGCTTGTGTGATACGGTATTTTGTTATGTCTTTTTGTAATGTTTGTAAGACGTTGATTCAAATTTTGTGTTCAAATTAATTTTGTTTGTGTTTTAAGGAAAACCATTAGGTAATATTTGAAAAAGGTTTTTATTGTAATATTTGGTGTGAACCCAAGAAGAATCGTTTCTACAACAGTAGAGACTAATGGAGGTCTTTAAATACACAAACAAATATTCCCACTAAAAACTAGACCAAAAATACTTGGTAAAGTTTTGTGTTTTGCATTGTAAACTACAATATTGTGATACATTTTTTTAGCCATATCGCTAAAAAACTCAAAGGTAAAATCATATCTAAACTGTCTCGCTTTTGTTTTGTGTAAACTGAAAATATGCAAACACGAAATGTATATCAGTTTCCGCCAGTTGGCATAAACAGCAACTTTTTGCTTGGATTAGCACATATAATTTGGTTGGCTGCTCATTCAAACAGCCCTACATATCCACTAATCAGCTGTAGTTATATTAAACATGAAGGTCTGACATGCAAAGCGAGTCTGAAACCGGCAGCAGACGGAGCGGCAGTGGATCCGCTGACAGGAGGACGAAACACGATAATAGGGACTTCAGGCGACGACAGCAGGAGTTGCACTGACAACATCTGCACAACACGACAAGCATGAAGCGTCTGCAGCGCCTCGGATGCAGTTTCCACAGACACTCAGGGAAGGATTAACATCACAGCAATGGGATGATGGAGGAGTCGCTTCATCAATGTTTCATAAAGCAAGGATGGGCGGATTATTCCCAATATGCCAATACCTGATGTTAAACTTTTGAGCTTCAAACCAAACGATTTCAAACTCAAAAGGTTTTTTTTTGTGGTATTGTTGACATCTCCAATGATAGTTCCCTAAACTAGGACACAAACCCATCTTTCTTTCGCACTAATAATGCTAAATTTATAATCACCCACTAATAAATCACACAGGAACAACTTGGTTCTCGTAAACAGTTTTAGGGAGGGAGATTTTAGCGCTTCAGAAATTTGAAGCATTGTTTTTGGACGTTTTGGTCATCGCCCATCCCTGACATGCAGAACCACGACACAGACACGGCGGCGGGTTTCTACCTCTCACGGTGTCGCGGGTACATTTTACAGCTCTCAGATACCTCCACTGCAGCACAACCAGAAGAAAGAAAGTCCACACTGTTAGGCGAACTGGAGCGTCACACAAAGCAACACAGTCGTTATTGGTTTCCTGCCATTAATTCTCGGTTTCGGTTCCTAACTTTTCCACAGAGAAAAGTTTCACGTTTGAAGTGGCATTAGCAGGATTTAGGTTAGATGTGCTTAGGAAGGGAAAAAAACTTTTAAGAATACAGTTATAGCTTTGCTTTGAAGATCAAAATGTGCATAAATACCAGAGAAAAGCTCAGACAAGAAGAATTAAAGCTCCTCTGTAAAACTGAACTTATCAGACATTATTTCCACTAAATATCCGTTTGTGGAAGTCGTGTGCAGAGATCTGCAGCTTTGGGTTTTGAAAATGTGAAAATGTATTCCGAGGACTTAAACTACACCACTTTAAAATAATAATATGAGTTTATCACTTAGTTTTAACAAAGCTAAACATGATATTGTTTAAACTGACCCACCAGAACCAGGTGACTCATCTGGATAAAAGTGTGCAGAGTTAAAACTGAGTGAATCAGAGACGATGTTTAATACCAGCGTTACTTTATGTAGTTTAATCCTCTGAGGCGATAGAGACCATAGTACCATTTGCCTAAATAAAAAAGTTATTTCCTATTCATCATCTGTATTTTAAAATGGCTGATTTCTGACTAAGACTAGTTTTTTTGAGACGTGTAGCATGCTGACTACGCTACAGGCTCCTGTGAATCTCCTGAGAGCCGTCATGTAGTTTTCAGAACAGCACAGAGGGAAACTCTGACTCTGCTGAAAAAGTTTTCAAATGTACAGATGAAGGCACCATTTTACATGTAACGTTTGGAAGCAGACTGTATTTATGCATCGTGTTCTGTGTTTTCTTGCTTGACGTTCTTCCACAGATGCATCAGTGTCATATTCTTTCTTTTGGAAGCAATAAGACGTTTTAACCAGGCTCAGAGTCTGCGTCAGAATAAAGTTGCTCTGGTTCGCCCAATTTCTGCCTGCCAGTGAAAAAAACACACACGTTTGTGTTTCAGGAATCTTTGAGTAAAGAAATCAGATCTACTCACTCTGCAGCAAAGGGACCGGTCCAGTCCTGGAGAACAAAAGTCCTGCAGCGTTTAGATAAATCTGAGCTCCAACACACCTGAACCAAACGAATGGCTCGTTAACCGGCCTGCACCGAGCTGATGGAGCCGAGACGCATCTAAAACTGAAGGACTGATAGCTCCAACAGTGCTAACCGCACTAATCTTGCTAATTGCTAAGATGCTAACAACGAGGTTTTAGTCTGTTTGTTTGATGAATTAAGTGAAAGCTTGTTTAGCTGCAGAGCTGTGTAACATCAACCAATCCTCTGGTTGTAATATGAACATTTATTGATTGAAAAATCCAGCATTTAACTATGAATCACAGATTTTCACTCCAATATTAAGTCGGAGGTCTCTACTACTTGTTTGAAACTAACTTATGGGGAAAAAATTGTATTTTGTGACATAATTCACTCTGGAAGAAAAGGAAAAGATTAATGAACAATAACCTGTCCTGCTAAGCAGTAAAGGAAATGTGTTGGTAGGTCTGTTTTAATAAGCAATTAATGGCAAGACAAATTAAGATAAGCTCGATAATTTCCATTCTGATGAATGATATTTTTCTACTTTTTAATGGCTCAAACTTGCATTATTAGCCACTAACAAAATATTACATTTAAATGGTCTCAAAACAACAATAATATCGTTTATTGCGATAATATTTGGGGCAATTTATCATCCAGTAAGATTTGTTACTGTGACGGGTCAAAGTGTTGGTTGGATTTTATTCTTATGGATGGTTCAAAAACCTGGAATATTTTCAGAAATGCAATTTATGGTAAAAATCTGAACAATGTTTAATCTGGAGTCCTTTTTGTATGTAAAAATTGGAAGAAGCAAAATTTGGGAGCATCTCAGAGCTTCAACAAGACAAATCTTTAATCATGTTTATTTACATTTATTCTACAAATATTTAATCCAAAAGGGAAATCAGATGCTCATTATCAGTTTCATGATAATGTGCAGAAGAAAAATGAAAATACAACTAAAAAAAAACTCCTAATCTGTGCAGGTAGCTGAGTCCCATCATGGAGACCCAAACGGGGGATTTATGTGAGTTTTAGCTCCAGGCTAGTATATGAAATATTTACGGCTCCAACTCAGACGCAGCGTCAAATAGACGGAGCGAAGCGTCACCAGGAGATTCCCAAAGCAAACCGCAGCCGGGATCCTCTGCTCAGACATCGGATGGGAAATGATCCAAAGGCTCCCGGTGTGTCTGTGAGGCTGAAAAAGTCATTTATTCTGAAGGTGCTTAACTGGCCTCTAGGATCAACATCCCAGGTAGAGCTGAGGAAGCTGCGGAGTGATCGCAAAGGCAGTAAATTAATTATACCGTCAGTTTGACCTTTTTGCGGTCACAACCGTCATTAAGGTTTAAACAGAGACGTGAGGAAAGTAGGTCAGGCTCTGCGTGAAGGATCCCCCTGACTGGGGTGTCTTTCATGGTTTAAACAAAGAAAAAAAGCCCAGCGTCTCACACAGACTGATTAGAATTAGTTCAATGCTGCAGTTAAACCCGATCGATTCTGTTGATTCCCTCAGAAAAATAAACAAAGTTCACTTTCACACATTTAGCATTTTCTGGAGGGATCTGAAAGGATCTTATCAGATCTCTAACTCACCCCATGCTCCGATGATCTGGATGCTGATTTTTTTTAAATATTTTTTTTTAGGAGTTGTTCCTGTCAGAAGTCCGTCCGGCCCGGTTTCTCCTCCCTCCAAAAGGCTTGACTTTCTTCCTGAAATCCTTTCCTCGCGTTACATTTCTCAAGAGTAAAAACCCAAGTCACTTCCGACTCCAGATCCCCCCCGTTTCCCTCCCGGCCGCACTTCTCCCCTCTGAAGTCAGGCAGCGTTTCTCCAGCCTGCCGGCCCGCCTGCACGTCCTTTGTCCGCGGGTTTCCACGGCCGGTGGCGCCGCGGATCCGTCGTGCCCGTGCGTAATTACGCACCGTGAACGTTTGGCTCGGCTGTGCGGGCGGAACGGACGGCGGAATGTCGATGGACGTCGGGCGGCGGACCGCTTCTACTTCCGACCTCCTCCAGAACTTGAGTGCCCTGCTCTCCCCTCCCGCTTCCGAGCCCGATCACACTGGGATCCCATTCAGCAACCTGAGAGGAGCCGCGGGGCCTCCGCAGCGCCACCTGGCGGAGACAATGCGAAAAGACGCTCGGAAACCTCGGGAACGGCAGCGGTTTGGTAGCAACTAGTTACATTTACTTAGTTACATTTACTAGAGTAGCGTTTGGGGGTAAATGTAGTTTTATGAGTGTTTTCACTACTGTACTTTTTACTTTAACTTGAATAAAATTTCTGTATTCTCCTTCACTGTAAAACATTTGAGCCACATTTAGTTGTGTCTACTGTTTTCTACTCTTTAAGTCAAATAAATTTAAAGTTTTAGATTTTGAACTTAAATGGTTGAGTTTGTTAAAGACAAACTTACAGTAATAAGTTGTTTTTAACTTTTTTATTAATTCTGTCAAACCTCCAGAAGTTACATAAACTGGAGTTTTTAGGTCAGCACTTAAAAAAAGCTGAAAGAAGAAAAACACAGGAGTGGGAACTATTTCCCAGAATGCTTAGCGGCATGTTTTTTGTATCCTGAGATGGAAGTGTATTAGATTGATCTGATTATTTTTGTTTTATTAAGACAAATGTTTATTTTTATGTCCTGTTCACACTAAATGTTTCTGAGCTGAACTCATTGTGATGTTTAGTAAAATTCATTATCAGATCAGAAATTATGTCCATACAATTTGAAACAAGAATTTAAATTATCTTAAAGTAAAATAAGTAGTTGTTTTAACTTTATATTGTGAGTAAAATAATAGAGAAATGTGGCTCTTTAACTGGCGAGGGCAGATTTTCTATCTTCCATATTATGAAATAATCATTTGGTTTAAATTTGCAGCATTAAGTTAAAACTCATAATTCAAAATTAATAACCTTTAGATACAATGTTTAGACAACTTCATAAAATTCGAATAAAATTCGTGAAGTTTAATTTCTGAGTTAAAACCAAAACAATTTTCCTGTTGACATAAATTGCATTTTTCAAGGCAGCAGGTGGATTTTCATGTTCAAGTTAAACCACTTTCAGATGTTTTACAGTATGAATGAAAAAAAAAAACAATTAATAAAAAACACAGACACAAACCTGCAGTTTTTGTTAAAGTTTCATACGTTTTCTATAAAACTGATCTAAAAACATTTTCTTGTGTTTTATTCCAATGTGTTGAATCTTCTCTTCTGTTTCCAAGCAAGTAAATGTAAAACTGAGTGGAAGAAACAACATGTTGGGATAACTGAAATGAATTTTGACTCAACAGCGTCTCTTTTTGTATTCCAGTTAGGAATCGAGGTCACAGAACCGGGCCGCTTGAGGTCCGGTTCCGTGGTGATTTACGGAACCATTCGCTGGAGCCGGTCAGCAGAGCTTGTCCACCGGGAAACTTTACGGCGCTTCACCCGCTGCTGAAAGGTTTTATGGCGACGCGGATTTCATTGTCCAGCAGGACTTGGCACCAGCCCACATGGTCAGCGGAACCAGCGCCTGCCTCGGTTACCATGGTAGCGCATGACGCAAACCGACCGGATAGAAACAGAGAGGAGCGATGGAGTTTTACCAGGGGGGGGGCAAAGGGTGGCCCGGGGGCCATTTGTGGCCCTTGAACTGATTTTATTTGGCCCCAGAACTTAATTTTTGACTGTTCTATTGATTTGTATTTTTGTGTTTTTATGATGTACAGCAGTTTGAAATGCCTTGTTGCTGAAAGGTGCTATAAAATTTTGATTGATTGATTGATTGATTGATTGATTGATTGATTGATTGATTGATTGAAATAGACCAAAAATACTTGGTAAAATGTTCTGTTTTGCAACGTTCAGAGCTTATGTCTGGTAGAAAAAAAGTCACATCATTAATATCTCTCAGTACATTCAAACACGAATCTGTCTAAAATGATTCCTTTGTTGTTAGAGATTAATTTTTTAATGCATTAGTTCAGCAGGATCAGCCCTGATTTAAAATGTCTGCAGTGAAGTTTTGGAGGCTCAGATGTGGAGGAGGAGCGCGGTAATCGTGCTGCTCAGTGGCTGACTGCTCCTCTGGGCTGCAGGGAGGCAGCCTGGGGAACATCGGATCTCTGCCTCACAGAACCAGAAACCACTGAGGCTGCTGGTTTGCAGAACCGACGCTTCTTCGTTGGTTTTGGTCAGTTTGCAGCACAGCTGGACGCTCTGGGAGAAACGGCGCTAAATGTCCAGGCGTCTGCCTGCAGGACAGAGGAAATAATCAGCTGCAGGAGACGGAGTGTGCAGACTGTCTCTGCAGGGATCTTCATCCCTCTTTAGTCAAACAGCGGATGAGTCACACAACTTTACATCCAGGGGAACAGAAATGTGTGCAATCAGAGAAATGTTTCCTTTTTAAAACGTTTAGCGAGAAAAGACTGTTCTTTCTGGTCATTTGCAGATTTTAACAGTTTCTCTGTTTCTGCTGTTTGTTAGAGTTTATCCTCATTAAGGGAAATAGACCGGAACCAGATGGAGATCAGCTGTTTGGACACCTGGAGAATATTTAGCTTCTTCACCTCTAAAATCCCCAGGGAGGATGTTTGCTGCGTATAGAATCTATCTGTTTGGTGAAATCAAGTCTAAAAACATGATAGTCACAAATGAACAAATAATAAACATTTAATTTTCTGAAATCCCATCATGAAAATAATCACTGCACATCAAATGTTGGTCAATTTTCCGTTTACTATTAATCTAAAGTGATTTTAACCAGCTGGGCTTTTAGTCTGGATTTAAAGGCACTCAGTGTTTTGGCTGTTTTGCAGTTTTCTGGAAGTTTGTTCCAGATTTGTGGTTCATAGAAGTTGAATGCTGCTTCTCTTTGTTTGGTTCTGGTTCTGGAGATGCAGAACCAGAACCAGAAGACCTGAGGGGTTCTGGAAGGTTGCTATGACAACAGCAGATCTTTAATGCGTGGTGGTCCAGAACCGTTCATTGATTTATAAACAGCAGTATTTTAAAGTCTCTGAGCTCCAGGGAGCCAGTGAAGGGAGGGACTGTAGAGCTGAGCGATGTGCTCTAACGTCTTGGTTTTAGTCAGAACACCAGCAGCAGCATCTGGATCAGCTGCAGCTGGAGGACTGGTTTCTTAGGCAGACCTGAGAAGACGCTGATGCAATGACAGAGTTGGTAGTAACTAGCTACATTTACTCAGATACATTTACTTGAGTAACTTTTTGGAAAGAATTTACTTTTAGTGCTTGGATGTGTTCTGGGTCACCCGGTGACGTCGTAAAGCAGAGCTTCGTGTCGTAGTTGGGTTTCTGTTCAGTCGGGTGAATTGGAGCAGGCCAGATATCTCCGTACTCGTCAGCGTTGCTCCAGCTGCTCCTGCCACATGTAGGTCCCAAAACATCTGGAGTGCATGCGTGCTCTCATCAGCACAGATGAGGCTCTCCATGCATGGACTGAGTTTCATTTTGTTTCATTTCCCCATCAGAGACCGTTTCCAACCTTTCCAGTTGTTTACCTTCTGGTTTTTGTGAGTCACTGATGCTGTTCACCTTGTGCTGCTCCTTCTGAATGAAAATCCGTCATTGTATCCAGAGTCAGAAATGACAGACTCATCTATTGGAGAGTTTTTCTCCAGCCTGCATGTCCTGAAGTGTTTTTTTATTTGAACATGACAGAAATCCTGTCATCATCACTGTTTTCTGAATGTCCTCCCTTTTTAATCTTGTTCATTTTGCTGTTTCTTTTTTTTCTCTCTGAGTAAAAACAAATGATGATTTGTCCACTTCTGCGTTTACATTTGATTGATTTATTTTGTTGTTGCAACTAAAAAGACAACTTTCAGCTCACCAAAACAACTTCATGTGCAAATGCTGACCTTTCAGCAGCCTGAGCGTCTGAAAAATATTCTGTCAAATCTAAAATTACATTTGAGTCCCTGGAAAAAAAAGGTTTGTGCATGTTCTCATCAGACACGACTAAAAAAGAAGAAGCATGAATTAAATGTTGCTTTGAAACATTTAACTGAAATACAACGAAAAAGCAGAACAATCAAATTAGATTTAGAAGTTTTTTTATAATTAATCATATTATTATTGTTGTTTCCAGTTGAACCTGAAAACTTGAGATCAGTTTGTAAATATTTATTAAATCAGGACTGAAAATATTAAATAATACTGCAGCTTACAAACAACAATGTCTTATAATGTACCATGGCCTTTGCACAAAGAAAACAAAGAAGTAAATTTTCCAAAAAATTCTTGGATTAATTTCAGAATTTTTTAAGAAAAAACAATATAATTTCTGAGCTTTGAGAGTCAAAGATATGAGAGAAAAAACTTAGAAAATTTAAATTTAATCTCAGAAATAAACTTGAAAATGTCCAGATGTCAAATTTGGAAATCTCCAAAAGTAAAAAATATTAAACTTTTGAAATTCAAAAATTTCCAGGTTTCAGTGATTAAACTCAAATTTTTAAAAGTTTTTTCTAGCAAATTTGGACTTTTCAAACTGAGACGTTTCCACTTTTTTTTCTTCAGAAAACAGAGTGCTGCTTTTTCCAGCATTTTTCTCCTACTTTTGAAGATCCCTGTTTTTTTATTTTTTTTTTTTTTAGAAAATTTAGAGTTTTGGTGGAAATTTACTTATCCTTTTTTATATATCTACAATGGCCCAAACAACCCATTGGACTTTAGCTATTTATTTATGAATTTCACAATTTAGACATAAAGCCAAAATCTTACAGTTCCTCATTTATTCCATTTCTTTATCTTTTTCCTTTCGTTTTGCTTTTGTACGAATGTTAAAACTTGCCTCGACTTGCCTTGAAAGTTATTTTTACAGTGCATTCCATGTTATCACACCATTTTGCTTGTTCACAGATCATCTTGCAGGCTGAATTCCTTCATCCTTTGCTCTCAAAAATAAAACATGAAGTGATGCAAACCTTCTGTGATGCAGACTCAACCTGAGATTTTGTTGAAAAATCCTGCAGGTCTTTTCCTTCGCTCGGTCCGTCTGCATGAATCAGTGTGAGCAGCGCGGAGGCTGAGCAAACTGAAGTCAGACCAGATGGAGACGAACAGAAGGCTGAAAATCCAGGACAGCACTGATCAGTCAATTCTGAATATAACATGACAAATAAAGGTTACTAACATCTTATGTAACACAAGAAAAGGTCGTGAGAAGATAAAAACACTGGGTATTAACTGTGAGGTATTTTGGGGACATTTCTGGTCATTAATCACGGTGAAAATTGAACAACCTCACAGTTTGATTTCTCTGCTACATGGAGAAAATAGAAAAGCTTTTATTGATTGGAGGCTCTCTGTCAATTTATCATTAACTCCATAAAAGATGTGTGAGGAAGGATGAGTGAGGAATCCTGCTGCAAAAACAAGATGAATCTGTAAAAAATGCTGCATGTATTACATTTCAGGACAGAAACAAAATGAACATTTGTAAATTATGACACCACAAATCAAGTGAGATGAAATAACAGCTGCTCGGTATTAAGAGCAGCTGCTGAGCTGCTTTGAGATGATGAGTATTTAGTGACCTCATGGTTTTCTACACACTAATGTAGGTCATTGTGGCCATTAGAAAATTAATTTCATCTGATTTCACAGCTGCTCTCATTCAGCTTCAGCTTCGTCCTGAACAAAGTCCTTCACCTGGCGGCCATATTGGTCATGTTTCACTCTGAAATACGCCACTGATGTGACCTCTGCATAATTATGCCATGATACTCTGGGCTTTGTTTTTTGCTTTCATCAGATCATTTCAGGTAAACACTCAGACATTCAGACACTTTTATAAACTCTAAAATTTGAGTCTTTTGAGTCTAAGCGATTCAGGTTTCCTTGCTTTTCCATCCATTTTCTTTACACCTTTTCCCTTAGTGGGGTTTGGAGGGTTGCTGGTGCCTCTCCAGCTAATGTTCCAGGCAAGAGGTGGGGTCACCCTGGACAGGTAGCCAGTCTGTCACAGGGAAACACAGAGGACAAACAACCACGCACACACACACCTAGGGATAATTTGGAGAGATCAATTAACCTGACAGTCATGTTTTTGGACTGTGGGAGGAAACCAGAGTACCTGGAGAAAACCCACGCATACACAGGGAGAACATGCAAACTCCATGCAGAAAGACCAGGGCTGGGAATTGAACCCAGAACCATCTTGCTGCAAGGCATCAGCTCTACCAACTGCTCCACTGTTCAGCCTGCCTTGCTTTCCCCTAAACATAAAACTTAGGCTTAAGATCTTTTTCCTTCAAATCTTTCCATCCGTCAGTAATCTTCCCAAAAACAAGATGACTGACTGCAGATAGTCAGAGATCCTCTTTGAAGCTGTTCCGTATCGATTGGCAGGCAGCAATAATCGCTCCACTGAGGTCGTGACTGTCGCCTTCATTGTGTTCACATTCGCACCTGCTTTTGTAGAGGCGGTAAAATGATTATTATCAATAAAACATGTGAAATTTATTAACAGTAACTGGCTATACTAAAGAAACAGCATCGGTGTACTTTTTATTTTTATAACTGCTCGGAGAGTCAGAAAATGTATTCTTTTATTATTTATTGTCATGACCTACGTGTAACTCATCTCTGCTTTAAATAAAGTATTGTCGCCACCTGCTGGATTATGTTTTTTATTTTTAGTGATTTTCTACATTTATACAGTCATATATGTTTAATTTAAAATCATAATAAAGAAAACATTTGAGGATTGTGTAAATAACTTTTTTTGTTGTGGATTATTTGTCCCTCTTTTGGTGCTTCTTAGTGATTTCTATGATTATAATACTGCAATGATTTACGAAAGGTACCTTGATGCAGTTTGATGTGTAAAATAGGCATAAACACCTGCCTTCACCTTTTTACTCAAATTGTTCAAATTGTAGTGTTTTGAAGTGTTGATAACAAATTATTTGATAACTGATTTAATAAAGAAAGTATATAAATCAATCAATACACTGTAAATCAGAATGTGCATTCCGATTATGGTCATCTGCCCAATCAAAAGGACATTTGAACATAAAAATTAATAATTATTCCCACATTAATGTGTTAAAATGTTTTATTTTTATTTTGATCAGGTTGTTGTAATATTCTGATATTAAATGTATGGTTTGGGTGTAAATTATTAAAAATTAACATTAATAAAGGCTTTCAAGCATCTTACGTCATATAACTGAAAAACAGATGTACTTACACATGTTTTTGTACTCTAAAGTATTTTGGCAACATTTTTGTAACTTTGTTGACTCAAAAATATCAGCAGGCTTTAATTTATATTGGAAAAATATCTTGTTTGGATTTCAACAAAATGAAAAAATGAATTTGAAAAGTTTTTTTTATCAATTTATTACTTATTAAAGCTAAATTTCACCTACATAAATGTAAATTTTTGAGGAAAATATCAGACTTTTCAGTTTTTTTTATTGAACTTAAACATTATATATTTACAATTCAACCTTCAACTAATCAAAAAGCAAAAACAACAATGTGGACTTGCAATCAACTTGGAATTTTGGATTATCTCTTCTGTTAATTCACTGTGATTCTGGCACATATACCCCAATTTGTACTATTTCCTTTATGCAAGATTATTTTGATTGTCATTTCTTGTCACTATTGCACTTTATGTTCCCCCTGGCAATTATATTTGTCTTGGTTTTGTTTTTTTCTAATATGTACACAGGATAGTTGTGTATTGTTGTTTAAAAGAAATAACGTTTATTAAAGAAAAAAACAAACATTTTTTGTCTATTAATCATTTGACCAGCAGGGGGCAACAATGAGCGCCCGTCTACTTCCGTAAGCGTCACGTTCTTACGTCGCATCATGGCGGCTGTGGAACAAACACGAGGATTCGAGTTTACGCAAAAATAGTGTGTTTTAGCCTAAAAACTCTCATAAATGTAAATTTAGAGTCTTTTTTAAAATAATTTAATATAAAAATGAGCGACTTGTCGTCCGTGGGCCTGTCGGACTGGCTGGTGAAGCAATGTAAGCAACTGGGGCTCAACAAACCCAGTCCGGTCCAGGAAAACTGCATCCCACCCATCCTGGAAGGTAACATCTGTTTAACTAGAGGATGAAAAGCTGCATTTAGCCCAATAAGAAGCTGCATTTAGCCCAATAAGAAGCTGCATTTAGCCCAATAAGAAGCTGCATTTAGCCCAATAAGAAGCTGCATTTAGCCCAATAAGAAGCTGCATTTAGCCCGCATTTTACCAGCTTGATTTACGTGTTTATGGTTTTAAAGTAAAAAGGAAATAATATTAAGCTCTTTCTAAGCCGAATCTAGGATCTGTTTTCCCAAAATGAGCAACAGATGGACCTATTAGTTTAGCACTAATAGCACAAGTGCATTTAGATTTTCTAAAATTATTTGTTTGGATATAGTTTTAATTTTCATATTTTGTCCCGTTTAAGCTTTACATTTCGATGCATTTTGTTAACATTTTTAAAGTTCGTCTTAAAACCCATTTATTTTACTTGGCTTTTAACTCCAGCAGGATCTAGTTTAAAAGTGTGTTTTTGTTTTTAAACTCTAAGTTTTTTACTTATTTTATCATGTTGTGTTTTAATGTACAGCACTTTGTATCAGCTGTGGTTGCTTTAAAGTGCTTTATAAATAAAGTTGGATTGGATTGGAATATGTTGTCACTTTTAAAGAAACATGTTTTTTTTATTATCTGTTTTTAGGTTTTAAATTAAAGGTAAAACAGAAAACCTTTACAGAAAGGTTTCCGTATGTGGGATGTTGAAAAAATGAAATAAATAATTGGCATATTTTCCAAATTAATGACAAATAATCTAAAAAATAGATCTAAAACTATATCAGGTATTTTTAGTGTAATGCTGTCCATCTATGGTTGTGATTGTAATGTGATTAAGTGCAAAGCTTTATGAACTTGAGGTCTGGTTTTATGTCTTGTCTATTATTTCAGTGACGGTTTGTTTAGCACATAATCTTATTTTTTGTTTGTCAGTTTAAAAGTTATACAAGTTTGAAACAAATAACTGGTCATAATCATTTGTTTAATGCACGTATTTAACCTTAAAAGAGAAAAAGACCCTCAGTTTTAAACATTTTCAGCTGAACCAGTCGCCTTGGGTTTGTTCTGGTTCTGACCCAGATCCGGTTCTTCTCTCAGGGCGCGACTGCATGGGCTGCGCCAAGACAGGAAGTGGGAAGACGGCGGCCTTCGTGTTGCCGGTGCTGCAGAAGCTGTCGGAGGAGCCGTACGGCATCTTCTGTCTGGTTCTCACTCCCACCAGGTCAGAGGTCACGGATTCACACGACTCATTCAGTTATCACAGAGGTTTTGTCTCGGCACACAAATGGCATTTATAGTTGAAGTTTTTTAAAATACAAAAACAATTCAGAATAAAACCACTGAGAGAAAAACAGTTGAATAGAAATATGAAAACGGGGTGAAAACTTTCTTTTTCGTCCAAGATCTCAGTGGAGGAGAGTTACTAGATGTTACTTATTATTCCAGTGTCACTAGTTGTAGCTCCAGATGCTTTTTCAGGTTGAGATTTAATGGCCTTAGCAGACAGAAGTTAAAATGTAACATGTATCTCTTAAGACTTTTAACACAAAATTCACGATTTGCATGTTATTTTACTTTCATTTGGGTTTCTGCTGCTTCTAAAAACAACATAAGAGCTTTAAATCAAAACCCCAGACGTTTTTTGGCAGTAAGTTTTTCAGAGTCCGGGAAATGAGCCGTTTCAAAAACCTTCAGAGGTGTGCTGTTCCCTAGCAACCGTAGCAGAGCTCCAGCACATTTTGGATGTGTTGTACAATGGCTGCTGGAAAAGAGACGTGTTTTGTTGTTGACTTACCATCCAGAAACCACTTTCTGAATTCTTGTTGTTTGTGCAGAAGGATCTACTTCTACTTTTCAAAGCTGTATGGTTGCATAATTGTGCACCCAGTAGCACCTTATTCAGATTTAAAGTGACAAGATGCCTTAAAACAGAAAATAGACAGAACTGGACCGACTAGAATCTCATTATCTACGAATGATTTTGTGCAAAAATGTGTTTTGCATCGCCCATAGACTAATCCCATACGTCACCATTAAAGCAATAAAATCTCTACAGATTCTCTGTTTCTGAGTTTTATTTAAAAGCTCGTCATGTGATGTCACGCAGGGAGCTGGCCTATCAGATAGCAGAGCAGTTCAGAGTCCTGGGCAAACCTCTGGGTCTGAAAGACTGCATCATCGTCGGAGGAATGGGTAACGTCACGCCAGAATTCAACATCGCTTGATTTCTGTGTTTAAATGAAGAGAAAGAAACATTTTCCACTTTATTCCAGAGAATAAAGTGTAATTTCTGCCTGGTTTCCCGTCATCTGGACAGACATGGTGACCCAGGCCCTGGAGCTGTCCAACCAGCCCCACGTTGTCGTGGCAACGCCGGGTCGGCTGGCCGACCACATCCGCAGCTCCAACACCTTCAGCATGAGGAAGATCAAGTTCCTGGTGAGAAAGAAAACTAAATATTTGATCACTGATGGAACAAAGGTTTAAATCTGTTGCAATAAAATTAAATGCATGAGAAATTGAAAGGAGCTCAAAAATGTACATATTAATATTTTTTAAAGAGCAGTTTTGTTTACAGATTGTTCTTTATATTATTTATGGTTTCAGATGCATTTTTTTTTATTTCTGATTTATTTTTAGTGTTTGGTTGTTTTATTTTAGATATTTGAAATATTTCCAGTGTTAAGTATTATTTATAAAGTTATTGGTCTTTATAACTGTGATCTTGCATTATTACTAAATATTTTTTACTTGAAATGGTGTCAAAATAACAATGTTATTGTTTATCACAATTACTGGGATGATTTATTGTCCAGAAAAATGTTATAGAGGCAGTTCAAATGAAACCATGTTGGAACATTTTAAATAAAACTTTTTGTTTCTCTATTTTTGTCACAAAAACACGTTTTGCTGGATGATAAATTGTCCCAGAACGATAAAACTGTTCTGAATAAAACAAGACATTTTCAAAGATTAATAAACTTTAATAATGAACATTTAGCACTGAAACTGAAAGACATTTTAAATATCCAACATAAATAAAATAACAAATAAAATTAATTGTAAAGTCTCTGTAAACAAAATTGTCCTTAAAAAGGTTTAGTTGAGTCCAAAGCACCAGACTGAAGAGTTTTATCGTTCGGTTTTTGATACAGAGAGAAAGAAAAGGGAGACATTAAATTAATGAAAATTATTGAATTTGTTTTATCGTGCGATTAATTAATTTACTGCTCTTAAAGCTGAAGTCAGGGTTCCTGAAGCAGTTCTGTTTTGTCCGACTCTTTCTGTGCTTTTCTGTCAGATTTTGGACGAAGCGGACCGGCTGCTGGAGCAGGGCTGCACCGACTTCACCAAAGACCTGGAGGTCATCCTGAGCGTGTTGCCGGCCCAACGCCAGACGCTGCTGTTCAGCGCGACGCTTACCGACACCCTGCAGGAGCTGAAGAGCATCGCCATGAACAAGCCGTTCTTCTGGGAGAGCACGTCCGAGTGAGTCGACCCGACAGTTACCACCGTCTGGAACCGCCGAGCAAAGTCCAACCTTATCAGTTAGAGTTTCCAGCTCAGTTGGAGGAAGAAACCTGGAAACTTTTGAGTCAAATGTAATGAAAATACTGCATGTAAGCTTAGTAGGTTTTTATTTGTAGAAAGAAATGAATATTCCCTCCACTTCACAAATATAGGCAGGTTTGTTTTGGTCTTTCATGTAAAATCCTGCTAAATACTTTGATGGGTTTTTTATGCTGAACGTGAATTTAAAAAGGAGCTGAGAGAGAAAACTCTCATTCTTTCACTTTTTGTAAACATTCTGATTGTTTTCAATGAGGCTGTAGATTTTGATTACTTCTGAAATCAGTCATTCGCCAGAATGACTGATTTCCATTTTTTTATCTGACGTCCATAATCAGATAAAAAATTTACCACATTCTGCGGATTTTTCATTTATCCACTTAAGCTTCATTTTTTAAAATACTTGAAATAGATAAAAATTCAAATAAATATATTACTTCCCTAAATAGGTAAATAAGAATTTTATTGCCTAAAATGCAGACACATCATTTGTTTAGTGAACATTTGTAGCAAAGAATCTGCAGCTAAAAAATACTTCTGGCATCAACACTTTATTGATTTAATATCAATACAGTGTAGGACTGATCTTTGATTGTTGTTTTGGTTAACTGACTAGTAGCTAGATAGCAAAATATAAAGTTAAAACTTGAAAACCTTTTGGTAGAACATATTTACAGACAGTTTTTAAGAAGAAGTGTATATTTCATTTAGTCTTTGCTCTGGCTGTTTTTCTCTGCGTATGTTTACTCCAGTTAACCAGCTACTAATTGTTTTTATTTTAATAATTGATTAATTAATGATATATTGTTGGTGTCAGGACGCGGACAGTGGAGGAGCTGGACCAGAGGTACATCCTGACCCCAGAGAAGGTGAAGGACGCGTACCTGGTCCACCTGGTCCAGACGTTCACAGACCAGCATGACGACTGGTCCATCATCATCTTCACCAACACCTGCAAGTACGGAGCCACAAACATGCCGAGTTTAGTTATTTAGACTTGTTATCCGTAGGTCTATGGAAGCTGCTAAAAATGTTTTTTACTTATTTCCTTTGTACAAAGTAGCTCATAAAAAGCATTTTGAAATTAAATGAGAGAAACTTTCTTCTTGATATTCTGCAATCTGGCTCTATGGATCCGTACATCAAATAAACCTTAAATATGGAATAAATGTTGAATTAAAACCGTGTTTTTCAAAAAAGCATAAAAATAATTTGTTAAACAAATACATTAAGGTTTGATTATGACGATTTTTCTTTATGAATTTATCTACCAGATAAACACTACTCAGCTTGTGATCAATCCCATCGATAGGAATTTCAATATTGTTTTTCTATTTCTATATTAGCTTTGTCAATTTTTTCACCCTTTTTTGTTTTCTGATTTGTGTAATAATTAAAAGTGCATTGATCAGGTAGAGAAAAATAAAATAAATGTTTCAGGAGCTGCCAGATTCTGACGATGATGCTGCAGGCGTTCAACTTTCCTACCATCTGTCTGCACTCCATGATGAAACAGGTGAGGCTGGTCAGGATAATCGATCAGAAACATCAATTATGATGTCAACGACTAACTTCACCCAAATCTGCAGTTTATGATCAGTTACGCTGCAAAAAATCAAAACATTTTCCAACTATTTTTGATCTAGTTTCTAGTGCAAATGCATTAGTTACCTGAAATAAGACAAAACTTAACTAGAAATGACTTTTAAGTCATTTCTAGAATGACTTAAAATCAAATTTCTATAAATTTGATTTCCACCAATAATTCCTTACTATTGATCCTCTGGCAGATTGTTTCACTTTTGAGATCTTATAAGTGAAATAATCTCCCAATGGAACTACAACCTTTTCAATAAAATTAAGGAATTATTTACTTAAATCAAGCTCCTATGTCTTGCTAAAATATTACTTTTCAATTGTATTAAGCACTAGAAACTAGACCAAAAATATTTGGTAAGATTTTGTGTTTTTGCAGTGCACTCTTGCCAGAGAAACGATTATTTAAAATAAATGGTCGCCATTTTGTTTCTCCAGAAACAACGATTCGCCAACCTGGCAAAGTTCAAGGCCAGCGTCTATAAAATCCTGATCGCGACGGATGTGGCTGCCAGGTGAATTATGGCGGCTTGGACTCGGTTCCGGACGGCCATCAGGTTTGTTCTGACGGTTTCTGTCGGCTCTCATTTCAGGGGTTTGGATATTCCAACAGTCCAGGTCGTCATCAACCATAACACCCCAGGACTTCCCAAGATCTACATCCACCGAGTCGGGAGAACAGCCAGAGCAGGTAGCAGGCTGGTTCAGGCCAACATCACGGCGGCCATGTTTAATCCGCTCTGAACTGATTGATTGGATGAATAAACGTCATTTTCTTCTTTGTAGGGAGGAACGGAGTGTCAATCACTCTGGTGACGCAGTACGACATCCATCTGGTGCATTCGATCGAGGAGCAGACGAGTAAGTCTGAACGTTATTATAGATTTGTCAGCAAATTACGGCTCTCAATGCTCTTCCTGGTCCCAAAATGGCGACGGTGAAAGTTGGAATAACATGGCAGTCAGTTGTTGTTCTCCAATAATTGAAAACTTTTTTTTTAAGAGCATCTTCTGTTGAGTATTTATTACCTAGTTGAATACTTTTAATACTTTTTTTCAAATCTACAAAATATGTAAAGAAACATTTAATTTTTTGCCATCGCTTTTATTTATGGTTCAATAATTATTACTTTCATTTATCCTTCTGATTTTTATTGGTAATCAGTTCTGTGGTGTAAAACCTTAATATGACTATTAATCTGATGTTGAATATATTACCTAGATAAAATTTTCCATCATAATCTCCTCGTTTGATAAGAAAATGTAACATTTTTATATTCCCTCAAATTTGATCCGGTCTCATTTTTTCCGGTGGTTTGTGGAAAAGCAGGACTGCTCCTTCGCTCTTTTCCTCCTCAAACTTTTCATTTCACGCTTGCTAAGCTAGCTGGAGGAGCAAAGCAGCTTGATAAATCAATCATTGGCTGGAGGACAGTTCAGACAGATCGTATTTTATTTATTTTTCCTGCAGAGACGAAGCTGAAGGAATATCAAATGGAGGAGAAAGAAGTTTTGAAGATCCTCACACAAGTCAACGTGACTCGGCGGGAGTGTGAAATTGTACGTTCTTCGCTTTACACTAAGGATTTATGCATTTTGTCATCTAAAAATAAAAACATCCTCTTGTTGTTGCTTCATGATGTAAAAATGTGACTTTATTTAAAATTCTGTTTCAGAGGCTGGAATCGACGGACTTTGATGAGAAAAAGGAGATTAACAAGCGGAAGCAGCTGATCCTGGAGGGGAAGGTGACCAACAGCTGCACACGTCACAGATCAATTCATTTATTAGTTCAGAAACTGACTCAACTCAGGGGTTTTCCTGCTGGTTTAAAGCTAAAAAAAAATTACATTTCGCAAGAATTATTTTCAATATTGTAAGTTAAACCATCTTGTTCCACTGGCTGATTTTATTTGTAACTAGCACTTATTAAAATGAATATTAAGAAATCATTTACTTAAAATAAACTCCTATTTCATGCTGAAAAGTTACCTTTAAGCCAGTTTTAAATTATCTTAAATGTACTAAGATATTTTACACCAAAAATACTTGGTAACATTTAGTTTTATGGAGACTGTAGCCACGGTACATGTTTTGCTTTACAGTTCCTGCGCACAATAAATCAATAACAATATATATCGTGATAGAAATGTGATCAGTGTCGATAGATGACACATCTGATAGAATATTCACCGATTCCAATCAGAACCGCACAGCATTCTGGGGGATGTAGGCAGAGGAAAGGCTTTTAACTGCTCAGTCTTTCAGTCTGCTGGGTGAAATCAACTCACTCTTCGGTTACCTAGCAACAGGCTGTAGAATAACAGGTGGTTACCTAGCAACAACTAGGTCTAAGGTTTCTCTGCTGCTCCTCATTATAAACATGGTGAAGTGAATAAAGGTCACCAACACGAGTTTGGTAATATTTCAGACATTTAAAACAAAAAACTAATCAATCATCCATATCGACTGAATTGAAACGCTTATCATGATATAATCATTTCCATCCTATTGTGAAGCTAAAATTTCTGTATCCTTTTAATATAATTTTTGAGTAAATTATTATATTGTAGAGGTCTTGGTTTTAAAATCAAAATAATCAGCTTTGTCAAGTTCCTACCGCTGTTTTTGTGGACATTAAAGTTAAAAATAAATTGTATTAATGGTCAGTGAACTGGCTAATTTAAAGCTACAAAATTCATCAAATGATAAAATTTGATTTAACTAGGTGAGTTATTAAAAACTAATTTTACAATAAAGACCAGGCAGAAAGATGGAGCAGCTCAGTTTCACCTACAAAACTGAATAAATTTAGGAAATCTGTCTTTAAAAGATCCAAAACATAAAAAGGCCTCCAGACTGTTGCCTATTAAGAGTTTCCAAATTTCTGGGTCATGAATTGTTTTCCATCTTGTTGGCCGAACAAAATAATTTCAAGGGTCACAAATGGCCCCAGAGCCACACTTAGGACACCCCAGGATTAAATGAAATCTGTTTAGTTTTTTTCTGCATATTGTCCCTGTTAAACTAAAATACCTCAGTGGGATCTTTCATTTACCACCTTCGCTCTGAGTGCTGATGGAAACTGAATCCATCCGTTTCGAAGTTCCTGCCGTTGATCTGCGACCTCTCTGCTGTGTCAGGACCCGGACCTGGAGGCCAAGAGGAAGGCCGAGCTGCAGAAGATCCGGAGCCAGAAGAAGAAATTCAAGCAGAAAATCCAGGAGAGCATTCAGAGGCAGAAACACGGACAGCAGCAGAAGAGAAAACAGACAGAGAACAAAAAGGCAGAGCCGGCCGCATCGTAAACGCTCCTCCTGTGTATATGTACGTTTTATTTCTGTATGCAAATAAAGTTCATGTCACTGAGGCTCAAATCGACCACCTTTATTGATTCAGTTACCAAGGGAAACACCGTCTTGTGATAAAACAGCACTGCAAAGAATATCCACTGCTTCAAACGCTATTTACATCACATTAAATCCACGAATTTAATCTCTGAACTCAAATATTCAGATCGGATGCAGATGTTTGAGCAAATCTACTGAATCACTTCTAAAATAAAAATCACTGCGCGTTTCAACCGACCGCTGCTGCGATGATGGAGAAACTACGAAACTATATCAGGGCGGCGTTTTGCATTAAAGCTATCAACATGTTAGGCCTTCGGTGGAAGCGGGTTAAAATAATTCATAGCACAAATGAGAGCCGGATGTCTGAGTTAAACGTCATTTACCCGGAACAGGATTGTCACATGTCTGCAGACGTGAGAAGCAGGTGAGGGACTACATTCTTACAGGAAGTGCTGCTTACAAAACTACAATCCCATCGGACAGTGTGAGGAGGATACAAAAGTCCAGGTGAGGGAAGGAAAACGGCGTCTGCCTCCTTCCTGTAGACAGCAAAATGCTACAAGAGAGAAATCTGTGTAAAAATGGGCCACAAACAACAACACTACCACCTGATCATGATGCACACAGCAGCAGCAACTGATTGAACAACAAAAAGGCTCTCAGATCTCCAGGAAGCTAAAACATCATAAATCTCCAAAAAGGAATAAAATACATAAAGCAAGCAGAACAGCTTTGGACAGATCAAAACGCCACTGAAGGTAAAAAACAAACTCTACCAGCCTGTTTTTACTCCACAGAGAAGGAAGGTGGCTTTTAGTCACGACCAACATCAACCTCGCTGATTCAACAACTCCTTTCTGTGGCGGCCATCTTGCTCTGCTGGTAGTTTAAGTCTGAACTACATTCATGTCTGTGCTGCAGCTTTTTATCTGAAGGTTGAATGGTTTTAGGCACTGATTAGCATTTTAATCTTTTTATTTCATCCCGCCGTCGTCTGATCGGAGCTGACGGCGTTTCCTGCTGATCAGGACGTTTTTAGATTACAGGGTTAATCTCATCCAGAATTACAACTCCACGGTAGTTTGGCCAAACAGCCGCAGCTTTTCTTCACAAATATTTTGTTTCTGAACTGGTTTTTCTCCCTCAGCCACCTTCCTTTTCTACCTCTCAGTGGATCGGTTGCCTCGTCGTTTCCCTCTCGAGCGAGATTCGCTCATCGGGTGGGTGTGGAAAAACCCCACTTCCCCCTTCGAGTCCCCTCGGCACTAAGCGTTTACGCATTCACCAATCTAAGCACACAGAGTACAGCAAAAAATAAAATAAAAAACAAATCTGGTCATGAAGCGAAACGCCAACAACCCCGCTGTCGTGAGATTACAGTAGGACAAAAAAAAAGCCTTAAGCTGAAACATCAAATGACACCGAGCCAAATATTCATTGCTGGTCATGTTTTGATAGTTTCATCAACTCTTTCTCTTTTTCTTTTTGTTGCAATTTTGTGCTCTGTGGTAAGAAAGGTATTCAGAGAAGAAAAACTGTCCCGTGGCGATCGCCACGTCGGTCGGCGGGATGTGCGTCTCATGCCTGCCTGAAGTCCGCGCGCCGCGCCGCGCCCGCCGCCGCCTCGCTGGAGACCCTGTGGCGGCGCCGGCGGTTCCCGAGGCAAACGAAGGCGTTTCGACGTCAGACTGGAGTGTTCCTGCGTCCTCTGAGAGGGAGAGTCGACTGCTGCTTCCTGCGGAGGCTGCCGAGGAGTCCGGGCCCGGCGGGGTGTCCGCCCCCGACGGGCCGAATCGTTTTTAATTCTCTGGGACGTTGAGGCAGGTTGGCGGTCGGCCCGCCTCCGGGTGAGGTGGGGGGGGGGTCGGGGGGGAGGAGGGAGGGAGGGTCGTTTTGTTTCTGACACAGTTTCTGTCCAAATTTTAAGAGTTCTTAAAAATTCCCCTGATTGGCTTTGATCCTGGAGCGTTTCCCAGAAGCGTCGGGAGTGGACGGCCGGGGCTGGGTTGGGGGGAGCGGAGCCTCTTGGATTCTCAGGAGAGACCGCGGACCTCTCGTCTGTTTCCCTCAGCAGCCCGACCTGATGCCGCCAGATCCTCGACTTTCCTCCTTCACTCAGCGCGGGCGTCGCCTCCCGCCTCGCTCGCTCGCTCACGCGGCCTCTTTCTGTCTCGCTGCCCGTCTGTTAGCGCTCTCTCCTTCTTCTTCTACCCTCCTATTCTCTCGCTGGTCATCGGTTTGGTTTCGCTATCCCGTCGCTTTCACTTGGTGGTGCTTCGGATGTAGCAGAGGAAAACAGGTATCCATTTTATGTTTTTATTATTTCCCAGATTAAAAAGCTGATGAACTAAGCTCAGCTCAAGCCTAGCTCCCTTCTTCAGGCAACCTGGAACACAGAAAGCCGCTTTTCAGATTGATTTTTGTTTGTATTTAAAGCTGCAGAATGGAAATTTAATTAAAAAAAATTTTTTTTTAAATATAATGTTACGGTACGGTAGAACAAAACAAATGAAGCTCCTCTGTCTTCTCCCAGTGTTAACTGGAAACAACCAATCAGAGCCTGGAGGCGGGTCTTAACGCTGTCAATCATGTCTCTCTCTGATAGCAGGTAGCGTAGCCACCGATGGCAGCAGATAAATGGTTTCCTGCCACACTAAGCTGCTCCTCTGCCATTAGCACATTGAGCGGCGGGTACATGAGCATGATTGACAGCTCTAAGACGGTTCTCCTGGTCCGATTGGCGGTTTTTGGTCGGGAGCACAAGGAGGATGTGGAGGAGATCGATCTTTTCAGATTACCTTTGTCCTGTTGCCACAACACGGTGAGTTTTAACAAATATGTGAAAAAAATATTTTTTAATCAACGTAACATTCTGCAGCTTTAAAGTTTATTTTGATTTTGTGTCTTGATTAATACTAAATCAAAAATTAAAAGATTAATACTCAGGCGACCACTTTAAGTCCAAAGATGCAACATTTCCAGCTTTAAACATTTTATATACTTAATTATTTATAGATTTTCCAAATTAATTACAGAAGGTAGCACAGTAATGAAATCTTAATATTGATATCAGATATCAATACCAGGCCTGTTGCGGTGAGAAATAAACCGGGTGATTTTATGAAAGGAAGCTGAGAATTTGCCATACTTTTCTTGTGCCGCATCTCAATCCATTTAAAATAACACAACCGTTTCTCTAGTTGTTCCTTCACTGACTGACTCAATAGATGCGTTAGCAAGCGAACTGCAGCTACTTACACTTTAGTACTGTGACAGTCCGGTCACCCCGCCATGCTGGTACGCACGTTCACCCTGGTAAGTGGAGTCCTGGGACAGAGCCACGTCGATCTGGGACTTGAACTCATCGCCCAGGTAGCTATCCTGCAGAACAAGAAGAAGACGGGAAGCATCAGAAACACGCAAATCGACCTCAGCAGGAGGAGGAAAACACATTTTCCAGATAACGAGGAGTTCACACGACTACTGGAGACAGGAAATGGATTATTTCCATCTGAACCACAGGGATTTATTGAAAAGTTACTTTAATTTGATGTCTTAATGTTTATTCTTTATTAAACAACAAGAATCTCCAAGTATATTATAAAGAACCTTAATTCATGGTCATCCAAAAATTGGCCAACAGTCACTGCATTTCAAGAAGTTTGTTGCTTCAATGTTAAAATACTAATGACAAATGGATTTATTATGCATCTCAAACTGTTTCATTGAATTTGTGAACAGAAAATCAACTGAATTTATCCAAAACATCGCAAAAACTGAAAATAAAAAAACCTTAAGTTTCGATGCTCTGTGTGGTAAGCGGCAGAAGTGGTTAAATCTGCGTGTTACCTGGGACAACTCTGGCTGGGAGAGGCCAGGTTGGCTCATCTGAGAGGGCTGGCTCATGGAGATGTAGCCCTGAGTCAGCGGCCCCTGGGAGAAGGACTGGGAAGCCCCGTCCTGGCTGGCCTGGCTGTGGGGCCCGTTGCCCTGGTGAGCCGAGCCGCGGGTCCGCTGCCGCCCTCCACGGCCCGGTTTACCCTTCAGGGCACCGCGGCCTGAAGACGGAGGGAAGAAAACATAAAATCTACAAAACCAAGTATCCAAATAAATTATCGTCATGAGGCTGGAGAAACAAAAAACCCTCCAGAAGTTTCCATGTTTTCGTCTCTGGCAAACCCAGCTAAGCACAGAGAGAGAGAAGACGCTCCCAGTACCTGCAGCCGGGCCGTTGGTCTGACCCAGGTAGCTGGGCGGAGGCATCGGGGGCATCACCAGGTTGAAGGGTATGGGGATGTTCATGGCCGCCATCTGACCCGGCCCGGTTCCGATCATCCCGATCTGATCGTGAGTTTGGAAGTACATGTTGGACGGACGTCCGGCTGGAACAGAATTCGGCACATCAGTCCAGGGCAAACGCAGACGACTGCAGAAACGGCTTGAGACGTCGGGATAGGTACCGGCGCTGCTGCGGTCGTAGGCGGAGCCCGGGATGAGCGCCTCGCGCGCGTCGTACATGGCGGTGCTCATGAAACGTCCGCCCTAACAGTCACCACAACATTAGCTCACTGAAACCAGAGGGAAACCTTCGGGTGGAGGAGTTACGGACCGGGTTGATGGTGTTGACCAGCTTGCGAGGCTTGCTGAACTGCATGAGGCTCTCTCTGAGGTTGTTGAGCGGACCCTCCACCAGAACCTTCTGCTCCTTGTAGTAGTTGAGCAGGTTGTTCCACAGCGGCTGCTTGGACAGCGCCTTGGGGTTCCCCACGATGATCACGCCGTACCTTAAACACGCGCAAGACGTCTCAACTGAAACCAATACTGGTTTAGATGAAAAACTGTAAAAGGGTCATCTTGAATTTATAAACACAAAATTATTAAGAATTTAATCCAGAGTGCAAAGATATGAATATGAATGAATATGAATATGAAAGATATGAATCAGAGATTCGGCCGCTGTCAAGTAAAATAGAAATCCATATTTTAATCAACTGGAACGATAGTTTCCATATTGATTATTAATATTTCTTGAAAGGCAATTTTAACTCAGTTTATTTATGTTTTCAGTCGCGCTCTGCAAAAATACATCTTAACGTACGTCTTGTCTGGTTTCTACCGCAAATATCTTAGTACGCTTAAAATAAGACAAAGTAAATTATATATGTATAGGAGCTTCTTTTAAGCCAATAATTCATTGATATTGATTAAGATGTATTAGATCCACTGGCAAATTATTTCACTTTTAGCATGAGAAAAACATCTGTGAATGGAACTGGTACTTATTCATCGATATTAAGAAATGATTGACTTATTGTCTTATTCCATGTGTGTTAAGATATTTGCAGTAGAAACCTGAACAGTAACTTGGTTAAGTTTCCCCTGCAGTGCGTCGTTCTCTGCAGGGTGACTCACTTCGCTCTGGTCAGCGCCACATTGAGGCGCCGCGGGTCGTTCAGGAAGCCGATGCCCTGATGCTCGTTGGCTCGAACGCAGGACAGGATGATGAAGTCCTTCTCTCTGCCCTGGAAGGCGTCCACACTGGCGATTTCCACTTGCTGTCCAGAAACGACACAAGGGAAGATTTGAAGTGACCAAATAACGTCCTGGGTAAAGTCTGGTCGTTTCTGGGCTGTTTTGGTTTGAATACAATGTAACCGCTGGGCGTTAATGACCTGGTACAGCTTGGTGTGCAGGGAGCCGCTGAACTGCATGTACTGGACCAGGTAGGAGCGCTGGCCCTCGTACGGCGTGATGATGCCGATCTGGTCCGGTTTCGCTCCCGCCTTCAGCAACCTGGTGGTGATTTTCTCCACGTTTGCTGCCTCCGTCCTGGAAAACAGCAGCATTTCATTAAATATGACAGTCAGAGGAAACAACAAACAAATGGTTACAGATTGGATCAGTAGCTCTGGTGTAAAGAGTGAAGTGAGAGCTGGAGGATAAATTATCCCAGCCATAAACAATAATATTGTTGTTTTAACGCCATTTTCAAATAATGCAAGTTGGTGTCTTCAAAGACTCACAAACCTTTATTTAGTAAAGAATAGTTAATACTGGAAGTTATTTTAAATATCCAAAATAACCAGAAACAATAAATAAAATGGAAATAAAAACCAGAATGTGTTTTTTTAGTACTGCAAATATTTTGTAAACTTGAACTAAGACAAAGCCAAGTAAGAAGCTTTTCAGCTTCAATACTAAGTAATTTTTTTCTTAAATTAAGCTCGTCTTTTGCTGAAAAGTTACTTTTAAGTTAATTTGTTTAGTTTTTTTTGCAGTAGGAACTAGACCAAAAAGTTCTTGGTAAGATTTTCAGTTTTTGCAGTGTAAAATAGATTTTAATGTCTCTGTAAACAAAATTGCTCTTCAAAAATAGGAATCATTAATCAAAGGAAATTACTGAGCTCGCTTTAATTTATCTTAACTAACTGCTTATTGCGATCTCTGGTTCTTTTTTATGGTAGCTCCCAGACTTTGATTAATTTCCGTAAATATTTCTGATCTTTGGGTTAAATTATGAAAGAAGACGGCTGTCGATACCTGTTCAGGTATGACGTTCCAGAACTGGCGATCTCCTCCTGACCCTGAGTCACGTAGAAGAACATGGGTTTGTCCGGCTGCGGCCACTGGAAGTCGAAGCCTTTCTTGATGCGATCAGCTGGGAGGAGCAGAGATTTGTTTTCTTTAACCTGCCGATCCGCAGGAGGAACCAGACCTGGGGAAACCAGGTGATCTGGGCTCACCTGCTGTGACGCCGTTCTGCAGGGAGCCCTCGTAGAAGATGTTGGACGGGAAGGCGCTGAGAGCCGGGTGCATGCGGTACTGGACCTGCAGGCGGATCGGCCGGATTCCCAGCACCACCAGTCGCTCGAACAGGGACTGAGACAAACCCGCCTTCGCCGCTTTCTTACACATGACCACCGGACCCAGCTGGCAATGGTCGCCCACCAGAATCAGCTGCAAAACAGGCGAGTCGGGCAGAACTTCACAACCGAAACAGGTTTACACACATTTATACACGATTCCCATAGTGAAGGTCCAACACCGTCAAAACATCTTCTGGGTAAGTTTTCTAACTTTTAAAATATAAACAATACTAATCAACTAAAACGTCAGATTATCTGAAATAACTTATTCCTGTCTATTAATGTCCTGTGATGGTATTTTACAGACGATAAACACTAAAATCTAACTAAACTTTATGTTTGGAAATGTCTCTCTCACGCCATGTCCGAGAATAAAACTCTAATTTAACAAAAATCTCCCAATTTCATTAACATAGTTGAATATATAAAGTAAAGACCAACATTTAACTCAATTACACAGATTAATAAGCATATTGACAAATTAAGAGCAATACTAATTGATTCAATGTTTAAATTACCTTCCTGGTCAAATTAAATGCTAAACCACAAAGAAAATCTCTAACAAAGTGTTTGCCAAGTTTTCTAGCATTTAGCAAATATAATTTAGATAATTTTGGTAATTTTAATTTACCTAAAAACAAGAGCGGTTTGGTCTGATTTAACTTCAGACGGTGAAACTGTAAATAATTACTGTTTGAATATCAAACACTGAATTGAAATCCAATTTAAATAGTCCATCAGACTGACGGACCCGGCTGAACTGGACGTTTCTGTAATGAAGCAGCGTTTAGCATGGAGGTGGTGGTTTTGGTGCCTTCCTGTACCTGCTTTGCTCCCAGCACCACCGGGACCATGCACTCCGGCTCGGTGGCCTGGGTGCTCTCGTCGATCAGGATGGACCGGAACTGCATCTTGGCCAGACGGGGATCTCCAGCTCCAACGCAGGTGCAGCAAATCACGTCAGCGTTCTGCACAACGAAGAGGAGACGGAGGATTGACTCCTTCTATCTGTACACCATGTTCAACAAGCCAAACTAACAGCTGCTGTTCCTTGAACATCTGAAGGCTGAACTAAACATGTTCAGTCATCTTCTTTTTTTTTTTTTTTTGCACAAAATCATTTTTCACTGATATTTTCTACCTATTTTGAGCTCCTTTCAAAATGAGCTTCACTTTAAGTCCAAATAATCTGCTGCTGGTTGCGGCCCAAACCACAACGTTTACGCTCCCAGGTGAAAATGGCTGCAAACAGATGCACAATTATACAACTGTGCATCTTTGAAAAGCAGAAGTAGAGCCTTCTGCACAACCAAGAAGAATGCAGCAAGTGTTTTCTGAATGATAACTCAACAACTAAACACTTCTCTTTTCCAGCAGCCATTGTACAGCATATAGAGAGATAAACCCAGCTGACCAAATATGCTGGAGCTCTGCTTGGGTTGCTAGGTGACGGGGGAGTGCCTGCTGATTTGTGAAGTCACATTCTGGACGTTATTGAAACGGCTCGTTTCACCAAGAAACATTCGCTTATTTCCAAAAGCGAATCTGGTTGGGATTTTTTTAAATGCTTGGGGTGTTTATAGAAACCGTAGAAACCCAAATGGAAGTACATAAAAACGCACTAAGGTGAATTTTCCATAAAAGGTCTTATTTCAGACCTTTTTAATGCCACCTTGAATTCAATTTAAGGCCATAAAACCTATAAACTATAAACACAGGGGATGCTCAGGGGATCCTGCTGTATTACAATCAAGTTTAGGAATAACTGAAACTTATGTCTGTGATTCTTGCACTCCGCATGGCTCTTTGACTGCATCAAAGCCTCACATGGGTTGGCAACAGCGAAAACAACAGCTAACCGGCCAACTGGTGCTAAATTCCTACCAACTCATGACAGAAGTAAATCAGGAAGCCAGCAAGGGTAAATTAGCAGCTAGCTAGCGGTAGCCTCAATCGGATCAAAAACACAATCAAGATGTCTGCGCACGACTCAAAACTTCCTCTCCACCCCACAATAGAAAAACAGCGACATATTAAATAGTTGTGCCACACGAGGCCAGGTTACTATTTACTTTTCACGGATGCAGACGCCATGAGTTTATTTGGGTGACGGTTTTATGGATGATGTCATGTCATCAGAGAACCCTGAGCTCTCACCATGAGCAGCTCCCTCTCGGCGGTGCGCTTCAGGGCCCGGTAACGCTTCTCGTCAGCGGACGACAGCTCTCCGGTCTCATCCTTCAGCTGCTGCAGCTTCTGGAGCTCCGGCATGCTGCAGAGACCGAGACGAGACGCCAAAACTCACCCACAGTTCAACGCTTGAATCAACATTTACATCTGCAGCAATCACAAATATCAGAAACATTCAACTGAGCAAATTTAAAATGTATTTAATGGTTTTGATTTTATGTTTTTAGTTTCTTTTTCAGTTTTTATTTTCATAATCTAACACAATGGGTTCCAAAAGTTTGAGTCCATAGGAGAGTTTAGATCAACCACAAGAATATGAAGACCTGAGTGACGGTGACTGACAGGCTGCAGCTAACAATTATTTTATAGCATAAAAAGAAAAAAAACAACAAAAGTGTTTTTATCTTAAGAGGAAAATGTTTTTAAAACGTTTTAATTACTGCTTTGAAGATGTTGCTTTTTTCACCAAATAAAATGTATTAATTTGAGTCTGTTCAGTCCAGTTAACTATTAATTTGATTAATTGTTTCAGCCCAGATGATTGTTACCATTTTATAGCTTAATCTGAACCAAACAGCAATCAGCTTCTATGCACCACAAATCCAGAATAAACTTCCAGAAAACTGCAAAACAGCTGGAACACTGAGCGCCTTTAGATCTAGACTAAAAACCCACCTGGTTGTAGTTGCTTTAGAAACATCATCAACGTTCTGATGCATAACAACAGCACTCTAAGGCGTTTTAATCTTTATATTTTAGAGTTTTTATGACGTAAAGCACATTGAAATGCCTTATAAATAAAGTTTGATTGATTAACCGACTTAACAAAAACTGTTAAAACACGTTCAGGCGTGTGAAGTTCCTTCTCCTCCGCTGACCTGTCCATGTTGCTGATCTGGTTGTGGAGCGCCAGGAAAGAGACCGGAGACTCGATGGCCTCCCGGCTCTTGGCGCACAGCCTGACGACCTTCAGTCCGGTCTTGTCGATCTTCTCCGTCAGCTGATCCACGGCGATGTTACTGGGGGCGCACACCAGGACGGGTCTGCAGGACCAAACACACAAACGGTGAAACCGCTGTAGGGAGTCGTGGCACCTGGAGAGCGTCTCCATTTAAGGGCGATGCGTCTCACCCATTCCCCTGCCGGGACAGGTGGTACACGATCGTGGCGGAGGTGACGGTCTTGCCGGTGCCGGGCGGCCCCTGGATGAGACTGAGCGGCCGCTGCAGCACCGTCTTCACAGCGTAAACCTGGACAAAGGGTGGAGTTTTTAATACAAACAAATGAGAAAACTACAACATTAGATGCACGTAGTGGAGGGTAATCAGAGTCCTTCTCTGACCTGTGAGTGGTTCAGGTCCGGCAGGCCCGGAGCGGTGAAGCGCTTCGGCAGCTGGCACTTGATGGTGACGTCTTCGACCTCGTGACCCAGAAGTTTGTGGTAAATGTAACCGGACACTGAGGTTTCATCGACGGCAAACGTCTTCAGGGCGCTCTGCATCCTGAGCAAAACACAAACAGGAAGAACAGAGCAAAGTCCAGATGTGCAACTTTTAGCATCTAAATTAGAAAATATTTTAAAACTACATTAAAATAAGGACAGGAATAATCACCGGATCCAACCAGTGTTTATGACTTTTAAGGTAATTTAATTTCCTAAAGCTAGAATCACAATTATGAATGGAAATCTGAGCAAATGTTCTCCGTACTGCTGTTCTAAAGACTTTGGGACGGATTTGACAAATTACCAAAAAAGCTAGAGCTCAAATAGAAAATGACTCAGATGAGAGACGGAGGAAAGAAAAAAGTGGAATATATGTCGTCACTGCAATACTTTTTAAAATTGTGCTTTTAAAATTGCAATCTTCAAATACCTTTTCTTTGTAACAAGAGCTGTTAAAAGAAGACACACAACATTTTCAAACTTCTGATGCATTTAGGCTTCTGCGTTTATTTTTGCTCAATCAATATTTTTGCCAACAAAATATTACTTTTCATAAATATTTATCAATTCTGTGTTTAAGGGACTGAAGTTACAAATTATTACAATTATTAAATATCAATCATAATTCCTGCCACCTGATTGGTAGATGAGGATTTGCCATAAGATTCACGGTTTAATGAATCACAGATGAAACTTGTTTTCCAATCATCTCTGGACCAAACCTAAAGTTTTCAATAAACAAGGCCCTCGATCTTCACCAAGCACCAATTATCTCCTAATTAATAACACGTTATTAACAACTGCTTCACACTACAACCACATTCACACTCACTTTACACACTGATATGCAGCTCAAACTAATATATAATTGTAAAATAATTCTAAATAAATTATATAAATCATTTTAAAAATTATATTATTTTTTAAACATAACTTTTCTGAGGCTCCTGGTCAGTTAATTTGAAAGGCTATAATGGAAAATTAACTCAGAAAAAAGGAACGTTCTTCTTTCCAGAAAATAAGAGCACATATTAAAACTGAAACAAACCAGAGACTTTTCCAGACTGCCTGTATTTTTATTTTTATCAGTTAAATTAGGGCTGCACTGATTGCCGATCTTTTAAAAAGCCAAACTTGCCGATTCCGATTTTGGCCATTTTTCGGACAATTTTGTCAGTAAAACCTCTCTAACAAGAGAAAAGAAAAGCACAGAGGTTTATTTTTAGACTTTTGCTGAGGTCGATAACATCAGCGGATAAGAGCGGCTTCACATGTAAAAATCACAGATCTCCCAAAGTTAAGGAAATCGGCTGGTCGATAAATCGGTGCTCCCCTAATTTAAATCTTTAAAAATGTCACAAACCTGTCAAAGGAAGTTGATTTCCAAACAAAATCCACTTGGAAGTTATGAGGGATTTCCACAGGCGCTCCGACGCTGCTGCGCAGCTCAATGGCAATTTCATCCCCATAGTCTTTAAAAACAAGCTATTAAGGAGACAAACAACACAGCTGCAGCTTTAGTGATTTTTAAACATCGCATTGATTTGCTGGGCACAGCTGGAGCTGCAGGGAACGTGAAGGATACTGTCGGGGACTTTGATGACGTGACCGATGCCTTTCCACAGCGGAGCCAGGTCTCCTTTGTAGCGCAGGCAGATCTCGTCGCCCTGCATCAGCCGCATATCTGGGGTTCACCAAAAACAAACAAGTTACTGACCCGCTTGCGATGAGAAGCAACAAAATCATCAATCACGCCCCATCACTCATGACAACAAACTGGTGGAAAAATAAAAAAAATGTTTAAAAAAAAAAATGTATGGATGCCACCAAAAAAATGCAGGCGGGAGGGTGGCTGCATGCAAGTCTGATGACTGAGGGGAGTTTGGAGGGAGCTACAGCGACACCACAGAACCACGGGAGGAAACAACGTTAAAAGCATTACCACCTGAATCCGTCTTGGGAAGTGTGAAATATGCAATCCGCTTTTTGTTTAACCCCAGGTCCCACCTGACGGTTATATTATCTTGAGTCTGGAAAAGAAAACAAAAACAATTCAACATCTGCTCAGTAAAGCCACAGGTGCTTCAAAATAAAAGCTAATGTGAGTTTTCCTCATGCATTTCTCTCTTATTGCGGTGACAAACGCTGCTATGGCAACCATGGCTGCTGTGTTGAATTGCAGGGGAAGGACGTTCAGTCATTGAGATTTTTTTTCCTGCTACTTTTACACACATCAATCAAAAACTCAGCAGATCAAATCAACCGTAAGTTGATCTTCTGAACACGATGTTTGAGCCTGGCGGTGAACAGAACCGACCCGGTTTCATCAGGACTCAACATATAGTCGTCTGAACGCTGTAGAGAAACGAGGGAGGGAGTTTCTGCATTTACTAAAAACAACTCCGCAGTTTTACCTTCAGTCACTGAGGATTAAATACTCTAATAAGATGTTTCTCGTTTAAAGTAATTCTGGTGAATATTGCACACTGTACATTGTTATTTTCCATGTATAATAGGGATAATCTAAATAAAGGGCCTGCAGTAGTTTGTTTGTTTGCTTCAGTAAAGTCAATATTTTCCTGTTCATTATTATCTTTCATTCTACTCAGAAATTACAAAACGCAAAAGAAAAAACATACGCAGCTTTATTAAATGTTAAGTATGAATATTTAGGTCGTTTCTGTGATGAAATAATTCCAAGCAGCAGATCTGGGGTTTTTAGAAAAGTGTTAGAGTAAATATAAAGAAAAATCACAAAAGAAAAAAAATGTGCTGCACTTTTCAGAATTACCCCATTTTTTGGATAACAGTACATCCTCCTTAACCTTATACTAAACTCAACAACAAAGTGAGTCACAAATCATACAATTTGCTTCTGCAGAATTAAAACAGAAACTGAATTGTCAGAATTTGGCTATTTGGAGCTTATTGGGGGAATGTTTAAAGTTTCAGTAAATGACAGAAATGGAGAAATGCTTGGGAGGTTTCAATAACTCCACAAAATGCCAAAAATAACCTGGAAGAAAAAAAACTCTGCGGAAATGTTTGAGATAAGAAGCAAAAATCCCATTTCTTCATCCTTTATGATTCAAACTCCTCTCCTCATGCATTCTGTACCTGTGACTCCTTTAGCTTTTTGTCGTAGTCGGCCTCCAGTTTGACCAAAGGGCCGAAGATGTTCTGGTACTGGTAGGCGTCTTCGTAGCGCAGCAGCACATGCTGGGGTTCTTCATCCACTCCGGGTTTCTCCAGGTCTTCCAAAGTAGCGCCAGGATTGTCCTTAAAACAAAAAACCACAGTCAGACCGAGCCGGCCCGTGACTCTAAGCAGCGGACGGCGTTTCCCGCTCTAAACGCCTCGTAAAGCGGCGCCGCTACCTTCCAGAGCTCCTCCAGCTTGTTGATCTGCTGGGCGGTGATCTGCCGGGCGCGGAGCTGCTCCTGCTCCGACGGGATCTTCACCAACCAGGACAGGAAGCAGCGGTCCTGGATCAGCGGCTGCCACTGGGAGCTGTCCCAGTTGATGTCTTTCAAGCTGCTCTGGCTCGCGCACGGCTGCCTGCACGCGAAAACGAAATCAGAACGTAAATATTTAACAAAGACGATTTAATAACATGATTTGTAATTCAGTGGATATTTTATAACTTGTGCCAATACAAACCCGTGCTTCGTTCGACCTGCAGCTGCACCGTGAGTACGGCTGTAGTGATACAATAATCTCACGATACAATACCCAATATTCTGCCCACGATGCGATATATATTGCGATATTCAGCAGACGATACAATTCAGTACCCTTTTGCAATTTTCTGAAAGATTTTAGAGGGACAGAGTGATTTTGGTGACATTTTGTGACTGTTATGAAGTTGGATTGAATTCATTTAACTGAAAACTGATTAAAAGCACCAACTACACAATACCTGTGTAGTTGGTTGGACACAGACTTAAAGTCGACAGCTGGACAAAATGAATCAAAGAAGTGGTGAGAAAACATGTTTCTTTTAATTGAAACAGTCCAAACTGTAGCTGACATGCATTTATAAAGTAAATAAAGTGAACCAAGTTCCTGCTCTGATAGTTTGATACCTTTTTAACCTGAACACCTGAAGGAATCACTCTGAGCCTGATGACCTGGTGTGAAGCAAGCAGTGAGTGAGAAAGGTGACAGTTGGATGTTACGATACTTGCAGATGAATATCGATTCTTTTGCTAGGAAAGAAAATATCGATATATATCACAATATCGATATTATTATACAGCCCTAACCGTGAACTAACACAGATGTAACAAACTGAACTGTGATCTGAAGGCTCCCACTGAACAGATTCTCACTAATCTATTTCTTAATTCTGTCTTTAGAAACAAATTAAATCAAAGTAGTCAGAAAACTTTCTGGCTTTTTGACCTTTTACATCAACTTCTCAGACTTCCTTCCTCAGAAAAAGGTGAATGACATACATTTTCCGAGGTTTTGAGATGCAAAGGAGAACAATTCAGAAGCTGCTAACGTGTGATTGGAAACCAGAAAGTTCTTGGTGACCATTTAAAGTTAAATGGACCAAAACATCCTGAACCTTCAGCACCGCAGAGAAAACGACTTTGGGAAATGTGTAAAACAAAGCAAATATTACTTTAGTAAATCTAGTATTCTGATGATTAACTGAATAAAAATCTGGCAGATTTTTCATTTAGCAACTTTAAGCTTTTTTGTATAATGTTAGAAATACATTAGAAGATGCAACCATTCAAATAATGTTTTAAATAAGAAAGTAAACATTTTATTAGTGAATCTGAACCAGCTGAAGCTAAAACTAAACCAGTCGAGGAGTTTTAGGTCAAATAAAGTTTACTTTTATGTTCAATGCTAAATAGAAAAGACATTTCGAACATGTCTGGCTTAATTTCTGCTCTTAAGTTGATTTTTCAGCCTCTTTTTCAGTCTTTATACGTTAATTAATTAATCATTACTACATTAGTTGACAATTATGTCAATAATCAAATAATCTGATTAACCATTTCAGCCCTAAAACAAAGCCAAAATATTTAGAAACAAAGCAAAGTGATCTAACTCAGATAAGGAAAAGCTAATTAAAAGAAGTTGATTGCCATTTTTACTGGAGAGTATTTACTGGAAACCGAGCTCTCTTCTGATTTAATACTCTACGTTAAAGACATTTCAATGCTACTGTGATTCTCACAAACAATGAAATCAAAAAGTGGCTCCAACAAATGATGCATGGAAACTGGAACACAATCAATCATGTGTGAATGTAAAAGCACATTTTCAGCATATTGACGAATAAATCAGCAAACTTCCAAACTAAAATATAACAATCCGGAATGACAGGTTGATGATTTAGTTTCTGTTTCTGATGACATGTGAGACGCTGGACTTGTTTATAAGTGAATCAGATCAGCTGTTGGTTGGTTTGTAAGGGACAAAGGTCAGCAAGTGTTTAAATATCTCCACCCATATTTGATTCTGCAGCAGAGCCTCATCACGTCACACTGCAACAGGTGTGCAAACAAAGAACCCAAACCAAAACTATTTTCCCGTTCCAACTTATTTTTAACTTGCCTGAAGCAAAACAAATACAACTTTGTTTAATTAAACAGTTTTTTATCTAAAAAATACTTTGTAAATCCCAAAGGGAAAGTAAATATAACTATTAGTATACAGTTTTCTTTCAGATCAGAGTGTTTCTGCTCTTACATCAAAGTTACGTCAAGACCTCCAGTGTTATCGCAGCCCAGTAAACTTCATAGTTTCTTTTTCTATTAAAATTTCATTAAATGTATTATTTTCCATTATAGAGAACCAACTAGTGGATAAATAAGACTGTTTGAGGTTAACCATCTAAACAAAGTTTTAAGCCTGTTTTAGGAGAACATTTGAAAGAGAGGAGAATCTAAAACAATCATTTTAGATTCTGTCAGTGTTTCCCCAACAGAAATATACATGAACTGTGAATCCCTGCTTTTAAATGAAATCAGCAGACAAAACTGTTCGCTGGACTGTAGACGAAATAAGAAATAGGTGCTACAATAGATACAATAGGTGCTTCATCATATCTTGTTTGTAAGAAGAGTGTAACAGAAAGTTTGGGAGCAGTAATAAACCAGCCTCTGGTTGATTTGCCTTTACCTGCAGAGCAGCACCACCACAGAGTCAGCTTTAGCCGGGATGAAGCCCAGCAGGAAGACGTTGCGACAGCCGCAGTTGTAGCACTCCAGCACCGTTTCGCCCAGAGGCCCGTCTTTATGCAGAGTCACCTCTTTACATTTGGCCCTCACCATGTGGTTCACAATGTGGCTGGAGGGGAAACGAAGGACACAAAGTCACCAAACATGCAGAAATGGTTACATATAAACAGCTCTGGAAAAAACTGAAGAGCCCACTGCACTGAACCTCAGTGAAAACCTCCTGGTTATGCCACCAAATATCGATTCTGGACTCTTCCTGACTTAAAAGGAAGTCAGGAAGACTTCCCTTTAACAATAATACAACAATAATAGTAATAATATTACTATTATTGTTTCTTAATGAACATCAACTTGTTTTCTCTGCGTTACTTGCATCTTTTTCATTATTTTGACCATTTCTCATTTTCTGCAAATAAATACAAAATTGTTGCTTTGAATTACAGAGACATGTTGTCAGTAGTTCATAGAATAAAAGAACAATGTTCATTTTACTCAAACATAAACCTATAAACAGTAAAATCGGAGAAACCGATCATTTTAAGTGCTCTCTAATTTTTTTAAATCGCTGCAGTGCTTATTGATAGTATTCTATGATGCATGACAATTGGTCTACATGACACATGTTAAGATTGGTTTAATGACACGATATAGTAATTTAGTAATAAACCCCCCGTTTGGTAATATCAGCTCCAATGTGACAGCATCAACAGAAAAATACACATCAGACATATCCAACAATCTGACTGTTTTCATGCCAACATTTCCTAATTATTGCTGCTGGTCATGGTGTGACGATCAGAGGAAGATGAGACCACAGACCTGCCTGACGTGTTGCCACGGCCGTTACAGAACCACTTCTTGCTGGTGTTGCAGTACACCACACACGCCGGGTCATGGATGCCGCAGTAGCTGCAAAACAAAAGACGTTTCATCCCAGAAATCTAGATATTTAGCATTTTACATCATTTAATATTACATTATTTTAAATTCTAGCCACGGATTGATCCTGCAAAACACCTTTATAAAAATGTATTAATCTGATTTCCCTCTTTAGTAAAATGTTAATGGTCAACAGCAGCCATTATGGGTCACTGTGTCATTCACAAGTCAAAATCACAGCAGTGTGTGCTTTCAGAAAATGCAGGACAGAGGAAAAAATACTGCAAACAGAGGAGTGTTTATCTGAAACACACCTGTACAGAGTAGTGAGGAGATGCAGGATGGTGACAAGCTGCAGAGCTGCTACATACAGGGAAAATAATTTACCAATGAAGGAAACGATACATTTTTCTTCCCAGGATCAGACTGATTACACAACAGCTCTGATTTATATGATTGTTAAAAAATAACAGAGAATTTACCTCTAATGGTTATAAAATACATACATGTTTGCTATTATACAAAGAAGCATGATGTTGGACGACAGATCATATAAATCATTATCCAGTCAACTTGGAAGACTAGTTTCCTCTGTGAACCAGTTTTAATTTCCTTACACTGCAGCACAATTTAAAGCCAAAACCTACAAAACTTTAGCCTTATTTAAACTCCCTACTCATAGTGGTAACATAAGACAATTCTCATTTAAACTGCTTGAAAGAAGCTGGAAGAATGAATCCAGTGACACCGAGATGCAACAAAGAACACATCTGATCAGCTGATGCTTTTGTTTATATTTCCAACTAACTGGAAAGTCTCCTGGAGGAGTATTTTGAGCCACATATCTAAAGTGTTTCAGGGATTCCCCTCTGTGTCTCCATCTCCACTAAGGCTGCACAGACATATCTTAAATACAAGAAAAGCTCTGCACCACTCAACATGCCATTCTACTAAAAATATATGTACACAGACAATGGACGCCAGAGGGAAAAAAAACCAGGACAAGCTGGAGAGATTATGTTTCTAAGCTAGTCTGGGAAAGCCTGGGGATTCCCCTGGAGGAGCTGAGCTGAGTGCCTGCTGTCCCACAACCTGACCCCAAACTGACCAACAATAACAGATGGATGATCAAAGACCAGAAGGTTCATCTGAAAGGTGCTACTTTAACATAGTTACAATGATAAAATTCGTGACATATAGGATTAAGTGTAAGAGGAATAATATGGAGAAAAACATCCCAGCCTGTTCTGGTTCCTCTCACGGTACCTGCATGCGTGTATTGGAAGATCTTTGGTGTAGTAGGTGTCTTCTTCGTCCTCCTCAAAGTTGAGCTCGCCCAACAACTGGCTGGTTTTGGCCACAGAATCATCCATTCCTCCATTGTGCAGACCCTCATCAGGACCATTGATCTGTCGAAAGCGAAGGGAATAAATTACTGGTCCACTTTATGTGTGATCTTCACCTTCCACATGCGTTTTTTTTTCCATAAGCGCCATCACGGCTAACTATACTTTCACCTGATTTACTTATAATTCAGTAAACCTTCTCCAGAGAAGCTGCTCTCCTGCTTGAGAACAAGTATTTCAGCCTCTAACATGTGGTTAGAGACGATCATTATGAGACAAACTCGGTGCTAACAGACCAGCTAACGGCTGAGGAAGGCGCACAGCGAGGATGTGGACACGTTGACAGATTGTCAGCGGTGAAACTACTGTCATCCCGAACAACTGGAGACATTTCCGCGACTCCGTTTTTTTTTTTTTTTTATTCAGCCATCAGAAATAAGGAGGCGAGACAACAGGAGCAACTCTAAAGAGTGTACTTAACGGTCTTAGCAAACGTTAGCTTACGCTAAGCTAATGAGGCTAGTAGTTTTAATAATAGCGGGCTAGCAGCGGCAAGCTAACGTCAGCACCGCGCCTTCTGCTGAAAATGAAAGCCTCGAACCTGTCCGTCCAACTGGCTCTGGGTCTGGCCTTGTGTTTGCGTCTGGCTCGGAAGGGTGAAGTCAGTGAAGTCGTACTCGGAGCCCTGGGTGTCCGCTCCGAGCAGCTCCGCTTCTTCGGTGTCCAGGAAGGTGAGGGTCTGGGAGCTCGGCCCGTACGCCTCCACACTCATTTTCCGTCCCTTAACTTTCGCTTTACTCCGCTGTTTCCGGTGCTCGTTAACAGACGACTAAACAGTGCGCAGTGTTTATTTGTTGATTTATCTTTCAGAAAGCGTCGCCAAGAGTCCGAATTTGAACCCAAACAAAAATGGAAACGATCAGAACCCCGATAGCTTCAGCGGGACCAACAGCCCAGCGGCGGTGACGAACTTCCCTGCGCCGCGCAACGTGTGACGTAACCGAGGGAGATGGGAGGGGGCGGGGGGGATTGGGGGAACAGCACAGACAGATTATTGAAAAAGAGTGTTCACTCTGTGATTTTTTTTTTTTTTTAGAAATGCTCCTTCTTTTATTTAATTTTCTAGAATTGGTTTTGTGGTGACACCATGTTCCGTAGCTCTGTTACGTTAACTCTTATTTATTCCTTTTATAAAGTTTTGTTCAGATGGCAGTACACATTTGGATGCAGACGGAATCATTTTTTGCCTTTACCATTTTACTTTCTGACAGTTGTTATAATGTGTAACCATGGAAACAAATGAATGTTTTTACAGCTGAGTAGCATCTCAAAAGCTCATATAACACCTGATTTACCAGAGGATTTGAAAAAAAGAGATTTTGCTGATGAACCAAAGAGAAAAGGATGAAGTTCAAACCATTTCTTCCATCCATCATCCATCAACTTCAACATTTCGTCACCAAACAGACATAAGAAAAAGACAAAGCAAATGAGGTGGATTAGCAGTGACTGCTAACAACAACTGATGGTGTCATTCAGGAAATGCTACTGTAGAGTATTGTCTCTGCTCTCCAAATATTGAATTGTTGGAATGTCATGAGTCATGTGGCACCAGTCTTTGGTCAGAGGCATCAGATTACAGGCAAGATGGACTGCTATTGCAAACCCTTCCTGTTTCCTGGTTTATGCCAAAGTATATTTGTGTGTTTGAATGGCAAAAAGCCCAGAAATCGGTTTAATCTGTGCCAATACATGAAAGCTGATGTTCAGGAACTCTCCAAGATGTATTCTTAAAATAAATATCACTGCTTTTATTCGGCATCATCGCTGAGATGCAAGAAAAATGAAACAGAAAGATATTTAATGTTATCATTTAATTTCTTTATTTCAAAGCCTTTCTTTTACAAAGTGAGATTAAAGACTGTAACAGTGCATAATAACACAAAGAAAACCTTTCAGAGAACCGTCAACATGTCACAGAGCAATGATGAAGGTGCACAACTGAGCACACACTGAGATTAAAACCAAAACAGTATTTGTGAGGTAGCCACACGTCTGTACGGACAGCATCGATAATATTTCTCAGATCTGACCCACGGAGAATTAGTAAGGCCTTTTTCAGGACACAAACAGCAACAAGGCACAGGAGAGGGTCAGAGGTCACCTCAAAGGTCAGCTTGAGGCAGAAAATCTGCAGGCAGCTTTCTTCACAACCCTCACAAAGCCACACAATAACCTGCCAATATTTACAACAACTCAGGAGAAAACTTTGCTGTAAGGTTTAATCACTGCAAAGATTTTTAAACACAAGAACAGGATGAAATTGAAGTGGCTCCACGATCCAATTCACTCTTATCTGGATCCACATATAAACGGCAGTGTTAAAATTAGGGACAATTTACTAAAACTCAACATATCCAAGCTTTGTAACAACGTTAAAACATGAACAAGTCTAGCTATTAAAGTTAAAAAAAGCTGCTGAGGCAAACTGAAAGAAGTGAAGCGCTCTACACTGTCCTTAGTATTAAAAGAAACAAGACAGCAAAAAGAGAAACATGTTTATGTAACAAATCAAAACAAAACACAAAGCTCTGGAATAATAACAATAATAATAATAACAATAATAAAAAAGAATAAGAAACTCACTGAAAGATAAAAATCTTTAAAAATCTCATAATTGTTGAAAAGAAGAAACAAGTTAAAATGGTCGTGGAAAGCTACATGATTCATTTTAAAGTGACAGAAAATGAAAAAAAAAAACATGCAACTATTCACATTGTTTGACAAATGCTGTTTCAGAACAGATTAAACCAATTTACAAAAATCAGAAAGTGCAACAGAAATAAAGTTAAAGGCCCAGTTCTGGCTGAAAACTCAGCAAGTCAACATGTCACTTAAAACAAGAAGCTGCAATAAATGTGACTCACTGAGGTGAGAGAGTTTGGGTTAGGAAGGAAAAGCTGCACAACCAGGACAGAAAAACTACATTTGGCTTCGAGCTGCAAACTGCTGGCAGTTTTTATCAAGAGTTTAAGATGCAATTAATTCAAATCTTTAAGCATCTCGTGTTTAAATAAAAAAATAAGCATGAAATTATATGGAAATGTAGCATCGGTGTATAGTTCTGGTTTTACACCAGCATGATTTTATTGCATTAAAATATAAAATAGTGCTTTGATTCTGCAATATTCACCTCCTCGGATGTTTTACTCTGTTTAAAGCTTTTATAAATCAATCATGATCAGCAAAATTAGACTTTTTTGACAAAAATAACCAAAAACAATGTAAAAGAAAAACTGATTTTGTTAAAATAAAGACAATTAAAAAAGGATTCATAGGAAAAAACACAAATGTTGCTTTTTTATGACTGATTTGTTAAAGCAGCAATAAAACATCCAAGGGGTGAATACTTTTTATACCCCACACTTTTTGAATATTTTTGCTTTTGTCACACTTAAATGTTTCAGGATATCAAACTACCCTGGATATCAGACGAATAGAAACTCTGTAAAAACAAAATGCTGTTTTTAAGTTACGTAGTAATTTTTTAAAGGGGAAAAAGGAAAAACCAAACTGTTTATGAATGAAAAATTAATTTCCAAAGGGCCAGATTGTTTCTTTCAGAAATTAAATTTGAATCATTGACTCAGATTCTCCTCTGATCTGAAACAGTTAAGTGGGAGAAACAAACATTTTCCAGTATTTTCTTTGTTTACTAACCTCAAAATAAATCACTTATTTTTAAATTCTGCCAGGAAACTTGAGCATTTTGTGAACAGGTGTGCAGCCGTAATAAAATCCTGACGCACTTTGAGAGGGTTTCCAGTGAACGAGATCCGTAAAGTTTCATTGCACAGTCCGGGGTCAGATCTCAGCGGGGCGGATTTATTTATTTCTGTCAGAACTGGGCCGACAAACTGGGGAAGTATGAGCTGGAACCAACCCGTTCCCTGATTTAAATAACCTTTGTAAAGGAAGGCAAATTCACAACTTCTTATAAAGAAAACTGACTCGGAAACAATTCAACACCAAGAGGGAAAGAAGACGGATGAGCTCAAAAGGTGGCGGAGAACGAAGCTTACAGCTAAACATTTCTACTTAAACCATGTTGTGTTATGTACATGGACATCTTATAGGTATTTAGCAATTGAACATGTAAAAAAAAAGCAAAAAATCTCGATCTGATGCTACAGATTCCCAGATGTGTCCCCTACAGCCATCACAGTAACCCTAACCCTATAAGGTGCATTAATAGGAGTCACATTTGGGCTTTACATCGTATTTAACGTCACATCTCAGACTCCTTGTATCTCCGCTTGTGACCAAATATAAAACTAAAGCAGCGATTTGCTTTCGTGTATCTCTTTTATATCAGATTTTAAACTTAAATGTTGCCTTTAGACTCCTGTTTCATCCTCTCACCGGTGGCAGACATGAAGTGATGAGGGTAAAATAGAAACATATATAGTGATATAAAAAAGCCAAATCTCAAAAGTTCAGTAAACAAGAGCAAAAAAAAAAAAAAACAAGAAAAGGAAGTTTTGGCTACTTGTGGTCAAGTGCAATTACTCTTGTGTGGCTGGGCTGGAGACGCTGCAGGGAGGTCACTTAGTGGATGTGCTGCTGGCAGCGGATCTGGTCCTCCGCCTGGTCCAGCAGCTCCAGCATCTCCCTGATGATGGCCTGCAGCGCGCGGCCCAGCTCCTCCCCGCTGTAAGGCTTTCCCAGAGGAGGCACGTGGATGAAGGCGGAGCGGCCGCGGCTCAGGTACAGAGACGTGTAGTAGGTGAAGTCGCAGAGGTACCTGAGAAAAGAGCAGAAAACGGGACGAGGGAAGAGATTAAATTAAACCAGGAACTGAGCTGGAAGCAGCCGGGCCTGTCGCCTAAACAATAAATCAATTGATCGCATGGTTAATTAAACAAACTCAATAACTTTGACTTGCATAATTTATTGTTTTTCTACCAAGAACTGGATGATAAAAGTTTGGTGATTTGGTCTCAACTGGCCTTTATTTTGAAGGACAGTTTTGTTTACAGAAACTTAATAATTCACATTATTTTTTCTATTTATTTATTATAGATATTTAAAGTGTCTTCCAGTTCCAGAGTTAAATGTTCATCAGGATTTAAAGTTTATTGATCTGTAATAATGTGTTCTTGCATAAAAATGGCCTCAACACAACAATATTATCGCTTATCGCAAAAACTTCTGGACAGGAAAATTTATAACCATGACAGGTTCAGTTATTACAAATTAAAACATTCAGATGGTTCAGGTTTTACAACTGAAATCAAATTATTTTAATTTACAATAAAAATTAAGAGGTGAAACGATCAATCAAATTAATATTGAAATAATCTTCAGCTAATTTAGTAGTTAATTAATCATTAATTGGAGTCACAGAAAAACCAATTACTGAAAGAATAACATGTGAAAGAGGAAATTAAGTCAAAACTGAACAAAAATATATATATTTTGCATTACGGAATTATCTTTTAATAGACGGTAAACTGCAAAAATGATTTGTTAGATATTGAAAGTTCCAGTTTTATGAATAAATGGGTAAATATAGATTTACTCACAGGATATTTAAAGAACTGCGTACATTTAAAATAAGCAAAAATATTGAGATTTGAAGCTCAGGAACGAAAGGGTTGAAGTGATGCAAATTAAAACCAGTAAACTCCCATCACAGCGGCTCGTTCACAGATTCTGGGTATAAATAGAGCAGGCGAGTCGCTGCTGCCGCTCAGATCCATTCAAGGTTTTCCTTTGGGTTTGTTGCGACTCTGCTGAAGTGTGATCACAGGGACAGAAGCAAAGGTCACACTTTTACTCAAGACGGCCTATTTTTGTTGCTGGAACACATTTTACATGGACCCAGAGTGAAATCATTTAAAATCTGCTCCCGTTACACATTTTAATGAAGGTTTGTGGAACATTACTTGGCTTTTAAATCATAATTACTATGAAACCACAAGATTTTAATGCTGCATCAATTTTACTACACCAATAATTACTCAAACAAGAAATAAACTGGAGTATCAAGAGAAAATCCAACATGCAAAGGCCACGATTCAAACCAGGATCCTCTCGATACCAACAGTGCTTCTTCCTCCACTATTGATCTGCTCCGTCGATCTCTAGCCACAATGGGTTTTTATAACTCCGTTAGTCCATTTTTGCTGCTAAAACAATTATTCCTGAATCTACAGGGTTGGACGATATGATCGAAAATTGTATCACGATATAAACGTTTCACATCAGCAGAGATGGACAGAGAACCCAAAGGTACACCGAAATAAGAGTAGAACTACTTCATCATATTTTTACTCAAGTAACAATTATCATTTAATATTTAAAAAGTACATAACCAGATGAACAAAAATCTAAGCTAACGTTGGTATTTTAAGGACCGAAATGACAATAACTCATATAAATAACAAAAAATAAGAAAAACAGGCGAAAGAAAATTTTTCCAAATCAGTTTCTTTCAATAAAAAAAACTTATGAAACTTTAACAAAACTGCAGGTGTGAGTCTGTGTCTGGTGGATTTTAGGTTAAAAGGTTTGTTTTTCATTCAGTTGGTAGAAAATTCAGAAATTTTACTCAAGTAAGAGTAAAAATACTTCATACTAAAATTTCTCAAATGTAACTAGTTACTACCAACTCTGCAATTCATACTGATGAGCATTGATTCATTTTTATTTATTTGTTTTAAATTATTCTGAAAATGTGTTTCTACTTTAGCGCAGAAACTTTTTCTAGAAAATCACAAACTACTTAAATGCACATACAAACCTTTTTTTTTTGCAAAATTGAGAAAAGAATTTAGAATTTTCAATCAATTAATCAATCAATCAATCAAATTTCATTTCTCTAGCACCTTTCAGCAACAAGGCATTTCAAAGATTTTGATGTTTTTATCAACCTTTTCTAATGCAAACTTTCAGGTAGGAACTAGTTAGTTGAGTAACCTTTTTTTTAACGTTTAGGAGTATTTTTACTCTCACTTTTTTGCTCTCATTTTACTCTTACTCTCTGGATTTTCTTCCCACAGAATGAAAAATAAAAAAATAACCAAAAATCCACCAGAAACAGTAACAGACCTGCAGGTTTTGTTCAAATTTCACAAGTTTTATATTTAAAGAAACTGATTTTGAGTTTCTCTTCCTTTGCCTGATTTTGTTATTTTGTAATTTATATAAATTTTTATTCTGGTCCTTAAAATAGCAACATTTCCACATAACTTTATATTGTGATCCACCTGACAATGAGCTTTAAATTTTAAATGACTGATGTTTCCATCAATACTTTTTAATTAATTTCTCAGTTGGTTGCTTTTTACTTTTACTTGAGTAAAAACATGTTGAAGAGGTTCTGCTCTTAGTGGAGTCCATGTTCTGGTTTCTCCACCAGCTGACGGAGACACAGAAGAAACAAAACGAGAACAAAGACCCGCTTCACCTTCCAGCATCTTTGGAGACGGTCACAGCGACTCCCAGTCCGGCTGTCGCAGTCACTCTCTTGCAGACCGACTCCATGTCAATAACTGAGTTGATACAGTCTGGGCCTCCCACAATGCAACACTGTGAGTCTGGACAGAAGCTGCTGTTGTCCAGGCCTTTGTAGCCGTGATTTCTGCCGCACTTCTCCAGCGTCACAGTGGTGGCCATCCCTGAGACTCCCACATGGACGATGAGCTGGACAAGCAACCGATTGTTAGAACTACTGAGGCGGATTTACAGGAACGTTACCATGAGTTTATGTGGCGGAAAACAACTTGAACTGAAGCAAAATGTCTCACTGTCAATGTTGTTTCAAGGTCAAAGAGGATAATTTTGTTGAAAGTCTGAACACAGTGTTTATCCAAGAGTCTAAATTACATAAAATATGCAGCTCTGGAAAAAAGAGGCCACTTAATATGATCGGTTTCTCTGATTTTACTTTCTGTAGGTTTATGTTTGAGTCAAGTCAACAATGTTATTTTAGTCTATGAACTACTGACATCATGCCTCTGAAATGTCAACAAACATTTTATTTATTTGCAGAACATAAGAAATGGTCAAAAATAATTAAAAAGAGGCAGAGCTTTCAGACTTCAGGTAATGCAAAGAAAACAACAATATTGAAGTTTTAACTCAGAAACCAAAATTTGGTGGAATAACTAGGAGGTTTTCAGTGCATTGGGCTCTTAGTGTTTCTGTCTCAGACATATTAGGCACCAAATTCAACCTTTAATAACACAGTTATAACACCAGATGTGTGTGATATTTTCCGTCTTACCCGTGGATGAAACTGCTTCCACAATGAGGGAACCAAACTCTGGACCTTCTGGTACTCTACAGGAACCTCGTGTACATGCAGGTCCACATTATTCCCCAATCCAAGTTTCTTCATTTCCTGACAAAAACAAAAACTTTATGGTTAAAGAAATTCAACAGCGGAAATAATTACTGCAAATAACATTCTCTGACAGAAGAAAAACACATTTCTGTGAAGATGTTCCTGAATTATGAAATATTTTAAAGCAGCTTTGAAGGTTTTTCAAAATTATTCTTCAAAATTTGGGTGATTTTTTTTCCCAAATAATTTTGGAAAATAACTTCTATAAGTTTTTCTTTCTTAATTTATTACAGACGCATCTTCAGACTCTGAGGCCGTTTCTTTTTCTAAGATACCAACTTTAGAAGATTCTGATTTTCTTTATGTATAGAAATAATAAAATACTTTCCTACTTTCAGCATAAATTGAACATGAATGTCAAAACTTATACACAAATCTGTAAATACAGTAAAATCCTGCAGGCCGGGACAGAAATAATAATAAATAAAATAAAACTAACATGAATTCTAGAATGACAGCTGTGTCGAATTCTTGACTGTTTCAGATAAAAATGTTTAATTATTTATTTATTGTACCTACAAAGGAGCTGTTATGTTACAATAATTAATTATCTATATTTGGACTATAAATAAATCAAATAAAATCATTAAAGAATATGTTGTTGCGTCAATATATTCTGAGTTTATCCAGTCAGGAAACGTTTAGATTTTTAGTGTCTCATCAATTCGTCAAGCCAGTAATCTGATAATAAAGTTTATAGCAGATTTCTTGCTGCATCTTTGTGAAAAATATAAAGTTGCCGGAGTTTTCATTGACGCAACGATCATAACTTTTAGATGAACCATTGTTTGTTTGTTGAAACTTCTTTCATTCATTTTCACTGTTATTTTAGGCAACCAGTTTAGAAAGAAAGAGAGAAAACTCCATCAGGACAGACTTTAAGACAACAGACTTTATGACATTTTGCTGAAAATTCCCTGTTGCTTCTTTGTGCATCGACAATAAAGTCCAAGTCTGAAAAATCAAGACAAAGCATCAGCAGAAAACTACAAGTGTCTTTAAATAACGTCATGTAATTCAGTCACTCTTAGGTTTTCCTGCCAGTCCCAAAAGCCACAATTTATACACATTTCTAGGCCCGTCACAATAAATAATAAATCAATAAATCGCATGATAAGTTAATAGAAACTCAATCATTTTCATTTACTTGATTTCTCGTTTTTCTCTCATTTTCCAAAAACTGAATGATAAAAGTTTTCAGTCTGGTGTTTTGGTCTCAACTATCTGTTTTTTTTTTTTGAAAGATCACTTCATTTACAGAGACTTCATGATTTATTTTATTTGTCGTTTCTGTTTTCTTTAATTATTTTTGGATATTTCAAATGTTTTCCAGTTCTAGTGTTTAAATGTTCATTAGAATTTAATGTTCATTGACCTTTGAGAATGTGTTTCTGCATTTTTATGTCATTATTAGTATATTACTTGAAAATGTTCTCAAAACAACAATATTATCGTTTATTCGCAATAAGTTCTGGGACAGGCCTACATATTTCCACTTAAAGTCTCCATTATTCATATTAAAAAATATGCAATCATAGATTTAATAAGGCACAGTTTGTATTGAATTTACAGCTGGTGGACGTTCACCTTCCCCCCGTCGTCTCGATTTAGGACAAGTCGCCGAGGTCGCTGACCCCTCACTGGCGTTAAAGGAGGTTGGTCTGGCCGTGTCTGTGACCCTGCCTCAATGTGGCCTTTTGTTTGGCTCTAATATCCTTATCAAGTGCGTCTAGACACCCTGACAACCACCATCATCCCCCCACCTCAGCCCCCGACACACAGCGCGGTGCGGTGTGAAGCCGGACGGCGGCGGCCATTAAAGCGTCACATAACTGTCTGAAATACAAACATCCCCAAATGTGAACAAAAACATGCGACACGAACACGGAGGGCGTTACAAGCTTTAAGTGTCGCTAAGGAGAGAAATGCTAGACTTTACTTTCAGTTTCTCTCTCTCTCTACGTCTTTATGGTTGAACATGTAATGTTATTTATGAGGCTGAATACAACAAACAGATGAAGGAAATACCTGAACTGCTACCCAGCTGGCGTTGACAGTGTGTTCTCCAAATGGTCCAAAACCTGCAAGAGACCCAATGTTTACTTTACTCAAGATTACAATCACGAGTGTGTAAAAGTAAAAGAAAACTTTTCTTTATTATATTCATGCAGCGAAAATGTGATTACTCAGTTTAATTTGTACGAAACTGAAAATGTTATACGTTTTAGTGCTGAGCTGCAAATAAAAACAAGGCCGTCATTAAACAAAAATGTGAAAAATAAACACACTTCCCCACAGAGCATGAGTAATTATCACCACTTCATGCAGAGCATCATAAAGACTGAAGAAAAATGTCTGGACAGCTAATGGCTGTTCAGCCAGGCTTGTTTATGTAGGGATATACGACTGATCCCCCCCCCTGCTCCTTCTCCTCCCCCCGTCCCGGGGTCAGCGGGTCCCTGGGGGTTGGGTGGAGAAAGGATCAGTCTGTCTGACAGGCTGCTGAAAAGGAGCAGAGCGAGGGGCCAGCAGCTGCCAGCCGACCCGCTATTGTGCAGGAACTGTTCCCAGGCCATCTACACATCCAGGGCTTCGGACGGGGCTGCGAGTCTCTGCACTCTTTTGTGTCTGACTGCACAAAATCTCAGTCTGGAGCTCCAACAGTCAGGACTGTACTTTGTGCAGCTGGGAAGCGTCGACTTAACAGAGCGAGATACGACATCACACCTCGCACATTTAGTTTTTTCTAAAAAATTATCGTAAAAATATGTTTTCATTCATCAAAAGTGGTAGTATGTTAGAATAAGTTTGTTATTTACTGATGGAAAAGATATTAACATATTTGATAACTAGAAGTGAGAAAGATTTCACTGCCTTTTAAGTAAAACAAGAAACATAAGAAGAAATATTTTACACATACAGCAACATAGTAGAAATATAAAAGCTCTGGAACATTATTGGGCTGCTAATTAATTAATTAGAGATCTAATGAGGAGACAGATCCTCACTTTTTAAAAGCAAATAAAATCAAAATATAAACAGTTACAAATATGATAAAAACATAATTAAATGTATAAAAGTTTCAGAAAAACGTTTAAATACTATAAAATGCAGCTTTTTCTCGTCCTTTTGCTGTCAATAGATATTAATAACTATTAATGAATAATAATACATTATTTTATTTTAGACCAACAGGATAAGTTATTGTTTAAAACTCGAGATGACGGAGGCTAAAAAATATATTACGTTTAAAGACATAATCCATAAAAAACACAAGAAAAACAACACTAATTTAAGACGAACAACAAGCAATCATTAATTTACGTTAGAAAACAAATAATTTCGTAAAGTCCTTTGTGCTGTCAAAACGATGAGACGCTCAGCAGCTGAGCATTAACAGCATGTGAGTAACTCCGCAAAGTGAAGCAACAAAGCGTTTCTCTCAGGGCACAAGTGCAGCTCAGAACAACCTGACGCCATTAAGGGCAGAGCGGCTGTCATCTTCTCCAACTTTTCTGTTACTTCATTCACTCCCGGCAGCGCGACAACAACAGCGCCGTAACGGGACACCGACCTGTCACCACCACAGTCCGGCTGCTGTTATCCATCGCCTGAAATGTCGCCTAAAATCCGTCGCTTCTTCTCGGTTCGTAAACTGCAGCAGATGCCCGCAGAGAGTCGAAGCCCCCGCTAAGCTGACGGCTCCTTCTGCCACAATCAGAGAAAACCAGCCCGTTCTCCTTCATTCGACGTGGTGCGTTGAACGCAACGTCATGACGTTGACGTGAAACGCTCTTCTTCTTCTTCTGTGTCTCCTCAGCGGTTGGTAAACTAGCCTCTGATGCTCGTTACCGCCACCGAGTGGATTTTTTGTTTTCAGAATGTTTTTTGCGTAAGTTTTTTTTAATGTAAAATATTTAAAATAGCAGTGCTGTTTTAAGAGTGTTTCTTATTTTTTAACGGTCTTTGCTGTTCAACTATTCAACGAGATACACTGAAAGCTTTTTTATCCATTAAAAAAAAAATAGAAGATGCACGTTTTCACCAGCAGGGGGCAGCACTATAAGAAATGGTCCGCTAACATTAGAAGAAGAAGAAGAAGAAGAAGTATAGGTGGGAAAAGCCGTGTTATTCATCACAGGAGACAAAAAATAGAAACAAATATAATCATAATGGTGAGTAAATAACGATTAAGTCTGATCGGTTGCTTTCTTTTATTTATCTAAAATGCAAATCGTAAGATTGACTGACAGAAACAAAGTTTATAGGTTTGTAAACCAGGAAACTGTTGAGCCGACAGCTAACTGATGTTAGCATCTGTGGTTAAATGAGGTCATCGTTACTTAAATAAGTATTTTATGGGTTAGAAACTTGTCTCGTAATATTATACATATTCATACTTAGTTCTATGAAGGTCATGTTTGTCGTTGATACTGTAATATTTCTTTCTATGACTCGTATGCTAATGGACAACGTGTTTGCTGCGGATAAGACAGCGGTAGTTTTGATTGCGCTTTATGAAAATATAAACTATGTATTTGTGTTATTTTTCAGCTTCCATTGTCTCTGTTGAAAACTGCCCAGAACCATCCCATGGTGAGGAGACACACCGACTCCTAAGTCATCCAGTTTTAATGCTCATAACCACCTCATATAAGTCCAATGTCGTTTGTGAATCACTTGTTATGATGTGTTTGGCACAAACAACTTATCAGGCTGATGTCTCCTGTGAACTGTAGTGTTTTCTGTGCTGATGACTGATAATTACTTATTTATATCATGACTTGATTTGTTTTCCAGCTGGTTGAGCTTAAGAATGGGGAAACCTACAACGGCCACCTGGTGAGCTGCGACAACTGGATGAACATCAACCTGAGAGAAGTCATCTGCACATCCAGGGTAAAGCCGTGGTCAACCACCTTCTAATGTGTCCAGGTTAAATATGTTTTTAAGATGACTTAAAGCATCTCTGAGCTGCAGGGAGCCAGAGGTAGGACTAGGGGAGATGTGGTCTATCTTCCTGGTCTTAGTCAGAACACCAGCAGCAGCGTTCTGGATCAGCTGCAGCTGATTGATTATTTTTAGGCAGTTATGTGAAGATCAATGTGACATATGTGAATTTCTCAATATATTGTTGGGACATTAGTTCTTTAATCCTGGAAATGTTCTCCAGGTGATAGAAGGCCGACTTTGTAACTGTCTTTATGCGTCTCTGTTAAGCCTGTAAGATGCATAGCAGGAAAAAAATCCAGGAGGTTTTGGTAAAAAAAAACATGCAAAAAGCATCATCTTAAAATCAAGAAACTGTGGTGAGTCATATATTTAGGCTAAAACTTTTTGTAAATTGTTAATTCATCCTAAACTCCTTCCTGTTTTAGAACTTGATTGTACCATTTTTCTTGGGATTTTTTTTTAAGTTCAAGATGTTGAACTGCATGATGCGTTTTTCTGAAATACTGATAGAAAATTGATTAAAAGAGCAAATAAAATATCAGGTTTAAAGAGGTTTAATATTTGACTTGAAATCACTTTAAAATACCAAATAAACTCTGTTCCTTTGTAACAATTGTTCTTAAAATTCCTAGCAGTTTCCATTTTTGCCATCATGATTGCAACTTCTCAATCAGTCGTTATTTTCATCATTACTCATTCTTTGTCGTTTCATAGACTTTCGGTCTTCAATGACTAAATTATTGACACTCATTTCCCCCACAGGATGGAGACAAGTTCTGGAGGATGCCTGAGTGCTACATCCGAGGAAGTACGATCAAGTACCTGCGGATCCCCGATGAGATCATCGACATGGTGAAGGAGGAGGTGGTGTCGAAGGGTCGCGGGCGCGGCGGCGCCCAGCAGAACAAGCAGCAGGGCAAAGGAAGAGGAGGACCCGGCCGAGGTGAACAGAACCACTTCCTGTTTGTTTCTTCTGCTAAAAGTGCTGCTCAAACCTTCCGGTTAAATCTCCTGGCTTGTTTTGCTCCTAGAGGAGATAAGCTGTTGGTTTAAACCCGTGTTGATCGTCTGATTTGCAGGTGTGTTTGGCGGCCGCGGCAGAGGGATGTCCGGTCCGGGGCGGGGCCAGCAGGCGCCGACCGATAAGAAAACAGGCAAAGCTCAGGGAATGAAGAACCAGCACTAACCCAAGCAGCCCGTTAAACTGAGCGGATCCTATACATTCAACACAGAAGCTGTGCTGATTGTACAGATTTTTTTTTTTATTTGTCTCCTCATCTTTACAAATTTCTGTCAAACTGTGGAGGAATATTCACCTGTTGTGTTGTGAACAACTTGGCTCAGATTTTTTTCACGATGTAGGAAGTGTCCAGTCTGTGCAAATATATTTTTAAATGTCTTTTTATTTACTCTAGTTGTGCGTTTGACATCAGGACAAAAGTCAGACTGGGAGCTGAAAAGGTTCAGCTCCTGATCTTTAGTTAAAAACATTTTCAAGGTGATGCATGAAAAGATTCTCATATTCTTCATATGGAAATGGAAAAGTCCAACATATGTTGAGTTTTCTTTTATTTTTCTAACAACACATTATTGTAATTTATGTACAGAAGAATGTGAGAATAAAAAATGTTTTGAAAGCAGTTTATATTTTTGGAAAATATTTATTTTTCAATAATGGTTTAATTTACAAATCTGAGGTACTTTTGCATCTTTTCATCTGTGTCTTAATAATTGGCTTTTAAAGTCATTTTATTTATTTTGAAACTAAAAGAATGAAAAACTCCAAATCAAAGTTAGTCTTACAATACTGGGTTGATTTAAAATGTAATCAAATAGTTTAAATTTGTCAACTGGAAAGCAAAATTAAATGATTTGATCTGAAGTTTGAAGACAATCTGGAGTTTATAAATTAAAAATCTCACTGGCTATGAGTCAAAATCATCCATATTCACAGAAACAAAAATATTTCAATAGAATCTAGACAGAATTAATAAGTTTCTCACTGTCAGAATAAAACATTACATCTCACCAATTAAAAAGATCACTAAGCAGTCAAGATTATTTTCAATGATTTTAATTCCAGTGATTAGTACAATCAAAACAAAAAAATCACAGGTAAAACATATAGTTGATTTTTTTTCCCCTAATGACACTTTATTAATCACATAATGGTTAAACGGTGAAGCTAAAATAGTAAGTTGAAAGTAATTCTCTAAGAATAAAAAGTATTTTAAAAGTACCCTTACAAACATAACCTTCAACAGATCTTGACTTTATATTACTTGTGACATTCAGCACTTACTGTCATTTTTTATATCAAAATGTTGACATATTTATGTTTAAAGAATAATTGTCTCCACAAAAGAAAAATAAACGCATTAGAATATACAAACATATAACTTCAGCTTGAAAATATTTAGATGACTTAAAATGTTTCTAAACTTTTTTACTGTCTCATCTGACGTCTCAGGTACATTGTTTTAATCCTCAGACACAAACATTGTAAAATAAGAATAAAAATATGCTAATTTATCACATGCAGCACAATTCCATTGTTCTTAACAAAAATTTTAGTAAAACAAAAAAATAAAAACTAGAAATTTAGTAAATAGAAGCAACAGAAATATGCCAAATTTTTCAAAAATTTAAATCTTGTAAATATTTAAAACATGTTATGCGTTTAAAACAAGTAAAAACATTTTTCTAAGTATGTCCAACATTTTCACGATAAACTCAAAATACTTGTATTGATAAGAGCATTTAACATATCTGCACTTATGCCTTGCTTAAGAAATAGAAATAAATTCAGTAGAATAGCAAATATTCAAGTAAAAGAAAAAAAAAACGTATTTTTATTATTTAAATCTTAAATACACAATGCCAAATTCTTCTGATATTTAAGTCTTCTAAATAATTCAAAATAAGTAAATGTGTTTAAAACAAGTAAAAACATTTTTTAAGTATATGTTTGATATAAAACCCAGCAATATTGTATTGATATGAGAATTTTAAGCTCGAACATACCTCTGTACTTAAAAATGTTTTAATAAATGGAAAAAAGACAACAAATTTTAGTTAAAGAAAACTCCTCATTTTTAGAATTTCAAATCTTAAATCAAAATATATGCAAAACTTTTTATTATGCAAGTATTGTAAATAATTAAATCATAAAAAATTTAAATGTGTTTAAGAGAAGTAAAAGTAATTTATTGTATCTGTAAAAGCATTTAAGCTGAAAACATACCTGTACTTAAACTATGTTGTTTAATAAATGGAAAAAATCATAACAGGAAATATTTAAGTAAAAAAAAGAAAAATATTGTATTTTCTTATCATTTCCAATCTTAAATCAAAAATATGCCAAATTTTTCTCAAATTTGAGATTTGCATATAAATTGTTCATGTAATGTATTTAAAACAAGTAAAAACATTTACTTATACCAACAGTTTCACTACAATAAACATGAATATTGTATTAATGAAAGCACTTAAATTTAAAGCATATCTGAACTTAAAAATGTTTTAAAAAATAGAAAAAAATTCAAGAGCATAGCAAATATTTAAGTAAAAATAAGTATAACCCTTATGTTTTTTAAAATTAATTTAAAATCTTAATACATTTGTCATCCCAAACAAAAGACCTGCTTTATAACACACAATAATCAGAGAATAAAATATTGAACAAATACATTTTTAAAATAATAAAAGCATTAATAACATGAACTAATGCATCATAAACCAACAGAGATAATTTTGTTCATGATTAATTAGAAGTTAATTATAGTTATAATTATTGTCATACAGTGATAAAATATACTGAAAAAACCTACACGTCTTAAAAAGTTTCTTCGTTCAACAAAACAACCAGAAATAATTTCAGCAGTTGCCTCATCCCTCCTTCATCCACTCCTGTTTGGACGTGACGACATATTTCCAAGCCTCCAGAATCTGGGAAAGCTGCAGATTTTCAGGGAAGTTTTCCTCCACATACTGAGGAATCTCCTCTTCTTTCTCATCCATGTAGAGCTGCATCGACTCTATTGCACTATGAAAACAATATCAGGTAAAAATCACATTTATTTCTCAAGTCTATCAAAAGCCAAAGCTTAAGAAACCCAAGCAGGCAGACATGGGAAAAGCTAACTTTAAGGAGTTAATTCAAAACCTCTTTTTTAAACCAAACCTAGAAAAACAATGATATTAAATCTAGCTGTGTGTCTTTTACCTCCATATTAAATCTAGCTGTGTGTCTTTTACCTCCATATTAAATCTAGCTGTGTGTCTTTTACCTCCATGCCGGGTTGTAGCGATCAGTGACGTGAGGACGGCTCAGAACCAGCAGGATGAACTCGTGCATCTCCAGCAGCCATTGTCCAGCGTTTCCACGAGACATGAAGCCTTTCAGCTCAGCCTTGTTGTCTTCAGTCAGCGGCTCCTTATACTCTTTTGGATGCTCAAAAAATGGATCCTTCATATACAAACATCAAGCAGAGGCGCATTTATTCTGGTCTACTTATAAGGCATGTGGATTAAAAGCATTCGCCGTATTAAACCGCATAGCAGAAGGTATTGTTACACAATAGTGGAAGTTGAAAATACTGTCTGCTGACTTTGCAAATTTTAAGGTATAAAAATTATTTTAAAAACAAAAAGTGCGTATGTGATGTATGGGAGCCCATTTCCGTCACTATGTTAAAAAAAATAATTATCTCATTATAATGGGAAAGTATCTCAAAATAATGAGATACTATCTCGTTATAATGAGATAGTATCTCAAAACAATTATCTCATTATAATGAGATAATTTTTAATTTAATTTTTTTTAACAGAGTGGCGGAAATGGGCTTCCATAGTGATGCACTCAAAAAGCAGAAAAAGTAATTACAGAAAGCTCAAAAATTAAGTTTTTATTTATGTTGTTTTGTAGACAAACAATATAAACTTTTATTGGATTAGTTCAATTATTATCCTCCTATTTTGGACTTATCCAGTTAGTGTCTTGTAACAGTTAGATCATTTCTGGGGGTAAAAAACTTTCAATTATATAGAAGCAACAATAGATTAAATTTTTTCTTTTTTTTTAAAGCCTCAAATAATGAATTGAGGTAGAAAATGACTTGGCACCATTTCTTAGCGTGTGACTTGAAAAGTGAACACATCAACCTACAGTGGTGTAAAGCATGACAGCTTAGTGCCATACATTACAGTATGTTATTGGTTGTTTAGCTTTCCTTTTTTTCTGTAAGTAGTATAAATAGAAACATTATATTACATTATATTATATTATATTAACAAATGTAGACTTTAATGACATTACAGTAAGAAAAGCACGTACCCTTTTAAGAGGCAGCAGGTTTTCAGATTTGAGGGAGGAGAGAAGTTGCCACAAGAAGACACAATGTTCCAGGTTACATTTCCTCAGAGCCTGAAGAAAATATACAGTTAATACAAAGAAAGGCACTTTAATGTAAAGTAATGCCAGATGTGCCTACCTTCAGTATGTGCTCATCAATGTTCTTGTCCATCTTTAATTTGTCGTGGAGGTAAGTGACCAGTGGCATTTTGGGATCACCACCAGTCATTGAAGGAATCCCAGTAGTAGATCAACGATCTTCAGCGCTTCACACACATCACTTAATGAGTCGAGCTCTCTGGATATTCTGTTCCGGGTCATCTTGGTAGGTAAGACCTGAAAGAAAAACACATCCATCAACATCCTGGCCACATAATCATGAATTAACTGCATGCGTATCATGTGCATAAAGCCTTGGGTTCATCGAGTTAAGATGTTGTATTTTCATAAGCAATGATGTCTGTTTAATATAACTGTACACACAAACATTTGCTATTATTCAATGTCTTTACCGACATAGAAAAGTAAAGCGCTTCTCTGACATTACTGGAACGAGATTACCAATGTTTTTTTCTGCCTAATATAACTGAAGCTCCTGAATTTATTTTTTCAAGATTTTCTTGATTATTTTGCACTTTTTGGCCAGAAATGCTATGTATTTTATTACATTTGAACTTATTTATTTACTTATTTTGAAAGAAATGTGAAGCGCTTTGTGGTCTTCTGGATTTGATAAAGTGTTATACAAAAACAGGCATTTTAATTTTAATTACTCACCTTTCTCTTACTTATTTCCCAAATTACTCTTACTCACTAATATACTTCATTTTACCAACATTTACTGCTCCTAGATTATTTTTCTATCGTTACTAACTCATTTTTAATTTTACCAAATTAGCTTTAAGTTCTTACTGAGGTTAGTGATCCACTTATCTTCAGTTACCTTTTTTTGTATATATTTATACCTACTTCATTTTAATTTCTATTATTCTTAATTATCTACTAATTCAGTTATTGATACTAAATCACTGACTTCTACCGACTAACTTCTGTTTACATTCTTGTTGACTTTCAGTAACTAACTTACCTTTAAATTACTTTTCATACTCATTTACTTATTTGCTTTCAATCTCTTTAACTTTTCCTCCCACCATCTTAATATTCCACAACGCACCTAATTCGATTTATTTACTTACAATTACTTGCTCGCTTATTTCTTTATGTTTAGTTACTTTTAACTTTCTTACTCCTACTTACTTTTACTTAGTTAATTAATTTCTTAGCTAAAATTACTGATGTTAATAAGCAGGAAATAAAATGTTACATCTATACATAGTTGTAATTCAGTTTATTAATAAATCTGTAAATACAGCTTTAAATTATATTTCTGTTGTTTATTACAGTAAGTACAGAAAATGATTTTTGTTTTGTAAATCAAACGGGACAGTTTAAAAGTTACCTGTGGGATTTTTCCTTTAATAGCTTTGAAAGTGGACTGGTAGTCTTTGCCTTGTGCGTTGATCAGAGTGGGCATTCCCTGAAGAGAAACAGAGACACTTTGGAGATGAAGTCAGAAATATACCAAGATGAGAAAAAAAACCTTTAGGTCTGACTTATAGTATATAAATTTATTGTTTCTTGACTTACTCCTGTCTTAGTGAAAACCAAACAGTTAAAACAATCAGTTTAATTTCCTCTCTGAGTGAATTAACTATGTTCTCTGCTGACTCACAGTTCGGGTGATGAGAGGTTTTTCCTGTAAGAAGCGAGTGAGGATCTGTTGCTGGATGCGCGGCAGGTCGTATTCGGATATCATCTCTTGGCCGCGCTGCAGGCTGTACTGGCAGTTGGACAGAACCAGAGGCAGCAGATCTTTCTCCACATCGTAGCTGATCACATGTTCATCCATCAGGTCTGCTACAGCAACCTTATAGCTGTGTTTGATAAATAAAAAGTAAATTAAGATGTTCTGCTTTCTGTTGTCCAAAGCAACAGAAACAGATAAAACTTGTTCTTTATACTGTAAATAAAGTTTTGTGACACTGTAAACTTTGTTTTCAGTAGCTCTGAGGAGTAGCGTTAAACAGGTTTTGTACCTGGGTTCCTCTCCAGAGTTGCGGTGAACAGCGTTCACCAGCTCATTCTGCAGGGTCACCAGGTAGCTGACCAGACCGGTGGCACACAGTCCTGGACCCTGACGCCGGGGCAGGAGGTACTGCAGGGGGCTGCCCAAGTCCAGATCGGTACTGCAAAACTCCTCCGGGATCTTTAGCTCATCTGAGTTTTAGGAAGAAAGGACAGGTGATATTATGTTACTGGCACAAGAACAAGCAGTTATTTTTTAAAAGTGAGATCAATCTAAATCTATTGAAATCTTTAATTTGTGTACATGGAAACATTTTAAGCTGGTGCCTTTATTCAGCAGGAAATGGGTACATCCTGCACAGATCACCGGTCCAACACAGGAAATAACATGACAGACATGAGTCCAATATCAACAATATGGCTGATAGAATTTCAATAATTTCACTGAACTCTGGTCTTGAGTTGCATTTGACAGTAAACTGTTTTAAAATGTTTTACCTTCTGTTTAAATTTATCTTTTGAGCACAGAAGACATCAATAAAAATACAAAAAAATATTATTTTCAATCTACTTTCCACAAATAAACCAGAATACAATATAAAATGCTTTACTTACTGGTTGTTACATGGACTCTTAGCAGGTTCCATGTTTGCAAGAATATTTTGATGTGTTTTTCATACCATGGCCTCATCTGTGAGCCTGAACAATTGGAAAGAATAAAAGTAAGTCACTAAGATTTAAAGACAGTAGGCCACTAAATTACTCTGTAAAACTGAGTATTATCAAAAGATTTGCTCTATGATATTTAAAATTACCTTTTTGATTTTCTAAGAAATCAGAAATGGAACCATCAATCTGTTCAGAGGCGTTCTGGTACTTTTTCACCAAACGGTTCTGCAACGTTACAATATCTGGCAGAAACATAATCTGACGATATTCTGTCTCCTGAAAGAACAAAAAGTGGTTTTAGTTATGCCTTTATCAGAGTCCGACTTGCTTGGTCATTTCTAATTTAACCTTACAACTTGCTGTCAAAATGACTGTTTTAATCAGAAGACTGTTTCTCTAATTAATTATTAGACTACATTTTGTACATTGTCTTTATGCACAATTCAACAAAGGAGACTCTAAAGCTACAATCCAAACTACTTTACAACGATTGTGAATTTCCAAAATCCCTAAACTGTAATTTCAGAATTAGAAATGAGACAAAACTAATTTACAAGTAACTTTTCAGCAAGATCTAGCAGCTTTTCCTGTCAATAATTCCTTAAGGGGTTAATATTCTCCTCCTTGGGCTGCCACCTTATCGTGGTGGAGGGGTTTGTGTGTCCCAATGATCCTGGGAGCTATGCTGTCTGGGGCTTTATGCCCCTGGTAGGGTCACCAAGGCAGACAGGTCCTAGGTGAGGAACCAGACAAAGCGCAGCCCGAAGACCCTTATGATGGAGACAAACTTTGAATCTGGCGTTCCCTCGCCCGGACGCGGGTCACTGGGGCCTCACTCTGGAGCCAGGCCTGGAGGTGGGGCACGATGGCAGCGCCTGGTGGCCGGGCTTTTAACCACGGAGCCCGGCCGGGCTCAGCCCGAAGAGGAGACGTGGATTCCCCTTCCAATGGGCTCACCACCTGTCGGAGGGGCCAAAGGGGTCGGGTGCAATGCGTTATGGGCGGCGGCCGAGGGAGGGGACCCTGGCGGTCTGATCCCCGGCTGCAGAAGCTCTTGGGACGTGGAACGTCACCTCTCTGGTGGGGAAGGAACCGGAGCTGGTGTGCGAGGCTGAGAGGTTTCGGCTAGAAATAGTCGGCCTCACCTCGACACGTGGCTCTGGTTCTGGAACCAGTCTCCTTGAGACGGGCTGGACGTACTTCCACTCTGGAGTTGCCCACGGCGAGAGGCGCCGGGCAGGAGTGGGCATACTTGTTGCCCCCCATCTTGGCGCCTGTACGTTGGGGTTTACCCCGGTGAACGAGAGGGTCGCCTCCCTCCGCCTACGGGTGGGGGGACGGGTTCTGACTGTTGTCTGTGCTTACGGGCCGAACAACAGTTCAGATTACCCACCCTTCTTGGAGTCCTTAGAGGGGGTACTGGAGATGCCCCTCCTGGGGACTCCCTTGTTCTGCTGGGGGACTTCAACGCTCACATGGGCAATGACAGTGAGACCTGGAGGGGCGTGGTTGGGAGGAACGGCCCCCCTGATCTGAACTCGAGTGGTGTTCTGTTGTTGGACTTCTGTGCTCGTCACGGTTTGTCCATCACGAACACCATGTTCAAGCATAAGGGTGTCCATACGTGCACTTGGCACCAGGACACCCTAGGCCGCAGTTCGATGATCGATTTTGTCGTCGTTTCATCGGATCTGCGGCCGTATGTCTTGGACACTCGGGTGAAGAGAGGGGCGGAGCTGTCCACTGACCACTACCTGGTGGTGAGTTGGCTCCGGTGGTGGGGGAGGAAGCCGGTCAGACCTGGCAGGCCCAAACGTGTAGTGAGGGTCTGCTGGGAACGTCTGGCGGAGTCCCCTGTGAGACGGAGCTTCAACTCCCATCTCTGGCAGAACTTCGAACACGTTCCGGGGGAGGTGGGGGACATTGAGTCTGAGTGGACCATGTTCCGTGCCTCCATCGCTGAAGCGGCTTATTGGAGCTGTGGCCGCAAGGTCGTTGGTGCCTGTCGCGGCGGCAACCCCCGAACCCGTTGGTGGACACCTTCGGTGAGGGATGCTGTCAAGCTGAAGAAGGAGTCCTATGGGGTCTTTTTGGCCTGTGGGACTCCAGAAGCAGCTGATGGGTACCGGCGGGCGAAGCGGCATGCGGCTCGGGTGGTCGCTGAGGCCAAAACTCGGGCGTGGGAGGAGTTTGGAGAGGCCATGGAGAAAGACTTCCCTACGGCTTCGAGGCGATTCTGGTCCACCATCCGGCATCTCAGGAGGGGGAAGCAGTGCAGCACCAACACTGTTTATAGTGGGGACGGTGACTGCTGACCTCGACTCGGGACGTTGTGGGTCGGTGGGCGGAATACTTCGAAGACCTCCTCAATCCCACCAACATGCCTTCTGTTGAGGAAGCTGAGCCTGTGGACTCTGGGTCGGGCTCTCCAATCTCTGGGGACGAGATAACCGAGGAGTCAAAAAGCTCCTCGGTGGCCTCAGGGCCCCGGGGGTGGATGAGATCCGCCCGGAGTTCCTTAAGGCTCTGGATGTTGTAGGGTTGTGTTGGCTCACGCGACTCTGCAATATCGCATGGACATCGGGGGCAGTTCCTCTGGATTGGCAGACCGATCCAGGGGTCCCCCTTTTTAAATAGGGGGACCACCACCCTGACTGCTGCCCCCGCGTCCCGACCCCGGATAATCGGAAGAAAATGGATGGATGGATGGGTTAATATTAATTAAAAGTTCTGGTTCCACTGGCAGATTATTTCACTTAAAACTAGACATTTCCCCATGAGAAAAATAATCTGTAGTGGAACGATTGATTAATATTAAGGAACAATTGACTTAAACAAGCGCCTATATCTTGCTGAAAAGTTACTTGTAAGTTAGTTTTGTGTTTAACTAAGATTTTGTGTTTCTGTGGTGTAGCTGACAGATTAAATCTCGGTTTCTGGTATAAACTCACCTTCTGCAGGAACTTCCAGAGCAGTGGAAGCTCCTCTTTTAGGTTGCTGTACTCTATGATGTGTGTGAGGCTGAGCAATGACAGCCTCTCCCTGCAGCTCCACACTGATGAACTGTGAACCTCAGATGTTTGCTGCAGCGATGTGAGGAACTTACAATCATTGTCAAATGTGATTCTCAGGATGAAGTTTGAAGAAACACGGGAATCATTTGTAATGTGGCCCTTTGCTTCCTGCAGGAGTTCATCAAGAATCTAGACACAAATATGATTGTTGTTACATTTGTCACAATAATGAAACATATCACTGTGGTTGAAAATAAGTCTGCAAGAAATGTCAACATATCTTAAAAATACTAAGAATGCAAACAGAAAGTCTCTTAAAAGGAAGCCATGATAGATTGATATATAAAAACCCATCAATGGGATTCCTGTGATGTTTGATGTTAAAATATGAGGACAAACGTCTCTCCGTACATCGTAACATTTTTAAGATTGCTGTTGTAGCATGAACCTTTGAAGTTTGGATTTTCATCTGGCCATCTGGATTTTGTGATTTAGTTCAAAAGCTGCATTTTTCTGGCAGTAATAAACATTTGTCCTAAAGTGATGCATTTCTTTACCTTCAAATTGTTATTACAGTTAGCTTAGGTTGGCTTTTCCTTTACAATTTAATGAAATGTTAATTTTCCTAAATTAAAGAAACTGTGCCTCCTCCGTGATGACTGCAGTTTGTATCTCAATGGAGAGGTGTAATTAATTTTGTAGATTAAATTAATAGCATGAATTTATTTTTCACAGTGGATATGTCTGGTTGGTCCACTGACGTCAAAGTCAATTAGCTGATATATGATTCAGTGTTTAACTGAAAAAGTGAGTAAAATAATACCTTCAGTTTAGGCGTCATGATGTCCGTAGCCACTGACGTCTCCCAGGTGTTTCTAGATGCTTTTGTAGAAAGTTGAGCATCAATGTTTTCTGAGGGAAGTAACACAGATCATATCAGTAAAACTTTCAAAACAGAAGTTTTTCATTGTTGAATCATAAAGTGATTCAACAATTAAAAACTATGAGAACAAAGACAAAAGAAACTTGTCCACACTTTTTCACAGTACTACAGATGGAGCTCATGTATTTGTGATTTATAGTAATAATATATTGTCTTAAACAGTTACATAATGACTGTTTGTTGTACTGCTTACGGTTGTTGGTCTGCACTGGTTCTTGAAGGGATTTGAGAATCAGGTGGGCAGTGGTAACAGCATCATCTGCTCCTTTTGCCAGCGCCTGCGTCAGTTGCTCAAGATCCTTCATTAAGTGCTGGCTGAGAAAAAGATCAACATCTTCCACAGGTGGATGGATGAACTGCTGGACAGACTGAAAACAGAAATTAAAAAAGAAAAGAAAAAAAACTGTAAAACATTTTTGCCATTTTGCTGAACATTTTAGATAAACTAAACAAAACTAAATGACTTCAATAGAAGTCAATAAATTACTAAATTACTGGACATAAAACTTGTCCAAACCTTAATACTCTTGCCAAAGCTTTTCATAAAGGCAAAACTAAACTAAACCTCATTTCACTGCAAAATAAATAAATGTATATATATATATATATATAAATAATATATAATATAAAATCATTTATATTACTATTTTCACCCTGTGGTTTTGTACTATAAAGTATATTTTTTACTTAGCTTAACCAATTCTGAATAGTTTTTCTTCAAAATCGCTGGATTTTCGCATTTTCCCATTCAAACGCTCAGAAGCGAAGCCGGACAGGCAGCAGCAGCTCAGCCTCACTTGGGTTACGTAATCGGTTGCTAACTGCACTGGCTGCCATTATATGACAGCATGTTCGTCCTGTGGCAATAAAATGGCTAAGAAACATTCAATATATTGACGGATTTTCCATAATTTCGCTTAAGTATATAATGCACACTGTTTTTTGTCACTAACTGTGTGTGTATAGTGTTTCGTGTGAGGAGGAGCGATCAGAAACGGCAGAGAACAGACTCGAGGGGAGGCAGGCAGTTCTCTGGCCTCATGGCAGGGGGCGCTCATGTTCCCAGATATTGTGACTGCACAACCGCAGAGTAAGACACAGTAAAGTACAGCGATATATTTGTTTTCTTCTCTCCTCCGACGTCAACATGAAAGACTACATTTCTACACTTAAACAGTTTTCTAAAGTGGATTTTCAATTGAAGCAGGAGATAATAACTAAAGGAAGACCAACACAGAGCTGAAAGTTTTACTTCGAGACAGTTTGATGATTCTCAAACGGAGTAGAGAAGAAATGCTGAGGATAAACTTGGCTTTGGATGAACGGATATTTTTGTGCAGAATTAGGGCTGCATGGATTTCATTGATACGTAAAGGTAAGACAGCAATAAGATGTTTTTGTTTAGTTTTTTAATGAAATGTGCGTTTTGTGGGCTACAGTTAATGTTTAAATAATTCAGAAGCGGTAGCTAATCTACCACAGGAATTATTTATTAATAAAACATTCAGCCTAAAACGAACTACAACAACAAACTAAATGTTATGTTCTGTGTGCAAAATTCTTGAATGTTTTTTGGAGTTAAATCCTAAAACATGAAGTGGCATTGTTGTCAGTTGCTATGGCTACGAGTCTGCGTAGCTTGGCGAATACGGATCACTTTGCTGTGGATCATAGCATGAAATTAATACCTGAACTTTTAAGTTTCACTGAGTTAACGTGGCTATGGATGACACGTAAAAGATTAGTCTTTTTGCCCCCCAGCGTTGTACGCATGCGCGAAATTTCCTTAGGTCCAATAACATGGATGGTCTCTAAGTCATAAGTCAGAGCCTCACCAGCAATGAACCTCACCGGCACGTCAATGATATATATATATATCTATATATATATATATATATATATATATATATATATATATATATATATATATAGATATATATATATATATATATCTATATATATATATATATATATATAATATATATATATATATATATATATATTTATATTTATATATGTACATATAATATATACTTCTTCCACCGTATGAACATAACTCTGCAGTAGTTTAGAGCAAAAGCAATAATTTCATGAGCTGCTATAACCAAGAATAATGCATGATTTAGGCCAGTCACAATAACAAATTTTGCTGAGTGATTAATTGTCTAAAAAATTATTGTGATAAATGATAATATTGTTTCAAGACCTTTTGACACCGATTTAATGGAAATGACTTAATAATGCATGTGATTTCCTGCCATAGATAGATACACTTTATTTTCAAAAGAACACATAACACTGGAACTAATAAACTAAATAAAACAACCAAAAACAAAAATAAAATGGATTCTCTGTCTCCATTATCAAAAAACGTACTTCAATAAAAACTAAACAGCATAAAGCCAAAGTGGAAATAAATACTGCATTCAACCAAGTGTACAGATAATGAATTCTGTATACTATATTTCCCTTCAGTAATCACTAGATTTAAATAGAGAAGATGAGCACATCCGACTACCTAATGCAGTAGTTCAAACTACATGTTTTTTTGCTACCGTTTTCCCCCTTTTGGTGGGATTTTGATGATTTCCGATCATCCTGAAGTGTGATTTAGATGCTCCAATTTAAATCAGGGGCTTTCCCCAACTGTGTTCTTAACATGTGACAGGTAGCCAATCAGAAAGTTCTGATTCTCCTTGTGCTTTCAGAAGGAAAATTAGGAGGGGAATCCCAAACAGCTGACATGGTACAACCTGTCCAGCAGACATTGGAGATCATATGTGGAAACAACATTAATGTTTATTCAACATTTCGTGCAAAGAATATAGAAATGACAAGGGAGGAGTTTGAGCCAAATTGCTACCGCAGTTGATAAACCCGTTAAGTTTTCAGCTATTCTTTGTTAACGTGACATAAATCCTTTATAATGATTATCATGAGGCTCAGTGCCTCCAAATCCGAGGCCATGGTCTTGAGCCGGTCTTGTGAGAAATTCTGTTCCCCTGTGAAAATCTGTTCCCCCTGCGTCGGGAGCGCGCATTGCAGCCATAGAGGTGGATCCGGCGGATCGAACCATTTTCACGGCGCTTCTGATCGATTTTTTGGTAAAAACTATTCATATAATCATGTCAATGTTGTAACTTTCAGTATAATCGGCAGCTATCACAATAAAAATACATACATAAATAAACGAGGTCTTGTGTGGAGGTCTTTTTACGCAGTTTTGTGTTATTTTAAACACGAAGAGAATCGATCTTTTTTTTTTTTAGCTTTTGTATCGTAAGCCTGACAAATAAAAGTCAGTTGAAAAACACAGGTTTCCAACACGTAGGGCGTATTTATAATTTTTCATTTCTGATAGAGGAGAGAAGCTGGCCGATAGCAGGGCATAAAAATAAAGACTTCCTGAAAAGATCAGAGTAAACTTTTTGGTAAATCCCGTCCTAATGTAAAATATGACAGATTACTGTATTAAGGAAATGTCTAGTATGCCATCGCAGATCATTTTTGAGAATTTTAAAACAATTGCATTTTATTTCCGAAAGTAATGGGGAGAGAAGAGGAGAGAATGGATATTTCAGCAGGCTGAAATAATGTGTTCCCCCTCTATAAAATGGAAACGAATGAATTGACTTGCAAAGTCTTTTACTGTGTTAATTCCCCTCATCATCAACAATAAGTCCTGTGAATTTCATAACATTTGCTCTTTATTTGCCAAAGTTAGGATGGGGGAACAAAATATCTTAAGCACCTGATAAAATCTGTTCCCCCTAGATAAAATGGAAACAAATTAATTTAACTGCAAAGTCTTTTACTGTGTTAATTCCCCTTATGATCAACAGGAAATCCTGTGAATTTCATAGCATTTGCTCTTTATTTGCCAAAGTTAGGGTGGGGGAACAAAATATCTTAACTGCCTGAGAAAATCTGTTCCCCCTCTGAAAATGGAAACAAATTAATATAACTGCAAAGTCTTTTACTGTGTTAATTCCCCTCATCATCAACAATAAGTCCTGTGAATTTCATAACATTTGCTCTTTATTTGCCAAAGTTAGGATGGGGAACAAAATATCTTAAGCACCTGATAAAATCTGTTCCCCCTAGATAAAATGGAAACAATTAATTTAACTGCAAAGTCTTTTACTGTGTTAATTCCCCTTATGATCAACAGGAAATCCTGCAAGTTTGAAGACATTTGCTCTTTATTTGACAAAGTTAGGGTGGGGGAACAAAATATCTTAAGCACCTGATAAAATCTGTTCCCCTCTGAAAATGGAAACACATTAATATAACTGCAAAGTCTTTTACTGTGTTAAATCCCCTTATGATCAACAGAAATCCTGTGAATTTCATAGCATTTGCTCTTTATTTGCCAAAGTTAGGGTGGGGGAACAAAATATCTTAACTGCCTGAGAAAATCTGCTCCCCCTCTGAAAATGGAAACAAATTAATATAACTGCAAAGTCTTTTACTGTGTTTATTCCCCTTATGATCAACAGGAAATCCTGCAAGTTTGAAGACATTTGCTCTTTATTTGCCAAAGTTAGGGTGGGGGAACAAAATATCTTAAGCACCTGATAAAATCTGTTCCCCCTAGATAAAATGGAAACAAATTAATTTAACTGCAAGGCTTTTACTGTGTTGATTCCCCTTATGATCAACAGGAAATCCTGTGATTTTCATAACATTTGCTCTTTATTTGCCAAAGTTAGGGTGGGAGAACAAAATATCTTAAGCACCTGATAAAATCTGTTCCCCCTAGATAAAATGGAAACAAATTAATTTAACTGCAAGGCTTTTACTGTGTTGATTCCCCTTATGATCAACAGGAAATCCTGTGATTTTCATAACATTTGCTCTTTATTTGCCAAAGTTAGGGTGGGAGAACAAAATATCTTAAGCACCTGATAAAATCTGTTCCCCCTAGATAAAATGGAAACAAATTAATTTAACTGCAAGGCTTTTACTGTGTTGATTCCCCTTATGATCAACATGAAATCCTGCAAGTTTGAAGACATTTGCTCTTTATTTGACAAAGTTAGGATGGGGGAACAAAATATCTTAAGCACCTGATAAAATCTGTTCCCCCTAGATAAAATGGAAACAAATTAATTTATCTGCAAAGTCTTTCAATGTGTTATTAAAATATTTGCAATTCATTGTGTGATTTTAACTATCTTAGATTCCTGAGTTTGCTGTGGAGTGCTAGTAGTTTATGTATGTTGAACAATGTTTAATAAATTATATTTTGAAAACTGTTTGACATTTGTTCTTAATATACTTTAATATAAGGTAGCTATGGAAAGATAGTTAAAATCACACAATGAATTGCAAATATTTTAATGACACATTGAAAGACTTTGCAGATAAATTAATTTGTTTCCATTTTATCTAGGGGGAACAGATTTTATCAGGTGCTTAAGATATTTTGTTCCCCCATCCTAACTTTGTCAAATAAAGAGCAAATGTCTTCAAACTTGCAGGATTTCCTGCTGATCATAAGGGGAATTAACACCGTAAAAGCCTTGCAGTTAAATTAATTTGTTTCCATTTTATCTAGGGGGAACAGATTTTATCAGGTGCTTAAGATATTTTGTTCCCCCATCCTAACTTTGTCAAATAAAGAGCAAATGTCTTCAAACTTGCAGGATTTCCTGCTGATCATAAGGGGAATTAACACCGTAAAAGCCTTGCAGTTAAATTAATTTGTTTCCATTTTATCTAGGGGGAACAGATTTTATCAGGTGCTTAAGATATTTTGTTCCCCCACCCTAACTTTGTCAAATAAAGAGCAAATGTCTTCAAACTTGCAGGATTTCCTGTTGATCATAAGGGGAATTAACACAGTAAAAGACTTTGCAGTTAAATTAATTTGTTTCCATTTTATCTAGGGGGAACAGATTTTATCAGGTGCTTAAGATATTTTGTTCCCCCATCCTAACTTTGGCAAATAAAGAGCAAATGTTATGAAATTCACAGGACTTATTGTTGATGATGAGGGGAATTAACACAGTAAAAGACTTTGCAGTTATATTAATTTGTTTCCATTTTCAGAGGGGGAACAGATTTCTCAGGCAGTTAAGATATTTTGTTCCCCCACCCTAACTTTGGCAAATAAAGAGCAAATGCTATGAAATTCACAGGATTTCCTGTTGATCATAAGGGGAATTAACACAGTAAAAGACTTTGCAGTTAAATTAATTTGTTTCCATTTTATCTAGGGGGAACAGATTTTATCAGGTGCTTAAGATATTTTGTTCCCCCATCCTAACTTTGGCAAATAAGAGCAAATGTTATGAAATTCACAGGACTTATTGTTGATGATGAGGGGAATTAACACAGTAAAAGACTTTGCAAGTCAATTCATTCGTTTCCATTTTATAGAGGGGGAACACATTATTTCAGCCTGCTGAAATATCCATTCTCTCCTCTTCTCTCCCCATTACTTTCGGAAATAAAATGCAATTGTTTTAAAATTCTCAAAAATGATCTGCGATGGCATACTAGACATTTCCTTAATACAGTAATCTGTCATATTTTACATTAGGACGGGATTTACCAAAAAGTTTACTCTGATCTTTTCAGGAAGTCTTTATTTTTATGCCCTGCTATCGGCCAGCTTCTCTCCTCTATCAGAAATGAAAAATTATAAATACGCCCTACGTGTTGGAAACCTGTGTTTTTCAACTGACTTTTATTTGTCAGGCTTACGATACAAAAGCTAAAAAAAAAAAAGATCGATTCTCTTCGTGTTTAAAATAACACAAAACTGCGTAAAAAGACCTCCACACAAGACCTCGTTTATTTATGTATGTATTTTTATTGTGATAGCTGCCGATTATACTGAAAGTTACAACATTGACATGATTATATGAATAGTTTTTACCAAAAAATCGATCAGAAGCGCCGTGAAAATGGTTCGATCCGCCGGATCCACCTCTATGGCTGCAATGCGCGCTCCCGACGCAGGGGGAACAGATTTTCACAGGGGAACAGAATTTCTCACAAGACCGGTCGATCTACGTTCCCACCCTTGCAGCCCCTTCTGCAATGGGGTTGTGCCATTGCAGAAGGGGCACGGGAAGCCGTCTGAATGAAAAAACAAAATAAAAAAACATGAACGCTGTATGCGTTGGGTTTTTACCTTAGAACGGCCAACTCTCTGTTATTCCTATGCCAATTTGATACAGTAGAGGCTTCTGCACTTCCCATATCTGTGTCCTTTGTCACTTTTATCAGCAGTTAAAACAGTTTCATCCGTTGTTAACGTTTGGTAATCTGTTTTTCTGAGCCGCCTTTAAACGCAACATGAGCGCTACGACACTACTGGGTTTACACCTGTGCGGCAGTGAAGGAGACCTGCTGCTGCTGCTGTGTGGAGCTACGCAGGTGTTAGAATCATAGCAGCAAACCAGCAAAACGCAAATAACTTTTCACAGTTTTTCCCCCAAACTAACTGACTGAGTTGAGTAAAGCTGCTGGATGAAGGTAATGTTAGCTAAAAGATGACTAGCTAATATCAATACAGCACCTTAAGCTTAACAAGTATCCTGTAGGCTACCGATGTTGTTGTCTATATTTGGCTACATACATTCATTTTGCCCCCAAAAAGTTGATTCCAACCCAACAAACGTCGTTCAAAAAAACAGCTATTTGTAATCCATATGGAGGGCCCAGAAAATGCTTGGAAATCATGGTTCCCAGTAGAAAAAGTTTGGGAACCACTGCATTAATGTCTGATTTTAAGATTAGTTAACTGAACTTTTAGCCATTATTTTGTGCCCATGTGGCTGGACACCACACGGCACGATCGAACCCGATCGAACGATATATTTCAAACCGTTATACCTAGGGTTTCTGTCGGCTAATGTGTCTCTCAGGTTTTGAAAATGGGCCTACAACTATTGTAATGTGTGCTTGGCATTACACTAAGGAAATGAGGAAGGGAGGGGCAGTGGAGAGCACCGGAGTTGAGCCTTTCATTCAGTGACTTCAAGAGAAAGAAAAAAAGACAGGAAGAGTCGATAAAGTCGATAATTAAAATGAGGTCGATAGGTTTAATTTATCGTGCGATTAACTGATTTATCATTTATCGCGAGAGGCCTAAGATACTTTAGGCTTTCATAAAGAAAAAACATATTTTCAGTGATCATTCTATAGAAATTTCACCGTAATCATTTTTTCTCTGTTCTCTTATTGTTTTTAGTTTGTCACCTTAGAAATTCAATACGTTTATTTGTCACAGGATCAGTTATACATGTAGAACTTACAGATAAGTGAAATCCTGCATAGCAGAAAAAGTAACATCTAGTTTCTTACTTGTGGAAATCACTGTGTGAACATTTGTGGGGCTATTTTTCTCCGTCTTACCTCACAGTTCTTCGAGGCACCGAGCAACATGGCCAAATGTGTAACCAGCCTGATCAGCGTGAACGGAGTCAGAGACATGTTTTTGGTGTCCAGGGCATCTGGGTTGTTTCTTCTCTCAGGGTCTCCAAGGATATGGCCAGGTCTTGTACGGTCTCTGAAAAATTAATTATTATCAATCAAAATTTAAGTATATATATGATATATAGATATGAATGGAATACTTTTCCATATTTTACTTTTTGTTTAAAAAATCTGGTGGCTGTCTGTCATTTTGACAGCTTAGAATTTAGACCCCTGACTACTTGGTGCAGATACGCAGAAGACATTTTCAACTTTACAAGCAGAGTACATCACAGAGGCAACTAAATCAATCTATAATAAAATCCTCTCTGACATGGACACTGAACTAAATGCATCTCACTGGGAGCTGAGAACGCGTTGAAGAGTTATGGACTGGACACTTTGGAGCGCGTCTGGTTCTAAAGCGCATTGAAAGGTTTGGCTGAAGTGGCTTTTAATTCCTGTCTCCACTGTGGCAGCACAGCACAGATTGGTGTTTAGACCTATAGCTTATCTTTAGTTACCTAAATAAATAATGACTTTCCCAAATGATTTCCAAACTCTTTTATGCCAGTAGGTTAACTGGTGTAAATAGTTTGAGGACTTCAGAATTTTTTGTAGATCATCATGTAACAAAAACAGATACTGAGTGGGAACTAATCACACTTACTGCTGCAGCTGAGCTCGTGTGAATCCTTGCAAGGCTGCATGATTTTCCCCTCCAACCTCCTCGCCACACTCCAAGCATTTCCCTCTCTCCATAGGGAGGCCACACTGTAGTGAATAGTAAAAAGACAGAAACAAATACTTTCAGACATTTATTGCTTATCAACACTATGAAAACCAGATAAAAGAACAAAATTAATAAAAATACTGTACAGAAAGGGCAGATAAATACCACATATTTATAAAAAAACAGCATATGACTTACCTCATCAACAAAGCACAGATGATTGTTGCGACACACTGTGGTAAACAAAATAAAATAACAAAAAACTGCTGTAAAGATCTGCAAAAGACGGAATTCCTGTCCATAGTTATATATATTATTAAACTATGAGCTATGCTTCCCAGTTTGATTTAGTTTTAATTTATTTAATCTTAGTGAAAATTTTGTAAAATGATTTTATATCAAAAAATATAAAACACACCACCCAAATAATTTCCAAAGGGGTTAGAAAAGCATATTTATTTCAATCTTGTTTTTCTGATACCAACTCACAAGAAAGATGCAACTTATTCAAAGAGTTTTATTAATACTCAATAGAAAGTACAATAAAAGATGGATACTTACCATACCAGGTGAGTTCACCATAATTTTGTTGGATTGCTGCTTGAGCAGTAGCTACCATATCATCAGGCATTGTGGGTATAAAAGCTCCCTATAAGATTCAGAGCAATTCAAGTTGAGTTGTAATTAGAGTCACAATTGTCCTCAATTTCTGACCACTGACAAAAGTTACTTGACTTTAACATTTATTCAGCTTTTAAAAATCTCTCTAAATTACTTTTTAAAATTCATATAAACACAAGATTTGTCAGACCAAACAAGGAGCAGCAGACACTCTGAGAATAACAAATTCAGGACAAAAAAACAACTAAAAAAGTGAAATACCTGCATGTTATCAGGAAACAAACCAAGCTGCTTGAGTGGCAAGAGCAGATCATGGTTTGTGGTGAGCAGAATGATGGCCAGATGAACGGCCAGCTCAATGGCAACGTTGTCTGCAGGAGTGTGGCCTGACTGGACGGAGAGTCCTCCCAGTTTGTTGCTGATCAAGGCGGATGCAAAGTCCCTCATTTCTTGGTCACATAAATAATCTGAGCCGTCGATAAATTCATCAAACGCTTTATATGTCTACCAGAAACAAAAACAAATGTTTAACATACGTTCAACAAATAACAGACAAAAATTAACTGGAAGAAACCAGTTAACTTATGCAAAATGAAACCATGAGGTACATTTTTTTAATGACAAACAAAACAATGTTAATACAAATTATTCATACTCTTGGCAGATTTACATTGAATTTTACACCCAAGTATTTGGATATGTTGCCTAAACCTAATGCAGAGTTAGTTTTTGTAACTTGAAAAAATTAATTAATTGCACGAATACTTTGGTGCATATTGGATATCTGAGGACTATTCCCACCTCAGCTGTGGGATGGAGACTCGAATTTGGATATCTGTAAAGAGTGGTAACCTCTCGGAAGAGAGCCAGAAGGACAAACACCGTTCTGTTTCTTCGTGTTGCTTTGCATTCCTACATGAAGAAAGAAAGAAAAGAAACTACATCAAATAATGTCAATTGATTCTTTAAAAATCTGACCCACAACCTGGGTTAAGGAAGTCTAAACAAACATTTGAAGGAGAATGACTGAAGATTTAGAAAATAAAAACATACCTCCAATACTTCCTCTATCTGATCAACGTCACCATCCACTAAAGCCTTAGCAACTGCATCTCTAACGGTTTTGTACTCGTCACCGTACATCAGAAACTGGTCCATCAGGCCTCCATCTTCATTCTGCTTACACAATGAACGGAGGTCATAATTCATACTGTAAATGTGACATATTTTGAAATTTCACAGTCATTGTTTTCACATCACCGTAGGTAAAAATAAACTTTTCACACTAATATTTTTGAAGAAATACCTTGTTGCACCCTGTAAGACTGGAGTTATGCTGAGTCGTTATATGGATTACGGTTTTATATCAATGTTTCTCAGTTGGTAAAAAGTACATACCTGTTTTTTGATCTCTTCTGGAAAAAGCCAACTGAACTCTGTTTGTTTAGCCAAAGATTGGACTTGCTGCACACCCTGCAATTCACTGATCTTACGAATCAGGTAAACACGGTACCAGTCGTTGCCACTGTCCTCACAAAGCCTCATCACCATGTTCTGGAAATCATTTGCTTCATCTGGACCAATTTTGGCTGAAACAATAGTGTGAATTGACAAATCTTTTTTATTCCTACAAATAAACTAGAAACTGTTAGAATTAGTTAAGTTATATGTATCTCACCAGAAAGTTTGTCACTGATTAGCTGGGCAGCCATCGTTAGTATCATCCGCAGCTGAGCGATGTGCTCCAGGTGTTGAATAAACGCCGTCTCTGAAATGGAAGCTGCTTCCCTCAAACAGAAGCCAAGAAACTCTGTTTCTTTTTCGTACATTTTTAACTCTTCTGCTTTGTTGCCTCCCAGAGACATTTTCTCCCACATGGAGTCCTGCAAAACAATTTCATAAGAATTTCACTTTAATTTTAACCTCAATTTATAATTAGCTGCTAGACATTTTTGGTGCAACAGTTATTCAAAGTCTACGAGGAAGCCTTTTCTTACAATACCATTAAAGACTCCAGAAAACAACAATAAGTAATCAGATCACACTAGTTTATTATTTCATGTCTTATAGAAAAAAATTGAAGCTGTAAATTGAATGTGCAATATTCCTTTTAAAAATGTTTTAATTTTTAACACAAAATATTAACTTACAAATTAATACAAGTTACATTAGTATATTAATATAACTTTACATATACATAACCTTGATTAATAAGTTATATAAATTGGCATGCACTTACCTAAGGGTACATATAAGACTACGCCTTACACAGTGTAACATATTGTTATGACTAAAAAGATTTGGTGGATAATCTCAACCTACTGAAGTTTTATTACAATTTGCACAAATCCTTTTTCAAGGTACCTAATGAAACAAACGGGTGTTATTACCTCTAAACAGTTGATGTATAAGGCATAAAGTTCTGATTTATCCTCTTCATCCACAAATCTGCTGTCTTCCACTGTCGACAAATGCTGCTGCAAATATTCCTGGACTTCATCAAAGCTGAAACAAATATGTTAATTAATAGCTGAATGCAGTTCATAAAAACAGTTGTTAGTTTCAAAGGGAAGCTAAAGTTTGTTTAAACTTTACCAACTAAAAAGCTTGTTGAAAATAAAGTAATGTTTAAAACTTATATTTGCGCACTCTAACAGGAGAACAGCTGTGATCTCCCAAACATAATTTCTCTATTACAATATGAATCTACAAAATTTAAATATTGCTGTGAAACAACCTTCAGTTAATTTACCTGAACTTCAGCAGCAGTTTGAGGATTACCGATCGAACAACAGGGTTTTTATCAGGCGATTCGTCAAAAGGTGACAAGTCTTTGGTCTGGACCTGTTCATGTTCTGTTTCCAAAAGAAACAAGATAGGTGACATTACATCTTCATTATAAAATTACATTTTGATCTATAGCTTAAAACAGGAGACATATAGTCAACAGGAACAGAGCAGCTCAGGTTTGTTAAATGTAGATCTGGAACCATTTTGCAAAGTAACAAATGTAGGTGGTTAAAAAATTAAAAAAAATTAAACAATCTGTAAAATCATTTCAGAGATCGTTTCAGAGATGATACCTGTCTCGATCCTCAGGTAAGACAACAGGTGTGTTATCACTTCTTTGCTTGGTGGTTTGTTGTCTTTGAAGCACACGGCAGAAAGCAGATCAATGAAGAAACCATTGCAGCGTCGTCTGAAATCTCCATTTTTCTTGAGGGAACCCCTGCAAAAACATAATAATTATGGGAAATTCAAAGACTGTTTCTAGCCTCACTTCAGCTGACCAGGTTTTACTACTTAGATAAAATGTAGAAAATTTTGCCAAAAACCTTTTTAGGCCCAATATAACCTCTATACTACTTTAACTCTATTTCTTATTCATATAGTGGAACTTGAGGGAGTGAATAACATAATTCAGTACATTAACTGAATTGTACTGATGAAATAACTGAAGTTCAATATTCAAGAACCTTTTTTTTAACAAAACAATATACTTTTTTATTACCAAATTATTTTTACTTAGATTTTCCACATTGAAGATACAATCATGTAACTGTCACATTTACTATCATGTTACTATCATGTAATAACTGTAGTTATTACATGATAGTAATTATTCTTTCTCATATCATAAAAGTGAAAAACAAAGAAAAGAAACTTAATTTTCAATAAACCTTTAATGTTATTTTGTTATTCAAGGGCTCAGTGTTTACCGTATTTCCTCAGAGACACGGAGCTGAAAGCCGTCTGGTAAACCTTGTCTACAGGTGGGACAGGATGTATTTCCAGTGTCCAGACTTTCTTTTATGCACGTCAAGCAAAACATGTGACGACATGGCAAATCCACAGGCTCCTCAGGCTCTGCCATGCATACCCCACAGTGAACTCCAAACCTTAAGGAAGTTGGATTAAAGTCAGCTAAATACAATTCTATGTAATTATTTTGGAGAATATATGTCACCTTTCCCCACCACATATTTTAAATGAATATAAAAGAAGTAATTACCTAAATAGCTGATCAAGTGCTGCTTGTTTACAGGACTTCAGGTTTTCAATCACAGCTTCGAAAGGCTTGGCGACTTTTACATCTGAGTTTCTCTCAAGAACCTTAAATGATTTTTTAAAAAATCAATACAAAAACAATATCTGCGATTACAGGAGTTTTGACTTTTCTGTGAGGAAAAAAACAATAACTGCTCAGGTAATTTTTCAGAAATATTCATAATAAGAAACAAATGATTCCAACTATAGATGAATAAAAAAAAGAATGAATACAGTAAATGTCATACTGCTAACTAACTTTGAGAATCACCAAGCATCTACTCACGTTGCTCAAGGTGTTCACGTGCCTTAGGACCACTTCCTTGAGTTGAAGGTCTTCGCTTTTAAAACCCAGCAGCAGATGTTCCACAAAGAGCGCGAGGATATGAATACGTTTCCAGGCGTTACTAAAAAACAGAAAACATGCGGTACAGTACAAAAACAACAGATACATTTTTTTGTGCAGTTCACATAAGTTCTTCTTGAAGAATAATACTTTTATATCAACTGAGGACACACTTGTTCATAAATGCCGCTAAAGGCCGCTAAAACACATGAAAATTAACAATATTGTGATTAGAATATACAAGCATATGGATGGATTTTTGAAACTGATTAACTTTGATGCAATAATATGTAAAAAAGTATTTATAATTGTCTATGACAGGGCATAAAGTTGTGTTGCTACACATGTGTTCACTTCAAAGTAGCCAGTTTTTAAAGCTGTACATTAGTGACCTGCTGTGGGGCAAACTGGATTTGGATTGGCTGTTCTTCAGATATTGGTGTTCCTAAGCATGTATGCCACGAATGAAAAAAAAAAAAAAAAGATTCAGCAGCAATACTTATTTCCACTATCACCATCTCGTGCAGTCTTTTTTGACACCAGATTTTACTATTGATCCTGCTACTGACACATCAAATCTAGTGTAGTTGAACTTGACTTACATAATTAAATCCACAATGTTTGTTGAAATGCTGAGGTGTTTCCCTAACTTCCTAGTTATTTTCCTATGCATACCAGGATTTCCCCCAGTTTATTATAAGCCTTGCAGCCCACCATGCTTTACTAGACCTTCCCAGCCTAGCTAAGCGTTGCTTGTTTATGTTTTTAGGAAAATATTAATAACATTTTTAAAATTGCTTCTTTTTTTAAGCAGGTTTGCAAAGGATGTGTTCCTCTGTGTTTTCCCTGGTGGACCAGGTTTATTCCTAAAAGAAAGGTTTATTATAGATAGGCTTATACTTCATGCATTTAAACCCGGGAGCCGCCAGGCTTATAATACACTGGGGGAAACCCTGAACTATGACTATTGTTCTTTGAACTTTTACTTTACAAAGTAAACTTGCCAGCTCCTTAAAATCTTACATTTAAATGTTAAACAATTTAAAATATTTTAATTTATGTATGCTAAAATCATTAAATAAAAGTTATACAGCATGGATTATCTCAATAAACAAATGCTACATTTATATGTGGTTGGTATTAAAATATTAGCATTTATGGGGACACTGAACCCCTGGGGGGCCTGATGGAGCTGCTGACTTAATTTGGATTAAACAGAAGTGCAAATAATTTATATTAATTTTAATTGTACTTTCTGATTTGTTGTTTTCAAGACTAGTTGTAGGGTTTAATATCATTTCACTGACGCTGTTTTCCCGTAACATACAATTACCCAGTAATATTTTTACATTTTCTGTCTAGTTAACATCTTTTATACAAAAGCACAGTGGACTGCCCAGGGTCCGCCTCGGTGCCCCGACCACCAGGCTTAGCAAGTTTTCTTTGGGAAACCCTGCATACTGAAAAACTGCATAGTCTACAGTCTTTGTTGCTCTTTGAAATTCCATTTCTTTTATTTCTTGACTGAGGGATAACTGAACTTTTACCACCAATCCTGTGGAAGAGATTCATACCTGATAGGATGGAGTTCTTCCTTGCATCGATCTCCATACTGACGGAGACTATGGTGAGAGAAAATCAGCTCCATAGACACCTGAAGCCTCTTCACCTGCCTCATCCATTTTCGGCAGAGAGCATCAGAGTCTAAATTTTGGGGTTCCAGGTTCTCAACACAAGCCTTTGCTGCAAGAACATCTAAAACCTAAAAAAACAACAAAATATTGAAGTCACTCAGTACTTTGTTTTACTACATTATTACAATCTTCATGCATTTTGAATTTATTCATTTAACTCACTAAGCTTCTATGTGTGTAGGAAATTGCAAAGCAGAGAAAATAAAATACCCTTCGGTTTTTTTATGGATTGGATCTTCTTTATCTCATAAATTAAAATACAGTTACCATTTCAGGACAGTTTCTTCTGTTTTGGTTTCTTCGTAAAGGTGAAACAATTTCAGGTTGAAGGGAAATAATCCGTGAGAGGTTCTGAAGGCGTTGTCGGTAAGAATAGAAAGCAAAGTGGATGTGGAGCAGTGTAGGTTTTTTTGCATCTCGTTTTTGTCTCTGGACTTCATCAATGCAGCTGGCCAGAGCTTGACACAAGAGCTGAGGAGAAAATGCACAGGTGGATTTATAATGGCTTCATTTAACTGTAAAGTAAATAAAGAGACACAAGAATGTAAAAAAAAATCTCAATACATTTGGATACATTTGGTTTGATTTTCTGGCAATGTTGTTATGATTTTTGTAAAAACCTTAATATGAAATGGGTCTATTTAATGATAATGTTTCAATATTATCCAATAAATGACCTTTTCACACAAATCACTGATTCACTTAACACTTATCAAGGTATTTTCTAAAGACTAAGACACAGATGCAGTTTCAACCTTGGGACAACATAGGGTTTGTTATCCATTAACAGAAATTTCCATTAACATAAATATAACCATATATGAATATAATAAGTTGGGACCTTTATTTACCCTTACCTCTAATTCATCATTTGATGCCATTTTCATGGTCATGGAAACAAAGTCCTGAAGGTACCTCTCAAAAAGGTCGTTCTTCAGTCGCTCATTCACATTTTCAGCCATGTATTTGCCAAATGATGTATTCAAGAACAGCTCATGGAAATACTGAAATGAATTACCTGAAAGAAATTTTTAAAAATATTTATTTGACAAAGGTTAGTTTGAAAAAAAAGTTTCAATATTATAACTTGAAAAGAGCAGAAATTTCTTGACAAGATCATTGTCACAAAGTTTATTTACTTTGATGTCTAAATGCTTGCATCATGAGCTCATCCAGGAAGTCTTTGATGCACCAGCTGAAGGGCATGCGGCAGCGCATAGTGTTCCCACCTACGTTGTGGCTTTGCACAACTAGCATGCTGAAAGTCAGAGAAACAAAAAACGAGTATCAGGTTAAATGTACAAAAAGCCTCCAATTTTCAGGGGCCACAATACCTTTTGAATTAAATGCAAAGGTTAATACAATCAGCTTAATTGTTTAGAGGAGATAACTACATTATTTACAGTAAATTATAAACAGGACATAGAAAATTGCTTTGAATTATTAGTTGTCCAAGTAAGTAAGAAAGGTTCCCAAGTTGGTTTTAATTTATGTGGGATTGGTACACGGCACTATTAGACAAGGCACATTTATTTTTACAGTGCCAGTATGAAATGGCAAATGACCAGCAGCAAGAACCAATGCTGTGACTGGGTAGAAGTCAACCTATCTCTATCAACCCACTCTCAGAGTGAGGTAGTCATAGGTCTGCATTTAATGGCTTTTGTATAAGCCATCAAATGCTTATACAAAAAGAATTTAATGGCTTCTCAATTCTGCAAAATTTGAGAAGGTAATTTAGAGATGGCATACAGTTTTTGTGACAAGCTGTCCACATGATTTAAAAATGCAAACAAGACTCATTTCATTTTCAATGAGGAAAGTAAGCATTTAAGCATTTGCTTGGCAAGAAACAGAATTGCTACACTGAGTTTGCTTTGAAAAGATTGGAAAATGTTGACTTCCAACAAAGGATTTACGTGTAGTACTGAGACCAATGCAGAACACCTCAAGCTGTCCTGAATTGGCAACTTTAATTTGAATGTATCCACGTGTAATTTATGAAAGAGATAGCATTAAAGGTAGTTTCAGTGGTTTTGAAATGAAAATATTTTGTGAAAGAGGATTAGAAAAACATTTAGAACAACTTTAATCTAAGACAATTCTGGTTCTGCAAAAACAATAGAGATTGAAGGCTGTGTCTAAACAGATTCACTGCATCAAGCTCTGAGTTGAAAGGATGTTATCTGAAGAAAGTCAAAATTACTTACTTGATCTCTTTTGCATAGGGCACACTGAGCATTTCTTTGCTGCCAAAAATATGAAGCCATAGGTTCCTCATCTCCTCCCCTTCATCCAGCAGCAGGTCTAAATTGCAGTCTTTGTCAATGACTGAAACCAAGTTGGCTAGAAGTGGAGTCACAACTGCTTGTATTTTCCGCCATAATGTGTGTCTGTAAGAAATAATGATGTCAGCAGAAACCCAGTTAATCTCTGGGTCAACAACAGAAAATATTACATATTGAATGCAAAATGTCATTATAAACTAAATATATTACTGACTGATGGCCTATTGACTCCTTTTAAAAAAAGACACCCTAACTGCAATAAAAGAAACCAAAAGAATGGATGAGAGACTTACACAAATGTTCCCCCCTCTTGAAGGGCACTGACATTAGAAGCTTGATTTAGGACCCAGTCTTTTGGTTGACTGAGGATGTTTGCCTCATACTCTTTCAACAAGGAATAGAGATGCTTCCTCACAAGATCTGCAAATACACCTAAAAAACCAAATTATTTTCCTCACACCTTTTTAGGACAATAATCAAATCAAATCAAATTTTATTTGTATAATATCTTTCAGCAACAAGGCATTTATTTCAAAGTGCTTTCCATCATAAAAACAGAAAAATACAAAATTATAGAACACAGTCAACAACATTACATTTTGCACATCAGATTATTGATTAATGTTTCATTGATTAATGTTTAATTGAACTCTAAACAGCTGAGTTTTTAGTCTACATTTAAAGGCACTCTATGTTTCAGCTGTTTTACAGCTGTTTCCTCGTTTGGTTCTGGTTCTGGGGATGCAGAGTAGACCAGAACCAGAACCTGATTGGTCTGGAAGGTTGATACAACAGCAGCAGATCTTTAATGTATCGTGGTGCTAAGCCGTTCAGTGATTTATAAACTAATAACAGTATTTTAATGTCTATTCTCTGAGCTACAGGGAGCCAGTGTAGGGACTGTAGAACTGGTGCTATGTGCTCTAACTTCCTGGTTTTAGTTAGAACGCGAGCAGCAGCGTTTTGGATCAGTTGCAGCTGGAGGACTGTTTTTTTGGGCAGACCTGTGAAGACGCTGTTGCAGTAGTCAATGTGACTAAAGATAAATGCATGGATGAGCTACTCTGGATCCTGTTGAGACATTAAGTCTTCTACTCCTGGAAAGGTTGTTCAGGTGGTAGAAGGCCGAATTTGTAACTCTTGATACAATAAGACTATTATTATTGGCTAATTTGGAACATATCCTTTGTAAAAACAGATATCTAATCAAAGTGGAAGTTTCTGCTTAGAGACAAATGGTAAAATGACTGAATTTTTGTATCACTTTTTAATGCATACTGACCAAAGTGAATTACACTACAACCACATTCACCTAATCATACTCACAAATGGGCGCACATTTGTACAGCAAAATACAGATCAATAGGCAGCTTGTGCACAAGGTGCAACTATGCACCCTGTGCACAGGTGCACTGACAAATGACAGGCACCCCAACGCTTCGATTGCAAGACAACTACTCAACCCACTGTTGTCCTAAAGATATAAGTAATATCACAGACACTGATGGTTTAAATACTTTGGACAATAAGATTTTGTAACTGGCCAAAATCAGTTAAGATTTGTACTTACTTTAAGCCACAATTTATCACGTTTAATAATGGGTAGAAATAAAATTTAAAAAACTGACTATTTCCAAAAGAGTTTCTTACTTTCCTCCAGAAGTGTTAGCAAGTTCTCAACTCTTCTTGTGCCGAGTTCCCCGCTGTCAAAAACGTCTCGAAGCATGCCCACGGCAGTCTGAACACAGGTCTTCACTAGATCCGTTGTATCAAAAACATTTCCCAACACCTGAACAAAAAAGTTTAAAATAAGTAAACTATTTTTATTGCATAGTTTTTTAAATACTAAAATGACAGAATTAAGTAACAATGAGGGGAAAAAAAGTATTTTTAGTGCTTTTTTCATATTCTGATCTCAAAAGGCTACAGTAATAATAGTTTAACGAGTAGAAGTATAAATGTATGAATGAAGTGTCAGGCAGGTTGAATTATTTACTTATAACTTACCTTAAATTTGCCATTCAGAGTTCAAATAACCTAACTCTTTGTGAGCTGCCATTTGTTTTCTCATCATCTTGTTATACAACTTCAACCTCTCTCAGATTAGTACAATGTTTATTTTCATTCCAAACCAACTTTAATCTTGACTAGTCTTCCCAATTCGTGATAGAGTGAAGAATTTCACTTACAGCTGGGTTGTCATTTTGGGGTTGTCCAAACTGATCTTCAGTCTCCATGGCTGGATGAAAAATAATAATTTTTAATAATAATAATAATAAAAATAAGAAGTGTATTTATTAGTTTATAATAAACTTTATAATACTTAGTCAAATAATAGTAATATATCTTACCCTCGGGTGGGTCTTCAAAGAGATCACTAATGCGCAGATTTTTCAAGGAATGAACATCAGAAACAAACTCCCTTGATCTTCTGAGGTCATCGATGTGAACAGACATCCAATGACCTAAAATTAACGTCTTCCAATTAGTATATTTAGTATATTTTTTCATTTCTTTTTGAATATACTAATGCAAATTTACTGTACAAAATGTGCTTTGAAAAATTTTGTAACATCGTTTTAGTGTGTATTGGGGGAGGCAGCTTATGAAATTGTTGATGACATAAAATAGTCTATGATTGTGCATGAGATCACAACTAACCGCCTTGAAATCCAATATAGGAGGTCCCCCCTTCCATTCTAGGAAGTTTTGTGACAAAGTACACAAATGTCTTTGTGCCATCCGTCGTGAGGCCCTTTTTTATTTCATTGATGCAGGAGTATCTGAGAAGTACAAAGGTTATTTATATGTGTAACAAGAAAGCAAAACAATATGATTTACCATAAATTCATACAAAAACGTGATTGTGGGATGTCTTCACTTACTTGGCTGAGGAGAGAATATTTCTTTTTTGAAAGTCATCATCAAACTCAGTTTGGACAATGAGCACATTGTTCTTTTGTACTGAGCCAAGAAATTCCCTAATGCCAAGATATTTTTATAATGGATGTTAAAGCATACACTACAATTTATAAAGATCACTTGACAATTGTTTTATAAAAGTAGAACAAGTTTTAAAAAAAACTTTTTTATATTCTTTTTATACTCTCTATTCAATTGATCTACTAGTTCCATTGAATAAAATTTTGCATCATAGTAGATAAGTAAAAGATACAAACCTTATTGTTTTGAGGAAAGAGTACTCTGTTTCAAATTGCAGCAGAAATAGCAGTTTGACAGCATCACATTTTATCTCATTTTCCAGTTGTTCAGCATCTGCTGCAGTTAGCAGCCTGGAAAATGTTGTCACCTAAAATAAATAGAAAATAAAAGCAATAGCAAATATGTAATTAATTTTAATGGGTGTAAACAATATGTGAAATGTATTGATCATTTCAATCATTTCAAATGTTACGTCATTACAGATATTGAATTAAAACTTCATATTAGCACATTTTGTAAGAGATTTCAAACTACACCCCTATTTCCCTCAATAAAACAATTTATCATTGACAATAAAATAATTTACTTGCGGTAAATATCTGGAAAATAAACAAGTTGAAGCTAATTGACCAAAACTACAGGTGGACACAAGACATGATTCATCTTCTCCATTTTTCAACAAGCTAGATGTGCCTCTAATGTCTTAGTAACCATCTAATGCAGTGGTGCCCAAAGTCGGGCCTTAAGGGTCGGCATCTTGCATGTTCTAGTTCTTTCCCTGGTGGTAGTAACAACCTTTTCAGCATGTCAATGTTCTTCCTAGGCCTTCTAGTGATCCATCATTTGATCCAGGTGTATTAAACCAGGGAGAGAACTAAAATATGCAGGATGCCGGGCCTTGCGGACCAACTTTGGGCACCACTGATCTAATGTCAGTAAAAAACTGATGGCTCTACACTTTTGAAAGCCTTATAGCAAAAAAATCCATAAGGTCTAAAAAGGCTGGAGTAAGGTTGAGAATAATGTAGGCACACAAAGAAATGCAAATAGAATTTTGATTCAGTTACAAAGAACTATAACACAAATTACATTTTATGAAATTGAAGAAAAATATTACCTCAGTGAATGACATTTGTGAGTGTTCAGACTGTTTTATGTGATATGCAATGTAGTCTCCCAGAGACCTGTGCTTGTCCTCTTTGACATATTCCTTCATCCAATGGTCTCTTTCGTCATTAGGGAGTTGAGATTTGTCCAAACGAACAACTGAGTCTGGGGTTGCACAGTTGAGCATAACAGTTTTGACTTTATTCAGAGTGACTTGATCATCTGGTTCAAGATCTTTATTGTCGGTTACTTGAAGGACAACAGAGGAGCATGTGTCTGAGTGGTAGCCAATGAAAACATCTCCTGGACTATATATCTGAATTGTGGAGTAGTCATGCTCTATTGAGACAAAATTGTTAACCCAGGTCTGTAATTGTTCTGCAATGTCCCGCTGTTCCATTCTGAGGACAGTGTTGATGTCCAGACAGTGTTTCTCTAGTCGGTTAATGAGTGGGATTGGAAACTGCTCATAAACAACTTCCTTTTCTTCAATGACAATGAGCCTGAAGTTTGGATGAACTCTGCATTTCACACGATGCGTCCCTAATCCAAGATCAACATACTTCTGACCCCCTAGAGTCACATAGTATTGGTTGAGGGCATCATACAGACTTTCATACAGATTCTGTAGGTTCAGAAGCACAACTGTCTGTCCAGTCTCCATGCAAACTTTGACACGATTGATGTTTCTACAAATCTGCATGTACTCCTGGTCCTTTGGGAAGCTGGACCCAAAGATGATCTCTGGATGGACTTGATGAGACAAAAACATCTGTTGAAAAATCTGAAGTGCTGCATAGTTTTTAGTAAGAATTAAAAGGTACCGATTTTCCTCCATTTGGCAAGCTGGAAAAATACTTTCTTCGATCATGTCAATGGTACTGATGCTGGTATTGGAAAAGTCAAGCCCAAGTTCTCTGAAGAAAATGTCAATCACCTTAACGTCATCTTTTCCACTGAAGTTTCTCAGGACTGCCCCAGCGATTTGATCAACAGTAGGGCGCTCATTCGAGGTCTTTGTGATGGAAAATACTATCTTTATAAGACTATAAAAGTCCCGTAGGCCAAAAAAGCCTTTGCCCTCTTTGCATACTGTTATATATGCTTTTGCAAAGGGCTGAAAGAGATTCTTTATCTTCTCAAGGATGTTTCTGTCAGATGCACAGATTCCTTCAGCACTTTTGATGAGTTCTGTCTCGCTTAAATCACCACGGGACACAAAAATCCCACGATTCATTTTGGCAGGGTCCAGTGCCCAGTTGGAAATCCCAATAAAACCAACCCTCTGATGAGGTTGTGGCTTTTCATCAACACATCCTTCTTCGAGTAATGGGTGAAGTGTTTTCAAAGGCATTTTCGGGGAATCCTCAGCTAACCCTATTTCATCAAGAACGACCACAGAGATGTATTCGTCCAGATTTTTGCTCTCTTGAAATCGGGCACATTGTTTGAATGTGTGGATGATTCCTTCAGGGGTTGAATGGGGACTGCACTGGAAAGAAACCAGATGTATCTGCTTAAGTCTCTTAAAAAGGGGTGAGTGTGATGTGGGGCCTTGCATAGCATCTGCTACCAGGGTTTTAGATAGTGATTTGGAGCTCCCCGGTTTCCCAACAATAAACAAGGGGATTCTTAGCTCAACACAAAGGACCATCATAAAGAAGTTCTCTTTCAAAGCTTCATTTCTGGCTATTGTCTTTCCCAAAGGTACACCACTTAGTAGAAGCTCCTGCATGACTTGGATTTCCTGCTGTATTCTCTGTGCTTTGTACTCAGGGGTAAGAAATCGACTGATTGTTTTCTGATACTGGTCTTTGCTCTCTAAGCAGGACTGATAGCAAACTCCGGTTGCCATCAAGAGTGACCAGATCACTCTGTCACTAGCAGGGGAAAAGTTTAGTTTGTTTCTCCTTCTAGTGTGTTGCTGTATTAACTCGTTGAGAGTTTCAGAAAACATGGAGTGATTCTTGTGGAACCACACAAATACCTGCATGCAACGTTCAACGTCTCTCAGACTGACAAAACTACATTCATCCTTCTTTTCCCTCATGAACTGTTGTGATGATGATAACACGTTACATATCATTGGAATGTGCCATTCCTCAATCACATTGGCCTTTACCTGCCTTTGCACAATTTGTTTGATATACATTTGTTCTGCTGAATCACTGAGTTGCCCAAAATCCCACACAAGAGGCATCAAGCTAGGTGGTAACACATGGACCCGATATACAAGCTGGCGAAGAGGAATGGAGCCCAACTTTTCTTGTGTTTCCTGAGCATGTACTCTGTAGCCCAATCCTGATGCTTCAAGTCTCTCAATCATTTCAGGTGTGTGTTTTCTGTATGGGTTGCATGCAGCAATGATCTGTAGCCCTGACTGAGTGCCAAGGCTTTTACCCTGAACTGAATGATCACAAATGATTTCCTTGATGCTGCTTATGGCTTCTGTGGTGTTTGCCTCATCAAAGAAAAGAACTGAGTCAAATTCATGATTCTCCTTGTTTGTCTTTGCCAGAGCTTCTGCTTCAACCACTTTATCGTGAATTATTCTAGATGTTGTTCCTCCATGAACCTTGACCAGTTTCATGTTCTCTGCTGCTGCTCCACATCTTCGCAGTTCACACATGAACTTTATGAGTCTGGTCTTACCACATCCTGTCTCACCCATTATTATGACTGGGATGCCACACCTAAATCGCATGTGTATTGCCATCATTTTGAGGATATTGTCTGTAGTCAGCTCATAAGTTTCATCAGGATCAGTTGGCCATTTGATCCCAAGTACACTGCACAGATGCTCAATCTTGTCTGCTCTAGGCAGCTGATCAAAATCCACATTAAAAGGGACTCTTTGATGCATTAGCCCCCTGTACAGCTCTTGAGTCATGATGTTTTCCTTTATTACTTTTCCTGTTGATGGATTTATAGCATCAACTCCTCTCCGGCCATTAAGTCTCAGATGAAATCCAATGAACGTCATGGAAGTGTGGTCATCATTAAAAAATATGTATGGATGAGGTTCAGCTTCCCACCTTTTTCGAATGAGGAATGGAGCCAAATCTTTTTCATTTACTCCAGTCAGGTCAGTTTGTTTTTTTCCAAGGCTCTCATCGGTGATACATAATGACGGTGTTGCAAAGTCTTTGGACATCAAGATCATAAACTCAACCACAAAGTTTTTTGAACCCTTGAAGAGTGTCTCCAACAAACTCAACATTGCAGAAGACTGAATTTTCACAGGCTTTCAACTGAAGATTAAGAAACCACACAAAGTTACAAAGTTCTGCCCATGAAGGATCCAGGACACCACAGTAGAACAAGAATATCTGAAGACAATGTGATTGAGTGCTTTCAATTCCATTGTAAGTAAAGTTATCAAGATTCTCATTATTGTGAAAACGTGTGAGATACTGGTATGGTCTCTGAAAAGCTTCACTCCGAAAACATTCATCATCCATAAGAGGGTCATGGTTGTCAGTGGAAAAATGTTCCTCCTTTTGCTTTTCCAAAGCCATGACTTCTTTAGGAGGTCGACAAAACACTTTTGGGAAAACGTCAGGGATCCCAAAGTTTTCCTTTTGTCCCTGAAGGTACAGAAACAGAAGGACTTAAGTGAACATCAATTCAAATACTTTCATTCAGTAAATAACATCAATTACATTAGCTATGCTTCACTCTCCTTAAAGCTAACACTTAAAAATACAGCAGCTACTTGTACAGTTGAAACCAAATATGTTCATATACTGTCTAAAAACATGTTTTTTTCTTACTTTCTGACATAAGGGCAAATTAAACTTTCTATTTTGGGTAAGTGTAGTAGAAATGTATTTAAAAGCTGTGGCGACATCTGCCACATGTCTTCCCTCTCTCTCATAACCCTCTTTCCTGTCGAACTACTTTCAAATAAAGGACACTAGAGCCAACAAAACCTTAAAAAAAGCTGTGTCCAACAACTGGCTCCAAGTTATTTATTTATTTAGATATCTAGCTGGTAAACTTTTTGACAGAGGTTTACATTTTTCTAGGGACTACTGTCTGAGTATATTACATCTAACATAGCACTTTGCACAGTTGAGTTCAGCAGGAGGATAGCTCTCTGTAAACAAAATCTGCTTCACATCTTCAGCAATAAGAGTCGATATGTAACTTCAGATGAAGTATGTCAAAGCCTTTAAGGGCAACAAAGGCAATTAAGAAAATCTGTGTGTGAGCAGAAGTAAAAAGGTAAAAAGGTGTGCATTAAATTACACACCTTTTTACACTCAATTATACAGGGTCTTGAGATGTATTTGGGTCAAAATTCTAGCAAACCTTTGTAAGAAGCTTGAGAAAGGATCCCAAAATAACCCTAGTCATACAGGTATACCAAAAAAAAAACTTTAATCTGGTTGTTTTTCTGGCAATAATCCAATATTTTAGCAATCCTAACTGACTTAAACAGAAATATGTACACATGTGGGGAAAAAGGGTTTTGCTTCTTTATACTATGAATGAAAATATCTGATTTAATTGTATTAATTTTTCTTTTCCTGTGGTCAAAATAATTGGAAGCATGCTGGACAAAATAAAAATAACCATGAAAAGTAACCAATCTAATGATCATCACAATTTTAAGACAGGCTAGACTACTTACCAATCTTGTGCCACATCTGGCCTGATCATTTGTGGTTTCTGTTAACTCCATGATATACAAGTGTTTATGGGTGCAGTGCCACATTTGTCCATCTGAATCCATCAAGTATCGTAAAAAGAACAACTTGAAAAGGAATTCATCCAGGCCTTTCTGTACCTGAGATTAACATTTTGTAAAGAAAGCAACACTTTTTGAGTCAAAAACCAAGTCAAAATTAAAATAAATCAGATTAATGCTGATCATAGCATCAGGTACATATAAAAAGAATTGAATGTCATGAAAAAATTAAATATTTGTCACTTATTTCACAAAGTGAAACTCACATATTCATTATATTTAATATTGTATAAATTTCAAATATTTCAAGACTGTTGACTTGACAAATGTCCAGACGACGGTCGATGATATGCCCACAGAATGTTTTATCCAAGCACAATCATGAAGTGTTCTTTATGATTGTAGCCCATCCTACAAATGGGCTACAATTGTTGCTTTGTTCAAATCTGAAACATTGCTCAGTGGTCCAAAATCCTTATAAGTCAAGTTTGCATATAATTTAGAATTCAAGGTCCCAGAGTGCTGAGGAAGACTGGATAGGCACACAATGAATGTTGCTTTAAGTTCAGTGTGATGTTTCCACACTCAGTGATGGTTCAGGTGTCATGTCATCTGCTGTTTCTGGTCCAAAAGGAAGTCTGAAGTCCATAGTCAATGCAATCATCTACCAAGATTTTTGAAGCACTTTTATCTTCGGACATCTTAATTGATATGCTGGTTTCATTTCCCAGTAGGATTGGGCATCTGTTCACTCTACCATTGGTGCCAAATGCTGGTCCACTAACCTTGGTGTACCTGTTCTTTACTGGCTAACAAACTGCCCTGGCCCAAACTCCATAGAAAATCTATGAGATATACACAGTCCAGTCACATTAATGTGACCATCTGTCGAAAGCCAGAATAACCACCTTTCGCAGAGCGAACTGCTACGAGACGTGCAGGAAGAGAGTCACTTAGGTCCCTGAAGGTCTTCTCTGGGATGTTGAGCCATGCCGACTCTAATGCCGTGGCCAGCTGCGCTAGATTACGCGGTTGAGGATCCATGGCGCGAACAACTCGATCGAGATGGTCCCACAGATGCTCGATTGGGTTTAAGTCAGGTGAGTTTGCTGGCCAGGGGAGGACGGTAAACTCATCCTGGTGCTCTTCGAACCACGCACGTACACTGGCAGCTGTATGGCACCTCGCATTGTCCTGCTGGAAGATGCCATCATCCTGAGGAAAAACAATGCGCATGTAGGGGTGGACATGGTCCGCAAGGACAGATGCGTACTTGTATTGATCCATCGTGCCTTCCACAATAATCAGTGAACCCAGAGAATGCCAGGAAAACATTCCCCAGACCATAATGCTCCCGCCTCCAGCTTGGACCGTTCCTGCAATGGTTGCAGGGTGGTTCCTTTCAGAGGTTTCACGCCTTATACGCCAACGTCCATCTGTCCGATGGAGCATAAAACGTGATTCATCTGAAAACGCTACCTGTCGCCACTCAGTGGACGTCCAGCTGCTGTACTGGCGTGCAAATTCTAGCCTTCGTCGTCGATGAACACCAGTCAGCATAGGTGCACGAACCAGGCGTCTGCTTCGGAGGCCCAGACGCAGCAATGTTCGCTGAATAGTGGTTTGGGAGACACTTGTGGTAGCCCCTTGGTTCATTTTAGTGGTCGGTTGCTCAACGGTAGCCCGTCTATCTGCCCGAACGCATCTCCGCAACCGTCGTTCGCCTCTGTCATCTATGGCCCGTGGTGCACCACATTTGCCACGTCGTGGATTTTGGACAGTCCCATTTTGCCATGCACGGTACACTTTTACCACGGCGGCACGCGAACAGTTCACAAACTCAGCCGTTTCGGAAATGCTTCCACCCTTGGCCCGAAAGCCAATGATCATGCCCTTTTGGACGTCGGATAAATCGCTTCGTTTCTGCATTACGCCAACGATTGAAATGTTTTCCGAAGCCCACACACACCCTTTATATACGCTCAACTGCACTGTGCTGCCACCTGCCTTCTGTGATTGGTTATTTAACTCTGAAGTGGAAAGTACGTGGTGGTCACATTAATGTGACTGGACTGTGTAGTTAAGAGGAAGCCAAGAGACATCAGACCCAACAATGCAGATGACTTGAAGGCCATCATCTGCATCGACGGCCTTCAAGCCATCTGCATTGACATCTGCCAACCTCTACCAAGTTATGATGAGATTCTCTCATGTGCCTTCAAGTCAATGCAGATGATTTGCAGGCATTTGACCCAGATTGCTGAGTGAAATGGAAACCCAGCAATCCATAGTAAGTCATAGACAACAAATAAAAAAAATTGGATTCAGAGATTTCATCATAAGTATAATAAATCAAGAGTTTCACTTTCTAAAATACGTAACAAAATATTTGCCATTTTTCACAATATTCCTAATTTTTTTGATGTACACGTATGTGTAACACTCCTTACCGATGATGTGACATCAAGGTGAAAAACCTTAAAATCCCTTTGTGTTGGAGTGTCGTACAAAGACTGGAGAACTTGGTGGTCATCAATGGTATGTTCAGTGAGACAAATGCACTTTTTAAATGCAGTACCCTCTTCAACATATCTTTCCAATTTTTCATACAGCCTTTGGACATATAGAGATTTCCCTAAAAAATTTAAAAAACTTTATTATGTGGCTGACACAAAATCATGACAACAGTAACAGGGAACAAAGATCACCTTATTAATAATTATAAATTGGTTGATTTTACATGTAAAACTTACCAACTCCAGCACGATGTGATGAGACAATGCCAACAGTATGGCCCCCTTTAAACATAGCGTCCTTCAGATATGATGGGGGTGAAAAATGCCTGGACAAATACTGCTGGATCTTCCCCAATGGCTCTTGAGGAACAAAGTCTCTTTTGAACTGACTAAACGCAGTTGGAACATAAGTGTGTTCTCTCTCAGCGCTACAATAGATCACAAGCCTGTAACCATGGTGGTTAAAGAGAGTGGTCAGTCTCTGAAAAAATTTCTCCATTGTACAGCTGACATCATATGCAAGTTGATCTGCCCAAATCATTGTGTAAACTTTCTGGCCAACATCCCCTGGTGTGAGACATCTCCTCAGGAAAAGCTCCACTTGCTCGTAGGATGTTGATGGGGTACACAAGAGAACCTCGTCATAACTTGGTAGAGGTTCATATTCACTGTTCATGTACAGGCAGATACTTGAAGTCAGAACCTGGTCATGTGGGCAGATTAGGAGATTTGGTTGCTTTGCAATGAGACCTTTAGGAAGAACTCTTCTTAGGGAAGAATCCTTATTTTCACAGAGCATTGGTTCTTCTGATTCATCCTTTTCTGGATCAGCCATCATTTTAAGTAAATGTCCCAAACTCCGTATGTCCAAAATGTCATGGAAAAACATTCTGTCATTCCCAATATAGTCTCTCCACAGGTTTTCTAGTTCTCTTAACCCAAAAGTCTGGTCTCCATTTTCTACTGCATCCTCAAGTGTTAAATGGCTAAAACAGACTGAAAATGTGTCATCATTCTTGTTAAGGATTTCACCATGCTCAAATTGGTTAGAGAGCCTCTGCCATGGTCCCCAGACATCTGAAGCTGAGCAGTTAGGTTTGATGAAAGAGAGCATCATCAGCACTTGATCATCTATTTCTGTATTTACATTTGCAGGAGTCAGGACGCTGCATAGATGAAATATTTGTTCTGCTGTGAAGTAGTTTAAGTAGTAGTGATCAGATCGGACTTCGTCCATGAATTTCTGCCAGTCACAAATAAACAACTCCATCTTTCTGGACAGTTCTACGAGTTGTTCAACCAGATTTCCATTTATCTTAATAGTAATGGTCTTGCAAAAGTTGATTTCCATGTTGATACATTGGTCACTTTGACCTTTGCAATAGATCTTTGCTTCCCAGCATCTGAAAAGTGGATTCCCTGCTGTATGAAGATCTATAAATGCTTTGGCAAGTCTCTGGACATTTTCAAACACCTAAATATAAAAAACGTCTTATTACAACATATGTGAAAATCATTGATTATATAAAAATGTATATAAAGTCCTGATGAGAAAATGATAAAAATATGAAATTCATGGAATGTACCTCAGTGAAGCGTTCCACTTCAGTCTGATTTTGTTGCTTTTTTCCTGACATAAGCATGAGCTTGTTTTGTAGCTCTTTCAGATCCTCGTAGCTATGTGTCAAGCTTTGACCTTGTACATCTAGAATCTGGAGTTTCAGGGAAGACTCCAAATTCAACTGTGGAAGAAAAATTTAAACAATGAAATTAAGCAAATTTGGTTTATTTCACAAAGCTACAGATAAGATGAAAATATTTTTGTAGATTAAAAAGATATTGCTGTCATCTCAAGTTGACATGTCTATCACTACTGTATTATCTACCAACTAGGGATGCAAACAATAAATTGACTTACTTACATACTAACCGAAAGCAGCAGATGCTGCTCCCTACAGTGCTGTCTGATATCATACATCTGAAAAGGATTTAATCAACATCCTCTGCACACAATCCAAGTAATTAAGATAATCATTTTTCAATAATCTTTTACTACATATGAAATTATAAATTACGTCACTTGTTTATTGATTTAAAGCGGTCGTTCCGTCTAGAATAACGTTTAATATGGTTGAAGTACTAAAGTTTTTTTAGTATTTAAAAATCCTAGATGTTTTCATACCACTTCTAAATACACGTATTTGAATTTATTTGCACACAACACTAACAGCAAAGAATGATAATGATTTACCCGTTTCTGATTTTGGGCCTTGATAGTATACATTCCTCTCTCATTAATGGATGTAGCCAAGGACAAAGAAGAAAATTCAACAGATCCATGGGTTTCTCTGACAGTTTTCAACCAATCCAGATGACGAGCTGTATCTCTCTGAAACAGGAAAACCATTTAGGGAGTTAACCAAATCTCATGACGTTTACAGATATGCATTAAATTCCAAATATATTAAAATAAATAAAACATCTTACATTTTCTTTTTTACGTCTTTGGAATCATTTCCAGTCAGAAAATGACTATTATTGGTAGAATAAAATAACTTGAAATGTAAATATATCAGGTGTCCAAATAATTTTGGACTTTACTGCAAGAACGACCTTTAAATGAAGATGTTTTCAAACCATTTTGTTTATATCTTGTTGGGATGCACTCACGGTCTGACGACTGTTAATTCTCAATACATTATCAAAGTTAGATCTGGCTTCCAACAATTTTTCCCTAAAGCCTTACAAATTGATGTGGATACATTAGAATGTTTTAACTAATTAAGAAAACAAGAGTGAAAATATTTTGAATTTTATCCTGTTCTTTGTCGATTAATACGGTCCAGTTTGCAGGAGTGCCATTAACCAGTTTTTACAACCCATTGTTTGTTTTGAAAACTGTTTTTCTTCTCATGGCCAATTCCAAACAAAGAATTATGGCTCATTTAGTCACACTTTATAAATTTAATTAAGGAAGTGTCAAGAAATTGTGTAGTCTCAATCAATTCAATCATTTAACAATTTACAACTTTTGTTCTGTTCCAAAAGTTTCAAAAAATAAGAAATGTCAAAGATTACCAGTTTTTTTGGTAAGTTTTTGTCATTCTCAAGAGCTTTCCACAGGGTTGGCAGAGAATCCATGAGATTTTTAAAATTGGAGTCCTGTTTCAACCCATACAGCAGTGATGAATAACCAAGAACAGCATCATGAAAACAGGCAACTCGGTCCACATCTAGATCATTCTCTCCAGCAGAAATGGATGCCAGGTCAACAAAAACTTTCAGCTCATTGATATCTGCAAAATGAAGTTTATATTAGCAACTAGTAGATCTAACATTTTTTTGCAAAAAAAAAACTTATCTACTGTACCTTCAAGTTCCTTTTTGACCCACTTAATAAAATTTTCACTTTGACTGAGTACATGAAGACACTCCTTGCGTTGATCTGTTATGTCTTTCAGAATATCTTTTGCACTAACAAAGCTTGAATCAATGTAGTTCAAGTTCTTTGTCTTGGAGTTGTCATCATTCTGAAAAATATAAATTCACAAGGTGAAATCATGTATTGGAATTTAAAAACACTGGGAACAGTTTTCAGATCATTTTAAAATTTCTTAATATTTTTGAAAAACCTTAATTGTTTGCGTTACACAAATTTGCTTAAACAACTATTCATAAATCTGTTTTAACTTTCTGCTTAATTGAAAGTCTTAATTTAGTCATGTAGCACACCAACATGGTACATCAATGACTAAAGAAATGTTATTCTGGTTTAGGTCATTGATAGTTTTTCAAAGTTTTGAGTCTTGTTGCACAAACTCCAACATACAGTATTTACATGTGAGACTAAAGTAACCAAAACTCTGCTACTCTAAATTAGATCATTATTAACATAACTACATTTCCTTTTTCTTTTTTTTATTTCCTCCTATTTTTATCTCCAGTACAGAACTTTGTTTTTTCTCCACTTTATATAAAAAATGTGAGATTAACATTTTTAAATATATTCCACAATTCAAGTAAAAAATTATATGGGACTGATATTTTGTTAAAAAGCTTCCACAAACAAAACTTTCCAGAGTGACAGATATGCACAAACCTACCATTTGCAGTAATTTCTCCACAATGTTAAAATCTCCTTCTGGACATAATGCATTCTTGATGTTCATGATTATTTCAGCAGAGTCCATTACCAAATGGTGCTCATGGTATTGCTTTATCTGTGCAACTCTTCTACTGATCCATTTTCTGTTATCAGTTCGGTCAATCTTGCACATTATGTCTAAATCGTTGTGCAGGTCTTCATACTTTCCTTTGTAGTCCTCAAAGATGTTGTCAACTTCTTCCAGTAACAGTTCCCCACTCTTAATGTTGTGATAAAGGTTTTTATACTGGCAGTAGCAACTCTGGAAAAGTTTGCTGTGAACAAGATCAAGAGTATAGACTGTTTCCTCTTCTTCTTTTTCTTCCTCTTCTTTTTCTTCATCATCTTCTTCTTCTACTTCTTCATCAGAGTGTTCTCTTGACAGTTCTTTCACTTGGTTGGTCCAGCACATTTTGAAGATCAGGCTGTCTTTAATGTCATGTAGCTCTGAAGCCATTTCATAGATGGTATCAGAGAGGTTAAAGTAAGTGACCTTCCTTGTGGTCTGCGAACTGAAATTATCAAGTGAGCAAACTGCCATGAACTCATTCAAATTCATTGACTCAAAGTTCCGTTGAAGTTTTTTGTCCAGCCCCTGGAAGTCAACTGGAATTAAAAACAGAAATGTACAGATTAGACATTAAACAGAAAGGCATGAGGATTCGAAATCCTAGTTTAGGTGAATACTTTTTATGTACGTAAATGACTAGTTATATGCTATACAAGGATTCTTTGACCAGTTTTGAAATTTCAATATATCTCTAAATAAAACTCATTTTTGTTTCACAACTACTCTGAGAATGATTCTGTTTTTTCCTTTCCTTGCAGCACACAATTCATGTTCTCTAGAACATGAACCAACCTTGGTCTCAATTTAGTCGTCTTTTTCCTTTTATAAGTTATTTAAGGTCTCTTACTAAAGAGTCATTTTTTTCATCCTTTTTCTTACAAACATTCACATATCAAACATTAATGCAAATTGTGATTCCCAACACATCGCACACACACATCGGCAGTAATGTAAAACTCTTGATGCCTGCAATGAAAATTAGCACGCACGCCTGAAAAGCATAAAAATATAATTTTTCTTACTAGCTAGGATCTTAAGATGAAAGAATATGAGTGGAGTTTGTCTAGTTTGATGATTTGTTAGGGCAATTTAGAAGAGCTTCAGAACAGGAAATAGGTTGTCCCAATACTTAAATGTTGTTCCAAATATACCAACAGAAATCAAGTTTATGTATATTATCAATATTACTTTAGGGAGGAGAAAGAAAGTATAATAGCTCCTAAATAGTTCAGAGCTTGGCAAAGTCTAGAATAAATCAAGAAATAAGGCTACATGTTGGTTGTATATGTCTAAGATAGTGGGGGTTTCTTAGAATCACACTGACCTTGACAACCTTAACATTTTTAGGTGGTGTTGAAAGGGTGCAATTTGTGTTGTATTTACTTTCACTTACTCAGGACAAAAACACCATCAAATTATCTGCAGAGTCCTTTGTGAAAGTTACCCACCTTTGACATATTTAGAGACCTCCTGACAGAATTCTAAGAGATCTCTGATCATCTCTTTTTCACTGGATACTGCATCTGCTTCCTCTTTCCTTAGTCTGAAAAATCTTCTCATGTTGACTCCATCTTTGCAACGACCGTCATCACAGAGGTATTCTAGAAAACAAATAACATGTAATTAATAAGAAATAACGACAAAAAATAGCACCCATTTGTAGAATCCTATTGAACAGTAACAGATGTCCCAAACAATCAGTTGTTCATCAAAACGTTTAAACACTCAAATAAATGTTTTTAAAGACTACATGTAGCATGTTGATTTGTACTATTAAAGGCACGTTTATGTACATATAACTTTTAAGAACACATATCTTAAATAAGATATTGTAACAATTTATTTTTGCTGGGGGTTTATTTGTACTTCTTTAAAAACTTTGAGAATTTTATTAATTAATCAAATGGAAAAAAAATCTTTATAACCTCATGTTGTATTGGAGAAAATTTAAGGCTTTTTATTGTCAATATTAATATTTGATGTATTTTAAACTTACATTTTTAAGTCATGGAGTCTTACTTTGATAGAATACTGAAGATAAATGTGGACCAACCCAGGGGCACCTAAATGTTTTAAAGGGGCCGGCAGACATTTAACAGTGCATTTAACGACAAGGCAATATTTTGGGTTAATAAATGTTACATTTTTATGTAATGCATTTTTTCTGGATTTTTCTGTCATGGTACTAAATCTACCATGAAAACTTAAGTCCATTGCTTTGCAATAGATCAGCCTAGCTGGATTTGTCAGGAAACCGCCTAATTATCTCCCACATGGTATTATGTGAATGAATATTGTATACTGAAACATACAGGAACTAAACACAAAGCAAACGGTTTTGAGTATTAGATTCCAGAGAATAAATCATTTAAGACAACAGAATAGTTGGAAGGACAAAGTGAAGAGCAACAGAGAACATACTCACCTATTTTCAGCAAACCAAGAAAGTTTTGTTCTCTCTGGAGAATTTGGTTCAATGTTTTCATTTTGATCTGCCCACTGAAGAACTTTTCGGAGACAGATTTAAACGCTGAAGCTCCCAAAGACATCTTAAATTGTGCTTCTTCTGACAGTTTGTTAATCAGACCTTCTCCAGCACCTTAAAAATATTACACAACAACTGCTGTTAAGGTTCAACAAAAGTAAAGAGAAGCAAAAAAAAAAAAACATAGCAATTTATTCTTAAAAGGAGAGGATTATTTTCTCCTGAACAGTTGTGATTCTATTGCCTCACATAATATTAACGCAATATCACCCAAACCTATTTATGCTCATATTTTACATCTAGTTTCCAATTTCTCCACAAAATGTTAAAATAAATGACTTATGAAACCATTATTACCAGCAAAAACTGACATCAGTCAGAACTGAAAACTGTTATTTATGCATTTATTTCTTTGAAATTGGATTTTTATGAAATATTTTCACTTGTCTGGACAGAACAAAAAAACAAACAACAAACTCATAAAAGCACACGCAGGATCAGTGCGACCTCGCCAGACTTCACACTGAGTAAAAACCTTGTGGGGTCAAAATGACCCCATCTCTTAAGGTTCTGGGAGGGTTAATCAACAGCTAGGTTGTTTGTGACCAAGCGACATTTCTATAGAAATCATGGCAGGCAGAGGAGGTGGATATTGTTCACAGATTAACTCTCGTGTGGTAGGACAAAGTTCTAATACATAATGTAAAAAAAAAAACAATGCACGTGAAGTCAAATCAGAAAAAAAAAAGAGTCATGCGCTTCCACAAGGACCTAAAAGAGAGACGGACAAGGAAAAGATGGAAGAGAAAGCCGCCAAACAAAGAGGGCAGGAGTTTTTGTGGACTTTTTGAATTCCAGATCCGATTCAACCTGTTTAAAACTGGATGACCTTGTAGACAGTGGCGCAAAAAAGTGGGTATGCAGCGTATGCAACGCATAGGGGCGCTTGACCAGAGGGGGCGCCAAAACACCGTCTGGAGGGGGCGACGATGCCAGATGATGTTTTCCCAAACACTTCAGCGCCTTACGCTCCTTCACCTCATCACCCCCCGTGGGGGGAGGGATGGGTGGGTGTTGGTTGAGCGAGTGAGCGCTTCTTCACCCTGACGTTCCTTCCCAGGGGGGGAATTAATGTTTTTGCATCCACCTGAATAATGTGTAATTGCGCCACTACTTGTAGATGAGCAGAGAGGCAGCCGGTAAGACATAAGCTGTGTTGTTATGAGCTCTGACTGCAAAGTTGTCTACATTTCTCCAGCCAGGCTTCCAGTTTGGCCGATTGGATCATTAACACCTAATAGTGACAGCTGAACTGAAGTGGCGGTGACGCTTGCCGTTCATTGATTGATGGACTTTTATGATTGAATTGTTTATTGTTGAAGTGGATTTGGGTACCAAATTAAATTGTTAATTAATTTATTATTTACTTGAAAGAATAATTTAAAGCTAAATTTATAATATTTATGATTAATGTTGAGAAGCAGATGTTTGTATGTTGAGAGATATAAAATATAAATATTAACTTGAAATGCACTTTAAAGCTAAGTTTAAAGTTATAAGTTTAGTTACTTGTGTATTTAATTTTGATTACTTTATGTTTAATTTGTGATGGGTTGCTTGGTATTATCTAATTTGCCATTTCCTTTGCAATTGAGTGAAATTAATTTATACAGATTAGTAATTATTATTTTTTGGGTTGTTTAAAGGTTTTTACCTGCATCCTCTGGATCAGTGGTGAACTTGTCTACACTGAAATAAATGGAAGTAAAAGCAAGCAAAACTGTTTGGTCCTTCGAGTAAATCCCTGTCATTAGGAGTCCGCATGGGGTCATCCATCCCTTTTCAAGTGGGGAAGTTGCACAGATTAAAAAAAGAACTTGACACTGCAGCATTCAGGAAACATTCAATGGGAGAATGTTTCCTTAAATGTCTGTGAAATATTACATCTCAGTAACACATAGTGGCGGTACAACGGCAAGAGCAGTCGGCAGACTGTCTTCCACCACTGAGAAACACTGGTCATGTAGTCTGAGGAATTAAATTAGCCTTCTGATTGTCGTGTTCATACAAGTGAGTGTTGGCAATTGTGGGCAACTGCTTAATGTGTCTTTTTTCATTAGCCTCAAAAACTCAGCACACACCATCAAATGCTTGTTTATTAAATGTCATTAAATTTGTTGCATTGATGCCTTTTGATCAGTGCAAAAGTTACAGATATTACTGCTTATGTATTGCTATTTTCTTGCATAATATGAAAGATTCCACTGCACATGGATTGTGAAATATGAACTACCGGTGATCAGGTTTTGTGATTGGCAATAAAAGACTTTGATCGGCGAACACAATTACAAGCTTTCTTACAGATAGCGATTGGTGGCTAGTCAATTGGAACGCCACTAACAATAATATACATATATATGTGTCAATTACCTGCCATTTGGAAGACAGTTTTTGCCATGTGCCAGTCCAAAAGGTACTGGATTGTCAAGTCTTCATCTTCAGCATGATCTCCATTAGAATCTGCTGGCCATGACTTGAGCACCACAACGGACATCAGTTTTCCAAACTTTGATATATTATGTGTTTCCAACAGTTTTTTCATGGATACATTAGATTTATCCTAAAAAAGAAAAGAAAAGCAGAACAAACAAAAAAAGACCTGAATTAAGTGTAACAATATAGTCACAATGATTTTAGAAACAGCTCTAAAATTTCCAGTAAGAGGATTTCCGTGATGGGTAAAACAATTGTATTCTTAAAACACTCAATAAAGAAACCAGTCAGAACGCACAATGAGTGCTTTATTATTGTTCTACAGACATGCTCAGAAGCTGAGGGCTCAAACGATGTGGGAGACCATTTATCCCACTCACCACAACCTGTAACTCACTCTGTTATAATTTTTTCACTACCTTTTTTATACGTTTGCAGTGGTAACTAAGTATTTTGGCTTATGTGGTGGATAACAACTGATACACATATATAAAATGCTGTGGGAATGTTAACATTCAAGTGAGGTACTTTTATAAACTGAGTCACTGTACAAGAAATACCTGCCACCTGTTTTATTTTATTTTATTTTTTTTTGCTAACTATACACATTTTACTTGTTTTACCAGCTTTTTCTGACTAGCAAATTCACTTCAAACCTAAAGTGTAACTAACCCCCAAAAGAAAATATAAAGAATGGATGATACATAGATTTTTGGACATCAAACTGCACATAATCAAATAGAAAAAAAAATCTGGTCCACTAGATTTTACAACTTAAATTTGCCAAGCATAAATGTTATATAACTCTTTTAAACATTGCCTAATATACTTTGAGAACTCTATTTTGTCACAGTTAAGCTGCATACATTCTCTGCAATCCTCATCTAAGGTTTAGAATCAAAAGTAATAAAGTTCACAGCAAAAGCAGAAACTAAAAGAAGAGTTTTACTGTGTCTTGTGAAAATGTTTACTAAATGCATGATGTCTTACCTGGCAAATATGTGCTACAGCTTCCAAGGCACATTTTTCAATAATCAACAGCAGTGGACTTGTGTTGGTCAGTTCTTCTATCATTTTAGAGTAGAATCCAATTTGATTAACACGATCCTCCTAGAGCGTAATCACAAATCTTAGTGTAGAGAAAATACTTTGAAAACATAAAAATACAATAAAGACCTACCTTTTTTAGTTTTCCTTCAAAGTCTTTTAAGAATGTGTTTCTCCAGAAAGAAGTTTGTTCCTCATGACTGAATGACACTGAAAGTAGGTTTGTCCAGACCTACAAAATGGGAATTTTTTAATAATAACAGATAAGCAGCATCTAAACTAAAACATTATCAAAAATGCAAAGTTGAATTATTTTTCATCTTCCAAAAAGTAACAAATCAAATCCTATAACAATTAGAGATGCACCAATCAATCGGCTGTTGATCAAAATCTGCCAATTTTATTTTGATTGGCTCTGATCAGATACAATACATATTTATACATACATATTACATACATATACATATTTAATTTTTCCCTTTAAATGCAACAAAAATGAAAACATATTTTTCCAGTTTGTAAATATACAATATCCAATGCTTTATTTTCAGTTAAGTGAAATCAGATGAATTTTAGGAATGTCTGCTTTTATGCAAAGCACAAGGAGAATAATAACTACTGCCGCTATCAATTGGACAGCAGAACATTTTATTTTCTATTTATGGTCAATTTTGCATCTTAAGATTGAATCAAAATCAGCTTTACAGAAATGTAATTTGCATGTTTTATACACAGTCCAGTCACATTAATGTGACCACCACGTACTTTCCACTTCAGAGTTAAATAACCAATCACAGAAGGCAGGTGGCAGCACAGTGCAGTTGAGCGTATATAAAGGGTGTGTGTGGGCTTCGGAAAACATTTCAATCGTTGGCGTAATGCAGAAACGAAGCGATTTATCCGACGTCCAAAAGGGCATGATCATTGGCTTTCGGGCCAAGGGTGGAAGCATTTCCGAAACGGCTAAGTTTGTGAACTGTTCGCGTGCCGCCGTGGTAAAAGTGTACCGTGCATGGCAAAATGGGACTGTCCAAAATCAACGACGTGGCAAATGTGGTGCACCACGGGCCATAGATGACAGAGGCGAACGACGGTTGCGGAGATGCGTTCGGGCAGATAGACGGGCTACCGTTGAGCAACTGACCACTAAAATGAACCAAGGGGCTACCACAAGTGTCTCCCAAACCACTATTCAGCGAACATTGCTGCGTCTGGGCCTCCGAAGCGGACGCCTGGTTCGTGCACCTATGCTGACTGGTGTTCATCGACGACGAAGGCTAGAATTTGCACGCCAGTACAGCAGCTGGACGTCCACTGAGTGGCGACAGGTAGCGTTTTCAGATGAATCGCGTTTTATGCTCCATCGGACAGATGGACGTTGGCGTATAAGGCGTGAAACCTCTGAAAGGAACCACCCTGCAACCATTGCAGGAACGGTCCAAGCTGGAGGCGGGAGCATTATGGTCTGGGGAATGTTTTCCTGGCATTCTCTGGGTTCACTGATTATTGTGGAAGGCACGATGGATCAATACAAGTACGCATCTGTCCTTGCGGACCATGTCCACCCCTACATGCGCATTGTTTTTCCTCAGGATGATGGCATCTTCCAGCAGGACAATGCGAGGTGCCATACAGCTGCCAGTGTACGTGCGTGGTTCGAAGAGCACCAGGATGAGTTTACCGTCCTCCCCTGGCCAGCAAACTCACCTGACTTAAACCCAATCGAGCATCTGTGGGACCATCTCGATCGAGTTGTTCGCGCCATGGATCCTCAACCGCGTAATCTAGCGCAGCTGGCCACGGCATTAGAGTCGGCATGGCTCAACATCCCAGAGAAGACCTTCAGGGACCTAAGTGACTCTCTTCCTGCACGTCTCGTAGCAGTTCGCTCTGCGAAAGGTGGTTATTCTGGCTTTTGACAGATGGTCACATTAATGTGACTGGACTGTGTAGATATAAGAGTAAATTAAAATTGGCACGAATCAGAGGAGAGGTCAGGCCTAAAAAAAAGGGAATTGGTGTGGGTCAGTTCTGTTTGAAATACTAAGGCATCATATTGCTGCCAGTAATTCTTACATTCATTTCGTAGGGAAATGAAAGCTCCAAGCGACCCCATGGTTTAAGCAGTTTGCTGTTGAATGTGTTTCTTCGCCATTCAGTTATTATTTCCAATGTCTCTCCGAATGATTCTTCCTGGATTCTCTTTTGTACCTGCAATAATTATTAGAATATTATTAGTTGTGCTAAACATTGCCATTAGAGTGGAAGTTTGACAAACTGTTGAAATACAGATGTGAATAAGGTGTGACAGATTAACTGGGGATTCTTGCCTCAGAATCAGTGTGACCGTATATCTTAGAAATCAAACAGACGAGCTCAAGGAACTGAAGAGGAACATCACAGCGGTCTGGTTCTTTTATGTTGCGGCAGACAGAACCAAGTAGTCTCACAGCGGTTTTTAGACAACACTCGCCATATTTGTCATCAAAACTAGGAAAACAAGAAAAATATTTTCTAAAATATTTTTGTCATATGGGAAAAATTGCTGAAATCTTTTTAATAGTTTATAGGTAAAATTTGTAAAAATTGTTCCAGCTTTACAATTTGACAAGTGAATAGGTTTGTTCTATGCTTACCTTTGCTTATGATTGGATTCCTTTCTGATGAGATGAGAGGATAAGTATTTTAATGCCTGTTTTAAAAAACACCAGCAATTAACACTCAATTTTTATGAAATCACATGAAGTTTTAGTTCTCTGTAGGCCACTCGCCATTCATTACAATTATATATTTTTTATGTATATTTATTGTTAAGATCTTCAAGCATACACACCCTGTAGCTGGAATGATTTATATTAGATTTCATGCTGAATTGCATGTAACGAAGGACGTCAAGGAGCTCAACTTGCACTTTAGTCAAAAAGTCCATCAGATCTTCCAAATGCAGCAGAGACATCCAAGATCGCACAAGAAGTCGATCAATGTCCACAAGGTATGCATGGTCTTTAATGATTTTGATCAGATTCCTATTTAAAGTCACAGAAGGATAAGGTAAGAAATTTGAAGAAATGTAACATTTTTAAAATTATGCTTACTGAAATAAAATGTCATACTTTGCACCACTGTCAGAAGGGAAAGATCCTCTGATTTGCCTCACAGTCCTCAAGGGATCAAATTGTGGATCAAAAGCTGGTGGAACTGGCTGAAACGGCTCACTTTCTCCTTTCAGCAGATGAATCAAGGGAGTGACCAAGACCCACTTTGCTGTGTGTTGTCTTGCATTTTCGCAAAACCTCTGAACAACATCTGCAATACTGTAAAGAGAGGGTGGGTCATTGTTTGGTTATACTATCTATTTTCATTTTCAACAAAAATGTTAAACTTAATGTGCACATTTTGCAAAAATACTATGCAAACTCAAGGTTCTGCTTGTACTGTACTCAAGTACGAGCAGAACCTGGGGGCATGTGGGCTCTTCTCAGTAATACTCAAAACTTCAAAGTTTTGAGTATATTATAAGATTATAAGGCGCACTGTCGACTTTTGAGGAAATCGAATGTTTTTAGGTGCGCCTTATAGTGTGGAAAATACGGTAGGTTTTCTTTTGATAATTTCATTATTGACTATATGCAAGCAGTTACCTGTTTTTATCTGCCAAAGGATCTCCAAAGTCTTTCCAAAACTTTTCGAAATGATGCTGTGCCATTTTGGGCAGGCAAAGGAGATCACACAAAAGAGAACACTGAGCTGCCATGAACCCCTGCAAATGCATATTGCTGACAAGCAAGGCAACAACTCCAGTATGTAGCGGGTGAAAATGAGGCTTGTTGATAATTTTGTTTAGAAAATCTTTAAGCATTTTTTTCACCTGCAATATAAAAGTTACACAATCAGCGAATGTGATTCTACATCATTAAACATCACATTTGCTCAATTTGCTAAAATAATTCTTGGTGAAACACAGTGCTTTTTTCAGTATGTCATGCATTGAAGAGATTATTTGGGTGAAGCCACACTGATATTTACCTGATCTGCACCATATGACAGCTCCCATTGTCTCTCAGTACCATCATGAAGTGAAGGAAAACTGTATTCATAAATGAACTGTTGTAGAAGAAAAAAGAAGTTCTCCACATTTTGTTTATTCCATGTTGTTAAAAGATCAAAGATGATTTTTAGCATCTCCTTTCCAGCTTGATCTCTTCCTTTAACCACAGTTCTCCTTAAGGAATCCCAAGGCCAGGAACGTTTAAGTTCCAGGTATATGACATCATCATACTGATGCCATGACCCTTAAAATTCAAAGGATACATTTAATGAGAATATTATGCCACACACAGCTAATTGTATAAGTTTTCAATATACCAATTACAATTGTTAGTCTTTCAATAAGACATGATTTGCAACAATTCATATTTGTGAAATACAGTACACTGTGATTTACTAGTTGGTATAGGTAGTGTAGCACAGATGATTTGCAAAATGGAAAGCATGCATGTAATTTAAACAAATAACTTTAATTCTATCCACACATTTTACTTTCCAAATTATTCTGACATCCACAGTTGAGCAGTCTTGTATCCCGCTTTTAATTTTAAATTAAATTAAAATGAGCTGCTGTTATGCTGTTTGATATAATCACTCACTTGTCTGAAAGAATAAATAAGTACCCTCTAGTTAATATAAGGGCAACAAACAAAATCTACTATACCTTCAGGACTTAAATATTCTTCCTTGATTGACAGGCACCTATTGATCAATGAATTTCCTTCTTTGTTGTAGATCTCCTCATACTTTTCGTGTTCGCCATTCTTGTATATTAAGTATTTGTAAGGGACGTTCAAATGAATTACATCTTTGGGAATCAAAAAGTCTGCTACAACAAGATACTGTTTGTCCCCCGGGTTCCTGTGAAACACACACCCTGATCATCAAAGACAAGGCCAGCAAAGACTTTGGAAATTTAGTGCCAAATGTACATTTTGTATTAATTAATATAATTTAAGATAAAATAAAACCTACTGGAAGAAAGACATTTCTTGGTCCCGTGTATCCCAGTTCCCAAAAAGTTTTTCAGACATTAGAAAAATTCTGTCATTCTCTGGATCTATGTCATTGGAAGGGACAGCATGGAAGTACACATGTACATATTCCCTGTTTGATGAACTGGAGCAAAAAATGTAAAAAAGTAAGTTAATGATTTACATTTTATATCAAACTATAAACTACACAATTTTGATACATTTAAAGTACAGCTATAAAATCTATGATTGCATAAAAAAATTTCTACACCCTAAAAATGTTTGCATTTCAAAACATTAGCCTCATATGGTTTGACTACTTGATAGAATATTTATAGAGAAATTTCCTAAGTGTTTAAAACGTACGTTGGTAATTCAGTGGATTTAGATATTTTTGCTGCCACTGGACAACCTGGGTCCTTGTTCCTGGGTGGGCTGCGGGGAAAAGACAGCTCTGAAACACCTTGGTCTCTCATGCTTAGTTGCTGTTCTGATTTCCTTTGCATCTGTGAGCTTATCGTCTTATCTGATTGAACTTCAGAAACCTTTAAAAAACAGAAAATAAATAGTCAATAATTGATAATGAGTATTATTATATGCAATAAACTACATCATATAAATAAACTCAGTGTGTCTGTTTCATTTTAAAAGTATTAATACATAAAAACATTTTCCCTACATGTCAAATAATTACCTCTGTGCATTTAGGTTTTTCTCTTGCGTCTGGAGACAAATCAACAAACTTCCCATTATTTCTGCTGTTTGTATCAACTGGTGGGTGTATTCTGGGCTGTTCTGTCTGTGTATCGCTGCCAGATGTTTTGGAGAGATGTGGCATAGAAACAGAGTGATTTGATCCAGAGGTTTTATCGCTGCAGACTTGATCCTTGTTCTGATGAGACACAACTAAATTTAAATTGGATGAATGCTGTTTTTCATGTACTTTTTTATGACTTATAACTACCCGAGTTAAGGTGTCTGTTTCTTTTGTTTCAGAACATACATTTGGGGAACTCGCAGTGTCTTTGATAATACCCTCATCCAGGGAACTTCCAACAAGAGCTGGTTGGTTCTCCTTATGATCTGCATGTTCTTTATTGATTTGTTTTCCATTATCTTGAGTTTCACCCACACTTAGTCTATCTCTAGACACTGCTGGATCTCCATCTTCTACAGATGTTGACAGTTTTGACACTTCTTGTTGTTGAGGTGTTTGTTCAGATAATTCAGGAGTGGTGGAACTACATTCTGCAGATAAGGTTAGTGACACAGAGTAAGATCATTATCAAGACAAATTATTTTGTTTGTCACCAGTTGTTTGCATGTTGTTCTACTATACCTTTTGATTGCTTCTCTGTCTGATTAGTACCTAAAGGTGTAAGCGGCTCAGCTGGGTTGGCAGAAATGCTCAATCCAGAAGTTTCTTCAGAATCTTGTGTATCATTCCCATCAGTAGCGACAGGAAATGCCCCTGTGCCTTCAGTACAACTTCCTTTGATATGAGGGAGTACAACACGTGGTTCCAGGTTCTGTGAGGACATCTCTCTCGTGTCCTCTAAGACAGTGCCAGAATTGTTATTTCTGGTAAGACCAGAGTCACTGACATCAACAGCTTTCTGCTCCTAAAACAAAATGTCAAACATGCATTTTTGTAATAACAGGATTTTATTAAATCAAACATTGCACAACCTTTATTACAAAAAGCTTTAATCCTATAAAATATTTTCCATTAAAAATATTGGTTAGGATTCTGATTTTGACTGGTAGTCCTGAATGCATATTACTCTCTGAGAATATGCATAGTAATTGAGAAATATAGCCTGTAGTGTGAATGTGGCCTTAGAGTGCAAAAGCTAGTTTCATAATTAAGTACTATGGGATTATATTTAGTCTTTTATTACAACATGTTAACCAGCAGGTATTGGAAGTTTATATTACCTAATAGCCATGCTATAACAATATCATGGCATGGCTCTGCTGTTTGTGGAATAGTATTTAGGCCCCAACATTCCTGACCTTGTCAGGTTGACCAAACCAGGTTCGGTCTGCACCTGGAGCTACAAAATCTCAGATATAACAACCCACAATTAGGAAGTAGGACTGACAAACCAAAACTGTTGAAAGTAACCCAAAACATTAGTTATGTGAGCAGGCAGTGCTGTAATATTCCAAAAGCAGTTTGTTGTGCATATTAAGGTGTGTGGCTTAATTCTCTGTCAGAATGTATATCAGATATGACTGAATCTTTGTATGCATTTTTTCTGTCTGATGTCTGAAAGACGTTTTTTGCATTTTATTATGGTTTGGTTGATTTTAATTTGCTGACTCGTCTTTGATTTCGCACATCACAAACCTGGGGGTAGATGTATGTGGACATCTTTAATAGTACTCAAACTAATCTATGTAGAAATTTAGAATCACATACAAAATACAATTGTGTGACTTATAACTACCTCGGAAAAGGTGTCCGTTTCCTTTGTTCCAGAACAAACTTTAGGTAAAGTCTCAGTATATTGTTGCAAAGTGCCATCATTTGGGTAACTTTCAACGACAGCCGCTTTGTTTTCCTTACAACTTGCGTGTTCTTCAATCATTTGCTTTCTATTATCATTTTGCTTCCCCTCCACAATCAGTTTGTCATGAGATGCTGTCGCAGCTTCAGATTCTTCAAATGTTGACAGTTTTGACACTTCTTGTTGTTGAGGTATTTGCTCAGATGATTCAGGAGCAGAACTGCATTCTGGAGATGAAGTTAGAAGTGAGATAATTATCAACACAACTTGATTTGCTTGTCACCAGTAGTCTGCAATAGATCTGGTTGTTCTACTATACCTTTTGTGTGCTTCTCTGTCTGATTAGCACCGAGGGGTAGAAGAGACTTAGTTGTGGTATCAGAGAGGGTTGATTCAGTAGTTTCCTCATTGCATAGATGATCATTACCCTCAGAAGCCACAGGAAATGCTCCTTCACCTTTTGTACAACTTCCTTTGATCTGGGAGATTAAAGTAGTCTCATTGGTGGATGGTACCTGGTTCTGTGAGGACATCTTTCTCGTGTCTTCTAGGGCAGTGTTAGCGGCATCATTTCTGGTAAGATCTGAGATGGTCCTGGCCGATTCAGTGACATCAACAGCTTTCTGTTCCTAAAAGGATAAGTCAAGCAAAATACATCCAAGTTTCATATCATGTAACTACTGTATAATAAAAACAAGGTGTCTGAGTGGTAGGCGTTAGTCTGTATTTCTCTGAAGAACTTACTTTCTGTTTAATTTTCTAGGACTACTTCTATTTGTGCTGGGTTTCATTTTCTTCTGACTTTCCTGTCAGTGAGTTTCCTTGTCACCATTTCAGAATTATTGTTAATCTTACATTTTTAATATATATTCAGCTTCCTAAAATAATGGCCCTAGTCTTTTTTGCCAAAAAAATAGTTAGGCCATTATTTTAGAAATTGCCTAACTCAAGAGAGGTGAGTTAGGCCACCTTTCTGAAAGGTGACAATATTGTTTGTAACATAACAAGAACACTACAAGAACTTTTTGTGTGAACCTCTACATCTGTTGCTACTGTTACACATTAATACAGGACTTTGAAGGCTGAGTCTATTCTAGTTTGGTAAATTGAGAACTTCTTGTGTGGAATTACATTTTCCTTCATAACTGGACTCTCGATGTAGTTTTAGCTTCTAGTTTTGTCGCATTACTTTCCATAACATGCATTCGTTTCTTAGGTCAGTTTCGACTATTTCCATCCAGTCATTAGCTCCACCTGGTCCCAGTAATAACTCTTTCAAATATGTGTCTCCTGGTTTATTCAATTAACTCCAAGTTGCTAAGGAATGGTGTGTCATTTACTTTGTCAGTGAAATCATTCTAATTTGAGACTGATATTTGTTCACAAAATACTGCTGCAGAAAGCTATGATTGGTATTAGGTATTTTCTGCATCCATAGATGAAGGGCTTAACCAATGTTAAGACTTCATCTTCTCTGTAAATAACAGAACAACATTCAATTAAAAGCAATACAGAAGAATGTATTGACATTAAAGTAATTATTATTAAATAAATATTATTTAAAGTGTTAACATAAGCCTTAAAGTAAAGTTGCAACTCTGCTTGCTGCACTTAGTGGAGCCTCACATGCTTGTTGAACAATTCAACAGATCCAGCAATTAGCAATTCCTACAAAGGAAGCGATGCGGTCATTTCTCTGATCCGAACAGAACGTTTTTTTAAATACATTTCCAGAACAATCTTAAATCCATGGATCATAAAAATATTAATTTGAAAATTACTTATTCCAGGCATGTTTACCTGTATTTCATTTTGGTGCTCTTGTTCAGGTTGTGCAACCTTATCTTGATCCTTGTTTTGGTTCTCCTTTGTGACAGCAGGCTGGTTTTCTGATGAGGAGGCATCTATTTGAGGAAAGAAAAAGTCATACAACCTCAATGTCCATCTTGTGAAGGCCAAAAGATGGAAATTAAGAAATACAAATAAAAAATAACAATATTAAGTAATTAACGTAGACGCCTTGTAAAAGTATTAATATCCTTCAAATTGTTTAATATACCACATTTTTCTTTATTTTACACAAATCTGAAAATTGTGGATTGCATATGTATAGAGTACCTTTTGTTTTGACACACCATATAAATTTAGTGATCATAACCCTTCAGACCTCACCCAATTTGTAAAATCAAGTCAGCTTGTATAATTCAATTTCACTATAAAGTGAGTAATCCCGGTTATGTGTTATGTCCCAAACATAATCTAGAGGTGTCAGGGATGAATATAACAGTAAATTACCTCGGAATGAAGAGACAAAAACCAGGAGGATCTAGTTAAAGGTCTACATAAAAATAACCAAAAAAGTCTCAGCTCTGAAGAGTGGAACCTAAATCAAAAATGGGGGTGTAAATAACAAAATCCAGGGTTTCTAATAAAAACCGAGCTTCCAGAACCATCTAACCTGTGAATGGCTTGACCTCTCAACCTCAAAAACAAGACCCCACACAGCTACAAGCTGGAACACAAAGGAGGAACAATGAACCAGTTCTCCACAACACCTCTACACCACGCCTCAATAAAAGAATGGTAAACTCACCCTGCAACAAGGGGATAATCACACACACCAAGCACTCAGTTTTCTGCAGCACACTATCTGCCATCAACCCACCCAAAAGCTTCAACACACTTGTTGCCTAAGTGGCCCCGATGCAGGCATTAATAATGCAGGCACCACTGCGTGTAACAAAAGGCCTCTGAGGGTTGTCAATAAAAATTAGGATAAAAACATCAGGGATTAAGTTGTGGAGAAGTACAAAGTGTGAATTAGACAATATCCAAATCTGTGAACATTTCACAGAGCAGTTTTCAATCCATGATCCAAAAAAGGTCCCAGAACATGACCACCCAGTTAAACCGACTGGGCCCATGGCCCGTAGTTCAGAGACCCACAGCTCAGGTGAGAAAATGTGTTGGCAGGACACCTATTGGTCATCCACAAACCAAAGCTACAATGGAATGGTTTTTATCAAAGCAAATTCCTGAATTACAGAGTGCAAGTACAAGTACAAACCCAAACAAAACTGAGAATGTGACATATTTGAAAATGTATGTTTACAAAAACTTTAAATCCAATCCAAACCAGCTTAAGACAACTTACAAAGGCAAATATTTCAATAAGATTTGTAAAGAAGGTAAAGACATGAATCTTTAATTAGAGTGAACTGTAGTTCTGCAAAATATTGACCGAAGGGTAGATGAATACAAATGCACACCAAATTTTCAGAATTGTATTTGCAAAATATTTTTAAAACTCAACTCGGAATGCTTTTCTGCCCACTTCATAATTATGTAATAATTTATGTTGTTCTACAAGAAGAAAGAATAACAAAATGTACTTAAGTTCTAAGTTGTCGTGTAAAAAATGTAAAAAAAAAAAAAAGAATAAAAAAATAGCTAAGTATAATACAGTAAATTATGTTTAGTCCTGAATTCATAACATTTTAATTATTGTATGAACAAACAGCAACCATTTGTTATATAAGTTCTCATTCCTTTCTAGGTTAAATATCTATCAGTTATTGCTATACTGTTGTCCAATAGTTCCCTTGAAGATAATCAAGGTGAAAGAGAGCACTGTAAAACCATAAAGGGATTTAAAGTTTAAATTTTATTTATTTGTTTTTACCACATCAACAAAATAGGTAAATGGTTAACATTGAGATACTACAGAAACATCAGACAGAGTGTTTGCCTAAAAGTAACTAACCTTGCGTCCTGTTTTGAGCTAGGAGAAAGAGCTTAAACCCACAATTAGGGCAGAATCTGTATGAACTATCCACTCGAGTTCCACAGTCTGGACAGAAATTCATTTTCCTGTTTAAACAAGAACAAAATAAAGATTAATAGTGTTTACTAATTCTGTATAATATAAAGACTCATTAGATATTTGTGTTACCTCGTAATTTAGGGCATCACATTTTATGATGACTGCAGACTTACAACCATTAAAAAAGTCTTACACAGTTCCACTTCCTCCTTTACTTTCTTTGTCTTCAAAGCTCAAAACTAAGGAAGAATGATTGAAAAATACAACAACAATCAATAGAAATTTACATCTTAACCTCAATATGATTAACAATTTGTATCCTAAAGAACAGCATTGAAAATATATGCTAAAAATATCATGAAATAATAAATAAACCGAAGAGAACAGTACGCCTTCAAAGAACTTCAGTGGGTCCATTCATAATTAGGTGTTTTAAAATACAATACTTAAATGTATTATTAAATTAATCTAAACTAGATTATGAGGTAGGTAACCTACCTTGTTCGATGCTGCTCCTTGACAGGCCAACAGTGAAACTCTGAGACAATGAAATGTGCTATTTAGCTCTTTTTACTTTCATTTTCATTTACAGTAAAAGGTGTGTCAGTATTGCTTTTGCACACAATGTTCTCAGTCATAGAAGCAAAAAAACATGACACGCATCCTTTCAGTTATGCGTGTTAATTAAAAATGGGTGAAAAAATGCAGAATAACTCTTTAGAAATTCAAATACTGTAACTTATGATTGATTTTCTACTGATCAATCTCAAAACTACTCAGTGCTGTTCTGTAAACTAAATCATGCTTTCAATATCTGTCGACACCAGCTTATAAAATTATCAAGCATACAGCAATTGTAATGTTTTAAATGTTTCTTTCAAACTTAGTTGCGAAAAACAAAGTCATTTTTTAATAAAATATCACCTGAACTAAAGTAGCGGCAACTTTTTAAATAATCCTCTAAAAGTACAGTAGTTAACAATAAAATCCAAAAACTTTGTAAGCACATATCTTACCTGCTGATATGTTATACTGTACTGTCAGTCAAATAATAACAATAAGTAGGCTTCATCAAGATCACTTATAACTACGTATTCTTGGGTTGTGTTACCCATAAACTGTTGACCTCTTTCAGACATTTATCTTTCTGAAAGGGGTTTATACTTTAATTAAAACGAAAATGAGGGGTCAACATCAACTACGCTGGGGTTTCTTGTTCCTTGCTAAATTTCTGCTATAGTACAATTGGTAGCTAAAGCAACAGCAAGTTACATGTTCAGACAACAGAAGACGTCAATATCAGCTATGGCCAGTAGGTGGTAGTATTGGATTATTTTGTCTTATATTCTTTTCATAATTTGATATCAGATCCTTAACAAACCAGCATAATTTATGACACGTCACAACAGGAAAAGCACAAATGTAGCCATAATGTCTATGGTTCATTGGAGCAAAGTCCAAAGTCTACAAGGCCAAGAAAAATTATTCATTGGTCATGTTAATCATTACAATCCAGCTATTTATGCTCTGACACTTTAAAATAAGTAGTAGTTGAAAATAAATAAAATACACAACTGCACACATGACTATTTATTTTGAATAGATGTTTTATGATTACAAAAAATCATAAAACAGATAAAACTATCTGTGTTACCTGAACAATTGCCACAATTGTCCAGGTAAATTTAATGTCAATTCAATCGTAATCAAAAAAATACAGGATGTAAATAAGCATAAGGGGGTAAAAAGCTACCCAACAATGGTAACGGTACTACTACTAATAATAATGGTGCCATATGATAAATTAATTACAATTAATTTGGTTCCCTGATTATTCCCAGAGTAGTGCACTAAAAGTCTTCCTCAAATATAACCTGACAATTTGAAGCAGGTTAAAGATCTCAAAAAGACTCATCATGCACCAGTCTAAGAACAGTCATTGACAGCTATCTGTCTGAAAGGGGTTTGAATACATTTATAAGGATTTGGGTTTCCAGCAAACCCGAGAGCAATTATCTAGAAATGGAGAAAACATGGAGTGGCTTCTCTACAAAATTATTAATCCACAAAGTCACAAGAGAATCCAGAAACCCATCAGAATCTGAATCAGAAAGAGAATCAGCTTTATTGGCCAGGATTACTGACTCATTGGACTTGATAACAATCATCTTTTAGAAATCGATATATGCAGTAATTCAGGTCATCTCTGTCTGAAGTTAAATCTTGTTTAACGATCTGAAACATTTAGGTGAAGGAAAATAGCAAAAACAAGAAAAATCTTTGGGGAGGTAAATATTTTTTCAAACACCATATATATGTAATTAAGCAGGCATTCAAAAGTGTTTTTATTTGGCTCTTACGTCATATTCAGTTTTGTTGGCCAAGATTGTGTCCACAAAAAAAAAATCAGTTCAATGCGCTCAGGGAAAATAAAAGAACGGGAAAAAGGAAAAGTAAGTACATGTATCTCTGTAGAGCCAAATTTATTTTAAGGAAATAGAAAACAAAAAAGAAAGGCAGGTCATGGTTGTGCCTACATGCTCATGTTAAACAATCATTTATGCTCATTGTTTAAAAATCATGTTAAATCCCATATCCATTTCCTGGGTGAACTGTTAAAATTCTTAACAGGCTTGAGCTGTGTGTCTCTGTGATGCAGTGTGGGAGCTAATCTCAGAGCTGCGTTGTTGAGTTTTCCTCCTCCTCTTTTCCACCCACACATCTCTTCCACATACAAACGCCGCTGCTCCAGGCAGCCAATCGCCACCTCTCCTCCTTTGTATTGCTTTTACCTGCGTCACTCTGCACATGTTACCATGGCGATCACCGATGCTCCCCCCACACTCTGTGTCTCCGCTCTTCCAGTATGAAGATGAAGCCGACTTGTGGCTGGTGATGCAGGCAGGCTGCAGACGTCATCAGTCCCTTGGGAAGAAAGCCTATTTTTACTGGTGGGCACAGAGAACACCAGGCTGCCAAACATATTTATGGAAGCTCCTCTAATCCCAGTCTGCTGGGAAACATCACGGCCGATGCTCCGCACATCCCTCTCCATTCATTTCTCACAAATGCAAATCAGACGAAAACTGTGCCCTAAAATCAAGATGGCAACAACTGTGATAGTTTTATGTAATCCTGCTCTAGTATGTCTAATGTTTTTTTCTGAGATGTCTAAGACAAATAATTTGATCTCCCTTTGAAATAACCAAAAAGTTGGCAATGTGGAAGCAAATCTGACAGATATATTATGAAAAAAGTAAACATACACAGTAAAAATGCCAGTATTGAATTAACACCCAAAACTGTCTATATGTGTCCAAGTCAGCAGGTGTTAAAGTAACACTTTTGAAAATGTTAAGAGTGACACCTATTTTTGTTAAATTGGTCTATAACACTGAAATGGGTTTAAGAAAAGTTGAACTTTCCATTTCTGTGTATTGTTTTGAATATTTTCCACTGGATTTGATTGATATTGACACCTTGTGAGTCAATTATTTACTTTTTTAACACCACATGTTTTGTGATCAACACTAAACTGGTGTTACTGTTAATATATTTTAACACTAACACCGTTGTAATGTTAATGTGACACTCTGTGTTGTTGAATTTAACACCAGCTGACTTGGACACATATAGACACCTTTGCGTGTTAATTCAACACTGGCATTTTTACTGTGAAGTGTTCTCAAGCTGGTTCTGACAAAATATCAAAGTTACCTTAACCACTGGACATTTACGTGATGTCCAGTGGTTAATAAAAGAAAAGCTCAGTTGTTACAAGGTCTTAATCCTATCTATTTGAGATGTTTTAATCATATCCACAGGGATGTGTCCGGGTTGGTGCATGTGGCTCTACCTCTTCTGATTGTCTGTGTCAACAGGTGCCTCACAGCTGGAGATCATCAAGCCAACTCAGGAGGAACTTAAAGTGGAGTGGATCTGCTGGAGTAGATGCCATAAGTAAAATGTATATTAAAAAGAAATGGCAGGAATTATGGGATAGAGAAGAAAAGGCAAGATTTTATTATAGCATTAAAAAAAAAGTAGGGGAATGTAGGGAAGTTAAGAGGAATAAAAAAGAAGAGGATATTATATCCAGATTAAGATTTGGGCATACAGGGCTAAATAGTACTCTGAAAATAATTAATAAACATAGTACAGGTTTGTCTAGTTATTGTGGAGAGTCAGAAACAGTGCAGCATATTTTTCTAGAATGTAATAAGTATAGTGGGGAAAGAGAGTGTTAACCAGAGAGTTAAATGGAAATAAAAATAATTTAGACAAAATTTGCTGCAAAGATCGTCTGGGGATGTAGCATTTGACAGCAATTTTATGCCTCTTTTCCACCGGCCCGCCCGGCTCGGCTCCGCTCGGCTCGGCTCGGCTCTGTTTCGGAGTGACCGCGTTTCCACGGCTCTTCTCGGCTCTGTAGCAGGTACCGCCTCCTGGTGGCGGGGAGGGGAGGGCGGGTGTAGCGCCCCGCCTCCAGGAGCTTCGTGCTGAGCTTCGTTACATGCGACCTAACGCGAGTTGTTGTTTTTCTGATACAAAAGAAGAAGAGAGAGCTGAGCTATTTTTTACAACCTGATTGCGATTTTTCTGAGACTTCAAGAAAATGTGACAGTGGGAAGAAAAGCTGCGATGTGGTGAGGAGGAGCTGATCTCCGCCCTGCAGGAGGAAAGCAGGAGGTTCAGACGGTTCAGGTGAGATAACGATGATTTTTAAACTACGATAAAACTTGTAATCGTGCCGAATATACATGAGCTAATGTTAGTCACAGTGTTGCAAATAACTTAAAAATGTCAGAATAAATTCATAATATATTCCAATGTGTTTTCATGTTGGCAAACTGCCGCCGCAGACCATCGTGGTTCTTCGTGGTTCTTTGGGTTGGAGGATCTCATCAGTGTCCGTCTTCCTGACTGCTGGTCGGTGTTGACCTTCAGGATGTCCAGAGACCTTCACCTTTCTGGAGCAGGAATCACATGACCCCAATATGCTGATGAAATATTTCTGATTTAAAAAAACGTGTCTGATATTCTGACGGAGTTGAAGTGCATTAACAGTCTGTTGTTTTTAACTTTTCAATACGTTTATGTTTCACCTGATGTCCAAGTTATACTGAGAACAAATAAAGCTTTATTCCCTCTAATCTGACTGGTTCCTCTCCTATGCTTTCACATTTTGGACACTAAGAATTAAAAGTTTAAACTCAGTCTTAATTATCACTAATTAAGGTTACAGGTTGGACACATTTTCTCACTTTCTTACATTGAAGATTCTGCAGGAAGACAGATAAACAGTGAGTGAATAGAATGATTTTGTATAAACTAGAAACTAACAAACATGATTTGTATTTAGGGCTCTTGTTAATAGCTGCCCTGATAATAATGTCAAAATGTTTGGTTTGTTGAATAATGTTTTCAGTTTTGAATGGCTTCATTGATAATCTACAATGTTAAGTTCAATGAAATATGTATATAATATAATATTTTCACTCTGGCTTAAGCTCCTCACATTTTGGGAGGATTGTATTAGGACCTTGATCTACAGTAAGTACAATAATGTGTGGAGTGAGCAGAAATAAAGAGACTTTGGTCACTGAGACACAACAACTTTTATTTTTATTTTTTGTCTCAACTCTCCTTGTTGCTCTGCCGTCTCAGCTGGTAGCCGCTTCCTGCTGAAGGAGATCCAGGTGTTCAGATGGTCCATCATGTCAGCCATGTTGCTCCTTCTGCTCCCTGGTAATAAGATGTTATAGTTTATAGCACATAAATGTAGATAAATAACAGTCACTAATGTGGATGTTACATAGACAAAAGGAATTATTTAACACAGGCATGTTACTATATGTACACACACACACACACATATATATATATATATATATACACATACACAACACTTTTACCATCCAGCCATACAGATTATAAATAACTGGAATAGTTGTCTAAATTAAAGACAAAATCTAATTACTTGTAGGTTTTAGACCTATGTAGGCAAACAGCCATGGATATAATACCACTATCGTTTTCTTCAGGTCTATTGCTCATTCTACAATTAATAATTCATAACAATTTGATTAGAGAACTGATATCTAGCCATTTTACAATAGAATGTCATATAACATGTTTCATTATCTCACAATGGGGGAAACTCGGATGAAACAGCAAAATGAGAAACAATGGAAGCTCATAGATTCACACAAAGATAAACAAATGACGGTAACATGCTGAACAATATTAAGTTATTTATAATGTGCAACGTGTCTTCAGAAAATGCGCATGTTGTGTTTGAGCAATAAAAATACAGCAGGCTGTGTTTTAAATGTCGTCCACCTTAAATGTAGTAAAAACTAGACAGATATATCTACAAACTGCTCACCTGGCTGAGAGCAGCAGCGGCGTCAGCGGCGTCTGGTCGGTTTTCACCGTGAGGCTCCATCGGCTCCAAAGCGGCTAACGAGGCTAATGAAGCTAACGAGGCTAACGAGGCTTTTCATTCTCTCCACTATGGTGACAAAAACGCCTCATTCCTCACGGCTCCATCAGCTGCTGCTGAATATTTAAATCCGAAGCAAATAAAAAAAGCTGCGTCTTTTAGTTCACGGCTTGTTTGTATCTTCCATCACTTCCTTGTTGCGGCGAGTTTCAAACGTTGCGCCTTCATTTTTCTTCTCTCTTGCCTCGCTGTTCTGTCCCCGCCCTCAGCCAATCAGTGAACAGCAGCGAAGCTTACGTCACCAGTGCTGGCCGGGCTCTGCTGACCCTGCTCTGAAGCAGGACCTAAAAAAGCAGCGCCAGGCCGGTGGAAACACAAGGAAAGCGAGCGGAGCCGAGCCGGCCGGGTCGGTGGAAAAGGGGCATTAGTTTTCTTAGGAAGTCGGGTATTATGGGAAGATTATAGTGGTAGGACATCTAATCTATACTCCAGTCTGGAGGGTGGTGGTAATGCACCTATAAGTTGTTTGCCAACAGCCATAAAACCAAAAGAAGAAGAAGAAGTAGGTGCCATATTTTTCGACTCCATGAATGGTAACCAAGCCTTCACTTCTTTGATATACCATTTTCCCTCTTTTTCCTCCTCCAGGAAACAACTTCACATTTCATTCCCCTCCTCGTCCCTTGCACTCTGTCTCTCCTTTCTCTCCAATTTTGCTGAAGAACTCGCCTGAAAATTGCCTGAAGCTTCTCTCGCCTCCCCTGATTCATGCAGTTTGAACTTCTCCACATCCTATGATCGTCCTCACCTGCCTGTCCAGAACAAAGAGACCATTACCAACTAACACCACTTTCAACCGTTACCTTACCTGGGCCTCTGTAGATATGCTCACCTCCTGCTGGGAATTCCGCCATCTTTTCTGCGGTAAAGTAATTGCCTCATTCATCATCTCCATTCTATGAACCAAACCCTTTTGGTTTGGAAGTCGAGTTTTCAAAAGCGAACACAAATCTTAACGGTCGACGGTTCGCTAGTAACCGACCGTTGGCGTCTACAGATTACATCCATTTATAATTGTACGAAGGTATATAAAAAAATAACATATGAAGTAAAAGCTTATTTTCAGAAGATTTATATTTGATATGTCAGTAAATAGTGACGACTTACCTCATAAAATGATCGGACATGAAGCGAAAACTTCGCATGTAGCAGATTAGAGAGAAGCGGAAGCTAATGGCGTCAGCACCAAGTTTCTCCAACTGGGCTCGTCTAAACCCAAAGGGTCCAGCGAAGTTCGTCTCTCTGTAAGCGTCTGTCTCCCGGGTTCTCTTTAGATAACAGGACCTTCTCACATTTCCACGTAATGTTTTATTTTCTTCCATTACAACCACAAAATTTGAATAAAGTGTAAAACTTCCTCTTCAAACAGGCGCCACTTGTGGTTCCCCTCGACTTTACGTGCGCGCGACTGTGAAAACACGCAACGTTTAAATAAATAAAATGTAATGTGCAGTAAATACGGAAGAGGATTAGAGCCACCGGAAAAATAAAGAATTCTGAGATTAAAGTCAGAATCCTGAGATTAAAGTCAGAATTCTGAGATTAAAGTCAGAATTCTGACTTTTTGACTTTAAAGTCAGAATTCTGAGATTTAAAGTCAGAATTCTGAGATTTTTTTTCGGTGGCCCTAATCCTCTTCTGTAATTATGTGCTGTCTAGGATCTGAGTTTTTATATCTTGGAGTTGCATACTGATAGGCTCTGAGCTAATCCTTATGATTCATAAGTATAGTCATAAGTTATGATGAAATCATGATTAAATTCAAATCTATCTGGTTGAATCAATAAAAATTGAGAGTACTACAATTTTTGTTTGTAATTTAGGTTATTTTCTTGGTTTGTATGCAGACAAAAAATATATTTCTGAGTTTAAACTTAGCTTTTTTTGTCTGAATTATGACTATATTCTGAAAATGAGTACCTTAATCTCAGAACTTTGACTATAATGCAGATGATAGATGTGTTGAACTAGTTTTGGAGTAACATACCAGTTTAAAGGGATTTTTTTGTGTGTGGGCATTTTAAACTAGAATTCTGCAAAATTATGAGAAAAATTAGATTTTTTCATGTAGTCTTGTATAATTGTACAGTTGGCTTTGTTTATGCTTTTCTCTTTCGATGGCTACCTTAAATATGTACATTGAAAACAATTTCTCAGTGTTGCCCCCCTTCGAACGTTCATATTCCTTGGCATGTAAATCAATGAGCAATCAAAATACTCAAATACAAACTAAAGCACTTAGTAAGCTAAATGTTCAGTTCTGGCTTATTATTACATGCATGTGATCCCAGGTGGGATGTACAAATTCTAAGAAAATGTCAGAATACATTACATTTATACTTCCCTGTGTTGAGTTTTCACAAATAGATCTGCTTTTATAATTTTGGGATATGTTTCATCCCTTCACTTATCCTTTCATATATCCTCTTATAATGATTTTGACTTTAATCGAGTTGGCCAGTGCAATAATTTACCTATATTCTTATTTTCCTAAGTAAAAAATAATTTAATAGCTTTTATGTTGAGTCTCATTTGGGGTTTTTATGATAAAAGCAACATTAATCCAAGCAAATCTTTAATCCAGTTGAAAAAAATAATAAAATGACACAACTTCTTCAGGCAGCAAGAAAAGTAAAGAAATCTATTACAGTGTTGTGCAGCAAAGCAAAATCAAATCTATTTACAGCAATACTGACCTAGAGTTCTTTAGCTTTTTAAAATCTGCTTCTTTTCAAAACAGACATTTACTATAATATATACACTACATGTTTCAGCAACGTTTTGATTATTATTTTTGATTTCATCAAAATAAACTTTACAGTCTGCAAACAGTTCTCCTTGTGGATGTTTTCCCAGCAGAAACGCCGTTAAAATCACCAATAAATCTTCCCAGATACCTTGCTAACCTGATAACCCACATTGGTAATTTCAACGTTTGATTGGTCGACGTTGTGTGGTAACCTATGAGCAATCTGTAGCATTTAGAAAACCTAACATGAAACTCCGTCAATTGTGGGAACACAGCAGAGACTCCTGAGATACAGAAACAGTCATCCACACCCAGCACTTTCAGGCTGTGGGGTGGCAGTAAAACCACGGAGCCACTGCAGCAGCAACAGCAAAGTTTCTGTTCGGATGTGGCACATAAACACGTTTTTCTCCCACATTCTTTCCAAATGTCTCCCTTATCTATTAACACAATCAAAAAGCTTTCAACTGTACTGTAAAAGACAACAACAATAAATCTGGAGCGTTAGATTTAAGGTGGTTTTATTACGTCACTTATAATATTCAAAACGAAGCGCTCAGTTTTGATGAGACTTAAGATTTTCCATCAAATATGATTTACATTTTTTCAGTTTCAAATTTCAGCTGGAAAATGTGTGGAAACCTCCACTTGAGGTTCGTGAGGCATTTACATAACATTTACAGACAGATTAGATCAGACCTGCAGATCAGTACAGAACAGTGTTGGATCTTTTTTATTAAATATTCCATGTTGTAATTAATAAAATAGATTGTAGCAGCTAAATGCCAACATATAGCTTCTTGGAAGAACTGATAAATTGTGGCTAAAGAAAAATATAACTTATAAAAAGTTGGTCGTTCTGAGAAGTCTACATCAATTTTTGATAAAAAAACAAAACTGAACTGATTTAAAGGTGAGCTTTATGTTTCCATTTACACCAGGAAAAACATCTAATTTTACCCTAAAAGTAGCTCGGAAAGTAAAATTGAACAAATTCAGCATGTTTTTCTTTTCAGTGTTTAACAATGAAAAATGTGGGCCCACAGAGGTTTTGTGGTTTGGAGTTTGAAATTGTCAATGTGTGCTGCAGTCTGTTCAGGTGCGTCGAGTGAAAAACCACCAGTGCACACACTAATGCGCTTCTCTGTCACGGCATGGGGTTCCTACATCCTTCGTCACGGTGGAACTTCACCCACACTTTGAAACCACGTCATCAGGCCCAGTGGAGCAGCTTTGTGGGACACAGATACTGATTTATGTTAATTAGGACCACATTTTTACTTTAAGAATGGTGCTAAAGTGAGCATTGTGAAAAGACAAAATGTTCTTGATTAGGTTTTATGGGTAAAGTGGTGGAAACAAGCGTTGAACATCCAAAATTACAAATAAATTACGAGAAGGGATGAACATCAGTGACTGAATAAATGACCTTCATTTCAAAAAGTTTGCACACAAAAATTTAAGGCAGTCAGATTTAGAGAAAAACAGAAACAAAAAAGGAACAACTTGAATTGTAAAGCATATGTCTTGCCAATTTATGGTACATTACACAGAATATCAGCCTTAAATAAAACAAAAATAACTTGTAATTTCAACGCAGTACTGAGAATATACCTAAAATAAAAGTTCTCCAACCAATAGAAATGATCATTTTTAATTCTGACGTTCTTGCTAAATTGTAAACATGCTTTAATAAAGCCGAGTACAGTTTGTTGTTTAGTACAGGAAACTTTGCTATTGAACGTACAATTTCTTATTTTAAAAATCTGGTTTGTATATAAGATTAAATCAGATTTTCTGTTATGAAGTTTCAATATTGAATATATATCAATTTAATATTCATTCCCCTAACAATACAATATCACAGTATGATAGAAGTATAGTGTATGTATTTCATCTTCAAAATATCCTTAATCTCTTACAAACTGCATTAGATTTAGAAAACTTTGACTTTAATGCAACATAATTTCTACTTTAGTGTTATTAAAAATGTATGTAGAATCCAAAAGCACCATAAATCTAATTTTAGCCTCATTAATTGATTACACAAACTATTTTTTAACCTGTTAAACGGTAGATTCAGACATCAGAAGTTCTTGCAGATTAAAATAGATTATAGAAACGTTTACTACTGAGATTGAGTGGGAGAGAAAACGATCACAGTTCCAGATGAAACTCTAATCTGGTCTATAAAATCTGCACCATATGCAACATGGGAGTCAGACATCTGTCTCGGAAATGGCTGTGGAGCTCGCAGATATTTTTAGATTTTCTATCATAAGCAGAGTCTAAAAGCCACATTAACTTTCGTAGCAGTCATCAGTTTTACAAACAAAATATCGAAACAATGTAACTCAATAAACCTCCAGAGTTTGTGCAAAAAGGTGAGTGTGACAAAGGAAACAAGATCAAGATAAGGTTTCAGTTTTGTTTCTGTAGAGTCACATATGTGTAGATCAGGCACTAAATCAAGTCTGTTAACTTTATTACCTCCAGGTCTTTTAAGCTTTTATTTATCCATGCCCATTCTCACTAATCAAGCCATTTGTCAGCACAGCAATAAAAACAACAAAATGTTTCCTTTTTGCTCTTCATTTACCTTGAAGGATTCTCAAAAAAACAGATGATGGATGCTTCAAAACTATTCACATCTGCCTTGCTCGTTTATTTTAATTACATTTCAAACCCACCACACATCAGCTACATGTTGCTGAACCCAAAAAACACAAAAGCAGAATTTCCTTTGGGCAGGGTGGAAGTTGAATCACCGTCACTGATGCCAAACATTCCTGACTGCGATTCATCACAATTTGTCTGAACATGCAGCTCTAATTCAGAGAGTGGGATGACAAATACCTCTGGGGATCTTAATGTGCTGCACAATTTACAGCTGACTCATATTTAAAGGATTCATTAGTCATCTGACTGATTACTGTGAGCTAGATGTTAGTGCTGAATTACAATGAAATATTATGAGCAATGTTTATATTTTTCACCTGGCTCATTTTTACCAGGTTCTCTCTGTTTTTTTGTTTTTTGTTTTTTTTTAACCTGCCAGGGAATATTTGCATTTTAAGACTAAGCTGAATGTGCTGATGTAGAAACTCTGGAAATAAAATCCTGATTTCCCAATCAGAACATCAACAGTTCAGAAAAGTCCAACGTCAGCATGTTTTTTGGCAATTCTTTTGTAATAAAGCAGCTTCCATAAGTATTGGCGTCCTTATAGAAATAAGCCTGAAAATGATTATTTTTTTTACATGATTTTCAACATCTTTTAATTCATCTACATTTATTCAGTGGAGAGGCCGACAATTAAGAAATAACTGTTTTAATCCAGATCACTTTCATGAAATTGAGAAATTTTATTGAACTAGTAATCCATGTCTTCCAGATTCAGTAGGATTAAAGCCTGGAGTGACGTAAAGGTAGATTTATTTATACAGCACATTTTCAGCAGCAGGGCAGATCAAAGTGCTTTACATGAATTGGAAGGAAATGCAAACCAAACAAAAGACAAAAAGATCTTTACAACTACATATTGGTTCCCCATGTTTAATAAGAATCAGAATAAATAGTAATTTATAAACTAATAGGGTTTATTTTTGGATTCCTGCTCTTCACCAAACTAAATGTTGGTTCTCCATGTTTGATTCTATTAGTAAGTATAAAACTAAATGTTGGTTCCAGTTGGTACAGCAGATGTGCTGTTCAGAAGTCAGGAAATGGCTACAATAAGGTAGATAAAATCTTAATGTTCCATTAACTACTACCAATAAATAATTAAGAAGTTGGAAATCAATTGAAATGGTGTCTTACACAAGACCAAATTTGAAAAAAAAAAAAGAAATCCATAATGAAGAGGAAAAGGAAGAGTAAAAATGTAAGGGACACAACTAACATGTGAGACACATTGATTCAATCAGATTAAACCAAAATTATGCTTTTTCTGGTACATGCAAAATAAGTGTGGAAGAAACTAGCGTTGCAAACCACCCACACCATCTCCAAGGTGAAACATGGTGGGGGCAGCTTAATGCTGCGGGATTGTTTTTCCTCAGAACAGATAGAGAAGATGATAAAAGATGATAACAAGAAGAATGGAGACAAATTAATCCTGAAATTAGACCTTTTTGAGGATGTAAAAGACTTGAAAGTGCAGCGTATGTTAACCTTCCAGCAGCATGACGAACCTAAACCTGCCACCAGAGCTGCAATGGAAACGTTCAGATCTAATCATATTCATGTGATAGAATGTGCCAGAAAATCCCCAGATAGAAATCAAATTCAAAATTTGTGCTAAGACTTTAAAACGGAAGCTCTCCAATCAGTCTGACTCAGGCTGGACTATTTTTTCAAAGTAGAATCAGCAGAAATTTGAGTTTACGTGCAAATTTAGCAGACGTACCAATAAAAGCTCAACCTACAGCAGTAAACAAAAGATGGATGTCATTATTCTGGGGTGTTCGGGTTTTGGGTTTCATTTGTGTTTGATCACTTTATGGTTATATTTGTGGTCCTAAAGCAGATATTGTCATGTTTGGTTTCATTATTATGGCCTTACAGATTTTGCCGTGTGTGTTAATTTTATATTTAGTTTCCTAGGTTTTTCTTATGTTCTGCTTCTTTTATTTATTTCTTTTAGCTTTTTTATTGGGATTTTTGCCCTTTTGGTTGTTGATCCATTTAATTCAGCTGTTTGGTTTCTCTCCCAGCTGCTACATGTTTGAAATCAACCACCTGAATATTGGCAGCAATCACACTCCTTAGTTTTTAAGTTTCTCTGCTTGTGTCTATCACTGCTGGATTTTCCACCATTGCTTGCTGGTCACCATTTTCAATTCTCTGTGAGTTTTCTTTTATATATTTTTTATTAAATTATTCTGTTACTGGCAGAGAAGTCTCTGCATTTGGATTCTCAATAAACCAAAACATGACAACGATTCTCTAAACTATTAGCTCAAAAGGGCTTAATACAAATGAACTCCACACTTTTCCTTTTTACTTGAAAAAACCTTCATAAACCATAAAAAATGTTTCTTCCACTTCCCAATTGTATACGGCTTCTTGTTGGCCTCAACACACAGACATTTGATGCTGTAACATGACAAAAAGTTAATAAAAGTGAATATTATTCCATAATAAATGGAATATTGATCAACATATTTGAGGTGTTTCTGATGGCATTTGACAAAATATGTTTGTTAATCATTCTCAAATTGGTGACTGTATGATATTTTTAAGAATTTATTTTTGTGTTTTTATGATGCAAAGGACGTTGAAGTGCCATGTTGCTGAAATGTGCCATACAAATAAACTTGATTATATCTGCTATATGTGAATGTAATTTCACAATGGTTTCATAATTAGAACATTGAAGGCCTTTAAACATTGGCAGTAGCTATTTTTTTAGATATAATTTTTACTCTTCATAAAATATGTATTTCAACATCCTCTATCCTTTTGCTGTTTTAACAGTCATTGTTTACAGAAAATCTTTGAAGTTTTTGACCACATATTTGGTGCCATGTTTATTCATGAGCAACATCTACAAAAGAGACAAATACATTGTAAAAGGTCACGTTTTTATCTTTTCCGTGCATTTTGTGTGTATTCTGTGTTATTCTCAAAGGGGAAACAATGAGAAACATTGCGGTGTGTGTGTGTGTGTGACATAAATACATCGTTTCCCAGCTACCGCCTGCAGGCCCAGAACCCCCACTGTACTCTGAGAAACGGCTTTTATACCAAAGTATCTGTCTCCTGTTGGTTACCCCTCCTCTCCCCCTTCCCCAGACACGCACATCCACCTCCATTTCCGCCAGAGATGTGACATCACAGGCTGTACCATGTGATCCGCCCGCACAGAGCTTTGCAGCGATGGATGGGGCCTACCTGTGACGCACAGACCTGCCCAGTGCAAGCTCAAATTTAAAGAGGAAAACAAGGGCCTGTATTCCATCACTTTGGAGTGAATATTGATTATCTGCGTAATAGGATGGCGCAGATAAGATACTTACAAAGACCTGACATCGGTAGCTTGAAATACCCACATGAGGTTTACCAGAGAGGGTTTAAAATTCACCCATGTTGTTAAATACAGAAATTAAAAGTGAATGTTATTTTGGTTCCATGCTAGAAAGTGAAATTGTGTCAACTCCGAAACAGAAACTTGGAAACTGTAGAGTGGAAAAACACGAATACATTTATGTGTTGTTGTTGTGACTGTTGGGTCTGAGACCAAATCTTAGCCAGAAACCAAAACAATAGTGCAGCTCATTGACCAGAGGAAATGTCGAAACCAAACCAGGCTCAACTTCCCCGAATGCTGACGTCTAGAAACAAAACGTCTTAACCGGAGTGCTTAAAAGAGAAGTGAGCAGTCTTGTCTGGGTGTTTGTCAAAATAAATAAGTCACACTTAGCAACTTTTCAAATTCAGCACAGCTTTATTTTGTGTAATAAAACATCCATGCATCCCTAAATGTTTTTTATACATATATATATATATATAAATGAAAAGGTTAACTCTATGCTCACACTTATAAACTTTTAAAGCTCAAATTAATTTGAGTCTTCTGTATTTTATTTTATTTTTCTGGATTTAAATTAAACTGAGTTAATGCTGCTTTTCAACATTATTATACTTTATGAATGTATTTCTTACTGCAGAGATTACAAACTTGTTTTGAACGTTTCATTTGTTTTAAAATCAAGGCGTGTAACTAACTGCATTTCCCTGATAGCATCAAACCGCAGAGAGTCAGTTCACTGTTTGTTCTTTATTCCTCTTTACCATGGCAACAGACACTATCATCAAAGATCGTCTATCGCAAACACATGCGCAGCTCTGGAGAAGAGGCCATTCTAGTCCGGGCGCTGCATCTCCAGGGAAACGGGGCTTTAAATTAACTGAGTTTACAGTATAGCACATGTGAAATCTAGAAGGATTTAACATGTTTTTAAAATCCTTTTAAATGTTCTTATCATTGTAAGTTTGAGGTAAGAACATAAGGTTCAGAGGAAGAATATACTTGTTTACCTGGCCAGCTAACAGGTTGAGTCAAGTTAAAATTGTCACGTAACATAAGGCGCTGCTTTAAAACTGAATTTATATTATGATTCATGTCATTCTTAGAAAGCTACTGTTCAGAATTACAGTCAAAGCTTCCCATTGGCTTTTATGTTATTTTTGAGAAAGTGACATAATCTGTATATGACTGAATGTCTTGCTGGGACCTGAAAATTAAAAGTATTTCTCTTTAAAATGGCAAATTTTGTGCTGGTTTTTAACTAAGCATTGAGGCTTTAGCTGTTTCCCGAGATATTACTAATAAATGTAACAAATATTCTCTGATATTTAAATATGGGATGATGATAAGCTCATTTGTCACAGCAGCATACAAAAACAGTAAAAAAAATTATAGGATTCTTTTTAATGGTTTAAAATTTACATGAGTAAATTCAACATAGGTTGCAGTGTTTAATGAAAATGAACATTAATGTAAGACAGCTATAAAAGGTAAAATCAGGAGACTGTTTGCATGTTTTAATGTGTGCAACTGACTGAGCAGCTAGTTGCCCTTTGGGACAATAATCTGAACTGAACTAACCAGTTCAGATCATTGTATAAATAACAATATGCAGTAGACATACACTATAAAAGGTATAATTATTGTTTTTCCTCACTGTCTGACACTAAATTACACTAAACCTCATCTGCTTTTGCTTCACACTATCACACTATCTTGTGATTATGATGTTAAAAATGAAATATTAATTGTGCATACTGCTGTACAAGCACTCTGCATCATAACAAAAGAGGTGAAAAAATATTAAAAAACACAACAGAAAATCCGCCAAGTATTGCCTGTTTTTTTGGAAATACCTCCAGAGTGAGACCTCTTGTCGTTTTTCCTTCTCTGTTCAGGCTGTTTCTGTCTGTAGTCAAATAACGTTGTGCGGAGAAGGTAATTTTCGTCCAATGCGCGTGCCGTGACGTGACATAATGGAACGTAGCCGTGTAAAAACGCTCGAGGCGGCGCGTGCAGCGAACATTCTGCTTCAGTTGGTCGGGCTGACAGCAGCTCCGGGCGCGGCGAGGGCAAACCCGACATTTACCCGCAGATACATCCCACACCGCAGGTCGTTTCTTGAGGGTATGGACAGGACACGGCTCTGAAGAAGAATCGAGCAGGGCTACCGTCATCAGCGAGCACTCGGAAATAATGATGAAGAAGGACATCAATCTGACCCTGGTGGACGACGCAGACCTCAAACCGCATCTCCGCGACGCCGAGAGCCTCCTCAACTGCCCCGACCTGGGCCTGCTCAAGCTGGCGTCCCCTGAGCTGGAGCGGCTCATCATCCAGTCCAACGGACTGGTCACCACGACGCCGACCAGCTCCCAGTTCCTCTACCCGAAGACGGTGACGGACGAGCAGGAGTTCGCCGAGGGCTTCGTGAAGGCGCTGGAGGACCTGCACAAGCAGAACCAGCTGAACGGAACCGCCCCGGCCAACGGCGGCCTGGACCTCGGGGCGAACATCCCCCCGGTGACCGTACAGCCGGACCTGCCGGTGTACACGAACCTGAACAGCTACGGCAGCGGGCCGCTGGGAACCACCGTCAACTACTCCACGGACACGGTTCCCTTCCCGCCGCCTCCGCCGCATCACCTGGGGGCAGCGCCGCTCCAGCCGGAGCTCTCCCGGGTCCAGCCGCCGAAGGAGGAGCCCCAGACGGTCCCCGACGTCCAGAGCTTCGGGGAGAGTCCGCCGCTCTCTCCCGTCGACATGGACTCGCAGGAGCGGATCAAAGCCGAGAGGAAGCGGCTCAGAAACCGGATCGCCGCCTCCAAATGTCGGAGGCGCAAACTGGAGCGGATCTCCCGGCTGGAGGACAAGGTGAAGACGCTGAAAACCCAGAACAGCGACCTGGCGTCCACCGCCGGCCTGCTGAGAGAGCAGGTGGCGCAGCTGAAGCAGAAGGTCCTCACCCACGTCAACAGCGGCTGCCAGATGCTGCCTCACGAAGTCCAGGTCCACTGACGGCACAACCGGCCCGGAACCGCCGAACAGCTGATAAGCTCCGCGGACTTTAAACGTGTCGGTTCTTCTGTGATCGTATGTAGCCCCCGGACGACGCGCCCCGCTCCGCCAGGCGACGTCAGCCGGCCCGAGGCACATGCGAATCGAGCAGCTGTGAAAGAACCTATAGGTCTTAAATTTGCGAGTCTGTTTATTGTGAGTTGACTCATTTTAAAGATTTCAGATGGTGTAACATTTAATTTGAGACTCGAAGGAACTGGCTAATGTTCTAATTGTAAATACACAGAGAAATTATTAACATATTCACTACTTAAAGCTGCAGTGTAAATTTTCTAAACGGATTACTTTTACATATTTGATAAAGCTGTCACTATGTCATGACGGTATGTTATGATGCAGGTAATCAGAGAAAAATTGAGCTCCTAGAAACAACCAATCAGAGCCAAGAGGTGGGTTTTAGCGCTGTCAATCACCCTCCATATACGGCAGCTAGCATACCCTGTTGTAAATGCTCAAGCTAGTTAAGAAGGCTGATGAACAGTTTTCTTGTAACAATAAGTTGTTTCACTTCCATTAGTGAATACATAAGGATGATTGTCAGCGCTAAGACCCTCCTCCTGGCTGTGATTGGTTGCTTTTGGATGGGAGAGGAGAGACAGCAATAGTAGGTCAGGGAGGATCTTTTTACAACTTCTCTGTCTTATACCAAACTGTAACAACATGGTAACAGTTTTAACAAATATGTAAAAAAAAAAAAAAAAAAAAAAAAAAAACCAAAACAACAAAAGAACATATTTGTTTGAAAAGCTACATACTGCAGCTTTAAATCTACCAGGTTAAGCTTTTCTATTGTTTGTGTCTGAGGTGGGCTAACGTTTAATGCACAGAGTAACTGTTTGCTAATGAATTTAAGCAAAATTTTTGTGGTTGCTTTTAAGCTTTGGCCCTTTATTTCTGATTTTAAACCAAATCTGAATGGGAGCTCTTAGTGTTTCCTGGTGGGCGTAACAGGAAGTCGGCATCTGAACCAAACTCCACTTGGGCTAATCACTAATGCTACGTAGGATTGGTGAAACGTAAGCATACGAGGTAGAAAATAACTCAACAAAATGAACTTTAACAGTGTTATTGACCAGACAAAAGGGAATAATGTTATCTCTTTAAGTACATATCTGTAATTAAAGGACTAATTTATTAGGTTCCAACCAGGACGAAGATGCCTTCTGCCTAATTTGGAATCCTGTTCTACCTCGTATGTGTGTTTGTTAGTGGGAGAAAGGGGAATCTTAATGGTTTCCAGTTCTTTAAAGCGTTTGCATACAGCCTCAAAGCTGGACCAAACGGATATTTCTACACGATTATGCACATTTACCCTCATAAAGGAGGTGGTTGTAAGAAAAAAAACCTTTGGGTTGGTATGAGATAATCTCAGTATATAATCTATTTACTCTGTATTTCTGTGGGGAAATGTTTGCATGTATTGGACAAACTCAAAAGTTGCCCTCAGCTGTGTGGAATGGGGCACAAGTTTCTCTGTTTTTATCTTATTTACCTTTACACGTGTGTATTTTGTCTATTTTTTTACTTGGGCGTGTCCGTATTTCAACGTGTTTGGGTTAAAAATCAATGTGAAAAGCCGTAACCTTTCTGTTGCTATCACCTGTAGCTTACGGTTAGTTTTGGCTTGATGCTGTCGTGTTTTCAATTAAAATGCTGCTCAGCAATCAACATTTTCACCGTGTTTGGTCATTTTTAAACCTTTGTGTTGACTGAAATACGTGTTTGACACTTAATATGAACAATATAACTGGTGTTTTACTTTTTCATGCTAATGTAAAAACTGATATATACACAGAAATTACCTTAAAATTTCTTCATATTCTGTTTTCTCTTTTATGAGAATAAATAAAATCGGTAGACCAGACCTCAATGAAAACTGGAAAAACCTTAAATGATGCATCTTCATGTAAAAACACACTTGACTCCTATTAAAATCATTATTTTTAAAGCACAAACTTGTAAAATCCTAATATTTGGACACTTATTACTCCTGATCATTGTTCAGATAATGGCTGGTCCTTTAATGAATTCTTAATTAGTTAAATCTACATTATGTAATATTTCTGAAAAATTCACACTTCATTTTCAGATAGGCTACTGCTCCCTCTGGTGGCTAAATGTTGAAACTACAAAATTACAAAAGATTTAATTAGACTAATTTATCGAAATGTTATTGCGCAAAACAGCAGAGAGGGATTAATTTGATTAAAGACGTAATCCAATTCATAAAATTTTTTTTTAATCAAGCACTGTTTTTAATATTTGAATTAGGGAGGAAAAAATATTCACCCTCTTTTACAGAAACTATTTTCTCATCTGTTAAATTGAACCAAACTCCACTTAAACCAAACTTATCAATTATTAAAGATAATTGATAACTTATTTTAGATTTAGGACTAAGTGTGACTAGATAGCACTTGAAAAAGAGGTTTTTAATCTCAATGGAACATTCCTGGTAAAATAAAGGTAAAATACAGAACAAAAACTTTGTGAAATTTTTAAATGTGAGACTGAGTTCAGCTGACAGAGTAAAAGAACATTAAGCATTTAATGTTTAAAAATGTTCCCCTTTGATGCAAGGGTTTATATTAAATGTAAATCCTGTTGCAATATTAGAGAAAAGGAAAATAATTATGATGGAAATCAGAAAATAACTGCAAAGATTATTAAAAGAAAAAACAAATCAATCCTAACTTGCTCCTGTGTCTGGCTGAAAAGTTACTTATAAGTTAGTTTTGTCTTAGTTCCAGACACATAACAGTGTTTTATTTTTGACAATATTATAGATGTGAAGTTTGTCAAAATTTGTTTATTTATTCTTTGAATGTATTTTTAGTAAAGATGTTCAGACATTTATTGGCGTTTTAAGTTATGTTACGATGCTCTTGACGGTTACCATAGCAACCAGTAACTCATCCCCCTTTTTCTACTATTTTCAACTGTGGCGTTGTATTTTTTTTACAATTATATTTTAGTCAAATTTATTCATATGGTGTCTCATGAGAAACTTTATGTTTTGAATATGTTTTTATCTGTTATCAATATGAATGTTGCGCATTTGAGCTATGTTTAATTTTACGACTGCTAACTGCTGCTAACTGCTGCTAACTGCTCATTGGGAGCTATTGCTCTGTAGCTTGTTTAAGGCTATTAATTGTATTTTATTTACTGTGCAGAAGCTGGTGGACTGATGTTAACCATCAACTTAGTAGATTAACTAATTACATTAGTATATAAAAAGATTAAAAGTCACCAAATATTTTTGGGGATGTGAATTGTGAGTAGGGCTGAAGTGAAACAATAATCTCACGATACGATACACAATATTCTGCCTGCAATACGATATATATTGCGATATTCAGCCAACGATTCAATTTTGAAAGGATTTTCTGAAAGATTTTAGAGGGACAGAGTGATTTTGGTGACATTTTGTGACTGTTATAAAGTTGGATTGAATTAATTTGACTGAAAACTGATTAAAAGCACCAACTACACAATACGTGGCTCAGGCTGGACACAGACTTAAAAGTGGACAGCTGGACAAAATGAATCAAAGAAGTGGTGAGAAAACATGTTTCTTTTAATTGAAACAGTACAAACAGTACAAAATGCATCTAAACTGTAGTTTAGATGTATTTGTAAAGTAAATAAAATGCACCAAGTACCTGCTCTGAATAGTTTGATACCTTTTAAACCTTGACACTTAACATCTGAAGTTAATCACTCTTAGCCTGATGACCTAATCTCTCTCCGGCGAAGCAAGCAGTGAGTGAGCAAGGTGACAGTTGGATGTTACGATACTTGCAGATGAATATCGATTTTTTTTCTAGGAAAGAAAATATGGATATATATTGTGACATCGATATTATTATACAGCCCTAATTGTGAGTCAAAATAACTGTTTTAAAACACTAACATTTTTAGTCTGAATATATGATTTATTCTTTACAGGTGTAAAATCGAAGTAAATAATATAAAATGTTTTACTAATCTGCTTCTTTTACTGTTCAGGTATAAATCCACTCAATGTTGGTTTGTAAAAATCAACAAGTAGGTGCTTTTTTTTTTTTAGTCATTTCTTTTTATTGTTTTACCACAAAGTACAGATAAAAACATCCACAGCATATTCTCTCACTTTAATGGCCCAAACTGAAAGGATCGGAAGAGGCAGTGATACAAGACCAAAAAGAAAAACAAACACGTTCCTGCGTGCTAGTAGAAGATCTACAGTCGGCAACCTCTACCAAGCTGGATGGCGCTTTGTGTTTTTCTGCTGCAGAGTGTATTGCTTCATATCAGAGTGACACATTCATTCACAAGTAGGCCTAGAAATGTATGCAGGTACAGTGCAACATGGCTCTTTTTGGGGTTTTCAGGTCTTTTTCTTTTGCTGTTGTTGTAGTTGTTTGGATGCAAGCCTGAGTCGAGACAACACAATCCACACGTATGACTGAGAGGTTCGGTATTTACAGGTTTAGACGGAGAGGAAGACGTATTAGAAAGGAGAGCAGTTTATCAGTTTGGATTTTACTCAAAACAGTCACAACCAGTAAGAAGTAAAATATTCACAGGGGGAAAAAAATCACTGAACTCTGGCTGGGGATTCATTCTCATTTTAGATGCACTTAAAGTAAGATAAAAACACCAAGTTCATTTTAGTATTACAGATCTTTCATAGTGTTTGTTTTTTTTTTGCAGTCTTAGTGATCGTTTGTTTGTTTTCCTCATTAAACACGTCTATCAATCTTCATCCAGCTCTGTGGAGCAAAAACAGCAACACACATCTACAGCCCTCCTTTAAATGAGGGGAACCAGTCTCAGCTTCGGGAAATGCAGTAAAACAAGAGTAAATATGTTCCGAGGAAGGGCGTCCCCATAAAAGCGCGGCTGTGTTGACTTTTCAAACAGGTGATGTTTTTTAATCGGACAGCTGAAGCCGCCTGCCCTTCCTCCAGCTCTTAAATGCTTCCCAACATTCAACCAGCTGGAACTGAGATCTTCTCAAACAAAAATAAACCAACATTCGCACGGCAGCCTGGAACAGACGAGTCGAGCTGCTCTCTCTGCAAAGCAAACTCTGACAGTTTCAGCAGAAATGCTGCTTGTTGCTGCGGAAAAGGAACGTTTGAGTTACAGCAGGTGATCAAGCCAGGCTGCTTGAAAACGAGTCATTAGATGCTTGAATGAAAAACAAAAGGGTTTGATGCCCAGACTGCTGAAGTTCAACCAGGTTCACGACTGTTGGCATTAAAATGTGCAACAAGCTTTTTAATCACATGTTTTCTGCTGCAAAATATTTTTTTCACAATTACTTTATAAAAACGTAACCAACTGGAGCCTTTTTGCAATTTTCTGGTTCAGTTTGATCAGCATCAAGAATATTTAGTAAATAATCCATGATCTTTATAATCGACAAATTAACCATTTCTGCATTTACAGCTCAAAATGAAAAATACCAGCTACTTGCTAATCAGTGAATGCAACATATGTAAGCACAAACACAGCAAAACGCAAAATCTTACCAAGTATTCTTTGCCTATTTTCTAGATCAAATATCTTAGTACACATGAAATAAAACAAAACTAATTTACAAGTAACTTTTCAGGAAGATACAGGAAATTGATTTATGTCATTAATTGGTTGATATTGGTAAGAGAGAACTAGCTCCACTGGCAGGTTATTGCATTTATAACAAGACATTTCCTGATTATAAATAAAAGAATCTTCCTGTGGAAGTAGCACTTTTTAAAAATTAATAATAAGGAATTATTTACTTAAAAGAAGCTCCTATATCTTGCTGAAAATATACTTGCAAGTTATTTTTTTACTTCTAAACCAGACAAAAACATACTTGGTAATATTTCATGTTTTTGCAGTGAAGATAAGCCATACGTGTTTATCTGAATGCTGCAAGTCAGGAAATTACTACAACAAAATGACTTTGGAATTTGGATACATGTAGAGTAACAAAAACTGATCCGAAGCCCCAAAACATTATTTCATTGCAATGCTTTTATATTTTCTTTAACCAGGAATGCCATTGATTGTAGAGAGCATTGTATATTCTATCAAAGTCTAGCTTTTAGATGCAATCTAAAAACCTAAACATCAGAAAAGAAAACAATTAAACACATTTAAATGTCATTTTTAAAAGTTTGATCTCTGGAGAGAAAATGCAAAGTTGTAACTTCAGCATTTTTTGTAGCAGAACCAGCATGCAGTCATGTCCCACCTGTCAAGAACTAGTAGCTAAAACTGAAATTTCACAAATTTATACCCTGTGACGACGACAAACTCCGTCAGCAGTAACCCCTCCTTCCGGTTCCTCACTGAAGACAGCCAGACAGCAACGAGATAAAAGCAGAATTACGTAAAAACATTATTTTCATCTTCAAAATCTACTCCAAATGCGTCTGAGAGCATTAAACAGATTTAAAAGTAGGTTTCTTTTACACATAATTACTAAAGGTAACGACGGACAGTACAATTTGTCACCATTCTTACTGACAAATCACCCGACTTTGAGCTCAGTGTTACTTTATTTAGGGCTCATTTCCAGCTAAAAAGCCCAAAAGTCTTAATTCAGGATCAGAGTTGCTTTTATCCTGAAAGTCAACAATCAACATCAACCCTGTGACATCCTGTTGCTTATAGCAACTGTAAAATCTGAATTTTAATCAGGTTTTGGTAAAACTGTAAGCAGTTTACCATCCTGACTCTCTTAAGTGATTTTTCTTAGACTGAATGAAACTGAATCGTTCCTGAAAGGAGCCATAAGCTGGGAAACGATAAACAAACCCTACAACAAAACACCTTTTTTTTTATTCAACACTACCCTCGCAGTACATCAGACTTTTTCAAATCTTTTTCCAGAAGTGCATACCTGTAGATATTATATGTATATATTGCACAACATTTATATGTACATCTGAAATAAATATAATTAAATAAAAAAATTCTATCCATTTATATACTTTTTTTTCTCTTTTTCATCTTGCAATAGCTTGTTTGCGTTTTTTTACTCGCTCCCTGGTTTAGGGTATGAAAAGAACAAGGCTGGAAAATATAAAATAAAAATTTGCAGAAGGAATTAGAGTAAAAAACGGTGATGAAAGATGCTCAGAAGAGCTGAGGAAATGGTCATGTTGGTTTAATTCCTGCAGTTTTCAAGTGTAAGTAGGTAAAAATACAAAATTAATTGTATATGTTGGATCTGAAATGTATGGCGGAGTAGAAGGGCAATAAGAAAAGAATAAAAAAATAAAATAACGAGAATAAAGTCAAATTGGAGATTATTTTGATTTGAATAATTTTATTATTATTTTGACTTCATACAAGAATGAAGTCAAAATAATACAAATGACTTCATAAAATTAGGGAAATAAACTCATGAGAATAAAGTCAAATTACATGCATAAAATTGAAATAATACAAGAATAAAGTCATAATATTATGTATTATTTCGACTTTATTCTCACAATTTCATGGGTTTATTCTCGTAATTATATATTTTTTGTTTTCTCAGCGTGACCCTAATACTCCGTCGTAGAAATGCAACACGTGGGCTTTGATTATTTCTCAGATGAATTGAAAACACCCGTGAATCTCCACAGTCTTGGTCACCAAATCCAAGGCTCTCATCTCTTACTTCGAGACATGAAACTGTAAACTCTGGAAGGATTTAAATGGCACTCTGAGGATGATCGCCGTCAAATCCTTCTTTTAAAACCAAACTGAGGATCGGGGGAGGGAACCGGCAAGAGCCTGGGCTGCAAAGGGTCTGAGACGCTCTGGTTTTACTGGGCTCGCTTTGGCATCAGATCAACACCTGCGCTGATTAAAAACACCTCAACGTCTCCCGAATGTGGAGGAACTCGACGGAAACACGTTCAGTAAAATGTGGGGACCCCACCTGCTGCAGCGTCCCAGACTCTTTCCAGCCCTTCTCTTGTGATCATCAGCCAACAAAAAGGAGCAGGAAGAGGAGCGAACAGGAAGCTGAAGGTAGGATCTGAGGACCTGGAGGTCCGGCTAAAGGAGCGGAGGGGAAAATGACAGCAGGAAGAGGAGCTGAGTCAGCTTTAACACGCACAGTCCTGGTGGGGAGGGGCGGACTGCTCTGTCAGCTGGGGCCCCTGCTTGGCCCCCGTGACGGCGGGATCGCCGGCATCCAGACTCTCAGACATCTTTTCACAGATGATGTCGACGAGGCGTTCGAAGGTCTGCTTCACGTTGATGTTGTCCTTAGCGCTGGCCTCGAAGAACTCGAACCCTGCAGGAGAAACCCCGGATTCTCACTAAAGATGCAGGATTATGGTCTTTATAGGAACATGGTGCCATTTTGTAGCACAATCAAGTTATAATCAGTTGTTATAAAAATACCATGTATCAAATGTGATTTAAAAGAAAATGATCTTTGTATTTTAATACCTTGAAATTGGGTTACTGTCTCTTTAAGACTCCTGCTCTTCGTGAAACTCCGCCTTCAGTCATCACAACATCACTCCTCTTTAACCCTTTAACCAGCTGAGAAGGAGCTCTTATAACAAGCTGTGCAGTTCCCCCAAGTGTTTACTAATTTATGCTGGCTAGTCTGAAGGAGCTGAAGACAGGAGTTCTGGGGAATAGCTGCTTTGTAAGATGGAAGCTGTGAAACCTGGAAGCTGCAGCTCTGATGAGGAGCTTCATCCAATTAATTATGATTAATCAATTAAAAAAAAATCAACTAATTTAGTGATCGATTAATCGCTAACTGGAGAAAACAGTCAAACAGAAGGTAATATGCTGAAAAAAACAACATATTAAGAGTTGTACTTAAGCTAAAAATGTTAAAATATATATATATATATATATATATATATATATATATATATATATATATATATATATATATTGCATTTAAAATGAAAAACCTTTGTCTGTTGAAATAACTTCTACTCAGAACTCAAGAGGCAGTTTTAGCTTCACCTGGTTCAAATTTGTGGGGAAAAAACCTCCTATTAAACACCTTTTGCTGTCCAATTATTAATAGTTAATGGAAAAAATAGACTTTTCACATGTTTAGCTGTTGATGCGTTCTGCAAATGATCAAGGTACACTAATGGAATGCTGTATTGTTGCATTTTAGTCAATAAAATGTTGTATTCTTATTCAAAAAACGTATTTCTTTGTTTTATGTATTCCTAAAATTTTATAAAATGAGCGTAAATGGCTAAATGAAAAATCCGCACAATGTGACAATTTTATTTATCCGATTAATTGGTTAATTGTCAGAATAATTGGTAAAATGCTCTGTTACTGAAATAATCTTTAGTTGCTTGTTTCTTGCATCATATTTGAAGCGATGGGGGTGAAACTCACCAAGATGTTCTGAGAGCTGCCGGCCTCTCTCTGCGTTCACCACCCGCTCATCCTCCATGTCACACTTGTTTCCTACCAGCAGCACCTGGGCGTTGTCCCATGAGTACGTCTTAATCTGAGTCGACCTGGGAAAACACAGCCAGCTCACAGCGGAAACTCAAAGGCTGAAAATGATTCCTCTGACGGCCCTAAGCATGACAGGGCAACAATTAAAGAGCCAAGAAGCAAAAAGGTCATCACAGAGAAGGATTCTAAGATTTCTTTCCACAGTAAAACACATTTGTTCTTTTCTAATTCGTGTTTTTGCTCAGTCCAAACACCAACCATAACTCAGTTATGCCTTAAAGAGACATTATCAACTTAAAGATGACCTATTGTGCTTCCTTGAACAGATCAGGTTAAGACTGTGGGCTAAACAAACATGTTAATTAATTTCTTTTGCAAAGAATTATTCTCAGATAGTGCGATTTTAGTCTGCTCTGTTTTTAGCGGTGTTAGGGCATCTATCACAAAAGAACAAAAACATGCAAAATGTAAATTTTGCATTACAGGTTCCCTTTAAAGTTTTCTTTATTTTATTAACAAGAATTGAATATTGTCTCTTTCTGAAGGCATTAATTATTTGTGGCATTAATTATAAAGAGTTTAAGAGTAAAAGCTCCTCCAAACCTTCACATCCCACTAAAGAGACTTAAATAACAAGCATCTGATTCCTGGACATCGTCTGCTCCTTGTTCTTTTCACATCCACGTCTCTTATTCTATTTCCAGACTTTCCTGACGACACTTCATCCATCAACCTCATGCACCTCCCGCTCACAAACAGGAGTCATCGTACATTATTACCCTACAGAAAAAAACCCCAGAAAAACGCTGCCTTTGAGCCAAAAACGTACCAGTCCTGGACGGCGTTGAAGGACTCCTCGTTGGTGATGTCATACATGAGGATGAAGCCCATGGCGCCTCGGTAGTACGCCGTGGTGATGGTGCGGTAACGCTCCTGACCCGCCGTGTCCTGAAGGCAAAAACAGAAAGGAACCACTCCTCTATCAGAGGTTTATAAAATGTTAGATCAACTGAGAATGCTTTCAGACATTTAGATAAAAGTGAGTCTAGAGCAGAATATAAAGATTTAAACTAACACTGTGTTAGAGTAGATATGCATTGATACGATATTAATGTCTGTATTGGTCCTGATATTGATAAAAATCCTAGATCAGGAATCAGTAACAATGTGGCTGATCTAATTCAGTCTAACTCTACATGTTGTGCTTGAGCAACTTCACGCTTTATCGTTTATTTTACATTTACAAACTGCACTTTCTGAAACATTTGAAAGAAAGTTGGTTGCAGTTTATGTTTTATATGTTTGACTAAGATAATCAACCCATTATTTCAGTTTGTTGTTTATTTTACATTGGTTGTTTCACTTTTAATTTCATCGACTGAACAAATAAAAGTTGTGTTGATTTTACATGTTTGACCAAGCCTGTAAAGCTATTGGTGGTTTTAAGTGTGAAGTACAGGTGTAGAGTTATCAAATAAATGCATGATGCAGTACATTTATGTTTGTATTTTAAAAAAGCATCTATTAAAGTCAATTCAGCACTGTCTTTCTGTATCGGATTAATATATATCAATATCAGTATCAGAAATAAGAAACATGGATCGGTGCATCTAAGTCAGAATCGCTAAAATAATCAGAAATCTTGATTAGCAAGTGAAGCTGTGAATTCAATTACATTCAAATTCAATAACACTTTATTGATCCTAAAGGGAAATCAAATTTTGTTGTAACTTGGAAAAAAGCAGCACAAACTTGTCCATGAATCTAAATTAGCAGAATGGTTTCTATAAAAAGGATTCCATTAAATCATTCCTTCCTGTGTTGGTTATATCTAATAAAAAGAGTGTAGATATTACAATGGCCACAAATGACAGAACATTTGAAAGAAGAAATTGCAGATCAAGAACTGCAATTAAAAGCTTCATTTCTGCTGAGGACGGATTCAGGATTTATAAATGTTTTCAGCAAAGACCAGGATGTTCTCTTTTTCAGGACCTCAGGATTTTCTACAAGCAAAAACATATTTCTTACTAACCAGCGGGCAACGGATACAGACAGAAAGGCTGCAGTAAATACAAATTATTTTCTGTAATAAATCCTTTTCTTGGTTGTTTTAATGACCTGGAAACTTATAATGCAAGCAGACTAACTAAACATCAATTGGAGCGCCGTGTCACAAGGAGAAAGTGACAACAAAGAGGCTCAGAGATCAGAATAATTTAAAAAAAATAAACATCTAGCAACTGGTTTTGGAACCTACAATGCGCTTTGCATGATCTTGTGGAAATAGGAAAATAAACAGAAAGAGATACAAAAACCAAGATGTGTTTTCGTGGCGGTGTCTGACCTTCATGGTGTAAATATACAAAGCTGGACTTTTTGTCCTGCTACCATTTAGATCCACTCACGGCGCTGTAGGCTGCTGAGGATAAGAGCTTCAGCGTTTACCTAATGGTCAGTGTAGGTAGCGTGGAGTGGTGTTACATAAACTCATATTATAAGCAGAGCATTCCAGAACAGAAGGACGCACACTGAAAAGTGAAAATACTGCATTAATATCATGTACAAGACATTATCAAGTGTTTTAACTTAATTAACTCAACTTAATCTATAATTTAATGTTTATTTAAGTTAAAAAACCTTGATTTAATCATTTCTTAAATCATTGTCTTTGTATAAATCTTCGAATAAATGTAGCTAGTCAAAAAAAACTTGAATATTAGTATAGAATTGAAATAAAAATAATACAATCCTATTAAATGTGGAGATTTCATGTATTTTATGTAGGATAACTGTCGTCTGTTCATTTACTAAAGGTTAGGGATGACAAAATTTAAATGATCAGAATTAAATAAACAGATTTATTCAAAATCTCTGGTCCAACATTTATATTTTCATGCCAGCATGTCTCATAAACATGACCGTAATACACAGGAATAGACTGCAGACACCAAGAACATGAAGGTAAATCAACATGACAGTTCACATTTGCATAAACTGCAGTAACTGCATAGCAACAAAATTATAAAAGGCATATTTAGGTTTGTTGTTTATGTATTTTCCTGCTGACAGGTGGAGTGGCGGTGTGTCTGCTGCTTTTTGTGACGTGACAGAGAGGGATGTGTAGTATTTAGGGGAAAATGAGGCGGTCCTCGTTTCTCTGCTGGCCCCAGAGAACCTGTTTCCTCTGCAAGCTGCTCTGAAATGCTTCCACTGTGTTTACACTTGAGCTCTAATAACAAACATGTCGGACGCAAAAGAAAACATCGTTCTGTTTGCTCCATATGTCATCTTAGCTGGCCGCGGCCTCTTGTTATTCTGGGTTGGTTTATTATTTTCTCCATATCTGATCGGAGTGAAAACGCTGCAGAAGAGGCAACGTTGGTCTGCATAACTGTACTGCACCATGGGGCATTGCCTCTCTGCGGTTTACTCTCTGAAATTTCACATGAAATATTATTTTCTAACAATGAGAGCAAAAGAAGCAATCATAATTCAGATGTCTATTTGGCTCACATTTTCATCCAAGCAGAAAAAAACAAAACAAAACATCAACTTCTTCTCATATGTTCACCAAACCTTTTGATCCTGCTTACAGAAACTCTCTCTACATGGCGAGTTGCTGGAAATATAACTGCAAGCAACTAATTCACAATATAATTAGCAACACAAGATTCATGCATTAGTTTTTGAATATATCAACACAGGATGTAAAATCTGTAACTTACTGAGACAAAAAAAAGGTTCAAACAGCAAACATATTTAGGAAAATAGTCTCAAGATTTTTGCAGAGAAACAACTGAAAAAAGGTAAATTGACTAACTCTAATTAAAGATTAATTATGACAAAGTCCGTTTTTAAAAAGAAACTAAGAAGCTTTTTAATCCTAAACACCTTTTTTCTGTGTATTTTATGAATTTATCAACATTTTGTATTAACTGTATTCATTTTTTTATTGCTATGTATGTTAAATTTGTTATCTGCCATGTATTTTGAATGATTTCTACTGCATGTGTGTTTTAATGATGGATCTCAGGAAGAGCAACTGGGTGTAAAGCTCAGCTAAATAATAAATAACAATAATTTTTTAAGCAGAGCTGTGTGAGTGAAGCAGCCCACAAACATGACCAAGATGTATCTGGAGAAATGTTACTAAACTCTGTGCTCTAATCAAACATTAGATCAGAATATAAATGACTGCTCCATTGCTTTGCGTTTTGCCTCGGTCTTACCCAGATCTGTAGTTTGATCCTCTTGTCGTTCCTGTAGATGGTCTTCACCTTGAAGTCGATCCCCACCGTGCTGACGAACGCCGGCGTGAACGAGTCGTCGGCGTAGCGGAACAGGAAGGACGTTTTTTCCCACGCTGCTGTTGCCAATGATGAGGATCTTGAACATGTAGTCAAAGTTCTGGTCCGAGGACTCTTTCTGTCCGTAGGTCGCTGTTGCCGAGGCCATCTGGAGGAAACGAAGAAACAGAAAAGCTTTGATGGAGGATGATGCATTGATCTATGGTGTGATATCTATAGAGGAAAGGGCTGCAACGTTTCGGGAATTAAAAGAAAATCAAGTCAAAACAAGAATCTTTAATCCTTTTTTTTAAATAACAGATTTAATGAGCCCTTTTTGTCAATGTGAAGCTCCTGTTATCATTGTAGCACAGCTTGCTGCAACCAGAAGTTAGAAAAGCGGCAGTCTGAAACTTCCTTGCTTAATTTAGCATAAAGTTACATGTAATTTAGGGTTTGTTTAAAAACACTACAGATTGTCATTTTAACACACCCTCAAATATAATAACTTGCATTTATTGGAGTTATCGATTATTCTATTGATTTTGATGATTACTTGATAAATTGGATAAAAAACTGGCATATTTCATTTGACTGCTTATGCTTATATGATACATTAATAGGGAGACATTAAAAAATAATTCAAGTCCTTTTTTAAATACAAAAATTAACATCTTATTGCCTTAAATGCAATAACATACCATTCCTTTGTGTACGTTTGATCATTTGTAGCAAAGGATGAATCTGCAGCGAGAAATAATTATAACATCAACATCTGAAAAGCTCAGCCCTTCCAGCCAGAATAATCTGATTAGTCAATTAATTTGAAGTTGTTGTTATTTTACTTAAATACAAAATGTATTTTTGTACAGTTTTGGTTTAATTACTCCTGAATATGTTGTTCTTTAAGTAATTGGCCTTTTTTGAGTCAGTTTACTCCAGCTAACAGTTAATTGATTACTAAATTAGTTGATGATTTGATTATTTACATAAATAAATCATCCCAAATAATATGATTAATTATTTCAGCCCTAATAATCTCCCTCTCTATTTGCTTTATCTCTTGGTTTTTGCATTTGAGGCACTGCTTAAATAAGTGGCTACAATCAGAACAAAATGTGAATATTTGTAACGTCATCCCAAGGTTTTCATCAGGAGTAAAAACCAAAGTCCTTGTAGGAAAGAGCAGTCTAAAGATGATAACCAGATGGAAGGACAGATGACTGATTGTTTGTAATAATAGTTTTATGTTGTTGCGATTAATTTGGCTCAAAAAAAGTAAAGTTTTTTCAAGTTTCTGAGTTCGGATGAGATGTGAGATCCCTGCAGCATCTGTTTGACTCAGCATAAGAAGTGGCAGTGATTAAATATTTGGCTTTAGAGGTTGCACATTTTCTGCGTGGATATTAATCAAAGCAGTATTTTGCAGAGTCAGGGGGGAAAAAAACACCAATCTGAGATTTGTTATTGGTAAAACCGTGTGGAGAGAATCAGTCAAAGTCAAACAATGCAGCATCATCCATTGCTCAGATAGCATGCTTGGAGATTTACACAGACGCTGAAATTACCGTATTTTCCACACAATAAGGCGCACCTAAAAACCTTCAATTTCCTCAAAAGTCAACAGTGCACCTTATAATCCAGAGCACCTTATATATGGGCTAATATTGAGCCACAACAGGTCTAGCAACTATGGTAAGCAGCCACCGACTTCATTTTCGCCCGTAGAAGAAGAAGCGTGCGGTGCATGCTGGGATAGCTGTCAGAACGCTGCTTTGTTAATAAAGTTTGACTGACCTATCTACCTATCAACTGTCTATAATCAGGTCGTCTGCAGGTCAATTAGCACCATGTTCTCCACGAACATGCTGTGCGCGAACGGAGAAGGGTGACCATCGTCCGGCCGCCCCGGCCCAGTCGCAGAAGGCTCTCCTCGCCCACTGGAGTCGGACTGTTTTGTTGACGTTCACTTTAGTACAGCTCCACCTAGTGGATGCATAACATAACTTCGGCCTCTACTGTAGCGTCTATTCTATGCGCTTTATAATGCGGTGCGCCTTATATATGAAAAAATTTTTAAAATAGGGCATTCACTGACGGTACGCCTTATAGTGTGGAAAATACGGTAGTGTTTGCATAGCTTTCAGATAATTATTTTGAGCAACTGTGGACAGAGACACGGCCAATTTGTGGGTTGTTTTCAGTTTATGTGAATTCAGGTCTTCTACAAACTATTTGGAGGAAGTTTCATGCTTGCAGATAAAGTTACAGCCCGTTGAAGCCGTAGCCTGAACGCTACGCTCACAATGACACCACTGATATCCACCTTTGTGACAGTGGTAACTTAAGAGTTTTTGGTCAAACAGCAAGTAGGTCCCTCAAACAGTAACTCAATCTGGCATGTCTGCTTTAAATACTGTGCCATGTTCTCTTGGCTCTATTTTCTTTCTGGAAGGGGTTGCAGTCAATATTTGGTATGTTTTTAGGTTTTCGGTGTGCTTTAAATTTGATTCTTCTGAGTTGGTTCCTAACATACCGATGGCCTAAGAGGACCTTTGCAGATAGGGGAAAAGGAAGTGTAAACTTCTGCCAAAAAAACTCAGAAATTGTTAGATTAATCTAGAAAAATAGTCTCAAAAGTCAAAAATCTTTTACTTTAATTTCCAAGTAATTTCCCAGAAAAATCAGAGATTCATTTCAAAATTTCTGGATATTTTCTATCAAATTTTCTACTTAAACTCAGAAATTTCCATGTTTTTTTTCTAAAAAAATTCTGTTGTTGAGAAAAATATAGCAGATAAAAAGAGTTAACAAAAATTCATTAAAGGCCACAGCAGACATTTTGCCTCCAGCGTGAGGCAGACCACACCACAGGTCTCATCAAACTCCAGATAAATAAAAAAAAAAGTCTGATCTGCTGTTGGTAGGATGTGAGCATGTAAACAAAAGCCCTGAAGGTTAAAGACCTAGTTAAATCCTGAGAGAGCTGCAGGACTCTGAGAGTCCTTCTCTATGTTTAGACTGTTATCTCAGCTCGGCTGCAGAGGAACACTAGAACTCACAGCCAATAACGCACAAACAAAACAACAGCTCCCATCTCACAGCCGCAGCCTATCAGCTTACACCGAGGAACAGAGAAATGCTTGTTAAAAATTGAACAAGATTCTTCCCCAACACACTGAGGCTGAATAAAGGTGAGAAACAACCACCTGCTGCAACCTGAACTGCACTGAGGTGTAGGGCTGAAATGATCATGATTAATCGATTACTGAGACAATTACCAACTAATTTAGTAATCAATTAATTGTTAACTGGAGTATACGGACTAAAACTAAACCATTAGGTGACAGAACACACTCAAACCAGTAATTAAGCCCAAACTGTACATAATACTGTATGTATACATTTTCCACTTAAGATCTAAAAAAATTGTGTTTGTAAACATGTTCTACCCAGAACTCCTCACATAGCATAGTTTAGCTTCAAACTCTGCAACTAAATCTCATACTACTCAGATTTTGCTATCCAGTTATTACCGTAATCAGATAATCCCCAAAATTTTGCTGCTGATACGTCCTTTGGTACAATTAATCAAACGTCCACTAAAGGAACGCATTTAAGGTAACATATTTATTTTGTCATTTACAAAACAAACTTATTTGTTTATTTGCATTTTTTTTTGTTTATTAAAGAAAAAAATTTTGTTTCCACAGTGTCTGATGTGAAATCAGAATATTTTTTTTGTTTTAGGTCAATGAGGATATATAAAAAAAATTCTATTTGCTAAATGCCAGAATAATGACAAATAATTATAGAAGGCAAATTTTTATTACTCTTTTTATGTCGTTTTGTATTGTGTATATTAACTTCTGGTTTCAGCTATTTTTATTTTTTTCTGTTGACATGTTTTTTTTTTAACATGTTTGAAAAAAATCATGAAATTAGCATATTCTCCCACAGCGACTTCTTCCGTCTGACTGCATGAACAGGAGTAATACTAATCTATAAAGAGGCAGCAGCGTTTCTGGGGAACAAATTTACTGGAATCAGCCTCACATTTGATCGAAGGCAGGGTTTGGGGTTTAGTTTCTACTTCCGCCACTTTTATTAGAAACCCATGCACTCAAATTACGATCGCCCTTCTCCTCTCTGCAGATATTCTGCCTATGACCTCCTTTATTGACATTCTTTTTGAGCTGACTCAGTGATATATCTGTCAATATCAATAGTTATTGATTAGTTTTTAATTTTGTTTGGTTTAAAAATCTAAAATACTTCCAAACAGGTGGCGTGACCATTCCTGTTTTTCCCACAGTTTTAATTTAACACCGTTGCTTTTTTATTTTTAAGCCATTAAGCGGCACATTGGTGAAAACCTAAACTGCTGCTGTGCAAGTTACTACAAAGGTTGTTGCTAGGTAACCAAAGAGCGAGTGAGTTGCTTAGTAACCAAAGAGTGAGTGAGTCAGTAGATCCCACAAGGTGCCAAGATGTGAAGGAAGGAAGTATTGAACAGAGCGACTGAAATTGTTTTCCGAAGTTGTTTTTGTTAGTTTATTAATGACTTCTACTTGTTGGCGTCCAGCTAATTTGTCTGTGAACATAACACACCTGGGACTGGGACTCTATTTACAAAAGTTGGAAATAGCTAGCTTATCTCCTCCCTCCTGACGTGCTGATCAAATTACAGACTTTACCTTAATTCACACCACAAGATTTATATCACTATGTCATAAACAGCGTTTCCCTTTGCACCGGAGCAGCTTTAAATACATGCAAAGACGAGATGCTAACCAGTTTTTTCCCGTACATGCTAGGCTACATGACGGTGCAGCACTGTTTCAATGGTTACCAATGCGTTGTTAGATCCGTACTTTCTCCACAAAGCGGTTTTTGATATCTTTCTAGTCATACTTACTAATTAACTGTATGGATGTTAATCTTCTCACCTTGTAAAAACAGTTTGCTGCTAATCGGTGGTTACACCGAGAGCTGACGGTTACTATAATTGATGGCTGCTATCCATCGATGCCATTTTTCCTCATTAAAAGTTATAAAATAAAATGAAAAGCATTAGTTTGCATCCTTGTCTGTTTGTGCAGCCGATGGCGCAGTACCATATATCCAGTTTTAAAGTGAAATCAACTAAATCAACTGCTTCAGCTCCGTTGTCGTAGGGACAGATACAGGAAATATTTCCTGCCACAGGCCATCACTTTGTACAGTTAAGTCACCATTGTTGTTCACATTGCACTATTGTACAGGTTGTATAGATTATTAATATACAGATTATTTATTATTATTTTTGTACAGAATCTTACATTTTACATTCTACATTTTATATACCTATTTTTATTTTTATTGGTAACTTGATCTGTTGTGTGTGTGTGTGTGTGTGTGTGTGTGTGTGTGTGTGTGTGTTGTGTGTGTGTGTGGTGTGTGGGTGTGGCTGCAACTGCACAGTAATTTCCCGGCTGGGATGAATAAAGTACTTCTATTCTATTCTATTCTATTCTAAATAGAAGCGATATTAGACTACATATGTCTGTTTTGCATGTTCTCCCTGTGTATGGTGGGTTTTCTCCGGGTACTCCGGTTTCCTCCCACAGTCCAAAAACATGACTGTCAGGTTAATTGTTCTGTCTAAATTGGCCCTAGGTGTGAGTGTGTGTGTGTGTGTGTGTGTGTGTGTGTGTGTGCATGGTTGTTTGTCCTGTGTGTCTCTGTGTTGCCTGCGACAGACTGGCGACCTGTCCAGGGTGACCCGCCTCTCGCCCGGAATGTTAGCTGGAGAGGAACCAGCACCTCCCGACCCCATTAAGGGACAAGGGTGTAAGAAAATGGATGGGATGGATGGATGTCTGTTTTTAGACTGGCTTTAAAAGAGCACATAGGTTGTTTGGACGTCCGTCCGTCATGGCGCAGTGGGCGGAGTTCTGGATAGCGTGACGTCACGTGTAAACAGATATTTTGCATGCTGATATCCTATCTCACATATTATTATATATATCGATCATGTGTTTGTAACGTGATATATATTGTTATTGATTTATTGTCCACATTATTATCAGGAATGTTTTGACTTCTTTCCCTAAAAATGTGGCATACTCCAACTTTCTACGCAACATTAAAGACATTTAGCCTTTTTAAGAAAGTTTGAAATGTAACTGGAGCCCAAACCAGCAACTTTTCTGTTGATCTGGCAGCAACTCTACAAACCTGAGGTACTGGCTCGAAAATCAAAGCTAAGCAGAGATTACAGGAGGTTAAAAATAATTGGTCACTTCTGCAAGTCTGGATGTCATGAAACACCATGGCAGACTCTTGCTGCCTTTCAGAAGTGGCTGTTCAGCATGAACTGTGCGGAGAGATTACTGCAGCCCTTTCTCTGCCTCCCTGAGATAAGCTGCAAAGAAGAGAGCTGCTTTAACCTCTGCTAAACTAAATTTGATACAGAAGCTTACAGTCAGAGGCTTCGCTCACTAATCTCAAAGTAATTAACAAATTCTCACCATGCAAATGTGTTTCAGGCTGTAGGATTTTGCAGCTTTCATTTGGTTTTTGACAATAAGTTAAACATAGGTGAGATTTTTTTAATTCCCCTTATTTAGTTAATGTTTGGAGTATTTATATTATTGCTAATTTAAAAACACTTTACATGAATAATCATTCTTCTCAAGACTTTATTCACATGTCAGGTTGCAACCGGAAAGCACTATTTTACTGCAAAATTATAATGTAATAGCATCTAAAAGTGTGGCAGTGAGTTCATCTGGGTGTCGCATATTCCTCTTTTCCTTCTGTTTTTATTATTGCATTGAACTATTTAATTTTGATGAGCTGAATCATAACCATGCTTTTATATGAGGTGTTATAATCTTTCAATAAATCATACCAAGAGTGTAACACTAAATTATTTATTCAATTAGAGTAAGGTCAGAGTGTGTATAAAGGATTTTGCTGAAAATGATGGAGAAATATTAATTAATGCTTTTAGTTTACCTTGTTAGACAAGCTAAACAATCTACAGTTAGTGGCCCATCAGACTGAGATTAAAGTCTGAAGGTCTGATGAGTCAAAACAAGACACAGAATCGAGTCTGAATGTCAGGAAAATCGTGACGTGAGAGTTTAAACTCAAACGGTGAAACAGACACTGACAGCCGCTGCTGGATCTTTGCTGGATGTTAGGAGAAAAAGAAGAGGCACAAACACTGAAACAACCTGAGCTTTTATTTTAAGACGCAGAACAATGCAGGTAATCGGTTTGCTAACAAATTATGAAAAGTATTTAAAAATCTCTGCTTCCATATGCATTGAATTTCCCATGTTTAAACAATTAGATTATTATGTAAAGTGTTTAAAAATAAAACAGCAATTTCTGTTTTACACTATCGACAAACTAGAGGCGCATTGATCTGATATTAACATCTGTAGCGGTTCTGATAATGAGAGAAATTCTAGATCAGGTATTAGTGACAATGTTCCTGATCCATAAGTGCAAATCTATTGAGTCTAGTTCTATGTTTTCTACTCTCAGCAACAACATACTTTATTTATTTTACATTATTTTCAGATTTCCTAATTGCACTTTCTGAGCCATTTGAAAACACAGTTACAGTTTATTTTTACACGTCTTTGACAGTTTCAGTTTCTTTATGGCGCTGACTGAACAAATTAAGGTTTTGTTGTTTTTACATGACCAAGCTTGTGAAGCTATTGTGTATTTAAGTGTGTAGAATTATCAAATAAATGTGTAATTTGGCACATTTATGTCTGTTTAAAAATACAAACCTTTTAAGTCAAATCAGCACTAATTTTCAGTTTCGGAAGTGAAAAAAGTGGATTGGTGCATCCCTATTTTACACCAAAACAGGTTTCCATAACCCTTCCTCCTTACTTTCTGATTTTCTTTATGCCATCCTCTAACCAAAGGGAGTCCCTTTCATTTTCTTAATCCAATCATGACTAAGAGTGTTGTTTCAGTGCAGGCCATTGACATCATCCAGCTCCCCTCTAAACCTGTCACCTAAAGGAGATTGACGTTCTGCAGGAGCTGGATCGATCCGGGTCTGAGCGGCGCTGCGGCCGCCTGGTCGGGCTGACTGCATCAGAATCAGCCAGCTTAACGCAGACACTCAGATAATCCACAGCTGATCCCGGATCATCCAAACACCTTCTTCTTTTAAGAAAGAGGACTCACTAAGATGTCTTCAGTCATTTCCTACTTATAATTTCTTCTTTTTTTTGTTTTTGAGTCACAGTTAAGTGGCATAAATGATCTAAATCTGATTATGAACTAATGGTGACAGTAATTAGACCTACCCAAGTTTGATTGCTGCTTAATCTACAGATTCAAGAAATCAACTACCAGGAGAAAGAAGATTTCAAAAAGCAGCACAAGCTCAGATCAGTTGAGACTCGAGAACAGATAAGAAACCAGGTCAGTTATCTATCAGTCTGAAGTGAGTAACAGAGTCAGTTTAAGGCTTCAGGACTCCAGCCACAGATGGAGGAAATACTGAAGAGGCAGAATTATGTATGTTCCAGTGTCAATGCCACTTTATAGCAGAATCAAATAACTGTGTTACCTTCAGGTGTTATAGAAATGCTGTATATATCAAATATGACTTAAAAGAAATGTTACTTCCTGATTTAGCGCCTTGAAATTGGGCCTCTGTTTCTTCAAAAACTCCTGCTCTTTCTGAACCTTCAGGAAATCATCATGACATCGCTCCTCTCTTAGTAATATTTTTACCAGTTTTTCACTGAGAAGAAGCTCACATAATGAGCCCAGTTCCACCAGGTGTTTGCTAATTGCTGCTGGCTAGTCTGAAGGAGCTGAGTGGAGAAGCCACAGAGGAGGAGCTGCGCCTTGAATGCAGAGGTAGGTCCAACCAGCTGAATGGTTGCAATGGAGATTAAAAGAGTTCTGAAAAATGCATGAAACCATCAAAGGTGGGTTTATGATGAGGAAATAACATTATAACATGATGTAACCTTAAAAAAAGTTTTACATAATACTGCCACTTTTAGTATTAGGACTTGACAGCGTGCAGTTTGGAAAAAAGCACCCTGAACAGGTTGCCAGTCCAACACAGGGCAACACAAAGACACAATAATTATGAACTACAGGCAATGAAGAGAAACCAATTAACCTAACATGCAAACTCCATGCAGAAAGACTCCAGCCTGGGATTTGAACCCAGAACCTTCTTGCTGCAAGGCAACAGTGCTTCAAACTGCCCCACTGTGCTGCTACAAGTATAAATCTTTTCTATACTACAGATCATTTTGTATAAATGCACAAACCAGAACTCGTAAAGTTGAGTTACTTTTCAACTAAAGACTGCGTTTTAATGATTCAAAGTTTAGAATACTACAATGAGAGACTAGATGCAGCATGACTGCACTTTATCAGCTGCTTGTTTTGCTCAAGCTCTAATCAAACTGGCAATCTGCCCTAATACAGTTTCATGCAGTTTAACTCTGCATTGCTGGTCTTAACGTCTCCATTGAGTTTTATTGCCTGCCTATAATAAATTAGACCTTTTCTAACATAACTGCGTCATAGTGAGTCACAGTTGATTCTCTAAAGCCCCCAAAACTAATTTAATGCATAAGATTTTAAACTTTTAATATCTATACTATGAATTCAATTCAGTTCAATTCAAATATACTTTATTGATCCCAGAGGAAAATTAAATGCTGTAACTCATTAATTCAGAGTTATTGTAGATGGTGATGGATGTGGGCAGGAAAGATCTCTGCATTACAGTGAATAGTTTAATCAGTTACTTTATGATTTTAAAGTAAGAAAAAATATATTTAAGTACAGTATCAATTTGGTTTGGATGGGTTGTGGATGGTTTTGGTGCAAAATTAACATTTAGTATTTTGTATTTTTGCAAAAATCAGATATGTAAGAGGACAAACGTTGATCCCAGCCCAGGAAAAGGACCCAAAAATTGTGCTCAAGTAAAACTAGCACTACTTTAACATATTTTTCCTCAAGCAAAACTAAAAAGTAGCTGTCCAAGAAATTACTCAAGTAAGGGTAAAAAAGTACAGTATTTAGTAAAAGGTTTACTCAAGTACTGAGTAAAGGATAATTTAAATAAAAAATCACATTATCAGATGGACCAAAATATAAAGTTAAGTGAACACTTTGATATTTTAAGGATGAAAATGAGAAAAATTCATCCAAGTAACAAAAACGTAACAAAATCAGGCAAAAGAACATTTTTCCAAATCAGTTTCTTTTGATATAAAACTTATGAAACTTAAACAAAAACTGCAGGTGTGAGTCTGTGTCTAGTGAAGTTTTGGTTAAAACATGTTTGTTTTTCATTCAGTGGAAAATCCAGAAATTTTACTCAAGTAAGAGTAAAATTACTTCATAATAAAATTACACAAGTAAAAGTAGAAAGTAAAATGCACTGAAAATACTCATAAAAGTATATTTATTAAAAAAAGTTACAAAAGTAAATGTAATGGGATAAATGCAACTAGTTACTATCCAACTCTGCTAGTCTAAAGTAGGACAAAAAAGGACTGAATTTTAAATATTTTCCACCAGTTCAGGCTCTAACAGACAAATCAAACTTTTGGATTTATTGGACTAGAAGTATTTTTTCTTGTACACAGAGTCCAGAAAGGGTTTGGAAGTCAGCAGCCAGTGAACGTCTCTGACTTCACATCAAGCTGCTTGTGTCTGCATCTCTGACGAAAACTCCCTGCTGCAGTTCATCTGTTCATGCTCAGATCTGAAGCTTAGAAATAAAAAATGAAGCTGTTTCTCCAGACACATCCCTTATGGCCATGTCACAAACTCTCCGTAAACGTGTGAAACAGTAATTACTGATTAATACAAGCAGACAGCCTGCGTGTTAGTCAGCTGCCGTTCTGCTCCACAGCAGCCGGAGACGCCGATTTTCCTCCCGTTTTGTCCTCCAATCACGTGTCTCCTCCTTCTTCCAGGAAGCGAGGGGATGCAGATGAGAGGAGTGGGCGCTATAAATAGACATCCTTTCATTTTTCATCTCTCTTACTCTGAAAACAGAGGCAGCGAAGAGAGCAGGCGGGATGTGGAGGATGTTTTGTGTGTGTGTTGCAGAATGCAGGTGAATTCAGCGAAGTTTAAATATAAAAACCTCGCCTCTGTTTGAGGAACACGTTGTGCTGCTTTTGGGCGAGACGTCTTTTTCCTATTTTTGTCTCTCCACCGCCTTAGTGCAGGTTTGCTCTGCACATTCTGCCTTTAAGGCTTGCTTTTGTTCCTGCTCAAAGGTTGAGCCAGTCGGTCCATTAATGCTTGAATTTGGTCCGATTCCAGTTCATAAAACTGCTGATGCTGAGAGAGATTCAGATGCATTCAAATGTCAGCCAACCCCGTCTTCTGTCTGGCATAAAATCCTTATTGAAAGAAATAACAATCTGAAATTTACCAGTGTTTTTATGCGTTTGTAGCTCACTGAGCTGCCTAATATTTGAAAAGGGTTGAGAAAAATTGCATGGATGGATGGATGGATGCTGGTTTTGCAGATAACATCTAGTTCTGCCTGCAGTTCCAGCAGCTATAATGTCCGTGCAGAGCATGTGAAGATATTTCCTTTAAATATCAATTCAGTTTAAACCAGAGAGACTCAGCTGACTCAACAGATGCATTACTGTACAATTTGAATTTTTATATTTCAGCCAAGTTTTAAACACGAAAGCCGCATTTAAAATTTAGCATTTTAAGTACAAACTGTCTTGCTATAGCTCTCTGCGAACCACTAAACAGATTAATAAATATAATTAATATAAACCTAATATTGAACTAAATGTTTAACATGCATCACAGGATCTCACTCCGTATGGCTCAGTTTATTGATGATTCATGGGTTATGTTTAAAAAAGATTGAAGTGTAAAAGATTTTATGATAATTTTCTTTAATTATTAGAAATCCACCATTAACTGAATCTCGTCTCATTCGTTAGTTTATCCCTATTTCATTTCGGGCCAGTTTGGACCCGTTTCAGAAACATCGGAAGGGTTGAAACGCCTTTTTCTTGCAGGACGGGAACCGGACAGGCCCAGAGTCCAAGCAGAGATCCATTACAGCCTTCACTATGCATGCATGCATGCATTCATTCATTCATTCATTCATTCATTCATTCATTCACGGATCCAAATCAGGCATTTTGCTGCTTGCATCTCTGCTGCTTTTCCACAATGGGAACAGCTGTCAGGACAAACGCTTTAACGCCAGTGGTTTTCACCGGAACCATTTTTCCTCTGGTTTTAGAAGAATAAAAACGCTCAGGGCGAATCCGACATGTGGCGCATTCAGATCGGAATAGTGATGTCGTGTCGGTGCAGCAGCATTAAGGATATTAAAGCCTACCTTTGCAGATTTCTATCCGGCTGCTGCTGTCCGCCGTGTTCAGCACCGCAAACACCAACACTGTCAAGGAAGGGAGGCTGAGCAGCGCGACATCCGGTTACTAACTTCAAAATAAGAGCACTTCAAGCAACCTCCAGTCAAGGAAGAAAATAAAGGAATAGGTAGAAAAAAAACATAATCAAGAGCAGAGTCAGGGCAGTATGCACATAATTTAGTCAACGTTATTTTAGTTATGTATCTTGCAGTTTAAAAATGGATTCATCATCTTCCTAAAATAATGGCCTGTGTAAGTTTTTGCCACAAGAAAAGTGATTTTTTTTAAAAAAAAATTCTTAATTTATCTTTTTGCAAAAGTAAGGTGATGATTTTCTTTTCTTTCTTTGTCAAATCACTTTTGTAAAAACAATAATAAATAAGTGACTTAGGCCATTATTGCAGGAATGTGATGATAAACAATAATTATAGGCCAATTATTGCTCCTTGTGGTACTCCTCAGACAGTCGTCCTAAATTCTGGCACTGTATTTTGTATTTGTTATTTGTATAGCACATTTCAGAAGCACGGCATTTTGAAGTATTTGTGCACTTTAAGCAAAAATAATGATCCAGAAGCTGTTTTACTTTGTACATAAATCATACTTGTGTGTGAACCATATAATCAAAAGCCTTGTTCAAGCCAATACCATTCTCCTGTGCAATTTATACAATCTCCATTAATCCACTGGCTATTTACTCCATTTAATTTCCTAATTTATGTCTGGACATATAAGTCAAACTATTTTACAAATTACTTTCCTGGTACTTTTAAATATTAAATTGGATGTTTGTTAATAGTTTTTCATGCACCCATTTTTATACTTTAAGAGCTAAAAGCAAAATATAAACAGAAGGAATTAACATTTTGCAAACTAAGGCAGTTTGGAAAAAGAGCTCTGTTGTCTTTGTAGAGTATCACAGACATTCATTCACATGCTTATTGCATGTGAATGCTTATTGCAAATAGTTAAATAGTTTTTTACACGTTAGATTTGTGATTTAATTTTATTCCCATGCAGGTTGTGCAAAGTGTAGCTGCACTATTAAATCTAAATATTTATCTATTTGTACATAATAGAAAAAAAGTGAATAGTGCAGAATGTAGAGTGCTGTGTGGTCCAGAATGTACATTTGTTTTCATACACTCACCATTGCAATTGTCTTAAAAATTAGGCTTTAAATGACATATATGAACAATATGTTTATAAAACCTATGTGAATATTAAATCAAGAATTGAGTCCATGAGTTTAACATTCATTGTGTAATTTATCCAATCTAAACCAAACTATAAATTCCCACAAATATGACTTTTTAATACCTATTCCATCTTTTCTTTTCTGGCATTTAAGAACATATTTTAGACTTTAAAAATCTGAAATAAAATGATAACATTGAGTGAGATTGTGAAAAGTTTGCTGCATTACTTTCTACAATTAAGACAGAAAAACAGCATCTGACTTAACTTCAAATGCAAATATATTATATTTTAGTGAGTGTATAAGTGATTACGTAATACTACCATTTATTTTGTTGGACTTATTTGACATTTGGACATTTTTGTTGTTCTCATATCAATTATAATTTTCTTTTTTCAATAAACATTTTACATTTTTGATGGTTCAGCTATTAATCTTGCTTACATTTCTCAAAGTTTGTTTTTATGAGACTAACATAAGACATAATATATGTTATATAGCTGTCATATTATTTAATTGTCATGTTCTTATTTGTAATAAACATGAATTAAATGCTTAATTAATTCCTCAGTTATTAATGTCTCTTCTATTTCTCCTGGGTGCTTTGAGAAATGCTTTGTTTTGAAAGCCAAACTCAATTCCTGTGTCACAGTAACGCCGCCATCTTAACTCGGCCTTTGTAAAACTGGCATGTGGGCGGGGCTTAGGAGACCCGCAGAGGACTGACAGCTCTTCTGACCAATCACGAGCCGCAATGAGAGTCCTGAAACATTCCACCTCAAATAATGAACCGGTTATTTATTATTGATGAGCGCTGCCGGAGAGGCTGAATTATTGATCAGGAGGTCAGCAGTAACCACTGGTGCCATTTCTACAAAAGCAGACACCGACTTTATGATTATCACTGCGAGAAATATCACTGCAGGAAAATCAATACCAAAGGAACACTGGAAAGAGCTGAACATAAATCTCAGTCCGTGGAATGATACAATCTTTATATCTAATTGCAGAAAAGTTAATTCAGTGAGTTTGACAGATACTTCTTTCTTCCTCTGAAGCAGCATTTAGATATGATATTTAAAGTCATTCATTATTCAGTATATAAACCTTCGTGTAGAATTTATGTCATTTAATAACTCACTTAATGATTTTAACTAGTTTTTTATTCCATAATGGGAGAACATGAGAGGAGGAACTGATTTAACAAAACAGTCAAGTTGTACTAAGAAATATCAAATACTTACTTTAATTATTTTTTCCCTATTTTTTATAATTTTATAAAATTTAAAAATACCAACATATTTATATTTTATGTGGATTAAAAAGACGGTAAAATCCTTAGCAAATTAAACCTCTTTTAGTTGCATTTTTCAGCAGCGGTCTGCAGGCGGCGCTGTGGTAGTTTGAGGTTACTTGTGGTCAGAACAGAGGTACAACACTCAAAAGAACTATTGCTGTTTGCTTTTTTCTAATAAAAAAAGCAATAATTAAGATATATTTATTCAAAACAAATAACTAAAGAAATCCATCAATAAGCTTCAAACTCATCCCCAACTAGATAATCTTATGAACTTTGGGAGTTTGGTTTGTATTTCACTTTATTTAAGGATTTCTCAGTCTTTGCTATTCATGTTCAGTTCAGTGAAGTTCATACAAACCAAATAACTTCGTATTTGTTTTGTATTTTTATTCTGCTCTAAGCTGCAGTCATGTCTGTGATCCCAGATCCAAAGCTTCCCTCATTGTCTCGGTTTCCCAAGCTGCTTCCCATCTACTTGTTAACAAAACAAATAAATTAATGAATAAATAAATAAATGCAGAAGTGGTGTTCACTGTTGATCACATGTGTGATGCTGCACTATCTCTGTAAAAGAAACTGTCACTCTATGCAAATGTGTGAAAATGTTACTACTTAACTATTGAAACAATTAATACTCTGAAGAAACACTTTACATATTTCTTTAATATGACTTCTAGTAAATTTGGTTACGGTGTAATGATTAACTTATGATAGTTGATTCCCCTCCTTACAAGAAGGTGGCGCTTTAACTTTTTCTTCACTTGTGTAAAGCTCTTTCCTGCGCATGCGTTCTTTTTTTCCGGTCAGCACACTTTAATTTTATGTAGTCACCTGTGCTGTTGGTATATTCTTTTTGTTTCTTTGATTTATTCATACAGTTAAAGGATAATTGGAATTATGTCCGGTTAGCTAGAGTGGAGTGAGCGGAAGAATAAATCTGTGGGGGAACGAAAAGCTACAGAACACCGGCTCAGGTTCGCTCCTGTTCCTTTGGTTTGTTGCATGTGACATTCAGCAGCTGCCTCTTATGTTTCTGGTTAAATTGTCCCAGGTGGGACAATATGTCTATTTAACAGTTCATAATAATGCAAATTCTAACCGTGTTTGGAACAAATGTGTGATTAATTCTACTTTAAAATCCCACAGAAAGGCTGAAGCTAATGTTTTACTAGAGAAGCAGCACCTGAATCTGCGTGAACTTTGACACACGAAGCATTCGACTCTTAATTAAATGAATATTTAGCTGACGGTATTTTTTGGCTCTATTTCTAAATAATAGAGAAATGTAAATTATTCTATAGATTTTTCAGAACACAGTTGCTCTCTTTTGGGATTCCCAATTCAACTGGACAAAATGATGTAATAGTAGCTTATATAAAATGCAGTTTGTGATTTATTAAACTTTTATTAAATTTCTTAAAACTTAATAAGAGTCACTTTAAGGCACAAGACTGCATTTTAAACACTTGTGCTTAAGAGTGTCTAGGGACAAGTGCTGCGAATTAGCTGTCGCTATTGCACCATGATGCAAACATGGGACTGCTGTTTTATTCAGTTTGTCTATGTCAATGTGTCTGTCCCTATCAAATAAACTTTAAAAAAGCACACTCTTAAACATTCTTAAATGTTTAAACACTACTAAGTGTTTAAGATAGTCACTAGACTATAGTGACTAGTGGATAGACTGTTTTCTAGTGACTATCTAGAAAGTAGTGACTAAAGGACACCATTTTCTATACATTGCTGCTTTAAAGAAGGAGGTTATTCAATAATCCTGCTCTTGATAACAACAGAGATTACAGAAGCTGTTTATGACCATTAATGCTCAAGTTCACAATAAGAGTGAAATCCTTTAAGAAATCACAAAAAAATCCAGAAATAGTTTTCTCCAAACTTTTTGCAACAAGGTTCAAAATCATAAAGCTGAAAGAGCTTTAGGGGCACCGATCCATTAGTTGTTTTTAAAAATTCAAGTTAAACTTATTGTTCATTTTTATCTGCTCAGTAATAACTTAGAGATTCAATTGAAATATGATAAAGAAAATGGTAAAATGATCTGTAAATCTTTGTAGATCCAAAGTAAAATAGTATTATTTCACAATTGTGCTATTACAAAACAGGCATAGAAGAGAGCAGCAAGGTTGGTGGCAGAAACTCACCCATTCTTTGGTTACCTAGCAACTCTCTCTTTGGTTACCTAGCAACAACTTGCTGAGTAATTTTCACAGCAGCAGTTTTAAGGTTTTGCCTCTGTGCTTCATAACTGCTGAAAAGTAAAATAAAAAAACGACGATGTCAAGTGAAAACTGGATAAAACAGAAAAGGTCACGCCACCAGTTTGGCTGTATTTCAGATACTTGAAACAAAAGACTAATCAATAATTATTGATATCAACTGACATGAAAAGCTTATGTCGTATAAGTTTTTTAGCCATATTGTCCAGCTCTAACTGAGCTCATGTTTTTTTTTGTTTTTTGTTCATTTTCAAAACATGTAGGTTATAGATGTTTTGGGAAACATATATAATCTAATTTCCTCTCCAGCATAATCAGTTTTATATTCATGAACCTTTTCTCTTAACTCAGAATAATCCAGGTTTTAAAAGCAGAACCAGCGTCAATTAAGGCCTCAGGTTGGTCAGTATTTAACAGTGTAAGTGTTGGATAAGCTCAGTCAGCTCCAGTTCATAACCTCCCAGAAATGTTTAGGACAGTGGTATCCAAACATTTTACACTGGGGCCAAAACTGGTAAATTTAAATGGTAACTCTTTGCACAAGACCAACATGACACTGTCATAAACATGACATAAAACCTGTCATGACCATGAAGAAGTCTTTATGAATGTTTATGAATGTTTTGTCATGAAGTGTCATTTGGTAAATAATGACACTTTTAATGCAAAGTTGCTCTAAACGTTGCATGAAAAGTCCATTAAAAGTGCCAACTTTGCATGATTTTGTAAATAATGACAATTTAAAGCATAGTTGGCATCTTAATGGACTTTTAATGCAACTTTTAGAGCAACTTTGCATTAAAAGTGTCATTATTTACCAAATGACACTTTATGACAACTGTCATAAACATTCATAAAGACTTCTTTGTATTTATGGCAGGTGTTACGTCATGTTTATGACACTGTCATGTCAGTCTTATGCACAACCCGTCAAATAAAGTGTTACTATTTAAACCAATGGTGGTCCAGTAGTTTACATTACATTAAAGAAACAAAACTTGTTTATTGTGATTTTTTTTATTGCTGTTTTTTTTGTACCAGCTCAACAATAAACTAAATTTGTATAAAATCTGTTAACAATCTAAAAAATTCTTATTAAAATGCCTTATTAAAAATTTTCTGGGGTCATCACTTGTTTTTCATTTTGTTGACCAAATTTTTACCATTCTTGACTTGTGTTCAGGGGCCAAATTAAACTATTTCAAGGGCCACAAATGGCCTCTGGGCCACTGTTGGACACCCCTCTGAATCTGTTATGTCTCCTCACTGTTTATAAAATGTTAATTAACTGTCAGGTTGCTCTCTAGTTGTGTGAAACCAAACACAAGGCAAACATTATTCCCTTCTTTTCTTGGGCAGATGAGAGCGTTGTCTCTGCGTTCTGAACGTCATGCTTCCCCGGGCGGGTAAAGAGTTTCTGGTCCGGATCCGGTTCTCCTGGAGGCCTCTGTTCCAGGGCCGGTTCCTGCTGCTCACCAACACGCTGAGCGGAGGGCTCATGCTGTCGCTGGGAGACATCCTGCAGCAGGCTCGGGAAAACCGCAGGGAGCCGGGACGAGTCCGGGACTGGAGGAGGACAGGTGAGGGTCGGGCAGAAGGACGGCCTGGGGCATCGCTGTGAAATACCGAAAATAATCTCTAATCTAAGCCATGGCAGTGTTAAGGTTATCTTTGATTTATTTAAGTTGTTTTTATCCTGAAATCTGTTTTGGTTTGTGCACTAGAAATAAAGAGTTTCAAACATTAACCTTTCTAGCTAATCTTTCACATTTTTAATAAATTGTTGTGAGAGTGGACTCAGTTCAGTTGGGATCCAAAATTGGAAAATTTGTTACATTTTTAGTTGGTTCAAAGTCTATAAAGTTCTCAAATTAAGCACCTTTTGGTATAAAGTTATTAATTGGTTACTTGTAAAAAATAGTCAACATGTTTTGATGTTAAGTGAAATAAGAAGGACTTTTTAAAGTTACTTTTAAATACTTTTTTAAAGTATTTATTTAGCTGCAGGTGCATCCTTTGCTACAAATGACCAAACTTATGCTAACAGGATGCTGTGTTATTGTATTTTAGGCAGTAAAATATTTGTTTTCTTATTTAGAAAAAAATATATGTTTGTATTTTTTACATATTGTCAGTATTCTTATAAAATAAGCTTAAGTGGTTAAATTCAAAATTTTATTAATGTGCCATTTTCTTCCCAAATAATAGATGCAATAATCAATTATTAAAATAATCGTTTGCCGCAGCCCTGATAAACATGAAAAAAAAATCTGATTTTCAACATTTGAGCTTGGGATCAAGAGAAAACTTCACTGTCTGGTTGATTATTTGGTATTTTTCTACTTTTCTCCACTTCTCAGGACCCAACATTTAGATTTTTATGACCCAAAGTGGGGTTCTGAGCCACACTTTGAGACATACAAAGATGTATTCAGAACTACACATAAAGCTGTAAAGTATTACTGCTTTAAAGTTGGCCAGATTAAAACAAACAAGAAAACTTTCATTTTCAACCTCGCCTCTAGATGTCACTATTTTCTCTACATTGCTGCTTTAAAGAAGGAGGTTGCTCAATAACCCTGCCCCTGATAACTAAACAAAAGAGATTACAGAAGCTGTTTATGACCGTTAATGTTCATAATAAGAGTGAAATCCTTTAATATTTTCATAAAGTCAGAGCTGAAATGCTGCACGCAATTAAAAATAATCCTTCCTTTTTGCACATAGTTTAGCTCAAATGTAAGAGCATAAACTGTTATGTGTTTAAACCTGTTCAGTGACTCATAGCGTTTCTTTTGCTCGTGTTTTACATCACTTTATCCCCCTGAAGGCAGAATGTTTGTGGTCGGCTGCTCCATGGGCCCAGTGCTGCACTACTGGTACATCTGGCTGGACAGAGTTTATGTGGGCAAAGCCCTGAAGACGCTGAGCCAGAAGGTTCTGGTGGACCAGCTGATCGCCTCCCCGACGCTGGGAATGTGGTACTTCATAGGTAGGACTAGGAGCAGTGCTTAATGGCAGTGAGCGGGATGTTTTCTCCACCCGCTGTGCATACACACGCGCGCACACACACACACACAAATTCCTTAAGACTAGGTTGGGTGTGAGCAAAGAAACATTTTCATAATGACGCATGCTTGTAAGAAGTCCTGCTCTGAGTCAAAGGTTGTATGTAAAGTTGTGAGTGAGATGAGTTAAATGGAGTTCAAAGGACATTTGTGATAAATTGTTTTGGATCTTACTGACGTTTTTAGTCGTGTTTGTTAAAGGTCATTGGTCGTGTTTTGGACCTTATCTGATGCCGACTTTAAGGAGGATTGTGGCTGACCCATGTCTGGTTTTGCACAGGTATGGATCTGCTGCAGGGACGCTCTTTATCGGACGGATGGGCGGAGTTTAGAGGAAAGTTCTGGGAGTTTTATAAGGCAAGTTCACCTGGAAGTGTCTCAGACAGGGTCAGCAGCCTTTTCCATTCGAAGACACACTTTTCACCCTGCTGCTACAAAGTAAAAATCAGAGAGAAAGAGAGAGAGTAACACCGAGTAAAATTTATTACAAAAGTTAACATATAAAGCAAAAATTTTTCCATTTTCAGATTTAAGAAGAAAATGAGTCCTCTAATATAAATTAAAAGTAGAATATTTGTCTTTTCTATTAAAATGGAAATGCAGAACAATAGGTAGCACAAAGCTTTTAATAGTTTTAGGGTTTTTGTTTTAGTTTATCTTTTATTTTGTTTATTTTTGGTGTGTATGCTAGCTTTCCTGGTTAAAAATTTAGTTTTAGTTTAGTTTTTATTGGTTATTGTAGTTTTAGTTTTTTTTAATACTATGATTGGATAATGAATACTCAGCAGAGTATTAAGTAAAAATGTTTGATACTTGTTTTGATAAAAATGTTATAAAAATGCGTTTCTGATTAGATTTTTGAAAAATGGATTCAGTTACTGTTGAACAACCAACTGTTTCTAGTGCTTTATTCCAACTTTTGTTGCCGCTATTTTGCAAACTAGAGCAAACGGCGACAGCAAAAAAGTATGGGATGCCGTAACTGACGTAAATTGCTTGTGTGGGGGGGCAAAAAACCCCAACAAAAGTCAGTTCAAACGGCTAATAAAAACATTCATAAACACAAAAACAAAGGATATCGTTTCTGTAATTTTATTATGTTTGTTTTATAAACACACAATACTGTTACATTTAGTTATACTTTTTCACTTTTATTTATTTCAGTTAACCAAACTGAGAAAACAGTTTTGTTGGCTTTAGTTAACTATAATAATCTTGGTCTGTCGTAGATATTTTATGCAAGTTTTGCGTAAGAACACACATGAAAACATCTAAAACAATCATGTCTTCCTGCATCCATAATCAGAAACATTTCCTTTTTGGTTTTGAGAGCCGCAGAGGCGAGCCCAGATAGCCACATATGGCCGAGATCACAGAGCTGAGATTAGTAACACATTTTTGACTAAGAAAAGAAGATCACTCTGTGAATTTTATGTTATATAAAATGCTTTTTCTCCTTGCTCTTGATCAGGAGAACACAAGTTTAAAAAATAGAAAATATAGGAAATGTAGTTTTTCTCCCTTTTTTGCATTACCTAATAATGCTTAAAGCCTGTATATTGGATTTAAAAAACAAAATAAATTTCTCAGTTATATCAAGTCACTTCCGGATAACAAATGCATCCAGATGAGCAGGCTTTATATTCTGTTTCTCATCACATCCTGAGTTTTGTGGAGTCCAAAATGAAATACAGATATTTGAAGCAACATCCTGGAAAAGCTGCAGGCTGTAAACAACAACGTTTCCTCTAGTTGTAATTCTGAAGACGTAGGAGTAGTTTTCCACGCTGGAAACAAACTTCAGAAAGGAAATATTACTAATCAACTGTGGTCGACCTCTAGTTGACCTCTCTCTCTGGAAC